>JAWNLX010000587.1:24397500-25597500 GCA_035042055.1 Drosophila macrothrix
TCCATATGGATATCGTCGTAATCAGTTTGACTCTCAACAAAAACAACATTATTAATAGTATCCGGTAATCATTTGCCATCTTTCTTCACTTGCACTTGCAGAAGCTGCTCCAAACTGGCGTCTCGCTTATTGTTGACGATGGCCAATCGACGCCGGAGGCAACATTGACGCGTCGTCGTCCACTGGGCAGTGTCAATGCCAATGGCGGTGCTGGTGGTAAGCGCAAGCGTCGGCCACAGCTGCCGCTGGCGACAATGGGAGCCACCAATGAGGATGAGTCGCCAAATGGCGGCAATGTCTACTGGCGCGGTCATGTGGAGGATGACCAGTTGACCAGGCGCAAACAGTTGCCCATACGCGAGCCGATGGCAGCGCTGGAGCGGGAACGGGAACGCGAACGGGAACGGGAACGAGAACGCGACAATAAACCGCGACAGCGTCCGACCGAGTCACCAACTGGCAGCAGCAAGTCATATCGTCGACCCTATGGCCAGGCAAAGAAACAAGATCAGGAGCAACAACAGCAACAGCCAATGCCAACAGTTGGCAACAAGACGCCCGTCGATCTTAAGAATATATTGAAGAACTCTGGTGGACTCAGTCTCAGTGAGATATTGCAGCAGAAAAATCTATCGCTGGACGATCTGCTTAAGGGTAAACAGAATGCGCTGTTGGCGCTCCAAACAACAGCCATTGCGCCTGCCATCAATGCCGGGCCCAGCCTTGAGCTGAGGACGACGGCAGCTGGCCAAAACAATAAGCACAGTGTTCGGCGTATACCCGCTGCTTTCTTAGACCATGCGCACCAGCAGCAGCAAGGTGAGGAGCAGCAGCAACATCAGCAGCAGCAGCATCAACTGTTCCCTTCGGAGGATTTACGAGAGGAGCTATTTAGACCCAAGCCGAACAAGTTGCCTGCGTTGCAGCGCTTGAAACTATTTGGCAGCTCGTCGCGCGATGGCAGCTCAAGCAGCAGGCGCAGCAGTACAGCGCCAATAACTGTTGCCAGCACAATGACAACAGCAACAGCGTTGACAACAACACGATTGCCACTGTACAAGAAGCGACAGCAAATGCGATCAACACTTAAGCCGCCTGCATTGTTCAAGGCAACAGCAGCAAGCAGCACAACCACAACAACAACAAGAACAACAACAACAAGCACAACAGCAGCAGCACCAACAGCAACAATAGAATCAGCAGAGGAAGAGTTGCTGCTGGAGACAACAACAACAACATCATCATCGGGGGAAGCAACAGTTGCTGCTGCTTCAGAGCCAGAGCTGGATGTGTCTGAGGAGCAATACAGTAGCGAGTTGCCGCCAGCAGCAGCAACGCGTTATCGCACACGCAACAACAGCAACAACAGCAGCAACAGCAACAACAGCAAAGAGCAAACCAAACGTATTAGTGACAATTTTATAGGCAGCAACTATGACAGAAACTCTGTGGAGAGCATTGAAGATGTGGAACTGGAGCTGGTCAGCTCCGAGGCGACACATAGCACAATAGCAGCAACACACAACAGCAGCAGCAGCAACAGCAGCGAGGAGCAACTCAATTACAACGATGGCAACGATGAGCTGGAGAATTTTTTTGATGAGGTCGAGAGTAACACTCATCATATACGTGTGACTGCACCCACTCCGACTTCGACTCCGATCCCAACATCCACAGCTGCTGCCTCAAGAACAACTGCAACTGCAGCAGAAGCAGAAGCAGAAACAGCAACAGCAGCAAAGCGTGGCAAGCCGAAAAAGCAGCGACCACAGCAACAATCATCGCCAGTGCCACAATTAGGGCCTTTAGTGGACGATGTGGATGATCGCACCGATCTTTTAGAGCTCATTGAGGATCGCCGTTCGGGCAATCGCCTGTTCAAGGTGCTCGAGCAACGCAACATGACGCTGGAGGAGCTGATCGAGCATCGCAAGCGCGGCTCCAGTCAGCTGCACCTATCCACCATACTCAGCAACGGCGATGGCCATTCACGTTTCTATCCCGGCCAGAAGGTTGTGCTCCAGGATAATATGGATATTGTGACAGCATTCGAGAATTTTCCGCATTTCAATTTGATTGATTTGAAGAGCGTGAAGCCGGATGAGATCAAAACGGATTCGCAGGGCTCCAGCTATTTCACATCGATCATTGACATTGAGCCCAATAGCGAAAGGGATGGCGATCACTTTAACGATAACGATAACGATGACGACGACGACGACAGCAATCGCAATCGAGGTATAACAGCATTGCGGCTGAGACGCCAACGTCAACGCCAGCGCGAGCAGCGCCGGCGACAGCTGCAGTGAGCGTGTGCGGATGGACGCGAGCGCATTTGGCCCGTGCTGAGCTGTTGCCGTGTGTGTTATCGATGAATATTATTATTATTGCGATTATCATTATTATTCTTATTATTGTTATTATTGGTTTTCTATTGTTGCTGTGTTGTTGTTGTTGTTGTTGTTCGTGTTCGTGTTCAACAATGCGGCAGCAGCTTAGCACAGGCCAAATGCACACACGTAAGTAACAGCTGGGGATGTGGCGGCATATTAGCGGCTATCGATTAATATCGAAGCGCGTGCAAGCGGTTAGTTATCGAAATGTTGGTCTAGTTGATCATCATAACAATAACTTATTTAAATATGTCAAATGTGAAGCGGCAATCGTTATCAATATGTATCAATATCACATATCGATTACCGATTGCACTTTATCGATGGAAAACAAAGCAACAGCTCGATAGGTCGTGGTCATGATCATGGCTTGCCATGACATGTGCCCTACAACGATAACTCACAAATCGATATTTATCGATAGCCGGTATTTGTATAAAATCACACAGACAAATATGCCAAACCAACGACTGGTAATCTAGCACACATGCCACAGCTCGTTATAACCGCCGCACACACTGTACGCACACACACACACACACACACACACACACACACACACACACGCACACGCACTCATTTCCATGCAATATTAGTTATCTTACCAACTTCCTGTCTATCTCTCTCTCTCTCCCGCTGTGGTACGCAGGACCCGCCTATGCCCAAACATCCTTATCAGCCACCTTAACAGCCCAACAGCAGCAACAACAACAGCGGGCCGAGAAATCGCTGGGCTTCTTTCCATCATGGAAGACGCTGGCGCTCGCCTCGCTCGCTGGACGCTCGGCTGGCTCCGTTGCCGGCAACTTCGAGGATAAGCGGAATGCGTACTATTTGCCGCAGCCACGCCTACTGCTTAATGGTAACGCTGGCAGCTCGCAGGAACTGGACAACGATAGCGATAGCAATAGCGACAACAACAACAGCAACAGCATGGACATTGATCTGAGCGTAAATGCGTACGGCAGCAATGGAAATAATGCCACAAGGCTGACAGCAGCAATGGGCCGCAACGAGGACAACAGCGATGTGATCGACAATATTGAGAATGAAGTGGCACGTGCACACGATCTGTTGGATTTAGAACTATCTGGCCATGGCTTTCGACGTAGTCCGTCTGCTGCGGCCGCCACATCGATGTCGCAACAGCATTTGGGCAGCAGCAGCAGCAGTAGCAGTGGCAGTGGCAGTGGCAACAATTTATACGCTAGCATGCCAGCGGGCATACGATCGGCAATTGTTGCCAGTGCTGCCATAGTGCTCACCTCGATGGCCACACTGTTGGTCATATTTGTTGTGTGCCGCTGGAAGCAGCACCGGCGGCGCAAGACCAGCTATCTGAAGACATACAATGCAATGAAGAGTAAATTGCCGCAGTTGGCACAAACTGCGAACGCATCGAGACGCAATTCGCTGCGGGAGCACATGGAGGAGCTGGTCATTGGCAGCAGCAACAGCAACTGCAACAACAGCAATAGCAGCAGTACCAACAATAACATCAGCAACAACAACAGTTGCCACAAGCCTATAAGTGTTGCAACCGTGTCGTGCAACACGCCAGTGCATCATCATCATCATCATCAGCATCAGCTGCAGCGTCAGAGCTCGTTGTTGTTCAATCGCGAGGGATCCACATGCAGCTCGCAGCTCGCAGCGTCAAAATCAACAGCAGCAGGAACAGCAGCCGTGTCAGCAACATCAACTGCAACAGCAACAGCCAAATCGGCGGGCGGGGGGCGTGGCGGTGTCAATTCACTGGCCCTTACACTGCGCACTGCACATCAGAAGCTCAACACCATGGATCCCAATTCACCGGAGGTGCAGGAGTACCTATTCGATACATTGCGCAAATCGTTCGATAATTAAGCTCTAGACCCTAGTTACAACACACACACATACACACTTTAGATAACACTAGACGACATGTAGTGGGATCGCTCCGTTTAGGCCAAGTTTTATATATACAAATATATATAAAATATAAATATACACACCGTAAAGTGCATAAGTTATAAGTTATAGTTTATTAATAAGTGATGGAGACTTTTTTTTGTGCGGACAAAGAAGGGAGGAAAACTAGCTGAAGCCCATGACACTGGACTACACATGTGCTCAACTTTCTGCTGCCTGCGAGCAAGAAGTTAGATAAGAAAAGCGAGAAGACTAAAGAGAAGACAGCAACGTAACAAGAAACGAGAAGCATTAGGAAGAAGAATTGCAAAGTAGAATTGGGAATGGGAATGCGAGTCCAAATTTGCCCACTTGAACGTCTTCCCAGTAGGTACAGAGGGTTCTGTACCCACCAGTGGATAGCGAGTGCATTGTACATATGTTGCATGCCTCATCATCAAAGAGGCTTCGAACGGAAGTGAAGAAGAAGAAGCAACCGTTATTAACATCCCTTTGACTAATAAATTGAGCACAACCAATATCATTTTGTTAGCTTAAGGCTCGTCTCGCTTCCAGTGGTTCTCTGTGGGCTAGTGTCATGTTGCCTTTCAGAAACGTATTTATATAGAACCGTACTTAGATATTAAGCGCAATTCACAATGCGAACTACAGCTCAGTACGCTCGAGCGTCGTTAAACTATCGGGTGGCACATTATTTTACAACTATAACCTTTCAAATAAAAATCATAAGAAATAATTGAAAACCTCTGAGGAAAAAGTAAAAAAAAAAACAGAGGAAACCTAAAGGCCAAGATAAGTGAATTTAAAAACTGCGTTTCAGAAGCACAAACAGCATTAGAAATGGGTTTCGGTAGCGCACCACAATAAATGCACTAGTTCACACACACACATACACACACACACACACACACACACACACACACACACACACAACCAAACACAAAGAGAAAAAGAGCCACACGAGTACAGTTGTGCTGAATGAATTTTGTGGGGTCTGCTTTGTACAAAGACAAACAACAACAAGAGAGAACGTTGCAGTCGGGCGTAACCGACTGCGAAATACTTTGATACCATAAGTAATACCAGCTGATGACAGATAGCAAAGAACATGTTGGGTGTAGCCAGGAAATACTGTCAAATTTTGCTCTCAAATTGCGGTAGATATAGGCTATTGTGAATTTTGGAGGCGGGCGCGGGTAATCGGTCTCAGTAATCTGCCTTCTAAGTTTCTTCACTATAGCTCTTAAATTGCGGGAGATATACGCTTTTATCGTTTTTGGGGACGGGAGTGTGCGGGGCCATAAAAATTGTTATCGGTTTGTAAAGGCGACTACCAGTAATATACCTACCAAATCTGACGGCTCTAACTCAAAAACTGGGGCAGATATAGCCATTTGCCATTTTTAAGGGCGGCAGGCCTGAGGCGTCGGAATTGGGCGTGACATATGCAGATCTTTGAAGAACATCACCAACAACCTACCAACCAAATTGGCGAATGTAGTTTTAAAATTGGGGAAGATATGTGACTCTATCGATTTGCAGCTATGGATGTTATCGATTTCCTAGCCCTCTAAAGAACGTAGCACTCCAATTTTCACTGACATGGCCACTGAGCAGTATATGTTCCAAGTTTCAAGTCTCTATATCTATGGATATCGAAAAAAGTTGCGTTCATACAGACGGACAGACAACATGAGGGACATTGCACAAAACCAATATACTATGAGACCTTCGGTATCAAAGTATAAAATTGATGAAGATAAACTATGCAAAATCGGTTGGAATTTCAAAACATTTTTGAGGACAATAAATATTTCAATTGACATGAGAGTCAACATATAAACAAAATTAGTGGATTTGGCATTCAACAGAATAGCAACACGAACAACAACAACACTAACTGTAGTTCCGATTAGTGCACTGTAAAACTGCAAATTGCTCAACACTGGCGTATATTAGAGTATCTAAAAACACTTTCAAAATACATTTCTATATTTTTTCCAATTTCAACATTTTTCTGTGCCCACAAAATACGAAATATTGAACTACACATATATACTAATTATACAAATACGTCTATATATATATATATATATATATATATATATATATATATTATATACATACAGAAATGTAAGCATGTAAATAAGTTACGTTTTGTTTTTGACTTTTGGTCGTTTTATTTTCTTCTTTTTTTTAAAATAAAATGTAGTAAAAAAAATGTGTAATTATGAAATATGATGAAAATTAGATGCAACAAATGCCCGGCAACATTTTCTAATTGGAAATACGCATTCGATACGCCAGCGGAATTTGAAATCGAATATACTCAAATCTGATTAGAGTTGAGCTCAAATAACACTTATAGTGTATTACCTAAAAGTAGTTGATCTGAATAAAATGTTCCATGTTGTACAGGTTTCTTTCTTTTCACTCGGCTTCCAAGGTCGGTCATCAGTGTCATCAGTTTAGGTGTATACTCTACTTACGTACATACAGGGTATCAAAGCGAATCGAAATATTCCATTAGAATTCCCGGTTCCCATTAATTAAATATATATATATATATATATAGATATATATATATATATATTTATATAAATATAAATATATATTCAGCAGTCTGTCTGTCAGATACAAGCACATCCACATACATACAGCTAATGACTACAATAATGTTCCACTAACATATTCCGATAAACTTATTCGGGACAAATAATGAGTTCCTTAAAAAAATGTGTTATATAAGTTCCGATTCCAATTCCGATTCTGAATTTCAATCGGTAATCGATTCCGACTTGCCCTGCCACATTTGTGCCCCATTCTGCGTATTTTCCTTAATGCGAAGGGGTTAGCTAATGCCAATCCAATTCCAGATGCCGATCCATAATTAGAAAATAACCAATCAGAATGAAATCAGAACATAAATAGATCGGGCCAGCTGATATCCGTCAGATATCAGCGGACGGACGGACAGACAAAAAAATCTCTCCTTTATTTGGAAAATATTGTGAGTACACACACACACACAGACACACATAGACAGAGAGAGAGAGAGAGAGAGAGAGAGAGAGAGAGAGAGAGAGAGGGAAATACTCACCGATAGAGCTCGTAGCAGAGGCCGTACTCGGTGAAGAGATTGGCCTTGGCAGTCATAACGTTGTCGCCGGGCTTGATGTAGGCGCACTTGTACATGGAGGCGTAGAGGCGGGCAATGACCAGACAATGGCGTATTGCAGCTGAGCAGGCGGATGTGCCGCGGAGTCGCTGCATCTGGTCGACGGTGAAGTAGAGCACGGTACTGTACCGAGTGGGCAGCGTATCGATGAAGGGCTGCCAGGCGCTGGCTGCTCCGTGCAGCTTCTCGATGATCAGAGTGTAGGTGACATTCAGGTGGGTGGGGAAATTGCGAATCAGTTCACGTTTCCATTCGGGCAGCAGTTCCTCGGAGAAGATCAGCTTGCGCGGCACACTCAGCACCAGCTCCTCGGCAGCGATATCACGTTTGGCGCGCAGGCCCAGCTGATAGCCGGGAAATGTGGTGATCTCTACACAATCGCTCTGCACGCCGCCGGCACGGGCCCACTCATTGAAGGCGGCCACCTTGGCGAGACGCGTCTTTTCGCTTTCCACCCCACTGCTGTCCTCCGGGCTGCGCGTGGCCAGCTGCAGCGGCTTCTCGAGCAGCATCATGCTATCGAGCAGTCGCTGCAATTCCACATATTGCTTCCACTCCTCGTTGGGATTGGCGGTCTGTGTCTGCACCAGTTCTAATATCGCCTGCGCGATCGCATTCAACGCCCGCCGATCCTTCTCGCTTATGATGGGTATTCTCAAGGCGCCGCTGTTGCTGTTGCTCTTTGGAGTCGCATTTTTGGCATTTGGCGTAGGCGTTGGCGTTGTTGTCGTTGTCGTCGCTGCTTGCTGAGTGCTTTTGTGCTGCTGCTGCTGTTTGTTGTTGTTGCGTTTGTTTTTGCCCATTGTGAATTGTTTCACAAATAACTTCGTGTGTTTGTATATGAATTACCGGTTAAATGACGCCGCCGCGCAACAACACCAAAACAACAACCAAATAAGGGAAAAAATTAAATGCAGCTCTGCCAACACGTGCGGTCGTAAGACAAACAGCTGTGCAAGCGATTATACTGCTCCTAACAAACACCGACTGTTATCGCTGTACTGTTATCGATTACTACAGTTTTGTACATTTATGTGCATTATTAGAGCTCTATCTCTCTTGATGCTGCCCCGTAAAGTTTTACCGTATAAAAAGCAGCACATAATTTTTGCATCACCAGAGAAAGTTCATTGTTCATTTATTTTTACGACATTTTCAAGCACTGGAAATATTTGACATTCACTGCGAAAATGTAAGCTATCCAGATGCCCGCCAATCGAATTACAATTTAAAAATGACCGAAATCAAGAATGTAAGTACATTTTTTTCTCATTGCATTAAAAAATTAAAAATTAAATTTATATATTTAATGCCAATCTTATATTCAACCCGTGGGTGCTTCAAATAGTATTTACTATTTTTATTTGAATTGAGAGATGGCAAAATGCATCTCAAATGCATTTTCCATAATTCAAACAGCGCTTTAATGCTAGATGGCGGTCTGTGTGGATGACCCTATTAATTAATTAGTATCAAACTATCGTGACTTGTAATTTCGATAGAACTTTAGAAATATGTGAGCAGCTGATCGTACTTAGAGTTTTGTTTTCATATTTTATTTGGATTTGTGTTTACCGTTGTCAATCAGCGTCGTTGAATGAATGAATAAATAGAAAGAAGATAGGTAGATAAATAGAAAGAAGAAGAGGCAGCAGCAAGGACAACAACAATAAAGCAAGAACAACTGCCAACAGGATTCGATTGGAAAAAGGATGCTATTTTCATCTAACAACACAACTGTGCTACACACTTACATGTGTATGTTTGTGGATACATATTTGTGTGTCATTTATGCATTGCATTTCGTAACGCAGATAACGGTTCTGTTTTTTGACCATGCTTTACGCTGGTCAATTTGTTAAACAGAAACTGGCAAAACTGTATCTTTCTCTGTATGTGTGTGTTTTTGTGTTTTCTCTCTCTCTCTCTCTTGTTCTGATTATCTTCGAGCACTCAACACCCACAAAACCCACCCCAACCCACCCCCAGCAACGAGCTCGCCTCGAAAAAACTTAAAGGAAAAAGAAGAGTTGTTAACCGGTAAAATGAATTGCCCGTATTATTTCTCATTTCCTTTCTTTATAATCTGGGCTTCTAATAATCTGGGCCTTGTGGAGGATGTCTGCCATTTGGCACGGACCTGGATAAACTCTCGAATGCAGGGTATACATAAATCCATACATATTGTACATATACTATTCATTTAAAGAAAATAACTTAACGAGCGTTTTGATTTTGTAGCTCAATCAGCGCTGGAGGATGCAGATCATTTGATTACTGTGGATTATCGCAAGGATTATCGCAAGGATTATCGCTTTTCCCTTTGCCCCTAATATCCACTGCTTCCATCATTTGTGAATGAGGTGTATATAGTCTCAATAAATAAATATTTAGAAAAAAAAAATATATATATATATATAAATTGTACGATACATCATACATCATGGAAATATGTAAACAATGAAGATAGTGATAGGCATTTGTCAATCGGGTGGATGGATACAGTCTGTCCAATATATATATATATATATATATATATATATATATATATAGATTGTACATAATACATCATGGAAATATGTAAACAATGAAGATAGTTTTTAATCAGAAAACAAGCGCGTTTTATTTGCAATTTGATAAGGCAAAGTCTTAGTGGGTATTTCAATTGTGGGGGGCATTTCAATTTGGATATTGACTGGGATTTAATTTCCTTGCAAGACTTGTTTGCATTGCTTGTCGCTTTCCGGATAGCGAGAAAGAGATGGCACACGAAGATGCGATTCTTGTACAAGCTGCGGCCGTATCGCTGTCGAATAGTAGATACATTTACTACGCTGCAGCTGCTGCAACTTAATTTGCTATCTGTTGACGAAGTTGACACATCAGCTATCTAAGCAATTTCTCAAAATTGCAACTCAGACACAGATACAGCGTATTTAAAAGTCTGTATGTGTGTGGGTGTGTCTGAGTGTGTGCGTATGTGGATGTTAAATTTATGGAGTTGAGTTGTTTAATTTTAATTAGGCGATAGAAAACAAAAAGCAGAGGCGCCGGATTCGCTGGCCTCTAAACCTTATCGAAGGGTAAATATAAAGCTTGCCGCTTCCGCTGTGTGCCTGGAATGAGCTGCAGCCGCTGTGTTAACTTTCAAAGCGCACTGGACGCTTGCGGTGCTCGGTTGGTGTCTGCTCCTTTAACAATTGCAATAATAAACAATTGCTAAATTTTTTTGCCATTTTTTTTTGGTGACAGCGACAACTTTATTGCCTACCTGGCACAATAACTTAAGCTACATAAAGTGTATGTATGCATTCTATATATGTATGTATATGTATATATATATATATATATATATATGTGTGTGTGTGTGTGTTTATATGTGTATACATGTAGTCAAAGGTGCTGTGTGTGTGCGTGAGTGTCTGTGTTGGTGTCTACTTAGTTAATGTTATGCTAATATACAAACTTGAGTTGGGCGCGTGTCATATGCATAGAAATTAAAATATATAAAATTAAAATACATAAAAACAGCAATAAGTTAATTTCAAATATTGAAATATATTTTGAGATTCATTAGCAGTGCTTTTTTTTAAATTATAAAACTCAATAAAATAAGTAAAATAGTAGTTCCGAATAACGACTTATAATTTGAAATTTGTTTTCAGTATTCCTTTTCCTGGTAGTTAAAAGTATCAATGAGACAAATAAAAAAATATATGAAGATTGAAAAGATAAGAAAAATCAAAAAGTAGTTTCAAATAACGATTTCCTGCCAATTAAAAATAAAAATGAGAAAAATAACAAAATATTTGTAGATATATATACAAAAAAAAAAAACAAAAAGTAATTTCAAATAACGCTTTCAATTTTGAAACTTATTAACAGTATTCTGTTCTGTGCCAAATAAAAATAAAAATGAGATACAAAATAAATGTTTATGTAATAAAAGTAAAAGTAAAAACCAAAAAATAATTTAAAATAACGTTTTCAATTTTTTAATTTCTTATCAGTTTTCTGTTATCTGCCAATTAATGTAATCTTCTAATCTTTATACAAACATAAAAGTAATAAAAATAAGGCATGTAATTATTCAAAATAAATTTGTGTCTCGTGCAACAAATAAAACATAATAAGAGAAAATTGAGACGCGCTCAACTCTATTAGAAAAGTTTAAGCTAGTTTAAGCAGTGAATTCTGTTAACGTTCGATTTGATTTTTGACCCGTTTCCATCGACGCCATCGTCGCCATCAATGCCATCGTCGCCTGTCATCATCTGTTATTTTTATACACATTGAAGTTGGGAACTGATGTCGTTCCAAACGCTGTGACGCTGCCACTGCTGCAGTAGCAGAGTCGCCCGATGCAGGGCCATTAATTGGCTCCAGCTCCAGGCCAGGCTCCTGTCCTACAACTTGCAGTTGCCGGCGCCCATCAGCTGCATGCGCTCCAGTTGCTCGGCGAGCGCACGCTGCTCGCTGGTCAGCCGCATGATCTCCTGCCGCTCCTCGGCCGTGTGCCCCTTGCGCTTGGCCCGATACTGCAGCATCCGCTTGTAGCACTCAAGTATTTCCTGGTCGATGGTGTCCAGTTTGCGTTTCAGTTCGATGCGTTTGATCTCGTCGCTGGCCGCCGAGCGCAGACGCTTCAGTTCATCGCTATTAAATTGGGCCACAGCGCTAATTTCGGCGGTGACCCGTTTGATTTCCAGCAGCACCTCGTCAACATCCTCGTGCTTGGCCAGCTCGCTGGCCTCGATCAGTCCGCTCTCGATCAGCTCCTTCCGCAAGCGTTGCTCAATGCCAACGCCGTGCTTCAGCATCGACAGCGAACGAAAGTTACCCGATGCGACAGCAGCAACAGTTGCCTTCGATCCCACACCATTGCTCTGCGTCGACGAAGATTGGGATTGGGAATGGGTATTCTCGTTGTTGCTGCTGCTGTTGCTGCTGTGCTCGCCGACGGCGGCCGCCTCGCTGGGCAGCGATTCGTCCATCAGGGCGGAGACCAGACGCTGAGTCAACGGTCCCGTTATGCTCTCCTCCAGCATGCTGTCGGCCTTCTTCAGCATCGCGCTCACATTTTGTGACTTCTGGCGCGCTCCTCCCGGCTGCAGCGCCTTCATATCCTCCTGCGCCCACACCGTCGAGTAGTGCGGCCCCAAACTGGGCACCGGCGGCACCAGTGGTCCCCGATATTGTTCCAGCAGATCGTCGATCAGTCGCAGATCCTCGTTCGTCAATGGCATACAGTACGGCTCGACCGACAGCCAAAATTTATTGGGCATATCGTTCTTGGGCAGCGCTAGCTTTGGCAACTGATGTTGCTGCTGCTGTTGCTGCTGCTGTGGCAACTGATGTTGCTGCTGTGGCAGCTGCTGTTGCTGCTGTGAGTTGCTATTGGGCAGCGACACGTAGTCCATGCTGCTGTCATCGGTGTGCACGGCGAGCGGACTGTTCTTGGCCAGCTGCTTGGCCAAGCTGCCCGCTCCCCCCTGCTGCTGTTGCTGCTTGAGTATCGTCATTGAGGAGTGTTTCTTGCGGACGCCTGTCGGCTCCTCTCGCATTTTTCGCTTGGCAGCTGTTGCTGGACTGCCGACACCACCTCCGCCACCGCCTCCGCCGCTGCTGCTGCTGCTCGCAGCATTGTTGATGCCGAGCAGGCCGTTGAGCAGGCCATTCGTTGGCGGTGAGCCGGGCGGCACCCGGTCCAATTTGCGGCGATCCTGACGCTTCTCATCCTTGTCCAAACTATCATATTCGGATTTCAAGACACGGGCACGCAGCGCCACATTCGAGAGCATCAGCTCCAGTTCCAACTGCACGGCATCCAAGTCCTCCGCAGCCAAATGCTCGTCCGCCCCACGCTGTAGTGCAGCAGCCAGCGTCGGCAGCTGCTTAGGCACATCTCGGCTTCGTATTATCGGTATAACTGTGCCGCTGGGCAATGCGAACACTTCCGTCGCATCCGTTGACCCATGAGATGATGCCGATTTGTTGCCGCTGCCACTGGCGCTGCTGCTCGCGTTGTTGCTGCTGCTGCTGGTGCTGGTGGTGGCAGCATTTGTTGTGGAGGCACCTCCGCCACTGCCACTGCCGCCGGCAGTACCGCCCATGCAGCCGTTCGTGTTGTGATGGGGCGCCATCAATTTGCCAGCTGATATGCCAAATCCGCCGCCGCTACCGCCACCGCTGGCAAAGTGGCACATTTTTAGATTCTTTAGGTTTGTACTCATTTCCAGCAACAGAAACTGCGCAGTTTCATGTGCGTTTCGTTTGTAAAATTCGTTGCAATTAATTCGCGTCGCGTCAAAATTTCAGAGAGCAAATTGCGGATGAGCGTCGGCTGTGAGACCAAGAACTGAAAATCATCGACGCTATCGATAGTTTCGATTGCGTGCACAAACTATCGCTTTGCAAGTGAATCGCTATTCACAATAGATCGATCTTATGCAAATAAATTTCAAATGTATTTGCTTTATATGCATACGATTACAAGCTGTACTTAGCGACCCTATAAATTTGACTTGCTGCCATGGCCTTTGCCTTAGATAATTACAACATGCTACAAATATTGGTTAGTTGAAAATGTAGACAACTCATTTATTCATTCATTCTTAAATCAATAAATTCATATTTTGTAACAAGTTAAATCTCTATTATATAATTAAATATCGATAGATGAGCAGCAGTTAGAGTCGCCCATTAGCCAACACTGCCCCCGTTCGTGGAGGCGTCGTAGCCCTGGTTTATTGTTTCGCTTGCGCTTTGCTCTTTGTTGTTCCGTGCGCGCAATTCTGTGATAAAGTGTACTTAACATACCGTAGTTGATGTTATCAATTAGTAATGATTAGGTCTTGGCCTAAATGCCGACCTCAACTCACGCAACTTGTGCATACCCCATCAAACAACTGCAATAACTACAGAAATCAACATACAATATTGCAACAAATATAATAATACATAGGAGCATTGCTGCATGCAGCAGCAGCAGCCATCGTTTGTATGTCAACAGAAAAGAATCGACGGGTGGCGGGGTCTGCATCTACATATATATATTTATATATACGTTGAAATATATGTGTAATTTATTTTTATGTAATTCAAAAGCAACGCAGTTCAACTTAATCTCGTGATGTCTTAAATTAACAATTAATTATGATACAAACGCATTTGATTGAAAAGCTGCACAGCGTCAACAACAACAAGAACAACAACAACAACAACAGCAGCGGGCGCAGCAGCTGCACAGTTATCAGCATTGAGGAGATATTCAGATGCAGCGCTGCTCGCTGCTTGCTACAGACTGCCCGCTGCTTTAATTGCTTCATAATTTGAGCTCTGAGTCAGTTTCGAGGTGCGCTTTGCGCTTCTTTCAGCTTGACAACGTTATTGATCAAATATTTGCACTTTTATTTGTATGTGCTGTGTGTGTATGTTCGTATTGGTATTGGTATTTCTCATAAATGCTTTACTGCTGCTGCTTCTGCTGCTGCTGCGGCTACGGCTGCTGCTGCCTTATCAGCCAGCAGAGAAATCACTGTAGAGAGAAGCAAAGAACTGAGCGATAAGCTAAGCAAAGTCAACAAGTGTTTAACGCAATTCTGATTTTGTTTTAAGAGGCATAGACAATTTGTCAAATTGCTGTTCTCTCGAGTGCTCAACTAGAAATTACCCTGTTTATTTCATTACCCATGTCGATATATATCTGCTTCTTCTTCCGAACACACTTTTAAATATAGCTAAATGTTTTCAACTTCGCTGGATTATCGATTTTATTTATCGAAAAGAATTCAAACCCATATCGAATGCGAAGTGTCCAGTTATAGACAGACAGCCCCGCTATAATATAAATATATATGTGTATGTATGTGCACAAATATGTCACAAATCTCTCATGCTGCCTGGTCTACCCTATACAGACACATTTGATAAGTCTTGCAGGGTATGCAAAGAGACCATCAATTATTGATGTGCGATATGAGTTGAATGGCTCAATCCATCAGGTTGGCCAGACTGAAGTGTCTATATTTGGAAGTAAATTTTGACGTTAATTGAATGAATGAATGCACGCAATTGACGCAATACCACACTATCAATTAACACCTGCGCTTTCTGTATGTGTGTGTGTGTGCGTTGTCTTAGTCAATGAATTTTGTCCCACGAAAGTTGGCCAAATCCCAGACCCAGACCCAGACCCACTGCTTGGCTTAGTGCCGGCTTACATTATTGTCATAGTTCCGATTGCAGTTGTTGGCGTGTTTTGGCAAATATTTGCTCAATTAATTGATAAAAATGTGAGCGTCTTTGTGTACACAACGCAGTGACAAAAAAAAAATAATAAAAAATTTCCAATTTGCTTAGCGTATTAAGCGGCTTACGCTAATGAAAATAAACAAGCGAGAGAGCCACAAAAAAAATATATATAAATAAGTAAATAAAGCACAAACAAATGAAAGGTGATTTACTTTTTTGGTATGCCAAAGTTGGGATACCTTGCAGACATATGCCAGATTTGCGATTGAATATTTATATAGTTTTTTTTTTAGGCTATATTATATATTTTACACACAAAAATTATGCTCCAAATGCGAATCTAAGATTGAAGACGATCAATTAAATATTCATCATGGTGGCAGTGGCAGTTTAATTAAAAATAGTAATAAAAATAACTGTCTTTAGCCTTATCACATATGTAGTTGGTGGTAAATACTCAGAATCAGCTGTCAACTGTTTTCTGACAACATTTTTATAAAACTCGTATTTTTGTAGCTGTTTAACTGATTAGATATTGCCCATCACCCCAACCTAAGCCCCTCTCCTCCGTATCACACACCCCCAGCAACCTTTTTACAGTTTACAGTTGCTGAATGTGCATTGATTTTGCATGTCGGCCGGTTTGGCAAAATTAGCAGCATCAGTCGTGCGTGAAATGTTAACATAAGCAGCTCAGTTAAGTTTATTTTTGGTATTGAGTATTGTTTTTTATTTTTTTTGCTTGCAGTGCTCGCTTAAATTTGGTTAAGAACCAAGCCAGGGACACGACAGCGATAGCGATAACAACAACTACAGCAACTGCAACAGCAGCAACAATTGCAACAACCACAATAACATCGTCATGAAGTTCGCCGAGCATCTGTCGGCACACATAACGCCCGAGTGGCGCAAACAGTACATCAACTATGAGGTGAGACTTGTCACACACCCACCATATATATCTAGCACCCACACAGATAAATCCATAGCAGATTAAATACCAAATATTTGCAAAAAAAAACTAAAAAGAAGAAGACCGCCCTTACTTTCAAAACTTAATAAAAATTTGATATTTATTTTTATAAATAAAAAGCTTCCTTTTTAAAAGGAAAAACTTGATCTTTTTTTGGAGCATTCAAAGTTCGTTGTAAAAATTACAAATTGATGCACGCCTGGATATATAGATATATATCTATATACATTCTTCTCGTTATACAATGTGGATGAGAGATTACTTTGCAAATCCGGCTTGAGCATCGGGTCACATCTTCTATAGATACTATATGTGCACATAATACATATGTAGTACAAATAACTGTCGATTTCTGGTTGAGACACTTCGGTTTAGTTTCGGGTGTAGTGTGTTCAAATCATCAGCATTCACCAATTGATGTATATAACTAATTATTCATTTTTTGGGATGCAGGAAATGAAGGCCATGCTATATTTGGCGGTGGAGGAGGCGCCCAGCGTGGACAGCGTAGAGGATGAGGTGCTTAAGCGTCACTTTGCCAATTTCGATGAGAACTTCTTTCACTACTGCGACAAGGAGCTGAAAAAGATCAACACATTCTATTCGGAAAAGTTGGCGGAGGCCACACGCAAATTTGCCACCTTGAATGCGGAACTAAAGTCAAGCATTGAGGAGTCTGAACGTACAGCCAAAAAGTCCAAGGGGCAGAAGCGGCATGCAGCGTTGCCCGATCGCAAGGCACGCGAACTCAAATTGGCGTTCAGTGAGTTCTATTTGAGTCTGATACTGTTGCAGAACTATCAGAATCTGAATCATACGGGCTTTCGCAAAATACTCAAAAAGCACGACAAGGTGAGCGTATGAAATGCTTAGGTGTAACTTTGTTTAATTTTCTCATTCACGATTTGAAAATGAGTAATTGAAATAATTCATCGAAAATTGTGATGTACATAATTTAATTATTGTTTGCAATTATTATTACATAGCGTTAGTATTACCTTAAAGTCAATTATTTGATTTATTATCAATAATCAATAATAGTATACTTAACTGTAATCACTAATTAGTTATTTAAATAGTTAAATATTATTTGTTGTTTGTACATACATAAATTTAATTCATTTCATTAAAATTGCATTCGTAATCAATTATTTATTTGAGTAGTTAAAATAATTTAAGAAGTTTGTAATTACGAAGGGCAACTTGCAATTAAGATAAATTGTTTGATTCATTACCAATACTTAACAGTAATATATTTATGTCTAATTATCAAGTAGATGTATAAAAAATATTTAATTGTTATTTATACACACCTTTATATATATTATATATAAATATTTATTTATTTATACACACATTTAAATTCAATTACTTTAATTACATTTGATTGCTTATACATCATTTTGTGGCTTGTAATTGCAGCTGCTGCGCGTCGACACCGGCGCCAAGTGGCGTCAGGAGTATGTGGAGGCTTCGCATTTCTTCATCAACAAGGACATTGACAACATTATCAATGAGACGGAGACAACGGTCACTGGAGAACTGGAGGGTGGTGATCGACAGCGTGCAATGAAGCGATTACGTGTGCCGCCGCTGGGCGAGCAACAGAGTCCGTGGACAACGTTCAAAGTGGGTCTCTTCTCCGGCAGCTTCATTGTACTGGGCATTGTTGTTGTGTTGTCGGCCATTTTCCACGACATAACCGGCGAGAATCTGAAGGTCACGTTTCGTCTGTATCGCGGTCCGCTGCTGCTCATCGAGTTCATCTTTCTGATTGGCGTCAACATCTACGGCTGGCGTTCGTCCGGCGTTAATCATGTGCTTATCTTTGAGTTGGATCCCCGCAATCATCTGTCCGAGCAACATCTCATGGAACTGGCAGCCATTTTCGGTGTCGTCTGGACGCTGAGCATGCTGAGCTTTCTGTTCAGCGCCAGTTTGAGCATACCGGCCTTCATAAATCCGCTAACACTGACTCTAATCATGGTTCTGTTCCTGGTCAATCCATTTCATGTGCTGCATCACGATGCACGCTTCTGGCTGTTGCGCATTACTGGACGCTGTTTGGCGGCGCCGTTCTTTCACGTGGGCTTCGCCGATTTCTGGCTGGGCGATCAACTGAATTCGCTGGCCACCGCCATACTGGACTTTGAGTATCTCGTCTGCTTCTACTTTACGAATGGCAACTGGTCAGAGGCTGTTGATGCGTCCATCTGTATGGAAAAGGATTTCATAGTGCGACCCATTGTTAATTGCCTGCCCGCCTGGTTTCGCTTTGCCCAATGTCTACGGCGATATCGTGACACGCGTGAGGCCTTTCCACATCTGGTCAATGCCGGCAAATACTCCACCACCTTTATGGTTGTCATCTTTGCCACACTCAAGAGCTTCAACAGTCGTAAGTGTTAATTTGAGCTACAAAATCACTTTGCAATTTCACAACCATCGCAGAGTTCTATATCTCTCTCTCTCTCTCACACACACACATTTTTTCTCTGCTATCTCTTTCTATTTCGTTTCAGCCAACTATGCGAGCACCTTTGATAATCCGTACACCTGGCTGTGGATCGTCTCCTCAATAGTCTCCTCCTGCTATTCGTACACCTGGGACATCAAAATGGATTGGGGCCTCTTCGATAAGAATGCGGGCGAGAATACGTTTCTGCGAGAGGAAGTGGTCTACTCATCAACGGTATATAAGAAACACTTATTTCATGATATCTTCTCAACTCCTTTGATTTACACAGGGCTTTTACTACTTTGCCATATTGGAAGATCTGGCGCTGCGTTTTATCTGGGCGCTGTCGTTCTATTTGACTGAAATGCGATATGTGACCGGCGATATTATGACATCCATAACCGGCATACTGGAAGTATTTCGGTAAAGCAAACCCAGCATCAAATATATATATAAATATATATATATATATTATTATATATTGTATTATACATATATTTATTTACAATTGGCAGACGCTTCGTTTGGAACTTCTTTCGCTTGGAGAACGAGCATCTGAACAATTGCGGTAAATTCCGTGCCGTGCGAGATATCTCAATAGCACCGCTGGACTCGTCCGATCAGACGCTTATCCTACGCATGATGGATGAGACGGACGGGGTGATCAATCGCTACACGAAAACTAACCGACCCAAGCCAAAGAAGGTCAAGGATCCGGAGAAGCGTAGCCTATTGCATCCACGCGGCTCGATGCAGGATCTCAGCATTGATATTGATGGGAATAGCAAAAAGCTATAATACAAGGCACCCCCTCCCCCATCCCCACCCCCCACACCAACCGCTACCCTCTTGTGGCCAACTTCCCCTCATTCCTCACGCCTTACGAGCTTCCTAATGAACTTTTTCTTTTGTTTTTTTTTGTGCGGCATCATTATAATAATTATTCTTGATTTTTTTTAATTAATGTTTACAATTAGTCACTTAAGTACTTAAAGTCAACATTTATGTCCCACAGAACACAGCAATAATTAGATTTTAAGTTCCGCTAAATACTAAATTAGCATTCCATTAACGCATCTAGCAAAATTACCTTGTAACCAATTAACCTTAAAGCGAACACAAATCGAGCCCAAAACATATCTAATTTACAAATTCCCATCAATTCCATTGAGGGGGGCAGTATTACTTAGAAAGTCGAAACAAAAACTAAAAAAAAAAAAAAGAAGAACTAAACCCTAAACACAATCGAAACATTGGCACTGAACCTATAGCAAGAACACATTCCTTTATAAATATATATATATGCGCATACAAAACAAAACAAAAGTGATGAAAAACAAAACCTTAATTAAGCTTTAGACAATTATTTGTTGTCCTAGCATCAATTTGTGTTTGTAACTAACTGTACTTAGTAGTTTGTAGAGTTGTGCTTTATGTTCTTTATGCCAGCATCTGTCCAAGTCCGATTTCGCTATAAGTTCGCAAAGTTCGATTGGAGAACATATATATATATATATATATATATATGTATATATATATATTTTTTTTATATTACATATAAAATCAGACTTCAGACGTTTAACGTTAAGTACCAAGTATAAAATTTAAGTAAACGCCCTTTTCGAAATTTAAAAATCAAACATTTTGTAATATATTTTTGCCTTTTATTGTGTTTTTGTAACGATTTCGTAAAATATTTAAATGTTGTACATACATGCCTTACCTTACTTAACTATATTGATCTGAACTGAACTTAGAACATTTGTAAATTGCACACAGACGTGCTTCGTGAGCTACAAAATAAATACATACATATATACTGCATATACGTAGTACACAACTCTTAAACTCTAGAATAAGAAATTAACACCTATATACATAAATATACATATATCGATTGTAATTGATGGGTCATGCCTCAAAGAGAGCCCGCGAAGAGAACACATTTGAAACGAATTGTACGAAATAAAGACACCTTGTTACATACAGCATATATAATAACATATATATACATATGTGTGTGTGTGTGTGTGTGTGAATATAGAACTTTCCCATTCTTAGGAGACGTTCTCCATGACGGCACAGACGAGTGCGGTGCCGCGCATAATCCAAAACTCTGAATCGCTCTTGCTGCGCAACAATATGGATAGCACAAAGTTGGTCGAGTGGCCCGTGGTGGAGAGCACGCCGGAACGCTGCTGTGTCTTGTAGAGGGGCGCCTCGTAGCGCAACGTATCGCTGACCTCCAGGCAGGGCATGAAGCGTATGACGGGCATGCGTGTATATAGCTCACCGAAGCGGGCATCGCACAAGCCACCTTGGCTCAGATCCCAGCGAGCGGCCTCCACAAAGATGCCATGCACATTGATCAAAGCATCGGTGCACTCCGGCAGATTACCATAGAGGCGTGCATCCTGCAACGAGAAAACCAAATGTCAAATGGCTCGGGGAATCGAAGAATTAATATTCCCTCCCTTTGCAGACAGTAGACATAAATTCAAATTTGATAATATAAAATAAGTACCGATCAATAGCTGAACCACATAGGTTATATACCTATAGTTCTGTAGAGATGGAAAATGTCTCAATAATAGTAATAGGACATCTTGAAAGCCAACATGTTTTCATTCAATAATTCTTAATGTTCAACAGATGACACAATAATGTAATATTAAGTCTCAAGTGTAATTTGCGTGTCTAAATAAAACTTGTCGAAAAATATTTACGGATACAACAAAATGTTTGCCTGAGTGTTCTATACCTAAATAATGTATAGTAATAAATGAATCTATGTCAAATTTCAATAAGAGACTGGTTAGATTGATACCTTGTGAAATCAATGCAATATAACTATATTAAATACCATAAATGTAAAGAGCGCAAATGTTGTAAGCATAATCTTTAAAAGAAAAATGTTTTTCACTCAATAACAAAATGTTCGACAGATCACACAATAATACTACTGATTTAAAGTCTCAAGAGTAATTGAACTTGTCGAAAAACAAACACATATACAGCTAAATGTTTGCCAGATTATTCAGACTGATTCTACTATACCTATATAATATATACACTATACTTATATATTATATTTAGATGTACAAGTGTCTATACCAAGTTTCAATTGCAGACAACTTGAAAACCATATAGGTTCTCATAGACGAAACCATACAATATAACTATATTAGTATAATCTTTAAAAGAAAAATGTTTTTCACTCAATAACTTAATGTTCAACAGATCGCAAAATAATACTACTAATATAAAGTTTCAAGTGTAGTCGAAGTGTCTAAATAAAACTTGTGGAAACCCTTGAAATTTGTTTACATATGTAACTAAATGTTTGCCTGATCATTTAGACTGTATCTAGAATACCTATATAATATCTAGAATTAGATGCTGATCAAGAATGTATGAATATATATTGTATACTCTGCAGGTGTATAAAGTGAGTTACTCAGTTGCTGGCAACGTACATTGGCGTGAGCATTGTGCAGCTCAAAGAAATCCTGCTGCACCAGCTCCAGTTCGATGACCTGGAAATCGATCTTGAGCGAATCGATGGGCAGGACACGACGTCGCGCATATGTCTGCAGTATGCCGGTGAGGAAGGATTGCGGAAAGAAGAAACCACTTATCCAGTAGGAGCGCGGTGCGCCATTCTCTGCCCACTGCTGAATGAAATCGATGCGGCGCTGAAAGTCAACAATGTAGTTGGACAGCG
This sequence comes from Drosophila macrothrix, assembly GCA_035042055.1. Taxonomy (NCBI): domain Eukaryota; kingdom Metazoa; phylum Arthropoda; class Insecta; order Diptera; family Drosophilidae; genus Drosophila; species Drosophila macrothrix. The sequence continues at coordinate 24,420,391 of JAWNLX010000587.1, forward strand.
GTTTGGTTGAGAGGAAACTGCGCTTGGCCCACATCGCTGGCACCTGGCTAGCTAGGAGCGAACGGAAGATCAGCTCCAGATCCTCGGACATGACAACCAGACCCTTGATAGCCTTAGAGAGATTGCTCAGGCTGTCATGGATAATGGACAGCGCAATGTTGAAGCGATCGATCTCCTGCACCAAAACAGTGGTCAACGATGGTATCTGACCCTTGTTGTCCAGCTGGAATGCGATTAATTAGAGATTTGTGATTTGTGAGATTATGAGTCAATGGATCCTCATCCTCACTTACCACACTGAGTGTGTCGTGGATAGGCTCACGTTGTATCTTATTAGTGAGGGCCTTCTGTATTCGGACGATTATCTGCTGGCAGAGATCATTCTCCACCGCCTGACCCTCATCGGCCGAAGAGCGCGGCTGGCCCAGCAGCAATGTATTGATAAAGAATTGGGTCTCCTTCGTTTGGAACACAATGTTGGCATTTTGATTCATGCCAAAGATCTCGGGATCCTCGAGCACGGGAAAACCTTGCACAAATTTGGCATATTCAGTCAGTGTCTTGGCCCGCGGATCTTTATAGTAGGTATCGCCACGACAATACCTATAATCCGGCTGTATGATGCGCTCCGATGAGAATATGGTTAATATTGTTCGCAGACAGCGCAGATCCCAATAGTCAGTGACGCGACCTCCCCAGGTGATGTCACCATTAATATAGAGTATGGCCTCCCAGGGTATATCGCCAAGCACCTCGCGATTGATGAAAAAGTCCAGTGTTTTCAGGCCACAGTCGCGATCGCTCTCACTGAACTCGTACGTGATATTCCAGCCAAGTGGTCCAAATTTCCGACGCTCGAGGAGCACAGCATGGAACATACACAGTCCAAAGACAATCGCACGCCAGTTGCCATTCTGGATGTGCTCCTCGAAAAACTCGCTCCGCAGATCACCTAGGGCCCCAAGGACATTCGCCTTTATGCCCTTGGGCGGCTCATTTGTTATCTTCACGGAGTTCTGCAGCACACTGATGGGAAACGATTGCGTCGGCATGGAGGAGAGGAACAAACGGAAGTCCGAATGCGCCTTGGTAATGCCCAAAGTCAGATTGCGTACTGTAGATTCCAGGACACGCATCCAAGAGGTGGCAAGGTGACAGTTTTGCAGAAAGACCCAGTGCCCCATGCGCAAACTCTTATCGATCAGACTCTCAGCGAGCGGTCCCTGGCCCTGACCCAAGGATATCGAATAATACTTATCCGTGTACTTCATTTCGTTGGTGAACTTTAGGAAGCCGGACATCGGATCCGATCCGGTGGACAGCACAAAGATGAGCGGTGTCACGGCCGATGTGTCCAGAAAGCTGACCAAAAGCAAAACAAATGCAAGTCAGTTATATCTGGGAGGAAGTGCCCTGACCTGTAGAATATACTGTATCAATATCGAATACTCACACTGTGCCCAGCTGTGTGCCGGAGGCGGATACCTCTGTGAAGTACTTGCCCACCGTGGCATGTAGATAGCTGACTACGTTAAGTAGGAAACGCGGCTTCCGGAATATGCCGATAAACATGAGCTTGTGGAAGACGTGCAGTCGTTTGTTCCACTTTTCCGTGGGCTCCTCGTTGGTGTTGGCAAAGTCAAACACTTCCTTGTTGTCATGCAGTTGTAGGAAGAATGGTTTGTGCAGCTCGTTGGTAAAGCCAGCAAAACTGTCCTTGAAGGTGTCTTCCAGATAAATGGCCGCCTCCCATTCGGCTTGACTGAGCTTGACGCCCGGCGGCTGGTGCTTGGGGCGAATGGTGCCCAAGGGACCGCGGATAAGGAAACCAAATTCGTCTTCGGTAACACGACCCTCCTGACGCTCCACAGACAGCGCCAGCAGAAAGCTAAAGATCAGCTTGTGATTCTCAAACAGGCCACGCGATATATTATCATAAACGGCCTTCAGCTCATCCACCATTAGCGTGGAGATGCGCATCTCAACAGTCATCACAGGATGATCGTTGCGCAGCACATTGCAAAAGATCTGAGTGAAGTACTTGAGACTGTATTGATACATGGGATCGATCTCTGCGAGTCCAGCGACCACAAAGTACAGAATGGCGCCACGTGACGATAGGATGCGATAACGCTCCCGTGAGGCGGTAATAACCTTCTCCGTTTCCTCCGTATCAATCAGACGTGCGGCAATAATCAACGATGTTTCCTGACAGAGACAGACGCAGGGAGAGAGAGAGAGAACGAGAGAGAGAGCGAGAGAGAGAGTAGGAGATTAGTGTGCTGATCAGCCAATCAGCCAGGATGTTTGCGAGTAAGCCCACCTTTGCATCGTTGAGTGTTTCGACTAGTTCCTCATCGTCCAGTATATTGCCCTCGGAGTTGAAGAGCAGCTTGAGCACCTTATCTTCCAGCGCCAGCAGCTGTTGCTTATCCGCATTTATCTTGACAACCAGATCATTGCGTTGCGCCTCCATTGCCGGCAGCTCAATGGCCACAATGTCGCTGCCGAAACAAAAACCAAAAAGTATAAGTAGATGTAGAGGTATTTGTGGCGTCTTCGTGCTTACGCCAACAGCTGATCCTCCAGACCACTCTCAGTGACGAGAAAGTTGACCAACGTCACATTGATGCACACCTCGGGCAGATAATGCGGATTGGGCAGCTTGGTGGTCATGTACAGCTTAAAATTGTCATCGTAGTCAATAACCATATCGCCGAGCTTGAGATAGATGCGTCCCTCGAACTTGTACGTCTCGCGCTGGAGAATGGGACGTAACGCTGGATCGATGGTCTCGTCAAGCTCCTCGAGCAGCACCGGATAACCCTGGCGCACACTGTTCTCGAGGACGCGCATCATATGCGAGTCTGTCATTTTGATGACCTGCAGATTGTTGGCCTGCTCCATGTTGCGTATCCAGCGATTGGCCTGCTCCTGCGGATCAATCATGAGCGCCCAGCGCAAGGCGCGTGTCGCATAAATGCCATTCTCAATCGATATGTTATCCTTGGGCAGACCATCGACATTCCACTGTCGCATCTCGTATGGATCACCCAGCACCTTGAGCAAATTGAACTCCTTGCTGGAGGCAATGCTATACTCCCGGCACTTCTCCACCCACAGCTGGCTCATGTCGCGACGATACTGATTGGAGAAGGCGCCCAGATAGGCGACGCAGGCGGCTGCCACCAGCACATCGCCGGGCACACATCCCAGATCGGCCGTTAGCGATTTCACCGTCTCACGCCAGCGCACCTGCTCGTCGGCCAGGGCTGAGGTCAGGCGACCGGCACGATTGATGCGTCCATACGTTAAGTCCACATTGTCCTGGATGAGTTGGAATTCGCGTTGCTTCTCCTCGAGGCTGTCGCGCAGTGATTGGATCTTTGCCTCGACGGCGGCGAGCTCCTTTTGCTTTTGTCGCAACACTCGCATCACATCCTTGAGCTCTGCTTCGGCGGCTTCCTTGCGCTTGATCTTTGGCTCGACCACTTTGTACACCTTGTTGAAGCTGTCCATGGCAATTACCCACATGCTTACCGATTTCGCCACTTTCGACACCTTCTCGAATTTCTGCGAATTTTGATTTTTGTCATTTTTTTTCTAGAGCTTTAGCGTTTATTTTTAAACATACAGCGGGCACAAAGTCCTTGTGATCTATGTACTTTCTGACCTTCTTGACGACATCGTCCTTCATGTGCTCCTTGTCGTACTCGAAAAGCCGCTTGATAAAGTTGATGTCCGCCATAATGGCCTTGGCTGAGGCCCAGGTGGGCCTGTGGATGAACAACGTATAATCAGTGTTTATATTGTCGATTAATATACATGTACATATATATTTGGTTTGTCTGTTCAATACTCACTTGGCACCCAGTAGAATGCAAACGGCTTCCATGCAGAACTGCACCAGGGCTGGCGGTGTGGTAAATGATTTCAGCTCATTGATGTCGGCCTTGGTCAAGCCCTTGAGTGCCTCCTCGGAGTCGCGCAGTGCCGGCATTGCTGTTTCCAAGTCCTTGCTGGCATCCTCAGATATGGCCTGGGCAATGGCTGCTTTCTCCTTAGCATTGGCCTCATCCTCCATGACGCCCTGCTTGACGGCGTCCGCCTGTTTGGTTTCCTTGGTCAAATTATCCACGAGAGACTTCATCATGGCCGACTTCTCATCCAGCTGCGGCACCATTACCTCCAATTCTTTTTGCATGACTGCTATCTGAGTTTCAAAAATTTGAATGTTCAATTAAAAGTGGTGAATATGTCTCGATGGCTACTCTGCCTTTCACATACCACTTCGTTGGTCTCGAGCAGCTTGTTGAGGCCGCTGGCAATGCGCTTTCGCTTGGCAATGATTTCCTGCGTTTTGAGCTTGAGCAGGCTCTGGTAGAGCTTCAGCAGCTCCAGATAGCTGCTGGGCGTGGTGTAATAATGTCGCTTCATCTCCTTGTAGAAACGCACAGAGGCATCCTCCACAGTCTGCAGGACGAGATTAAACCGTAACGGAATAAATTATGAATGGAAAGTAGGCAAACTGCTGAAGCGCACCTTGTGCATAAAGACGGTGGTGCTGGCCAGCGCCACACGTTGATCCATGTTGGGTGCGATCTTTGTGAGCAGCCCCAGAGCCACCGAATATAGCGCTTCAGTTGGCCAACTGGTAAACCAATCAATCGTGGTGCAATTAACCAGCGAAGGAAACATGCGACAACGTCGTCGAAAGGCATCGCCCACCGGACTCATCGATATGACCACGTGCAGATTGTTCCTCACACGATTGATGAAGAACTTGTAGATCTCATCGCGTTGGCAGCTCTGCGAAGGAAGCAGAAATAATCATATTAATCATTGCCGTGGCGAATTCAAAATACCAAAAAATACTCAAGCTGATCGATATGCATATATGCATATATCTGATAAAATGAATTAATTGTTCTCACTCGTCAAATAATACTGATGAAAAATATATGCATAGATTTTATGGCATCGGAGCCCCTTCAGCATACAAATACAAGAAGCAGGAGCAGGTTAACGATATCAAAGGGCACTCACCTCATCCTTTTTGGAAGCAGTGCACGCATCTCGACAGTCCAGTATGACCTTCTCGTAGTCATCGCCCTCAAATAGATTGGGCACCTCGCCCGAGTTTAGTATATTGTTAATATCCTCAAGAAATTCCTCCTCCACGATCTGGCTGTCGATCAGAAGAAATGTAACGGGCTGGTTATCAACCTGTGTGTGGATAAGGATTATAGATTTCATGAAACACATCGCCAAGTTGTCAGGGCTCGAAGCATATTACCCCGCCGATGCGGTAGAGGACACGCAGATCTTCATGGAATGCGTTTAAGTCATAGTTGCGTCTCATCTCAATCTGCCAGCAGTTGTATTCGTTGACATGGGAGGCCAGGCGAGTCAACGATTGTTTGCCCATGCCGGCCACGCCCACTAGAAGACCATTGCCACGATCGCTGCGCAGAAGGCGGGCCAGTCGCACCGTGTGCTCCATGGCATCCTGGAAGAGTATCAATTTCATGAACTTGGCGCCGCCCATCGAGTTGTAGTCAATTATATAATCGTTGAGCACGCTTTCGAGCTTGCCATGATCCTTGATCTCATCGTAGACACGCTCGTTCTTCGGTTTGCCAAACACCATGAAATCGCCAAAGAGTATGGCCGGCTCTGTGAGCGAGACGACTTCGCGATTGAAATGATGCTTGCACACATCATCCATCAGCCCACGAAAGATCGTCTTGTCCTCCAGATTGATCAGACGATCATGAAAGACGCGCGTCGTCTCATGGTAAAACAATCGCAAGATTTGACTCTCCGCATGATAGTACATGTTGTTCGCCTGCAGGATGCCCTGTATGCACTTGGACAGATCGCGCAAATTGAATATGTAATGGGAGCGATCCGGTGTGGGCAGCATCACATTGGCCACACGCATATAGACATCCACGCAGGCGTGCACCATCGGCTCCGATAGAGCTCGGATCGCCGAGGAGAACGTACTCAGAAAGCCCAGAAGGATGCCATTAAAGATCTGTGTGAGCGTCTCCTCATTGGGTTTGGGCAGCGAGAAGAGCGCAAAGTGACGCACAAAACGTGGCGTTAGCAAATTGCGACCACCGCCTGGCGGCGCACAGGCACAGCCCAGCACTACATCTAGTATATCCTTCCAGAACATCTTCTCGCGGTCGTAGAATCCCTTAAAGTCCAGGTACTGCCTGCATGTGTGTTGCGAATGTGAAGCCAAGTCAAATAAAAAGAAAACATTGCCAAATCTTCGATTCAAACCTGAGCAGCTCGATCGCTGGCTGGCTGCCATAGGTGTCCAGTTTGGGCATGTTGACGTCATCGATGAATATGATAACGGTCTTGCCCACCGGTGCGCCCAATTGTGTCTTCTTGCGCTTCTCGAGCGGTCCCTCGATCATCTCCTGCGTACGCAAGCTGCTTGTTTGAGCCGAAAAGTTGAGCACCACGGGTATTACATTGCCCTCGGACAAACGCTTCATGCAGCTGATGGCCAGCACAGTTTTGCCCACGCCTGTCTCCCCCGTGAACATGACCGGAAAGTCGCGTTTGAATAGCAGATCTGCAACATATCTATGGACAACGGATTCTGAGTTAGAGTTGGCGATACAAAGTGATCAACAACATAGCCTAGATAGGGTGGTAGTCGCAGAATCGATATATTCAACTATCTAGCATCAGATTCACAGATGGCTAACTTCAATTGCTTACCCGTATTTGGTGGTATCCACAGTGGGCACTTGCATATCGTAGTAGGATATATCAGAGTTGAAGGCAAACTTGGACATTATATCATTCCAGCTGCCCCAATCTTTGGTCTCAAGGTCGACGCGATAGTTCCACAGGGTGCGATTCGGCAAGCTGAACGGGATGGATTTTACTTTTGTGGTCAACCAACCAAGTAATATTTATTTATATTTACTCCATATTGGGATGCACGGCCATTGCCCTGCCCCACAAGTCCTCAAATGACATCTTTTCGGCATCCTTTAAATTGGATGCAATCGCCCAGAGGACACACCACGTAAAGATTTTTGTTATTAGATTCTTGGCCGGCTCCTCGTCCAGCGTGTTCCAGGGTACGCCCTCCAGCTGGGACGAGATCAGTGCGCAGCACAAACGCACCTTGGAGCCGAGCACCTGATGTATGGTGTAGGAGGCGCGTTTGCGTTCAATCTTCAGCGCCTTATCAAAGTAGCCGATGAAGAGCTGATAGAGGAACTCAGCCAGGGACGAGCGCAGCTTCTTGCTCATGTCTATCTCGCGCCACGTGTCGACGAGTGGTAACCAGCCCAGATCTCCGGGATCGACGTATACCATACCGCAGCGGGAAACGGTTGCTGGCGACGCCTGCAGCAGATCCTGCACCTCGAACAGCATATGTATCCAGGCGGTCAGCTTGATGCGCTCCGAGTTGGCCAGACACAGCATCTTATTGTCGTCCAGCACAGTGTTCAAGTTCTCGATCCACACAGCGTCAACGGGGCCGTCGCACATGATCCACTGATGGATCTCATCTGTAAATACAATACAAAATTTATATTTCAGGTGCCAAACAGTAAATATCCTTGCCAATATAGCTTGGTCTTAAAAAGCTTTGTCTTTTTCCAAAGAGCAAAAATATTTCTTTATCGATTCAGTGTTTTTCTGTGTTGATTACAATGAATTTAATATGTTATATTATTTTGCAAGTACATAAAAATGTGTACCATTAAAAAGAAGAGACAGAGAGGGAGAGAGAGAGAGAGAGAAAGGGAAAGATTGCAGAAGCTAAACTCTGCATTTCGGCGTAGGCGTCTTACTAGATCCGTGCAATTTATTTATTTAATTGTTTAAATTAAATTATTTATATCGGTGCAATTTATTTATTTTATTATATCGGTGCAGTATTTGATTAAATATCGCGTCGATATTTGAAGCGATTAAGCTGCTTTTTAATTTGTTAATTATATAAAATAAATAACGTTATTTCGTACTCAGAATTTGGCTGATTAAAGAACGCCATCATTAAATGGCAATGCTTTTAAGGCAAAATCGAAGTACACAGTTACAGATCAATGGAAAGCAAATCCAATAATATGCAAATTTTTATATTTTTAAATACTCAAATTGTGCTAATGGACGGCAACCAATTAAAATACCATTCGATTCGATTGGGTAATTGTTTTCAAAGTCTTTTAAATAAGTATGAAATATAATGTGTTTTCTTGTATTTTTTTTGTGTGCCAAAAGAAGTGTGAAGTGAAAAATGTGTTTTTTTAATTTATTGTATAATGATTTTTTCCATTTAAATTTTTGTGTGAAAAACGTGTAAAGTGAATCAAATTTGTGTAGGACGATGATTATGCTGTTGCTGATAATATGAAAATTGGTATCCCCTAGTCGGGCACCTTTTGACTAGAGCACTCTTGTTTTCAATGAACGTATTTGAAAGTCTAGATTTTGGTGGAACTAATCTATTTTCGACTAAATTATTATTCATTTTGGATTAATTAAGTAAACTTTAAATTTTGAGCTGGCGAGAAAGATAAATGGAAAAGTTAATCCTTATGTTTATATGGGATAGACTTGATTCTATCATATTCCAGCCTTATCATATTAAAAGCTTCAATTGGGGTACGCCAGCAACTTACCCTCTACATTTGTGGCTGCGCGCACTGCCAGACCCAGCAGGCCATCCTGCCACTCCAGGGTCTTGGGGTCCACATAGCCGTAGAGCTCGTTCATGCTAACCGCTTTGGGATTCATCGTTTGTATGACAACGGGACGAAAGTTGGGATCCATTACCTCGTTCTCGAATAGATGGGAGAGGGCAAATTCTAGGGCATGCAGCACCACCGATTTGCCGCCACCTGTCGGCCCCACCGTCATGACGCCCCAGCGGACGCACATCGTCTCGTAGAGCTGCAGACACTTGCGTATTGTGGTGGCCACTGGCTGAAGGTTCTTTAGCCGCAGACCGATGCGCAGACTCTCCTCCAGTTGGGGATGCTGAGAATCGGGCAGCTCGACACCTGGGAACAGATCGCTGAGTATGCCACGGAACAGTGTCGAATCGTCAGCCAAAAACTTGGGTATATTCGAGTCACGTAGCGCTGCAATCAATGTGATATCCTCCCGCTGATTGGGCGCGGCACGCTTGAGGGCGCCGGCCATGACCAGGACAGATTTGACGGCTCGCATTCCAAAATCATAATGATTCTGTTGGCTGAGCTGCTGGCTGCAGAGTTGGTACATTTGCACCATTTTGCGCGCCAGAATCTTGGGATCCTCAAAGCCCTCCGAGTAAAGGATGACCTCGGAGATGAGCGCATAGTCGGGCACCATCATCGAGATGGGTCGGAATAGTGCCTTCAAATTGTCGGGCAGCTCTGTGCGGCCGGCATAGCCCGGATTCATGGTGATATACACACAGCACGAGTGATTTATTTTGATTTCGCGACCCTCAAACATGAAGCTGAGCAGGATAAGCAAAAAGGTATAAAAAATGGTTGTCGAATATCTACAAGGAGCATGGAGGTGGGAGTCTTACTCACCGCTTGACTTTCATGGCCTTGGCGGTCCGTATGGTGATCAACTGTTGGGCGATCACAGACAGCACCTCGATGTCGATACGATTGAACTCGTCAAAGCAGCACCACGCACCGCACTGCGCCAGGCCAGAGAAGAAGCGTCCCATCATCTTGTAGTCGAGGCCATCGGAGCAGTTGAAGACGACGCACTGTTTGGCCAGGGCTTTGGCCAAATCTTTGGTAGTCTCCGTTTTGCCCGTACCAGCGGGACCGGCGGGTGCGCCACCCAAGTCCATCTGAAAGGCGCCCATGAGGCACAGGTAACAGCGATCTGTGAGCGGGGTAAGCACCAGGACACCGCCAGCGCCCAGATACTCATAATAATACGGTATATTAGCGGCGGCCATGCGCGAGAAGACCGTCTCCGTTTCGATGGCCCAATAAAAACGCAGCATCTTCAGCCAATTGAAGTCGTTCCTGTAGAGAAACTCCTTGAGCTAAAATATTCGGTCTAAAAGGTAGTAGTTTTTTGTTGTTGTTGTTTCCTTACGTTTGGTAGACACCCTTTTCGATGAGCATACGGACCGAGTCCTTGGCGTGCACATCGATGGTGATTAGCGCACAGAGGATCTTTCGCAACAGCGATGTAATGCTTTTGCGCGTGAGTGTCGCCAGTGCACCTAGATCCTGGAGGCATTTCAGCTCAAATTTTGTCATTTTTTCAATGATGCTAATGGGAGTCCTGTCCTTCCCTTCGAAGATGCGATGAATGTCGGTCGCCCATTGCACCTGGGATACGGTGAGCACCACCTGATTGGGATGATCCTGGAACCATTCGTCACGCTCCTTGGCCGCATAGCACTGATACCCGAAGCGCATGCATCGTTTGACGGTTGCAAACATCGATTCCTCCACCTTGCTGAGCCACTCCTCGACGGCACCGCGCGCCTTCAGGCCCTTGCCAAACTGCAGCTTCTCGCCCTCGGGCGATAAGAATGCAACGATATCATTCGTCGGTATCATCTTACCATCGCCACCATCCTTCTGCCCAAACTCCAGGCGATAAATGGCATCGAAACATTTGCGCAAATGCGGCTGCACTGCTTGAGGTATGCGCGTCTGGGCGAGAATCTCGAGCAGCTCGTCGTTGGACAGAAAGTAGAATCTGTAGAACCATGAAATTACCACTTCAATAAAGTGTGTTCAAGTAGTGTGACTAAATGCGAATGATCCCTGTGAAACTGGCATCTAAGTTTTTTCCAAACTTGAGAACACAATTATAATAATACTTGGGATAATAATAAATTAGGACTCAGCCAGTGGGTGTATTACTCTTATGAGCTCATTACGCACCTGGGAAAGACGACACGCTTCACTTCCAGATAGGCTTCGAGGCCGCGGGAAATAGCGTCTAGTAGTCGATTGTCCTCCATGAGCATATCGTATATTTCTACGCTGGACATGGTGGGCAGGGCCAGAGCCACCTTTTTGGCCTGGCGCACAATGTCTTTGAAGTTCTTGTCCACCTGGTTGAACATCTTGGCCTCATTGGGCAGCTGGCGCTGTATGTCGGCTGAGGCAAAGATCGCCTCCAAGTAGATCCAAGAGCCCTGGCAGTCCAACCAAGCCTCTGTACATTTGTGCATATATTAGGTTACACAGGTTACACACACAGATTTGACTTAGTCGTCGCTCATCGTGCGCAACGTGCTCACAGTGGACTTACCAAAGGTTCGACCAAATTGATCTAATAGTCCTATCCACTCATCCACGCGTCCCTTGATGGGACCCACAAATTTGGATGCAGCTATTGTATTTATGTTCACATTGGCATCATCTAGGACCGTTTGCAGCTCATCGGTGCCTGCGAGGATGAAGACATCCTTTTGATCATGATGCGGAACAATGGAGAGCTCCGTCTCCTTCCATACATTCTCGATACTCTTAAGCATGTTCTCCAGCTGCGTTTCACCCGTTGCCTGCGACGAGATTTGCATGAGGGCCTCAGCATTGTGCGGATCATCGAATGCGTGAACATCCTCATAGGTGGCAATCCTGATGTTGGGCTCCTGGAAGAATTTTCGCAACAGCAGATCCTCGATTTCCGTCCAATGGCGCTGTGCACAATGGCAAAAGGGTAATAGTAGGAATATTGTAATTGCAGTGTACTGTACTTGAAAGCACTTACCGCACGCAAATTGGGATTGCGGAGGTAGCCAATAACTGGCAGTTTCTCCTTGAAATCCTCGGCGGACTTTTGTAGCACCGGCACAATATCATTGGGCGGCAGATACTTTTGGAACTGCAAACAGTTCTTGATAGTCTTTGAATTTAGTTCAATTAATGCCGTGACGACGAGGCTATTAAAATCGGACGACAACCAACTAGATAACGACTCCTCCCAGTCGATGAGCGTCTTGTACAAATTTTGTCGCATTCGTATATCATAGAAGCCGGAGTCCATCTCTTCATACATGGTCATATCAATGCGGAATTCCTTCTGATAGCCAAGCAGCTCGTCTGCCCTCTCACGACAAGCTGTCATCCGGGCTAGGAGATCGTCCAGTTTATCGTTTACCGTTGTGCGATTCGACGTGCTCTGTGTGCCAGCAATATGAAAGGAAAATAAGTGAGAATGTAGCAGATACCCTTTTGTACTTCATGTATAAGCGCTTCCAATAGAAACATCCAGTATATTTGTGATGTATGTAAAGTCTGAAATCAATTGCTGTCGATTGACTGCATGTGTGAGACTGACTCGACTATCAGAATAACCCGTTCAGCTACCTACCATGAGCAGCCATTCTTCGACGACCTCGATGGCCACTTCATGTATGTCTTCCTTGAGGGCGTTGATGTCGTCTTGCATAACCTCCTCCAGCTGATTGATGAAGTCCTGCCGTTTCTCCAGTATCTCGGCCAGCGTTTCCTTGGTCCGATTCATATAATCCTCCGTGTCCATGTAGTCCTCTTTGCGTTGATCATCAATTGGTATTTCAAAGTCCTTGATGATCAGTAACAGATCGTGTATATAATCAATAACTAAAAATAGCTCATTCAGCTCTTCGTGACAGTGGTCCAGGAAGCGAATGTGATCGACTATTTGAAGTGTCGCCTGCGGCTCATAGCCGATGCGGCCATAGAAATCCTGGGTATCCTCGTACAGTTTTGTTGTCTCTTCCTCGGCCAGTTTCGGCAAATAGATGGCCAGGACGTTTTGTAGTCGTTGGCAGACGGGCGTAACCGCATCCTTAAAACCACTCTGGCCCAATTTCAATAGACCCAAAAAGATGTGATCTAGAATACCATCCAAGGCTCTCAAATTGTTGCAATACCGATCGCAATAGTTGCGCAGCGCTGTGAGATCTGCACCAGTTTCGACAGAGAGAGAGAGAGAGAGAGAGAGAGATATAGACAGTGTATGAGAGAGAGAGAGAGAGCTATTTTAGTTAAAATGCGTACCCCGCTCGCTACTGATTTCTTCTGGATTTGTGGCGGCATCAATCTCATAGTTCTTTCGTATGGATTGAAAGCGTGCGGTATAAAGACGAGCCATCTCGTAGGCCGTGTGCATCAGTATGAATATATTTCGCCTGTGTGGATATTAAGAGATTTTCGATTCTGGAAATGATGTCATAACCACTTCACTCACCGATGGAAGTTGAATTTCTCATCTTGTTTCAATAATGAGGTCAGTTCTGGCGCACTTTCATACAGACACTCCTCCTGTCGTCCCATTATCGACGGCCTACAAAAATGACAAAAATTACACGATTCGACTTCAGATTTCAGATTTGTGGTTCGAAAACCTACGCCGTATACTGCTTGAATTGCGCATCATTGGTAAAGGGTTGTATACTCAGCACCGTTTTCAATATCAATCCCGTTATACGTTGAAATATCAGCTTAAGTATATCCTCCTGTGGCTCCACCTCGATGCGGTCGGGCAGCAGACGCAGCTGGGCGAGGAAAAATGGAGTCTGCGGAGCGCTTGGCGGACGCGTCTTCTCAATTTTCGTATCCAAACGCTCGTGTCGCATGATTTCCGCTGCGGTTGGCCCCACCAGGTGGTGCTCATTGAAGGCATAATGCAGATCCTCGTAACTCTGAATGGTTACGCGATAGAGCGTCTGATACAACATCAGGTCGCAATAAGTGAGAAAGCTGTCAATGAACGAAGGAATGAAATGCTATATACCTTATACACTGATCGACTGGATAACCCAGACAACCATCCTAACTTGTGCTTGTACTTATTGCCAATACCATATCTTAAAGTTATTAAGTTATATATAAATTTTTCTTATCTGATATTGAAAATATCCCCAATATTTTTTGGTTTGTCCGTCCGTCCGCCTTGCCATCCGTATGAACGCAAGTTTTTTCGAAATTTATTTTCAACTAGATGCGTCCTTTTGTCATCACTGCTCACTTTAAGGACTATTTGCCCTGACTATCTCCACCTTAGAGAATGGGAAACTGACAGCCTGCACTTACTTGGTTAGGGTCTTGCAGAAAGAACGCTTGCGAGCCCGATCCATGAAGCTGTGTGCCTCTCGCATTTTTTTGATCGAGGGATAATAATTTATTTCATCGTCCGGATAGAAGCCACGCGCCATGATAGCATCCGTGCATGCGCGATCTGTGACGTATGTGTATGTGTGTGTGTGGATAAAAAGCAACAAATGATATGCATATATATGTGTATATAAAACATCCGACTTACATAGCGTTTTGCCGACGAAGGCGCGAAAGTCCTGAAAGAGATGATTGAGCTGCTCGTAGATGCGCATGTGAAGCTCCAGAAAGTAGAACGGATGCCATTCTTCGATATTCTCAATGTTGGCAAAGCTGAGGCGCTCTAGTACAACAACATCGGAGCGCATACGCAGAATGGCCTTGGCTAATTGGGGTATGGCAATGAAAAGATTGTTCTGCAGAAAGTTGCGGGCAATGTTCAGTTTGCGCCACTTGATCGTCTTCTCCCACACCTTGAAGCCCTTCCACAGGCGAAAGATGGCGAAGCTGCGTATCTGTATAATGCTGAGGAACTGCTGAAACTCCTGCTGCCACTGATTGAGCGGTGTGAAGAAGTGCTCGGAGACTCGCCAATAGGTGACGCCGTGCCGTGTTATCGTATAGTATGGCTTAATCGTGTTCAGATTCTCAAAGTTCACCTCGCGCAGGCTGTAGGGCGTAAAGTATTCGCTATCCTTGGGCAGCATATAGTCCAGATACACATAGCTGTCGTCCTTTTTGCTGCGCATGCGATTGATGACCAGATTCAGATCGGGTATGAGCGAGGCACCCGTTTTCATATTCAGATTGCGCTCAATGCCAAATTTGGTGCTTCGCGGTCCCCTCGACCCTTGCCGGATCTTGCGTAACTGCTGTCCGCCTGTATTTAACACGCTGCCCGACTCCGGATTTTCGCCATTGTTGCCCTTCTCCATTGCCCTCGGACTGGGTTGCTCCAGGGAGCTATGGCTAACGAGCATCCTGCGGCTGTTCAATATTTAACTTCGGGCTCGGTGTAGGTGCCAACCAAGTGTATATACACAAATATTATTTTGATTTACTTTGCCTGGCAACTGTTGATTTTGTTGCGTGTTTTTTTTTATTGTTGTTTTTGTTTTCTTTTTTGGTCAGGGAAGCATATATCATGGCGTCATAGCAGCCAAAAAGCTTCAGCAGCTTTTGCTTGTGCCAAAGCTAACAAATTCTGATTGTGTAAAAACCAACACGTAAATATTGGAAAATATGATGTTGAGATACGCAGATAAGAAAATGCCATTATTAAATTGATGTTGGATGTTGTTGCTTGCAAGATGTCATCTGATTGTCAATTTGGATATGTAGATAAAAATCGAAAAGCACTGAAGACGAGGAAATTGATGAGAAGGCGGATATAACGAATTTCAGAATAAATGTGCAGCTGAAGGGAACTTTGTGGCAGAAGAGCCAAGGACAATTAATTACAATTTGTGAATGCCAGATGATTTGTGGAAGATGCATTCGACTATTTGGCTATTTGACAATTTAAATAAATAATATTAAAGACCATTTTAGCATTCATTGGTTTTATTTGTAAAACCGGGTGTATATTTTATACACTGACCGTCAAAATTTGTGGTGATGGGCCGAAAATATCTCATTATTACTGAGTGCATCAAAATGATTTAGAAAAAGGCTCCAAATGATGCAGACAGAAATGACGAATTTTCTTGCTTAACGTGTGCCTAAAAAATCCCGGGAGCGATTTGAGGGTCATTTCATTTCATCGCTTATCTTCGTAGAATGTTTTTCACAGCCACAAAATTTTGGAAAATTCGTGCCTGTTGCCAAATCAATCAAATAACCAAGAGCTTCGTGCTTAGGATTCATGGAGCTGGAGAAAAATGATGTAAATATTTCGGCACTTGTTAAAAAAAATAATAATAATATGAAAATCAAGAGGGAGAGTTTTCGAACCCCTCAAAAACATTTAACTCCCTAATCAGAGTCAGCTTAATAAAATCAGAATATTAGTTGTTATAGGAATTCAAACTGTGCAAATATCAGCAAATAAATTTATTCTTGCCATTGTATCTCATTACTTATTTTAAAATTAACAATTATGATTCTGGCTTCGTTTTCGAATGTAAATATTATCAGTTAGGTCACATCGACCAAGCCACCAAAAATGTAGAAAAATGTTTACATTTATTTCTACTAACTTTTGCGCAACTTTATCCAAATAATTGACTTACTTTCTAACAAATAAATCAAAAGTTTCCCAACGAACTAAAGGCTCCAGCTATTATTGCTTTTTAATTTTAGTTAGCTTTAAATTAGCATTGGATAATAGTTTGTAAATATAATAAAATGCTTTGATTACATTTGTAATTAATGCCCAAAGTTGCATTGCCCCAACGCCCATTATTTTGGGCAAGCAGAGTGTTAATCTCAGATTGAACTGAAGCTTTGGCAAGCTTTTGCTGGAAGCTTTCCGTTTCCTGTTGGGAATGGAATTGGAATTTCGAAAATGTGCTACAGTCGGTTTCGTTTGCCGCGTTAACCCATTTAATTACCGACGCAACGCAAAAAGAATGAAATGAAGCAGGAAACAGGCGAAACAAAGCTTTTGCCGGCATTTGGAGACACACACACACACTTACTTTGTGTCTACATGCAACGGATTGTTGCGCTTGCTGGCTACCGCAAATAAAAAAAAGCTCAAATTCTGCGTGCTGACCTTCAAATTCGGATGTTGTCGCCAGGCGCTGCGGCGGATAAGCTTTTAATTTTCGATATCGAATGTTGCTGCTGCTGCTGCTGGTGCTACTGCTGCTGCTGCTGCTGCTGCTGGTGCTGCTGCTGCTGCTGCTACTTCTGTTGTTGCTGCTGATGATGAAGATACAAAAAAATATCGCATTTAGCAAAAAAGCTCAAGGTGAAAGCATCAGCAGCCAATGTTGCGGCGTCGACTGCGACAGCGACAGCGACTGCATTCGGATTCCGATGCCGAATCGGATGGCAATTTAACGTTTCGGTTTCGCTCGCTCAGCGTCCGGCGTCGTGCGTCGTGCCGAACGAACCTGCAGCGTGGCCGCATCGCTCAGCAGGTCTCCAGCACGGCCGCTGCGTCAATGGCCAAATAGTCGTTGGGTATACGCCGCGATGTCAAGAGCCGCGAACGCGACGAACGCAACGTTTCGCAGCAGCAGCACAAGCAGCAGCAGCAGCAGCACAAGCAGCAGCAGCACAAGCAGCAGCAGCAGCAACAGCAGCAGCAGCAGCAGCAGTAGTACGCAGCAGCAGCAGCACGCAGCACCAGTAGTAGCAGTAGCAGTAGCAATAGCCGCACGCACCACGCAGCAGTTGCCCTCGTGGAACCCAATTGTGAGCCGTGCTCCTCGTCGGCCGACGTTGTGTTTGCGTTAGTAGCGGCAGCAGCCAACGCCAGCGTCTATCTCCGTCGTTGTCGCTTTTATCTCCGTCGTCGTTGTGCTCATCATCGTCGTCGTGCAACAGAGCTTGCAACGCATGGGGAAGAGGAAGAAAGCTCATTTGCATAGCGCCTAACGGTTCAAAAGCAACTATCTCAAAAAAAAAAAAACTGAAAAAATAACAAAAAAGATAAAGAAATCCTTTTTTTTTGTACTTTTTTTTATTGGTGCTTCAGCGCAGATTCCTTGCCTCTTTGCCCTACTCCGCTTCGCGTCGTGACCGCTTCGCGTCGTGACCGCTTCATTTCTTTTGTTTTTCAAAATCTCAAACTCGTTTGTTTCTAATTGTCGTGAAAAGTATTACTGTTTTTTTTTCCTGAAATCTGGAATATATTGTTTTTTGTTTTGTTAACTGGTGACTGCTTGTTGATGCTGCGCTGCTGTGCCGCATGAGGTAGGTGCCCCCGAATCGTTCGAATTCTCATTCTCTACATAATAATTTGGCGGCCACCTTCGAATAATAATAAAAAGAAGCCAATATCTATTTATTCATATACAATTTTTTTTTCGATTTTGATTTGGCTTTAATTAGTATTTAAAGAGCCATAAAACTGTTGTGACGTAAATCCAAAAATCTGCCTCAGCCGCGTTCAAAATGTTCAGATATTCAGATATATACTTGTATACTTGTGGATACAAAAGTTTCTCGACGTGTCGCCTCGTTAAAATCATTTTCATATTCATAACATTGCAGGGAATCGGAGCTCTATAAAACCATTCTCTCGTTTGTGTGTGTGTGTTTTTACGCTTATGATTTTCAGATGTGAATTCGTTGGTGTTATTTGGGTTTTATTCGACATGTTCTTTAATGTGTAGTTTGGTTTTAATTTCGGAAAGATTCTCTGGGTGCTAGCAAGTATTTGCGCACTGTCAAATGTCCTTGAAATTTGCTTATGTGTGCGTGTTCTTTGTAGGTGGTAAGCATCACTTAAATTCGCCATTTTGTTGCAGAGAGTGAGAAACAGCTTAAGCCAAAAGTTACAATTTCAAGTGCTAGCATTTTTTTTATTATATATTTTTGTCAATCAAAAGTTGTTTAACTTTCAGCTGACGCTACCCAAAATGTGCAATGGCAGGCAGCATTCAGTGCAACAAAATGAATTGCTTTATCAAAGACGCACAAGAAATAAGAGAATAATAGCAAGTAGAAATGACAAAGTCAAATCTGAAGTCAAAGCTAAAATTCACTTAAATTACTTTACGCATTCTCGAACTTAACAAAATCAGAGAATTTCTCGTTTAATGTGCAAATTTCGTACTCATCTGCCTGTGGGGCATGGAGCTTTACTTAGGGGGGATAGAAGTGGAGTGGAGTGGAACAGTGGGTGAGTGGGTGGTTGGGTGATTGGGTGGTTGGTTGGTTGGTTTCAGCTCTGCTTTGCTTTTGAATGTGCTGACAGCGTCAAGCATCCGCAGTGTGAATTCTACTTACTTATATCAATAAGCATGACAAGTTTAAAAGCCTTGTGCAGAACATTAAACGAAAAAGAGGATAAGTGGGACACAGAATAAGGTGGGCAAGAAGCAGAGGAAAGCAAGAAAGAGGAGAAGTTGTGTAAAGGGGAGCTAAGCATGCTAACTAAATGCAAAGTTCGAGTACAGAAGTCAAACTTGCGAATACACTACTAAATTGAAAGCGAAAGCAGAATAATCAACTCGAATTCACAAGAAAAAGTGCTGAAAGGGATGCAACCGATCTGAAATTGCCATTGAATAAGAATGATAAGGCAGTTACAATAATTTATAAAGTGAAAATATATAGAGAAAGAGAGACGGAGACAGCTATGTGTGGGGGAGAGATAGAGAGAGAGCGAGAGAGAGAGAGAGAGAGAGAGAGAGAGAGAGAGAGAGACTGACATTAGTGAAGAAATACCTAATTTAGCATAGATCTGTAGATTTAAATAAATGTGTATATGCAGCCAGTAAAACGCTTACGAAATCTACGTAAGCTAAATAAATACCATTAGAAGAATAACAGAAAGAACGAAAATAAAAGTTTGACTCTTGAAAGTGCAGCTAGAGAATAATGAAGAGATGAGAGGCAGTTTTGCAGCGAATTAGAAACAGAGAAGAAACCACATTTAAACAATAAATTAAACAGCACAAAATATTTATGATATAAAGCTTTAATTAGAAAAATAATAAAATTGACAGGCAGAAAAAAAGAACAAACTCAATTTGATGTGTTTAATAAAAACAATAGTTATTTTTATACATTATTTGTACATATGTTTATATATTTATATTTATTAAGTAAATATAGCGCGTGCCCAGTTTGCCACATTTTGTGGCAAATTTATTAAAAGAGCTGATATGAATTTCCGTTTGCTTTTTGCTTTCCGTTGTCATTGCAGTATTACAACAACACCAAAAAAGAAACAGCCGCAGTCAAAGCCAATTGCCAGTTGGCCTAAACGCGTTCAATGAGCTGGAATTGTCCAAGTGGCCGCAATGAGGTGCCCACGCACTCCCGCACCCAGCCAGGAGGCGAGGCATAGGGATGAGCAGCCATCGGCAGTGATTAGCAAGCAATAGTAATGCGCCAATAAATGATAATTGAATAATTATGCCAAAACGTGACAGCAACAACAACAGGAATAACAACAACAACAAGAAAAACAACAGCAAATCGAACGCGTCTCGAATCGAATACAAATACACTCAAAAATCCATTCAAACGTATCTCAAAGAAAACGCGAACGCGAATGGGAACGTGTCTCTATTCTGTGCCCTGTACGTGTGTGTGTGTGTGTGTATGTGTGTGTGTGTGTGTATGTGTGTGTGTGAGTATGTGTTTGACAGATATGTGTATGTGAGTGTGTATGTGCGTGTGTATGTGCGTGTGTGTCTGGGCACTTTGTTTAGAGCGCGTCTTCGTCTATATTCAATATGAAATTAATTTTTTTTTACATATTTTATTTTGTTTGTCTAACCAACAAAAGTGACGTGCAGAAATATATTTATGATTATAATACATAAAAATAATAATATGATAATATAAAAATGATAGTAATAATTTTGAAAATGATACCCATTAAAATGTTGCTGATGATGATGATGATGAAATTGATAATCTCGCCCGCACTTCCAGCCAAAGTCAAAGTGAAAACTAACTAAAGCAAAGAGAGCCAACAAGAAATTTGAGAGCAATATCCCCTATATGTATAATTATATATATACAACAATCCTATAAGTGTGTGTATATAAGCATATATGAATATCGGAGCAAACAGAACAGCTATCTTTCGTTTTTCGTTCTACAAGACTAAGTTACAATGTATAATAGCTGGTAATACTTACGTATCCGAATTGTCAAATCTATACGATATCATAATACTACGGACTTAACTACGATACAAGAAGTCAAGCACTAAGGTGAGTTATCGAAACATACAAATATCTTTAATCTTAGTTACCAAAAATGTTGAGAAAACCGCATAAGACTTGAATCTTATATCGAAAACATTCAATTCACATATATTCAATCTCAAATCAAACCGGAACAGTAACCGAAATCGCAACATTGCGGATTGAAATTCACTTTTCGAAGTGGAAAGTCAACATTTCCTTAAGCTTCAGATACGGGAATCAATATAATTAGTTCATAAAGTCCCTAACGGAACCAAACAAACCTTTAGCGAAACCACTTCACACTTTTCATACCGGAACCGGAATTGAAATCAAAATATGATTTAGATTCACTCCTTGCTTATATCTACATTTTTTAATTCCGTACCTTGCCTTTAAATTTTTGTGAAAAAACTCAATTATTTTAATTTACCCAATTTTTAATTATCTACTAAATTTTAGCTTTAGTTTGACCCGATAGCGTTCAGTTGAATTTTCTTGTTTTACTGTAAGAGGGAACTCTGAATTTAATGGAAAATGTTGTGATTTTCAAATTGGAAATTTGGTATGGGAAAGAAAATGATAATCTTTAAAACGAATGTGGTTTAAAACTTGAAGCGAAATATATTCTAAACTTGAAAAATTCAGTCAAACTTACATGCATGTATACTTTGAGTTATAAATAATAGGGGAGCTCGTGTCAACGCCCCGCCCCCGCCACTTTATCGCTTTCACTCCCTTCCTATCTGCCAGCTTACGAAAAAAATGCTTTGATCCCAGGTCGCGTTATATGCATCTAGGCGTATGCGCAATATGTATAACATAATTAGGCATACGTCACGTGTTCCAACAAAACAGCAACAACAACAGCAACATGCACAACAACAAAGGCACAAGGAATAACAACAACATTGAAAAAAATATTCAATTTGCTTGCATTTTATGAGCCCAAAAGCAAATCATTGACAATAATAAAGAAGCGAAAGCCCCGGAGGCAACGCGGCTTGGACCGGGGCCAACATGCGGCTGCTTGGATTTCTCTCTGTTTTCTTTTTGTGAGATGGTGGGTTGTTGGGTAGCTGGATTGTTGGGCTATTGGGTTGCTGGGTTGGCATCTCCTGCACATGGTGAAAGCAACAGCCAGCCTTGGGGCAGCGTCGTAAACGTGAATGATGTTAGTAATGGGTAGACGGGGACCGCACAACACCGGACAGTGGCCAGCTAAAGTGCTCATAAGCATTACACACACACACACACACACAGACACACACAGACACACACGCACACACAAACACATACACTTATATGAACAGTGGCTTTGCTTATGTTTTATGAAAGTCGCTTTGTGTGCAAATTCGTTGTGCTGCAAACGCCGAAAACCGTAACACAACATTTCGAAAATGTATCTCTCTCACTCTCTCTTTCTCTCTCTCTCTCTCTCTCTCTCTCTTTACATCTCTCCGTCTCACTGTGTTGCTGCCACTGGCGAATTCTCCAAAAATTTGCCGCTGCGTCCTTTTCTATTATTATGCGTTTTGCCTTGTGCCTTCCATTCGCCTTACATTTCGCAAACTTCCTGTATTTAATTTGCTTCAGCTGGAGTCGCACTGAATCCAAAAAAAAAAAACGAAACCAACTCGACTTTCCAACACCCCCCACACAACATACACACACACACTCACTCAAACCCCCAACCATCCTATCCAAAAGAAACAATAATAAATGAGAACTTGGTCATTCAGTGACCTGACCGACAACGGAGATACCCTGGGAAAAGATGTGTGTAGATGTTGAAGTAGAGTGTTCATTGAAATTTTGAGACGAAATTGAAAAAACAAATTAAAATTAAAAAAGTTTAAGTTTATAAAAACAACATACTCGTAATAGTCTTAAGTGGCAAATGAGTTGGCGATGAGAGAAGGTAGAGAGAGAGAGAGAGAGAGAGAGAGAGAGAGAGAGAGAGAGAGAGAAGAGAGAGAGAGAGAGAGAGAGAGAGATGAATAAAGAGAGTTGCTGCGCAATCTTTCAATAATTAGCTAATGTCCTAAGTTTATCTTCAAATCGAAAAGATCAATTTTATCTGCATTTATCTGAAGGGTCTAGCGAAGCTGCTTTTAATAAAAATATTTATTAAAAGTTAATAGTAAATAATTATCAATTCAGTTCAATTATCAGTAATCGATAATATTCTAAATCTTTGACACTTTGAGAAACAGAGGTATTAATCTTAAAAATCAAACATTTGCTCTCTCTCTCTCTCTCACTCTTTGTCTGCAATTATCCACTGGACACACCCCTTTGCCAAGATATTGCCAGGGTATAGCAAGCCCTGCTCGCTGAATTTTATGACTCGCTGAAGTCTTTGGCTGGTTGCTGCCAACTGCTTATGGTGTGTATGTGCCTGGAATTTTAGAGTAGCATCCAATGGCAGCAAAAGCCTGCAATAAGACACACACACACACACACACACACACACACACACACTCACTCACATATATTCACCCACAAAGAGGCTGCAGCTGGTTGGACCCTTAACTCCCTAACCTACATACTTTAGCCATTGCGACAAGTGTCGACTCTTTCTTTTTGGCTAATAGCAGACGCGGTTCTTATTTTTCTTCTTCTTCTTGTATTTGTCGTTGTTTCTGTTTGTTGTTGTTGTTGTTGCGGCCATGCCAATGGCAAAGACAACGACAACAACAAGTTGTTTGAGAATCTGTAAACTGGCCCAGTTGCTTACAGCAACCAATATATGAACTAAAACCGAGGAGTTTGTCTCCATGGTGCTTTTAGTTGCTTGTTGTATGCTGTGTGTTGTGTGTTGTGTGCTGTATGCCACATTGCATTTAAGGAGCTAAAGCGTTAAGCATTTGAATCACTTTTAACTTCTTTAAGCATTTCAATTTCGAGTTCTTTGTGCTTCCATTTCCACTTCAATTTCCACATTAAGTTCAAAGTCATTTGGTTGCATTCGAAACGAGTTGAAAGTGCAATTTCCCAATGTTGTTGCTGTTAGTTGTGGGTTGTTGCAGCTGTGACAGCTGTTGTTGTTGTTGTTGCTGCTGCTGCTGCTGCTGCTGCTGCTGCTGCTACTGTTTCTTCCAAAAATAAAAGCATTTTGGGAGCAGTGCGACAAATAGCACTGCTGCGATGCTGCCGCCGTCACTACTAAATTTATGTAAGTTTTATTTTTAATTCTATGGCCGTGTTGTTGTTGTTTCTCTTTTTCTTGTTGTTGTTGGTGCAGCAGCCAGCAAAGTCACATTGCCAGCTGCATTCATTTCACTGCCTACATTTTTACACTTTTCTATTTTTGTTTGCACTCGAGTTTTTTATGTACGAGTGCCGTTTTTCTTATTTTTCGCATTATATTCGCATGAGTTTTGTGCTAAAACAACTAATTTATTTAAAAATTGAGGAGGCACAGAGGGACTGCCTTGAATGAAAAAATTAGAGAGTGAGAACAAGTTGCGAGTAAATAAACATCAAAAGGCAATAAGAGTCTAATTCGCATACGACAATCGTTATAGTTGAGCCAAAAAATATTTTGATTATATATTGCTGGCTGGATTAGATTAGATAGCAGTATATGCCCTTGCAAATTGGAGTTCTCTTGCTCCCATCTTAATATACTTTTAGTATAAGAACTCATCGCTCGTTTCCATAACAGCTATGTAAAGCAACATGTATATGTACTGACTGAGAATTTATATTCATTATGGAGTCGAAGTCATCTCCTTCAATGCGTTACATGCACGCGCAACGACAAAATTTTAACACATTTGTGAACTTTAAGTCAGATTCTTGTTTTTCAAGCTGAGGCAACGTAACATATTTAACGGCTGTGCTTGCGAGTGTGTGTGTCTGTGTGTGCGTGAGTGTGAGTGTGTAAAGTCAATTGAAAATAGCGAACTTGCCAGGGGTAGACTCAACTGCAGTGAACAGCGATAAGGCGATAAGCGGTGGGCAGAAGGATATGCAGCAAGTCCAGTATAATCGAATGAGTTGGCTTTCACGCCGACTGGGTCCAACTAGCTATTCAAATCACGGTGAGAAGATAATCCAATTAAGATGTTATCTATGAAAATATTTTTTCTTTTAGCCAATCGCATATTTTAAAGCTTTTTGACGCGTCGGGTACAGCGAGCGGTAGAGGATGAACCGTTGAGGATATGGGGATAAGGAAAGAAGCGGAAATAAATTTATGGTATTCTGTAAGATGTTTAAAAGAGATATTGGCACACTGTGAGAAAGACAGAGAGACCGGCGAAATGAGAAAGAGAGACAAAAAGGAGGAAGGTGGACGAAATAGAAAAGAAAGCATCAGATACCATTAAGTAGAGAGACCATAAAGAGAGGCGGCAGTTTTCAAGGGGCATCAATTTTGAAAAGAGTTATAACCTTAAGATAAAGAGAATTAATGGCAAAAACAAAAACAAATTTCTCAAATTTACATGCGGAAGGAATAAGCCTGAATATACATATGTCTGCTTTGGATGTACATATCTGAATATATATATATATATATACATATATATATATATATATATATATATATAAATATTTATTGATGCAAGATACACACTGAAAAAGCTCAAATGAATTTTAGCATTGACTGGAAAATTTGGGCGTTAAATATAATTACGAAATGTGGTTGGTATTCTAATGCCAATGCATACATTTAAGTCGTTTACAAATGACGCTCACACAGGGCCAATATCGAATCAAAAAAGAAAACCGTAGCAGATGTAAAGGCATCCAAAGTTTGGTCAACGATATCAATTTATCGTTGCTCGGTGCTGATTATATTCACAGGCCTCATTAGTAAGAGCAGCCAGGTGAGGGGATGCGGTGTGGTGCGGTGCGGTGCGGTTCGATGTTGGATAGGTGACTTGGCATAATAACGAAACTAGTAAAAATATGATATTTTTGACACTTGGAGATACGCTGACAAAATATTATTCTCTTTAATATTATAAAATGAAGTAAATGAATTCTAGGAGGAGAAACGATTCCTTTGCCTTTCCGGGCTTTAGACAGAAATAATGATACCCCTTTTAGACATTTTATGACAGGGTGTGCATATAACAAGACCAAGTCAAAAATTGGCAAACGAAATTAAACAAATTGAAAATGGGCCGACAAACGATCAAGCGGCTGCTCTGTTTGTTGTTGTTATAATTATTTCAGCTATTTTATGGGCCCACGCGAAATAGATAAACACACACGCACACATGAGCAGAAACATATTGATAAATCGTCAACGATATTTATAGGAGTTTCGTCGTCGACGCGCCCAAATCCGAAGGACACAGTCAAGTGGGCCTCAGGGCCTAAATCGGAAGCTCGACCAACAACCATTGAAGCATTTTGCCGAGATACATTTTTATAGTAGGCGCGTGTCAATTGATAAACAGCAGCTCCCTCCACACCCTCCACACACCCTTCATCTCACGCGAACGCCGACTGTCCCCTTGCCATAAAATGTGTCATAAGACTGTCGCAATAAAAAAAAGCAAAAATAATTGTTGACAACTTGACCGACAAAGCGAACAGTAAACATTCCCTAAAGTTAAAAAAAAACAAAAACAAAAAAAGTCTCAAATAATTGCATTAGAAAAGCGTGCCCCACTTATTCAGCTAATCCACTTAATTATATGAAACTTAATGGTCCTTCAGCAGGATAAACATGTAAATCTTATCGTCACAAATAAAGTTTGCTAATTTCGACAGTTCGGATGTTTCCTGATAAGAGCTGTGAACTTCTCAATTCGAATTTGGAATTTGGTAAAACGTTTAAGAATGTTGCGCTGCAAAGCAGAAAAATAAAACTAAATTCGCAAATACACAATACTTCATATTTGAAAACGTTCGATCTGCCCATTCCTGTCCGGAATGCAGATGAAAGCCCTCCCATAAGGTTGACGACATAGCCCTGCTTGCCCTAATCTCTGTACAGGACTGGTTGGAAGTTGTTGAGCGGTGAGCTTTTGAGTGGAACATCGCGTTCAATTGCGCAAAATAAGCATGCGTGACATTCACGATCTGGCCTGAACTCTGCTCTGGGCTGATGGTGTCGCCTTGCACTGCCACCTGGGTGTCCATCTACCCAGATCATGCCGGCATGATTCGACATTCGACTCGTTCGCGCTGGGGATCGAAATAATTTCCACAGCAGCCGCTAAAACTGGTTGGCACCCGACCCACACATCTGACCCTCTGACGCCTGAAGAGGTTATATCTTGCCTACTCACCCGTATTGTGGACAGCAGATGTCCAAAGCTCAATTTTATTTATTAAATAGACTATTGTTTTCAATAATATGTACTATACAAAACCTTTCTCATATCACACGCTTGGTAAAATTCAGAAGACACTAAATGCTTCCAGCGAAATACATATTTTAAAAATAATATATATGAACACGACCACGAAAGTAAAAAGGAAAGATGAAAATAATCGAATATAGAGAGAGAGAGAGAGAGAGAAAAGAGAGAGAGAGAGAGACAGAGAGGGAGAGAGATAAAAAGGGCGGCGTAACTCAACATTTACGAAAGCAATACAGAAAATCAGCTAAGAATGAAACAACAGAAAGAGCGATATATATCTACATGGATAGAAAGAGACTGGGAGAGAGAGAGATAGAGAGGGAAAGACTGAGTCTGCAGCCAGTAAATCATTTACGTATTAAGTGTTAAAGAAAATCAAAGAATCTAATGCTGTCATCAAACAGATTATAAACATATGGAAGCATTTGGTTGTACCATATACATGAGTAATTTCGCCAATTCAGAGAGAGAGAGAGACAATCAGAAAGAGACAGAGAGAGAGAGATAGAGAGAGATGCTGAGAGAGAGGGAGTGGGGAAGTAGGTTTCTGCACCATACGTCACGGCTTCTTGTTGCTAATAGTTGATCAACAACTTGTTAATCACAATGTCAACGAGTTAAGTAAGAATCGTTATTGGAATGGGCAATAAATCAAAAAAGAGGCTCCTAATGGCACTTGAAATATTAACTACAAAGTGTGTAATTTTTTACTCGGAATTTTTAGTTTATTAGGAATTTAGTTGGAAACATTGCGCTGATAAAAAGTCGCGTAACGGTGCGTGGATTTAGATTTGATTTTGATTTTGAGCGCATTTTATTTGTCTCAGCATTATACGATTTATTTATTTATAGACCTTTGCCAAGGTGTGGTGCGCGGCGTTGACTGCGATAGCGACTGCGACAGAAGCAGCGGCAGAGGCGTCAAGTAGATGTAGCTTTTTAGCTAAAAAAAACACGCGACAAAAACTTGAGTGCAAATTGGCAAAAAAAAATGTGTACAACGTTTTAATTGACGGGAGCTTAAGGGTCACACACACACACACACACATGCACACGAACAAATACACACCCACACGCACAATCAATAATTCAATTGAAATTGGCACAAACATAAAAACAGAACGAACCAAATTGAAGGCGAAAATGTTGCGGAAGCATTTTGAAAGCGCGTCGATTATTCAAACAGAAACAAAAGCAAAAACAACAACGAACTTGCTGCTAATCAAAAGCTGCACGAATGTTGTAAGCACCCAGCAGCAACAATAGCAACAACAACAAAACTAACATCAACAGCAATCACTAATCAAAAGTGAGCATTGTGGATGGCCCGGTCTGCGGGGTGGGTGGGCTGTTCATGGGTGTAGCTAAGTTAAAGGTACTAACACACACACACACACACACACACTAGCCCACTTATTCAAGCACATGTATGCTCGCAAGCAGCGATTGTAATATACCCTATAAACACATTAAATATGGCTAAGTACGCTATGCTAAAATGGAAATAAATTATCCAGACTTTCAATCACGAAACTTGCATTTGAATATTTTGCATTTTTTTTATTCAATCAGGTTTAAAGCTCTCTCAATTACTTGAAATATATAAACATTTCCACAATGCCTAGCTATAGGGTATTACACAGTCGAGCATTTGCAATGGTCACGTTTTTGTGCGCTATTGTTGCTGGCAGAATTCATTTTAAATTGAGAAAAATCGGAGCTACTGGCACGAAATCACGAAAAGTTTTAATTATTTTCTAACAGGCAAACACACGCGAACAAAGCGCAATAGCAAGAGGGGAGAAGTAAAGGGGATGAGTGAGAAAGAGAGACAGTGTGTGTGTGTGTGTGTGTGGCAGTAAGAGACAATGCCGAGCATATATGTATGTACATATATACATATGTATGTATGTATGTATGCATCAATGTATGCACATATATATGTATGTGTGCGATGGTTGTTATTAGGGTTTGCTGAACTTTTCTAGGCATGCCATTTCATGTACATACTTGCACACACACATACATACATACATATATACATACCTACATATTTACATACATACATACATACATACAGACATATATACATACATCCGTTATATCTATGTGTTTGTTTCGGATATTAAATACGTTCAATCGTTTATTGTGTGTTATGTAGGTGGTGTGTGTGCCTGTATGCGTGAGTGTGTGTGTGTGTGTGTGTGTGTGTGTGAGTATGGTGTGCACATAGCGGCGGCAATTTGTGGTCATTTCCTTTTCATCAGCTTGTGAAATTTTTCTATTTTATTGCTGGTTCCTGCAACTTGAGCAGCGTACGTGCAGATGCTCAAATTACGCACACACACATACACACACACACACACACACACACACACACATGTGCTGTCTCCTGAGGAATGTTTAGATTACAACATTCGCACACACTCGCAGACACACACAATCGCACGCACATACTCATAAGGCAGGAGGGCATAAATATTTTTTTGTAGCTCGCTTTCAAGCAGTTGCTTTTAGACCAAATATTTTTCAGTGAGCTGCCGCAGCTGCTGCTGCTTCGTTCGTCTGCTTTGACTCCATTCGCTTGGGTCTGAGGTCAGGCCACGCCCTATTGCCCCACATTGGGCCATTTGGTGTGGGAGGGGTGGTGGATGTGTATTGCTGGTCATGTTGTGGGTGTGTTGTGTGTGCTGGGTGCCGTGTTCTTGTGCACCCGGATACCTGAATGCCTAAGTCAAAGCTACTAAAATTAGGTATACGCCATCGTGTCCACATAAAGTGCGATTCCCTCATATGGCAATCTACTACTTGAAAGTAGCTCAAATTCTCAAAAATGTTAACGTTCTCGAAATTTTGAACAGGCCTCACTTGTTGAAACTAAGGCTTAAATTGAACTTCTGCTTGTATTATGACGACATCATTCAAATACAAGCACTATTTATTAGGGCAAAATTCATCTACGCCTCTTTACAGGTGAATATATATGCGTAGTTAACAGAGAAACTGAAGCATGGTTTATTCATTCTCGAAAGCCGTTTATCATTTTCGAGTTCTAAGTCAATTTCAGAAATTTTCTGATTCTGACAGATGTTCTGGCAAATGACTATGCTATTTTCCATATTTTACAATAAAGTATACTAGCTTATATGTAATGAGAGAAGCTTAAGCTATGCCGTATTTCATACTGATAACTGCTTTTGACTTTTCTGGACGTGTTTCAAATATGCATTCGAAATATATTTGAGCATACAAAATCAGTGGCGCTTTTTAATTGATGATATCTGTCTTAAAAACACACATCTGGAGGCAGTCAACTAGCTATTTAAAAAAGCGATATAAAAATGTTGAGGTTTTAACTTCTTTCTATTGTTGCAAAGCGATGGAATTTTTGAATTTTATGTGTGCGCTGCAAAGTTCAGAATCGCAGAGCAAATATTTCAAATAAAATGCATAAATTGTGGAATGCAATTAATAAACACACACACACACACACACAAATGTCATGGCTGTGTTGTTGTCTGTGGCTGTGTGTGGAAGTGCGGTTGGATGTGCATCACCGAAATGAATGACAAACTTTGTGCAGCTGCTTGAGCTGCGTTCTCTATGCCCCATTTGCATAAATATTGCCAGCAGCCCTGTCCTTTAAGTCCTTAAACACACACACACACACACACACACACACACACATACACACCCGCAATAAACATAGAACCCCCGCATAGTTGCGTGCGGTCGCTAGGTGGCGCTGTAATCAACTGTGTCAAAATGCCAGCGTAGAAAGTCAAAAGTCGTCGACGTCGTCGTCAAGAGGCAACTGCGACAACAACAATAACAACAGCAACAACAACAACAACAACAATAACAACGTCAACGACGTTGAAGGCAAGTCAAATTATTACACACACACACACACACTCACACACACACACTCACACCAATACAACGGCCTACACACGACATAAATTTCAAGGCAGGAGGCAAGCAGCATCCTAGGCACAAAAATTGAGGTTAAAAATGAGGCAAACGCTAGGAAAACAACCCAAAGTAAAAGCCAAGCGAAAACCAAACTAAAATAAAATAGGCAGAAAACTTAAAGGGCAAGGTGTGTGTGACTGAAATATACCCTGTATCCCTTGAGGAGACAAAATCGTTATATAAATGCTCTTAGAAAGATAAATATTTGGATAAATCGAAAGAAATGCAATAGATTAACGGCTAGCGAGAAGGATAGCTATACAGATGGACGATGATGATGTTAAATAGTCAGATAAACTGATGAATAAGCGGGCAGACAGATGTAATCCAATACTTGGATATAGATTGATGGACGCAGGACTAAAAAAGGGAGATTAACAAAAATAAAAATAAAGCCCACGCTAACTAACACCATATACCCCTCATTACACCAATTTACGGGGCATACCACAACGAAGTGAAGGGAAACAAATTGAAAAGGAAAAGCTGACAGCTTGACGAACGTTGACAGGTGCCGGGCAATGCGAGCCGAGCACACATGTCCCATGTGCGGATGTCTGTGCGTGTGTGTATGTGTGTAGCAGACAGGTGCAAAAGCAGCGGCAGCCGTAGAAAGTGTTCGCCTTGTTTTGCTTGTTGTAATTGACACTTAAACTCAAAATTTGACGCGAATTTCTGAAGCACAGCGCAAAGCGCAGCAGCAACAACAATGGCGGCTGCCTCTCAAAAGCGTGGAAAGGCATAGTTTGGTTAAGGAGTGAGGGGTTGGGGGGTGGATGCAGACGATTGCCGGCCAGCGGCAATAGCAGCAACAACAATGCAATTCAAGTGATGCTTTCGAGGCGGAAGCTCTCAAGCTGCAGCCGAGACAAAACACACACACCGACACACACCGACACACACCGACACACACACAGTCGTAATGAATTGTTATTTGAAAAAACTTGGATGTGCATTGGGCTGGGGTGTGGTTGGTTGTAGGGAGTGGCAGCCGGGTTTTGGCTTAGCCTCGAATTCAGTTGCTATTAACTTAAAAAAAATAAGTATACGCTGCATACTTTTGTGCGCGGCATGCGAACGAATTTAATGCCAGTTGCAAGCAGATGTTACAAAAGCCGCGCATTAAATTCACCTGCCTCCCCAAACCACTTCATGCGACAGTCGCAGCAGCTTCCTACACACACACACACACACACACACACACACACATACACACACACACACACACACACCCACACATACACCAACACACTTAGAGTAGCAGCTGCTAAATTTATTGTTTGCGCCGGGCAACATTTTTAGTGCGCCAGTTGCCTTTGCTTTGATTAAAGTAAAAATCTGCACACACATGTATGTGTATGTGTATGTGTATATGTAAATATATACTCTCACACACGCATAGCTAGAGTAGATGCATAGTTATGTCTGTCATTTAACACATGTAATGCCGCGCCAATGGCTTTTGTTGTTGGCCGCCTGCTGTGAAAATGCGCGAATATTTAATGGCAAGAACAACAACATCAACATGCCACAAGATGCTCAAGCGTTATGCATAGTCTTGGACTGCCAGCAACAACAACAACTCTCAGCGTAATGTGTGCTTGTGTGTGTGCGATTGCGCGTGTGTGTGTGTGTGTGTGTGTGTGTGTGTAAAAGAGTGGCGTTAAAATGGATGTACCGTTACTTTTATGGCACTATGCTAATGCCCCAAAGAATGTTCCTTATGGCTTACTTACATAGATACCTACCTATACATATGCTGATGTGCATACACACACATACACACACACACACACACACACACACACACACACACACACACCATGCACACACACAAGTCTTAAATGCAAGTGGTTAGCTTTAACTTACAGGCTGACAAACGATCTGGCAACTCTGGCGCCACAAGTTCTGAACCACATTTGAGACGGCAGCAAAAAACAGTTTTGAAGTATTTTTTATCATAATTAAGTGCAGCATTCATTGGCTGAAAGACCAACACTTAAAATTCTCAATTGGCTTGAGCGCTCGGTTAAAATTATTGGATGTGCTTTGTTTATTATGTACTGCTGTTGGCGGCCATTCAAGGGTTTTCCTTTTGAGTGTCAGACAATTCTGACAATTTCATTGAGCTTTTGAATACTTGCAAACACGATTCGATTACATTTCACATTTGACAGCACTGAACTGAAAACAAATTGGTCGTCGACAATTAAATATACATATCTCTCACATACTCTCGACCACATTCCCATAGACCTCAAGGGCTGCGTAATTAATTAAACCGTTTTTTAACTCATATTAAGGAATAATCAACATTATAAGTGAAAATTGAAAGCGATTTCGATAAGTTTGGATAATAAGAGGCCTTACAGCAGAAGGTCTTAGTAATCAGTATAGCTTTTACGATTTGCTATTATCATAAGTTGTATAAACTTCGATGATAAGACGGATTACTCACAGACCAGTCTTTAATTGATTATTTGTTTTCCAAATCTATTTAAATGTCAATTTGTACAGTTTAACAACTATCATTGAGACTTAGCAATATTTAACTGAGCCTTTGCAGACTGTATATATGAATTCAAAGCGTTGTTTAACACTAAACAACAATCTGTCAAGATATAAATGTGTGAATCGTCAAATATGCAGATGGGGCGCATTTCTGTTGCTTGTGTCACACACAACAGCGACACAACTCTATTAACTGTCGTCACACACACACACACACACACACACACACACCAACAAACGCACACCCATACATATATGCATGTTAACTGCTCTGACTGGCAAATTAACATATTTGAAGCGAGTTATCCCTTAATGCGGCATGCCATCTTTCAGTTCCTTTTTTCTGCCAGCCGCACGCGGCGTATACGCAACTTAATGCCCTGTGTGTGTGTGAAGGTCACCAGCGACTGTGTCAACTGTGTGGCACCCAGCTGTCTGAGAGTCGGCTACCAGTGGCCCTTTCTCCGTTCCTCTCAGGCCCCTCCCCCTCCACCCTTTCGTCTCTCTCGCTCTCCACGCAGTCACACAATGCCCGCGGTGCCAGTTTGTCTGCCGTTTTGGGCTGTCGTCTGTTTTGTTAATGAGCCAGTGCCCCACCCCTTGCCACCACCTCCTCTGGCTCACATATATAAAAATAAATAATTAAAACCAAGTGTTTGTTCCTCTGGTTGAGTTAAGCAAAGTCCACTGCAATTTACCATTGAGTTTATTCTTAAATTATTATTGAAATGAAACGGAATGAAAACGGAACCCAACAAGATTGTGCATATTTGCACGTTCCGCATTTCGCTGACATATTTGGCAATTAATTGTGCAAAATTTATTCAACTGCGGCTTAGCTTTCTCTGCGGCCTCCAATGGTTGGTGCTGCTGTTGTTTTTCACTCTTTTTTTTTTGTGTTTTTGTTTGGTTAAAGAGCACGCCTGAAACCGCAGAACATAGTTTGTCTGGTTGCCTGCTAAAATGTGGGGGAAGGGCAGCATAGGAATTAGGGCTAGGAGCGGTTAATTTGTGGTATTTGAATTTTTGGTTGCCAAGTGCAAGTTACGTTTCCGTTTCCGTTTTGACACCTGCGGCTCGGCTCGGCTCGGCTAGGTTTACCTTCTCCACGCACGACCCTTAACCCTTCACCCCCATTAAAACCGCAAGCTTTCGCATTGGCAACTAAATGTGGCAACCTTTTTGGTGAATTGGGGCAATGCGTTTGTGTATTGTGGGAATATTGGATGAGTCTTTGGGACACCATAAAATGTGGAACTGTAGAGCTATCGACAAAGGAAAATTCGTTTCCCGAGTCTATTAAATAATATATAAATCGAATTATGATGGAAATATATACTCATGCATAGTAAATTTTACAAAGATTATGGCCATACACATAGCTTAGTGTCTGTGAGAGAATAGATGAAAAAGATCTATGGGATAGAGAGTACTTTACATATGCAAATGTGTGATTATTAGGTTTTATAGTCTCACTATAGAATACAAGTTATTCATTGGTAACTTAAAGTGGCTATTTATCGGGTTCTAAAGAAGATTCCAACATTATTACAGTTGCACAAACTAACACAGTTGTCAGGCAAAGTGTAAAGCTTATCTGCCGTGATTTTGGCCTCCACAGCTCGTGTATTTATAATGAGTTTTCACTTCGGGGGTGTGTGTGGCAGTGTGAATACGAGTGTAATTGGTATTTATGTTTCAATCCTCCATTTTTTCCCGACGCCCAGTTGAAGCTGTTTATTTCCTGGTTAAATTGATTGCCACCGAAAATGTACGCAACGGAGTATCGCCCACTTGGTACTTGTGTACTTAGTTTGTCCCTGTCAGGCGGCACTTTTCGCACTTTGGCTGTTGTTTTTATTCCCATATTTATTTATTTATTTTTTTTTTTAGCTGGCTTTTTGTGACCTTTTGGAAGCCGCTTAGCTACCAGACCATACATTTTGAGCTGGAGTGTCAAGAGAGTTGGACAATCGCAAAATATCAAAAAACTTTCATTTGAAGTCTATATGTATGTGTGTGCTTATCTATATATGTGTGTATGTGTGTGCGTGTAAAAGTTGTACAGGTCTGTTGCGATCCCTTTGCGCCCCCTTTTTGTCCTTTCTTTCTCCTCGTTTCCTTTTCTTTCATTTTACATAAATTAACAAGAAGGCTAAAATACGAGCACTTGGTCAACAGTTTTTGCAATTTAGCCATATTTATTTTGTGTGTGTGTGTGTAAGTGGGCTTATGTATATGTGTGTAGAGTGTTGCTGTGCTGGTGTGTGCCAATTGGCACTCAACAAGCCAGCTAACCTTGTCACTCAGAAGGCAACTATTAAATCTTGTTGAAGTGTTCGAGTGCTTTTGAATGCATAATTTCAGCTCTTGCTGAATCAACATTTTTAGCCAAAATGGGGAAGTATGTGTGAAATGCACACAATTTTGCCAGAGCTATCATAAAATCATAAAATGCAAATCAAATCAATGATGCAAAATAGAGTGGATTAACTAATTGATGTACAGGTGGATGACATTTAACAAGAGGCAGTTAAATGGCTTATATGTTATTTATAAATTTTCGAAGCATCAATCGATTAGGTTATGTTAAAAGCACTAGTCAGTTGTTGCTCAGCAAAAACTGAGTGGCCTTATGCCAATTAGTATGCTCGCAACATTGTCTCTGAGAATAGGACTCATAGTTCGCTGCTTTTCCATATTGACGGGCTGTGCATGCGCTTGGGAAAGCTGGTATAGGTCCGCATAGTATTCCATGCCGGGGATGCCAACTGCATTGAAACTGGCCGATACCTCGGTACAGTCAATGATCGAGGTCTTGAGGGGGGTTACCAGTAGTGTCGAATAGTAGGGCACCTTCTTTCCCTCCATGAGCTCTCTGACGAGCAGCACGGCGGTCCGTGAGCCAGCCAATAGATTCCATCGCGACCAGCTAAAGTTGTGCGAGAGGGCCAGTGTAGAAATGCAGGCATACGTATGCATTTCCATGACATAGTTTTTCTCGCATGAGCCCTCCGTATAGCAGAAGGCATCCTCATCCGGAAAGATATCGACAGCGGAGAGAATCAGTGTCGCCTTAAGCTCGGCCAACGACAGGGTCTTGCCAAGCATGTCCGTAATGACCTGAGTGCTGCCACCCTGGAAATTATTAACAGTGTAGCCGGACTCGGTAATGGTCATGTCCAAACTGATTAGGGAGGCGGTGAAGCTAAAGAGTATTGTGCCCGGACTGCAATGCAAAGCAAAACTACGAAAAATGATGGTATGTGAGAGTGGTTGTTTCTTACTTCTTCAAATCAGGTCGCAGATCCCAAGTTTGATAGGGCATATTGCTATATTTATTCAGGGCGAAGCCAAAAATGCCTATGTTGTGGTAGAGTAGTTTAATTTGTTAGGCGATAACGATTGTTTTAAATAATTGTCACAAAATGTGCATAATATTTTGGGCATGTGTACAATATCTAATTGGGACGTTGCTTACCCAGTCGACCCGTGCGAAATTGTATGGAGAGCTTGTCCTCATTGAACTTGGTGTCGTGCACATCCCGTGTACTCCATTTGCCCTGAGTGATGGCCGCTGTGCTGCTCAGTTTTTGTCTGCGACTAGTGGGTCCAAGCGGAGGCAATGATAAACAAGTTTGAATAAGTTAGTTTAGATATATTGATATGCAGATATCCTGCACCCAAGCTTTTACCCTTCATAAGTTGAATATCATATTGAAAATAAATCGAATTGAAAAATGCGCTTTGGTAAATATGAAAATACGAAAATACTTGTAGCCTTATTTCTTAAATGATATTGATGAAATTATTACGATTGATCAAAATTATAATAGTAGTAGTAGTAATAATTGTGGCTACTGTTGATATCGGAAATCGATGCTCATCGCCGTATGGCTTACGAGGTTTTATATGCCAAATCTAGTCTATATATATAAATATAAACGCTGTCTGTCTGTCTGCCTGTCTGCCTGTTACATACCATTGCAAAACTTGACGATACCCTGCTTGCCCGGTTTGAATGGGAACAGGGTTTCAACAAAGGGAGAAGGAAGGATAAGTTAATACTGATTTACATACGCTTCACTATCGCAGTTGTCACTATTGCTGTTTCTGCTGAGCACCTGTTGTAAAGTGCCGCCAGTGGAGGACTCTCCGCCTCCGCCGGCGTCGCCGCCCTCGAGCAGCTCGAGGAGGCTGTCCTCGTTATCGTCATCGTCCTCGCTGCTGTCCAGACTTTCCGCAGCGGACTTTGGCGTCGTCTCCGTCTCGTTGGTCTTCAGCTGTGTGTCCCGCACAAAGGAGATACCCGTGTAGTAGGCAAAGGCGGCAGCAGCTGCAGCTGGCTGCAGAACTTCGACAAGCTCCTGGCTAAGTGGACGCACGTCTTCTGTTAGATCCTCCTCGGTAACATCGTGCTGTGAGCCGCTGGCTGAGAGCTGCTCTGATATTTGATGCAGAAGCTCCTCCTGCTGCTCACGGGGCAGCTGCATACGCCACAATCGATCCATGTCCTCGATCAGCTGCGAGAACAGATAACATCCGCTGGGCGTCACGGGCGGTGGACGGGTCTGCGAACGAAACTTGAGCAGTTTGTCAAAGCAGAGTGGCGGAAATAACTCTGCCGGCCCAGCTGAATCCAGAAACTCAGCACCAATGCCAATGGACTTGCTCGCTGGCTGTGTCGAGTTCGTTTGCTGTTTTGTTGTTGCTGCTCCTGTTCCTGTTGCAACATCTTGCTTGGCTGCTGAACGCTGACCGATTCGCACATGAGTTTGACGTGCCAGGAACATCACCTGTCGCTGCGGCTGTCCGTTGCTTGATTGCGGTGTCTGTTGCTCGAGGCGCACACAGAAGCCCTGCGGCAGTCGCGGCACCACAAAATCCTTGACCAGCCCATATAGATCGACATTGGCAGGAATCGCGCGCAAATCGAAATCGCCAATTTCACGCAGCGCTTGCGTTTGTATGGCGGCCAGATCCGATTTTTGGGAACGCAGCTGGTGCTTGGGTGGACCACGGGGCGAACTCTTGAGCGGACTGGGCTGTGCGTTCGTCGAGAGTGGTGTCGCTTCGGTGGGCGTGGCTGTGGTGGCCGCTGCTGTCGCAGTTGCAGTTGCAGCTGCAGCAGCAGCTAAATCGGGCTTAACGCCATCCGCCAGCTCCGATTCGAGTGTTTCGATGTGCGTCTCCCAGCGACAGGCAATCGGTGGCTCAAACCAAATCACAGAATCGGGCAGTCTGGAAAGCAAGTACATTATTTGAACTTGCTGCTTGCTTAAAAGCTATCAACTTACTGCAGCGTGACCAGAGCGAGTTTGTCCAGTGCCGCCTCAATCATGCGCATCTCGGC
Source organism: Drosophila macrothrix (assembly GCA_035042055.1). NCBI lineage: Eukaryota > Metazoa > Arthropoda > Insecta > Diptera > Drosophilidae > Drosophila > Drosophila macrothrix. The sequence goes on from JAWNLX010000587.1 coordinate 24,459,440, forward strand.
CTCAATCTCTTCGGGCAGTCGCCGCACGCCCGGCAACACCGGCGGCGGTGGCTTGTACGTCTGATAATAATCCTTATGCACCAGACTGTTGGCCGCAGAAACTGCAATCGAGCATAACAATAGATCAGAAAGACAGTTGCCGAGACTTCGACTTGAACTGGCTGAGACCCACCGGTGCGTATAAAAGAGCGAGCATTGAGCTGCTTGTCCTGCTGCGGCGTCTCCAGGAAATCGATGCAATAGACGCCGCCAATGATGCGATACTTGCGCAGATTCACATCTGTTTCGAGCATGCCGTAGGCCTCCGGTCCGACGGCTCTACGACGCGCCTTATTCAGCTCATCTTCGTACTGGGCATAGAGCTTGTCGACATCGTAGCTGCGCTCACGCGGCGGCTGTGAGCTGGCCGAGTGCTGTTCCTGTGTCAGTTGCTCCAGCTCCGATAGCGGAATGTCGCGGGCGCATTCGTCCAGCATCGATTGCAGAATCTCTTTGCGTTTGCGCCACTCGCGTTTTGTTTGTCGCAGAATTGCTGAGAGAGAGTGAAGAGTGGAAAATATGACAGATAAACGAACATAGCATGGCTTGGACAGATTATTTGGGGAGTAGATTCAGAGCTTCTAAATTGTATTCAGTCTTAGCTGTGTGATCATTGCTTTATTGTGTAATGTACTTATCGTTTAATTGTTTGATTGAAATCGTTTCTGTTACAAAACCAGATTATTGTTGCAAATAATTATTACTATTTATTGTCCGGGTAATGACTGCTAATACTTTTTTAAAAATGCACTTTCAAAACTAAATGAATATTTCTTGAATGCATTTAAGTTCGAAGAGACTTACTGGCATTCTCGGAGCGTGCATGTCTCAGTTGAAAGCTGCTGCAGTAGTCACTGAAGTGATCGTAGTTCAGCCAGAGACCCCGCAGTGCCGAGCTCTGCAGCAGCACAGTGGGTGGCAGCGAGATGTTCATCTCGATGGTGGGAAAATCGATCTCGTTGTGAGCCGATTGCTCTCCTATGCGCGCCTTTGGATTGACAGCTCTAAATGCAGAGAGGGAGAGATCCGAATCAGAGATGGAGAAATTATTTAGAGTAAGGTGATGCTAGGACTATTACATTTGAGCATCCTTGGAAAATGTCCAAATAAAACTTTGAAATACAGGTGAGCTGTAGATGTGCTTGGAGACGCCTGACCTATCGATTCTGCAATCAAAAGTTGTAATAAATTATGTCTGCTGAGCTCACCAAGTGCAAATAACTCACTCCATGTCGCGCTCAATGTGGGACATTGTCTTGTGGGTGAACTCATCCAGATGCTGCTTGAGGAACACTCGCATCTCCGTCTTTAGCTTGACTAGATCGGCGGCCACGTGAATAGACCGCGACCGGGTGTACGAAAGGGATTCATCCAGTTCGTTGAGAATCTGGCAGTTTATTTAGTGGAAAGCAAACCAAGGTGTGAAGTCTTTGCTTTCAAACAATAGTCATGGAGTTTAGTTTGCAGTACTCACGCCGAGCACCTCCTTGATCCGTTGCGCATAGACGTCGCCGAGGTTGCCCTGCTGTTGCCGGAGCGAGGAGCGCGTCAGATCCGGCACATTGGCATCCTGGGTGAGCAGGGTGCGCTCATCGGTGCGCAGCAGCCAGTTGCGTGCCTCAAGCTGTCGCTGGGCAATGTCTGCGTGCCACTGATGGATGTACTTGCGCAGATCACTGGGACTGGCCGCATTTGGCAGTCCATTGCAGCGCATGAACTTCTCCCAGTCGCACTCCTGCCGCTCGCCCGCCTTAATGCTCTCTATGGTGGTGTGCACGGCGTCGAAGAACTTCATGCTATCCTTCAGCTGAGCGCGACGCAGACGATTCTCGGCTACCTCCTGCTGTTGGCGATGCTTGGCCTGCTCCATTTCCAATTTCTTGCGCTGACGCGCCTCCTCCAGCTTTTTTAATCTGTATGCGGAGATGATGTGTGAAAGTATGGTACGCTATATCTGCGACTTAATACAAAAAAAAAATTGACCACAAAGTCATCTAGCTTCCATTGCAGCACTAAAAAATGAGCTTCACATAAATTATTTTTTTTACGAGATACGAAGACCGATTTTAATAATATTTCAACATTTGCAGGAAGTATTATAATTTTATCGTTACGTTAGCAATGCATTGAAGAAGAAGTATCCGACTAGATTTGTGACATGTATTCTTGCAGTATCAGCATCACTAAACATTTCGTTAGTTAAAGGAAAACTTGAAATAAATCCGTGTTACTGCTGCTGGCGGAACATAAATATGTGAATATATATCTTAAAGCTGTTAAAGGACCGATCGGTCGAAGGATGTGTTCTTGTATAAAAAGGCAATCAGGTCAAACTGAATAGGTATTTAGAAGTGAACAGGTGGCGTCTGGTCTGTGAGGGTTTGCAATCTTCGGCGTGGCAAAGATAGCCAATCTTTCTTGTTTATGATATTATTTTATAATTTTTTAAAAATTATTTTATTGTGATTTCACAAACTTTTCCTTTTCCATTTCGATGCGGAGCAGTTCGGCCTGTTCGGCCTCGAGACGGGCCTTCTCCTTCTTTGACAGCTTTTTCTTTGGTGGCTGTAATTAAATTGTATTATTTATTAACGGTATTTAATAACGGCTTCGATGTCACGCAAACCCCTTTGTCCTCCTACCATCGTAGAGTGGGATTGCTGTCCTTTTACTTGTGTTTCCGTTAGCTGCCAAGTGCCAATTGCCAATTGCCGCACAGTTGCAACTAGCTGCGCAATGTGACACCAGTCACCAGCGAATCTACCAGTTGGCATGTATTGATCCAACTTGCGGCAACTATAGCTACTACCTGTTGTTGCCCATGTTTGGGTTGTTGCCAAGTTATTTCCATTGCCCACGCTCTCCCGGGTACTTTGCAACCTTCCGCCGCCTGAACTTCAGATTCAGCATCAGCATCTGCTTGAGCTTGAGCTGCTGCAACAGCGGCAACCACGGTGTCCCTTAATTAAATATTCCAGTGGGGATTACAGCTTAGTACACTTCAGATTTTTCCCTTGCTTTTTGCACTTTTAACTCCCCAGAGCAGAGTTGAGAGGTAGAGTGGGAGAAATGGGTTGTGGTTACCATAACGAAGGCGTCACTGGACTGGATCACAGTTGAGCTGTTGCTGCTGCAAGCGATAAACTTAACAACGCTGATTATTCTCGCTTTTGTCCCCAATGACTCCAAAGCCAAATGTGTCAGACGCCTTGTCACGCCCACAAATGGTTATTTGATGTTAATTAGGATGTGCCGGACCTAAAGATGAGTAACGAACGGAAATGTCAACCCCAATTATTTCGGGGTACCAGCCCTCTTGTCCGTAAATCGAAAAATGGGAGTAGAAAATATTTTATGCCCCTTCTATGTGATTCAGCGTTCCATGATATCTTAAGAGATTCGCTAATCTCAGACCCACATTAAGTTAAAATATCTTCAAGCTCCATTAAAATATATTGATGATGCATTTTGCCAGCAAAATTGGCACAATCATCATTTTCAATTACTGATATTCATTTGATTTTACTGAGTGAAGTTCGCTTAAGCATTTAGTGTTCACCTAGTGGCTGATTGCGGTTTAAGTCATCTCAAAGTTGTTTGAAAGATATTCTATCAAGCTCTGCAATACTATTTATTTCTTTTTGAATCAAATAAATTTTGTGCATTTTTCAAAATTTTTTTTTCATTGTTTTTTTTCAATAGAAAATTCAGAATGCTATGCACGCGGTTTACCTCATTTTTCATTATGCGTCCAAAAAAAACTTTGTCTACGTCCTGACTCTGGCTCTAATGGTATTACCAGTTCACCAGTTTCCTATTTTACGCCTAATTTGAACTTGTTTTTTGTTTGCCAGTATCTGAAAGCCGCTTTAGATAGCATAAACTTTTTTTGGAGCAGGCTGTGGTTGAGCGGAGGTGTGTGGTCAACTGAGGTGCGATGGGGTGGAGTGGGAAGCAGGTAGCAGTAGCAGGGTGACTACGACGGTTAATTACCAGGCAATTTAACTAGCAGGTCATAGCAGTCTGAACAGTGCCGCAGTACCGCGATGTCAGCTCACATTTCACATTTAAAATCTTTTCGGCTAATTGCCGAGTGCGGAGGCAACCCCCGCTTATCAACTTAATGTGCAGCCTTTTGGGCCAGCGAGCAAAGCGACTACAGATTGCAACAGCAGGCATAACGTTTTGCTAATCAGATTCGAGTGGCATATTATATAAAGGAAGTGTCCATTTTGATAGTGTGAAAATAAGAAGGAATTATTTTAACATTGCCAGCGTAGTCTGAAAATGTTATGGAATACAAGCTTGCTGAGACAGAGAATTTCTCGCTTCTCCCTTTTTCGAACGCTGACAAGATGGAGCAGATCGTCTTATTTTGATTTCTGAAGCGAAATAATAATATAGATACAAAAAATCCGTCAAAACAAAATGATGTATTCATTTTACAATTCTTACAGTTTCAAAAAAAAAAAAAAAAAAAAATATATATATATATATATATATATATATATATATATATATAAATAAATATATTAAAAATGTTATTTATTGCGGGAACTTGATGTTATAGCTGAAGCTGTGACTGTGTGATACACTTATGTAAATGGCTCGTATATTATATAAGCCTTTTCTGTAAGCTGCGGCAAAGCTGCGCCAGCTGGCTTATTGTAATATATGCATGTATATATATACATATGTATGTATACTGTTTGGCCTCAGTCGTGTAAGTAAAATTGGTTGGCATGCCAATAAATGATAAAGCCGCATGCGTAATTAGCTGCGTCCTTTTTAGGCACGCACTTAAGAGGTTTTCCTGCTGCCGTTTATTTCAATTCATTTTATTTCTCTTTTGTGTGGTGCCTGACACAAAGATGCGAGCTGCTCAAGCGTAAGCTGGCTGAGTAGTGGCTGCACAATAAAAATTTATCATACGCAGCGTTGACGTTGATAGATCGTTGAGCTGAAGCGATGCCGACAGGCGACAAGCGACGAACGACAAAAGGACAAAGGACAAGCACCAACAGCAGTCACAATCATGAGTAGGAGGACAAGTTGGAATAAGAGAAGGACATCTGCCATGCTCGTGCGATGTGATGTTGATGTGGTGGCACATTCTCACTGAATGCGGCACGCTTCAGCGCATTTTGCAATATGACAAAAAATTTGGTGAATATGAATCTGCTGCGCTGCTTGCGTCCTGCTGGCAAAGTCAGCTTCAGCTCAGCGCAACTCAACTGAACTGAGCTAAACGGAGCTCTGCCTCAACCACTGCCTTTAAGGGAGCTGATGCTGCTGTCCTTAACCCAAGAAAACTGAATGTGTTGAAAACTACTACAGCAGCTTGAAAAATTGGGTTTGAGCATATTTTATTTCTTTCAACAGACAAATTTTCTATTTGTTTATTCATTTTTCTCAGTAAATAATTCAGTTTTATTATTGGCTATATGGGCTAATAATATCATTCGAGTAACTGGTTGTTGAATTGCGGCTAAGGTTCATGTTCCGGTTCTCAATTTCAATCGTCAAAGTCGCACTTCCGGTTTCGGTTTGATACTTTGGTAGAACCTCATGCACTGACTTTCATACATTTTTTTGATCTGTGATCTAAGTTGTAAATTTGACATAATTTCTCAAAGCAGCCGTTGAAACGTGGCATTCTGCAAAGCAAAATTGCAAGATTAAATGTTGACAAGAACGTGAAAGTGAGAACATTCACATGCCTCATGTGTGTGTGTATGAGTAATGTATTCTGATAAGCACATACGTTACTCACTCCCATTTTCATTTGAACATTTTCTCAATTTCGCAGTTGCTGTAGGGTTAATGCAGAAACGTTGCAGTTGCCACACGCTTCTCCCAGGGCCCGATTCATTTTAATTTGTATGTAAATTTTTTCTTCTTTTTTGTGTCTATATTTTAGTAGAGGGTATTCTCGCTATGCACTGAATTGAGTGGTGCATAGAGTACAAGAGCAAGAGATCTAAAGGAACTTAATTTCCTTTACGCTACGTGTGGATCAAGTTTAATTCATTTCTCGATAGCTCCCATGCAAATATCGATAAAAATCTATTGCCGATGTGAGAACAAGCTAAAAAGGTATTGATCCACTGTCAAAATTTATTTAGTGTGGTGGTGTGAATATCTAAGACGTGATTGACTTATGATAGATGAAAACTTGTGTTCAGGGTATCACCTAGTCGAGCTGTGTCGACCAGCGTACTCTTAATTCTTTGTGCTTTTTTTTGCCAGCTTCGTGACAAATTGCTGCTCGCATCGTTGTTCAGATGCTTCTGAGGCTGCTGATGAGACTGCTGCAGGCGTGGAAAATTGCCAGCTAGTTAAGCGTGCAACTTGCCAAAGACATACTGCAGCTATAAGCACACACGAGCACATAGGGGCACATAAGGATGAGAGACAGATGCAAGCACACAATGACAAGTGCAATGAAAATTAATTACAGTCAATTTTACTTTAATATGCATATGTGTGTGTGAGTGTGTGTGTGTGCGAGTTGCTTCCTGGCCAGATTTTTAATTATGCCTTCAAAGACAGTGGGCAACTAGCTGCCCAGAGGGGTGCCCACAACGCCATCCTCAACTCTTGGCCTGCGCATGCAGAGCGCGTTTGTGCGTTAGGAGCAGTCATAATGTGCATATTACGACGTTTATTGCAATGTGCACATCAGAAGACAAACACTCACACACACACACACACACACTCGCTCTCCCCCACACCCCTCACCCGCTTCGACTATGCTTTGGTCGCAGCAGCTGTCAATTTTTGCCTTTGGCCATTGCAACCATGGGCAACTTAGTCCCAGGCAAGAGTCTGCCTCTCTGTCTCTGTCTCTGTCTCTGTCAACTTTAGCCGCTATATATCCATCCCATCTGATGCTGATGGAGCTGTCCGTTTTGATCGGCAACCGTTCAATTCTAGCTTCCCAGTAAAGGGGGAAACCAATTTAAGCATTGCTCACCTATTTCTTCTCTTTGAAATACAATAGTATCGAAGAACAGCAGGTGCGTTTATTAGTTTCGCAACTCAACACTACAAAGGCGAGATACAGGTTTTAACACATATTACAAAATATTAAAGAGAAATACAAATAGTCTACAGTTAGAGACTTAGAGAGAGAGAGAGAGAGAGAGAGAGAGAGAGAGAAAGAGATAGAGATAGAGAGAGATAGAGAGAGAACTGTTCTTATTAAGTTGTTTGCGTGTTTGTGGAATTACTTGGAGTTGGCTCTATAAAAGTTCCCGTAGCTACAAATAATCATTTTAAGGTGGTTATCTAAGGCAACCCAAAAACGGCTGACTGTAATACAGATTATGTGAATATTATTTATTAAAATAAGTTGTTAAAGCGGAACCGTTAGCCGAATCTATCCGAGTATAATTCAGAGCCGGAAATTCAACACTTTTTTAAGAACCTGTAACTGTTATGATTATTAACAAAACCATTGTAACGGTACAACGTAATGATCGTGTCTTATACCGGTACGAAATCCAATATCGACACAATTTAAAAAATTAAATTCATTACGTTTACCGCAACCGCGACATGCTGCGACAAGAACCAGATCCAGAATCGTAAGCTGTAATCGTTTTGACATTTTAAAAATACATTTCTCGTAATAACTTTCCATATATATAAATATATATTATTATGTTATTTGTGAATACACCTCGTTAATATATTGAGATTTCAAATTGCAAACTAAAATTTAAATTAAATGCTGATTCTTCTCTTGCAGCTGTTATTTATGCCGGATATCATACTCATATCGCCAAAAATTAAATCAAAAACAAAGGAGGAAAGAAATATAAGCGGAAAATTTCGAATAATTGTGAAACCTGAATGAAATTAGTTTTTTTTTTGATAAATACTCAGAAATGATAATAAAGGATAAAAGCCCAAAAATCAAATCGAGGCCAGCCGCAATTTAGCTAGAGACATATGATAACTAATAACAAATAATCTAAACACAAATGCAAATATACAAATGGAAAATAATAAATAAATAATGCAAGGCAATAATAACTAATAGATTACAAATAATACATAATGAGCAACTCGTATTTATTAGCTTGAATGCAAACTAAGTTTTATTAGCTGAATAATAAAATTGACACAAAATAAACACTTAACAATAATTAGCATTAAAAGAAGAAACATAAATTAATAATTAGAAGTTAATGCATCAAATTATAAGAAAATAATTTAAATTAAATAAAACCAATTTACGCCATTGTGATTCCTAATTTTAGACATTATGCGTCAAAAACTAAATAAGGCTTAAGCTAAAAGAAAATTTTAAATTTAAATCAAACCAAAAAGTTGTAACACACAATATATAACGCATATAAAACCGAAGCTTTAAACAAAATAAACAAATTAATAAAAAAAAAAAAACAAGCAACCACAAACAGAAATCGCGCCAAAAACAAATGACCAAAAATAAATGCCGCAAAAGTTGATGGGCAAAATATTTACGAAATAACTCAAAAACATAACTAAACTGCAAAACATAACGAAGAAGCAGATTGATGAAGTAGCAACAAACCGCAAACACAAAACAACACAGAACGCAACGCCAGCCGCCCACAGCAACAACAACAACAAGCACAGCAACAGACAGACAGCAACGCCAACAACAACTAAACCACAATAAACTCTGAGTTGAATTCCATCCAATATTATAACTTGCAACGGCCAAAAAATTTGTGCAGCCTCGTAAGAGTATGCAGCAGAATTTGTAATGCTGCTGCAACAGCAACGGCAACGGCAACAGCAGCAGCAGCAACACCCACAATAACAACAAAAAAGCATCCAAGCTCTTGAGTGCTTTCCTCTCACTCTCTTTCACTGTCTCTCTCTCTATCACTCTCTTCTGCAAATCTTCAATACTACAGTTGTAAAACACTATAAAAAAAAAGTAAAGCAAAAGCTGAAGCTGAAGCCTATGCAATTATCGCCGCGTTCTACGTCAGGTTTCTAATCAAGTCGCGCGTTTTGGATAAGCTGCCAGTGCAACGCCCAAGCCGCCAAGATGACCATGTGGCAGAGTGGCGGCATGGGAGGCCATGGCTCCCAGAACAATCCATGGATGAAATTGATGGGCATCGTGCACAAGGAGCGCCGCCATACAGAGAATGTGCAAAGTCAGAGCGGCTCCAACGAGCGGAACTTGAATCAGTAAGTATACCGATTAACATGATCTCAATTAAAATTCAGTAGAAATTTTTAAGAAGAACCTCTGAACCTCTATAAATATTAAGGGCAACTTTATTATTTATATTATCAAATCTCAAATAGGTATCTATGTATTGAACTTGATATTGAACTTCATCTGTGCATTTTATGTTTAAAATATCACCACAAGACTGAATAATTTCACTTGTGCTGTTGAAAATACATAAATATACAATGTTTGCAGACACGGTGCGAATAATAAATATGAATAGAAAATTAAATTAAATTATAATTCGAGACGCAAATGGAAGACCAGAAGTTCCCGCTCAAAAGCCACACACAACGAGCAAGCGTACTAGGGCAATAAAATATAAAAAAATATATATATTTATACCCTTGCAGATCTGCTAATATCTAAATTTGGTCCACTGTTGGAAATCGAATTATATTTTTTTTACGGTTTCAGAACATTTTTGGTATATTTGCGTAGTGATGTTGTGTCAGAAAGGAGTACATGAATATCTATTTCGTTTCCACAACTTAAGACTTATCTTTCGACCAATTTTTCCTATGGCAGCTATGTAAAATAGTGGTCTGCTCCAGTCGGTTCCCACCTAATTACTTTCTTTAGAAAAAGGATAGATATAAACCAAGTTTCAGCACGATTGGTTTAACTTGATAGTCAAGTCGATCAAGGGTATAAAAAGAAAAATTATATAAAATAAAAGTGAAAGTAAATAATGAACGATTGTACACGTTTTCCAAACAATCGCAATGATTAAGAATACTTCAACTGATTAGCCGCATATGCATATGCACATAAACAGTATTGCATAGTCCTTTGACTTCCCATCGTGACAATAAGCCACAATTGGCATAGCTGGTGAACGTCCAGTTTACTGGTTAGGAGGCAATACTTTTGAACGTGCCGGCACGCGTTTATTCTGCTTGTGCGGCAAGGAATGAAATCTTGTTTCTCCTCTTGTTTGATTTTAAAACGGGACTCCACATTTTTTTCGTGAAGTAACACATTTGGGGAAACGTCTTCGAACCCAGAAAATATATCTGTTCGTGATCAGCAACACCAGCCGAGCCGATATAGTCATGTGGGTCTGTCTGTTTCTATACAAAATAGTGGTAGTTTTCTAACCTTTTCTATGAGGCTTTATGAAAATCATTTACATCGCACTTCAATGCCAGCTAGCTCCCATAAAAACAATCGGTCCGTTTTTATACTCTCAACCAATGAAAAAAACTTAAAGAGAGTATAATGAAGTTTTGCAAAAGTAAAGAAAAGAAGAAGGACGCTCCTCCGATCGCATGAAGTAAATATATTCTTGATTAGAATCAACATTCGGCTTACCCATTTTCATCTGCACGTCCGTCAGAATATTCGTCTCTATGTCTAAAAATTTGGAATATAAATTCTCATAAGTCAATGTTCAGGGTATATCGTCGTCAGGGTGTCTAGATCTTTGTTGAAGTAAGCCTTCGGTCTGCCGGGTTAGCAGTTTTTTGTGTTTTGTTTTTATTTCAGTGTGCCATGAGTGCTGGGAGTACTTGTAATACATGGGCAAGTTGCGCAATTAACTGGCCCATCCCTTTTGCACCAACACCAGTTGGCTTTTTTCGAATATTAATGTTAAGAAGCCTTCGGGCTTGAACAAGTATATTGAATTGTAGCTGCGCCTGGCTGCCTGAACATGCCGTACACACAAATCAAGGTGACTGTCCTGTATAGTTGCCACACAACACATTCGCACCACCGCACCATCCGTGGTCTCTTGGGGCTTTTAAAATTGGCTATAAACGCGCTGAAGCATAAATGGATTTACACACATGCAGCTTGTTACTGCAATCCATTTCCATTCCATGTTGCATGCACTGACAAGCAACCATCACGCCACGCCCCCAGTTATTGTCATGGTATACCTCCTCGTGCCCTCCATCCACAAGCGCCCTTCAGATAAATGTGGTACTCTCTGAGGTGGTTACTATTATTATTATGGTACTGGTTTCATTTTTTTTTTCTTGCCACACGTATACAAAGCAATGGAAGCGTGAATATCTCTCGACTCAAATTTAAAACAAAGCTAATAGAATCAGTTGGAACAATTGCCTTGGGCTAAATAGTTTTTGTGCCAGTTTTCGACTGACTTCAATTTCATTTCACATAGAGATTACGAGCAGACAAATTTGTGGACAAGTTTCCCATTTAGTGGGAGTACAAATATATTTTCAGAGAATTGAGCTCATTCGACATTTATTCTCCAAATGAAAAGCAATTGAAAGCCAATTGAAATAAAAATAAATAATAAATGAAAAAAACTTCATTTATATATAAATATAAGTACATATATATATATATATATATATATATATATTTTTTTTTTTACGTACGTACCATAACTTCCTGAAGCACAGCAAAAGCATCCTCAGTATTCGTTTGAAACGGAATTTGGAAATTTGTTACGAGTTGGCCTTAAGTGCTTTGCGGCAATACACATGAAGTGGTTCAGTGCTTACAACTTGGTTAGGTTCCTACGGCAATGGAAATGAATATGTATGAGTGAAAACGAGTGTGGAAGGCAGCTCTCGAGTTCGATTGAGTGGTTAGAGTGGATTGACTTAAATAATACGAGTCCCCACTCAATGCTTTTGTCTGTATGCAGCATAGCTAGTTAAACGTTTAAGAAAGTATGGCATAGAGAAGGACTGAAGTTGAACAACAGATGCATTTGAGGGTAATCATGGAAAGTGCGTATGAGACTTAAACGTTCAAAGCTCAGCGCAAACGAAAAAGAAAATTAATAGAATCAAGTGAATTAATGACTGACAAATTAAGCTGGAAATTTATATAAGCACACACTTAATGCTTCTAATCACTGATAACTGTAAATGAGAGAAGTAAAGTGGGACAAAATGTAAAACAAATATATGTGTATATATTCAAGTAAGATATATAGAGAAAGGGATAGGTAAGATGTAAAAATATAGGAGTAACAGCAATAGCAATTCACAAACAATTTTTATAAAATAATTAAGGAGCAGCTATCTGGATTATGATCAGATCGAATCCTCTATAAAATCCCCTTCTTACAAGTTTGATAAAGATTATTTAAACCTTTAAAATGCTTAAAAATTATAAATGCTCCCTTAAACGTTTCTCGTTAGAATTCAAAGCAACTGCAAATACTACATAATATTTAGCATGCATTAATCATAGTGGTCATAATTTTGTGGCACAACACAAGCTGAGAAAACGCCCACAAGCAACAACATCAAGAATAAACAACAACAATAACAATGGGCACATTTTATGCATGAGCACGACGAAGGTCAAAAGAGGCTGTCATGAAAGGGTTGCTGCCCCTTGCTTCATTGCCCGCCCATTCAGTTTTATGTGGACACGGTGCGCCTGGGAATGGTTAGGGGACCGTGGCGACCACTTAGAACATTGGACTTGAGATCAGACACACGACGAGCTGACACTCCACCCAATATAAATGTGCGCCTCAAAGTAGGCAATGCCATTTCTGTGTAAGTGTGTTTGTGTGTGTATTTATTTGTTTGTTTCGGCATTGGTGTGTAGTGTGCAACAGTTGAACATTTCGAAATTTGCATAAATTTTGTTACATTCCTTACTGGCCGCGTAGCATGTAGCATGTTTGTAGGTAAACTTTGAATTTATAGAATTGTGCACGAAAACTTTTTCCATTTGCGTGGGCGTTGCCATTGCTTATGTGTGCATGCTGTGTGTTGATAGCTTCAAAGGCTGCCATGTGCATATGAATATTTTATAAGCCTCTCACATGTAACTGTATGTATGCCGTTATTTATGCAAATGGTCGCCCAGTAAATGTGGCAGACAGCAGCAGCAGCAGCAGCAGTAGCAGCGGTGGTGAAAGTTGACATGGTTGTAATATTTAGCGTCAACGCTACGAAATACTTTTCAAGATAGAAAAAACAAGCACACACACACATACACACACACACCAACACTCACACACACACACACACACACATACACACCGATACAAAAAACAGTAGCAACACCCAGTCAACTATTTTGCATTGCAATTGAAATGTTCGCAGCTTTTATGCCCAATCATTAGTTGTTTGTGTTGCTGTATTGAAGTAGCAATGGGGAGAGCTGTCGATATGACAAGATGTCTGCCTGTCAACACAGTGTGATAGAACGCACACTTTTTCGACTAGCTAACCAAGCAAGCTGCCAACACGTTCTCAAACTTTAAGCCAATTTGTGATTACTGTCGTACTAGCTGCAATTGCTGTTGCCACAGCTTGGTCAATGTTGCTGCTGTGAACGCATGAACAGCACTCACTCAACTTTACATTCATGCTGCGTTGATACTCGGCAATTATTCGCCTAGCAAATAACATTAAATTTTATTCAGTTGTACTTGCATTTAGTTAAGTATATTGAGAGAATCTTAGAGGCAACGCCTTAACAAGGCCTTACAAAATGGCTTTCTGCTTTAAGTTAAATCAGAGTCACATCATGAACCTGAAAGATAATGTTAGTAATATTGGGGAGCTTCATTTAGTGATACCTGATCTATTGTGCCGCATCTAAGCCTTTAGCTCTTCTGTCAACCTTGATTCCTGCACGAATGCGATAACTATTGTCAGAATGAGCGTTTCTATGCCCTCCGAGTTTAAAGGATATTTCCCTGGGAAACTATAGATTTCCCAGGCTGAGGTGACACAAGCTGATATTATATGCTTTGTTCTTTCGCATTTTCACAAAATCGGCAGAGTTCTCTACTGAGTCTACATAGTTTAGACAGGTGACTTTTTAGTTAATTCTCAATAATTGCTCATATTGTTTTTTGATTATAGCCGCGAGATAAACGACATTTGGGTTGTCCGAGATGCCAATGCCTCTGTCCAGCTTGATTGCCGCAGAAGTTTTTCTTCGTTTCTTTGTTCTTGCTTTCTTCGTTCCTTGTAGCCGTCTTGTATGTTTTCCTATGCCAGAATACGGTTCTGGTCTTGTTAGAGGCCTCTCTATGCCCATTCTCGCCTACTTGTCGGCTGCTTCTATCCACGCTGTATTCCTATGAACCAGAATCCATACAAACTACTTGAGACGGAAAAAAAAGTTATCCGCTTTAGCTTCGTGATAGTGTTGAAAAGTAGTGTCACATATTTATACGAATTCTTAATCCATGTCCATGTCTTTAGCTTGCCACATTCGGTAACTCAGTGATATCATTGTTTGTGGAGCAACACCTTTGAAAATATGGTCCTGATTTCGACTACACGCATGCCATTGATTTATTGGGTGCTAAGGAAATGCAATGAGCTAATGTCTAAGACAAGAGTAGGAGTTGGGGCAAGGGGGTGTTGTGGGTCTATCTATGTAGTGAATGATTTGTGCTGTTTTCTACGCCTTGAACAGCTCCATATACATTCCAGTTGCTAAGTTGTTGCTAAGTATTTCAGTTGTTTAATTGCTGGTCATTTATTAGGCAACTGCTATTCACTTTACTCCTTACGTCCCTCTTCCAGGCATGCTTATCGAAGGAGTAACACGCGAACGTTGCTTATGTTGCAACTGGGCAGGCTAGCAAGTTTTTTGGGCCACATTTGTTAGGGCCAGCAAAATCATTTCTCATTTGCCTGTTGAAATTTGCAAGCCTTTTATCTGCAAAGGTGGACGGAGGAGCAGTGGGCAGTGGAGTACAGAGTCGTTATAGGGATGGTGTCAGACAGTTCCATTGAACTTCACTCAAGCGAAATTAATGAGCGCATAAGCGCCTCAATGGCCATAACACGCGCCGAGGGAGAGTCGTCCACTGAAGTGCACTAAAGCGAACAACAGCGCGGTGCAGGCGAGGATGCCACTGGGAGCAGCAGGGGGCCAAACAGCACTCGAGGATGCTCTGTGTGTGTGTGTGTGTGTGTGTGTGTGTGTGTGCGAGCTGGTCATTTGGCATTTTAATGGTGGTCATAAAACGCAAAGTGTCAGTGCGAAGCGATTGAAAATGTCACCAAAAAGCCAAACAAGACAATATAGTCTGCTCGACTAGAAATGATCCTGTACATCAAATTCTGGGAGCAAGAGTGTTCGACTCATAAATACCTAAAAGGTATTAGTGATCTATTTTAAATTATATAATGTAGGTAACAGGCTGCTACTGATGTGGTACTAAGACTGTAATATAACTTCTGTAACATAACATGCAACTATGTACGTAACATTGATATCGATATCGATCAACAACTTGAAGAGGACGAGCTCAATCGTTGTGAATAAAGTAAAGTGAGCGGACTTGTTTGAGAAAGGGATTATATTTAGTTGTATTTATTGTTACTTACTTTTCAAGAACTAGATGTTATTCTGGCTAGGAGATTTCGACTAGAAGATACCCAGCATAGAAGATTGAATTCAAAATTGTTGACCACAATATTTGTTGTATTTTAATCAACTAAATCATATGATTCTCTTTGGATATAGTTGTGAATTACATTTATCTATATACATACGTGCATCAAAAGAGATATATTAATTCATATAACGCATTTGTGTGTTTATTTTACAATTAGCCATTATGCAAGTTCGAAAAATTTTGAATATATAAAAAAATGCCACACTAATAAGTTAAGATTGGAGGGTAAGGAAGGAACTTGTATCAGACTCCATAATAATTGAGATTCATTCGCACAATTCTAGAATACACTTCGTCACACACACATTTAATGGCTACAGGGCATACAGAAGTGACAACTTGGTCAACAAATTTTGGCTAACATTTCAATTGGCGCAGCCATAAAAAAATAACAACAACAGCAGTAAGAAAATTGACGACAAAAAAAAAACAAAAAAACAAACAACAAAAAATAGCAAGATAAAAAAAGATATATAAGAAGAAAAAATTGGCAGCACTCAATTAACGCATTTAAAAGTACAATGAAAGGCAGCAGCTGCTGACTGCCACATAAAACAAGCATCTCCCATTGTAGGCGTTGCACTTGGCCGAGTGCTGAATTTGGATGTGGGCGTTTTGGGGTGGAGCACCACTTGCTTTCTTGGTGGGTGAGTGTTTAATTTCAGCTGTGGCAATCGCTGCTGCTGCTGCTGCTGCTGCTGTTGCTGTTGCTGCTGGGTATTGTGCGCCTGCCGCTTTTGTGTGTGGCACGCAGCAAACGACAGCCAACAGCCAAGAGCATCAGCATCAGCTTCAGCAGCAACCAGCACTATTGTCTGCAACACAATGCGGCACCATGTAGATGACGACTATGGCACCCAGCACTTGAGATACACCCCAAAGCAAAAGGATGCTTAGAGTGTAGTCAGCGCACAAAAAAAACCAGCGAATTCCAAAATGCAATTGGTAACTGAAATCACACACAAGAGAATGAAATCTGAGTGCAGAGCAGCAACAATCGAGGTTGGAGAGTCGAAAGTTAAGCGGCATGAAGCCAGTGAGAAGCATGCGTTATTCTGCTCAGACTTATCCTTATCTCTAATCAAGCTATGCATTTTGCACGGTCAAGTTCACAAGTAAGCCACTTTGCTTAGTTATTCACACCAATTAATTTAAAAAGATGGCCTCATTGTATGTTTGAAAATGCTTGGTCAGTATGCAAAACCAACTGTCTTTCGTGTTTTGCAACCGATATTAATGAAATTTGTACAGATGCTCAATATTATGTTCAGGTATGTACGAGTACATTCTCGATAAGAAAACGATATCGTAAATATATCTGTATCGATTTTCGCGAAATGTGAAAATATCGGTAGATGTAATTTAATAAACATGATAAGCGTATGGTTTTGCAAATTCTTTGTGGTATAGTCTCTGAGATCCTCAAGCTCACTCAGTCAGACAGACGGATATGGCTAGGTTGACTGGCCGTTGATGTATATCAAGAATATGTGTAAACTTTATGAAAATGAGCTCAAGGTCGATGGGTGTTACTTCGCATGTCAGTCGCCCTTAACTTATGAAATCAGATATGTACTACTTCATAATGCCCATTTAACTCATTTTCAACGGAGTTACTTAAGAATTACCTGTAACCTGGACATGTATATAGCAAAAGAGCTCCTTCAGTTTTCTCAACCTTAGTTAGCGCATTGATATCTTTTTAATTAACTATTTCTGCATACATCTGTTTTTCTGCATTTTTCTTTTTTATGTATGACTGCCTGAGGCTGAGTGTGTGCGTATTTGTCATCATGCATCGATTGTTTTAATTCGCGACTCCGCCCACATTTGATATGCTATTGCCGGCCACTTGTCGCATTATTACAAGAAATAATTTAACGCATCGATGGCTTGGCATATTTTGCCACGATTATTGGCACTCGCAGTTGGTCCTATTTTTGTATTTTTTTTTGTAAATGCTATTGTTGTTTGCGTGGCCATTTATAGCTGTAATGCTGTATTGACTGGCTAGCGAGTCCATTAAATTGTATTGGTTTTCGTGGTCCAGTGAATACTCAAACACACAAACCCACTGACAGACAACGATACTCATATTAAAAACATCTCCAATTACATTTCGCATTTTGATTAAAACAGTAAACTTTCCCCCGTCGCCCCGTTACGTAGCTGTACTTGATCCTTATAATGAAGCGAAATAGCGAACAGCTGACAAACTGGTTGGGTCAAAAGTTTGGTCAACTGTTGTTGATAACCTGACCTAGGGAGGAAAAGGTGGGGCAGGGGGTGAGGGTGAGGGTGAGGCGCGGGTGTGGATAGCGATTTGGTCAGCTGCCAGCACTACTGAAGCATGTAAATGGTCAGCCAAAGTGAAAGGCAAGTGAAAGCAACTGCCAAATATGCTTAAGCACTAAGCAGCTGTTTCCAAAACACACTCGCATCACTCTATGTACAAATACAAATACGCATGTACATATACACACACACACACACACACACACACACATAAATACTACTCGAGACTCTTGGCAATTTGACAATGGCGCATTATCCTTACAAATGGCTGTCGGACAGCAGCTGTGCCTGTCCGGAACAAGCTGAAAGCTGAAAGCGCTTAGAAAAAACATATATACCTATATGAAAAATGATGTGAACCGAACTTTAACGATGGACAAGGCAATGGGAATTGGGAATGAACAGAGAGGAGCGAGGGGTGCTTTGGGGACATTTGTGGACATTCGGTGGCAAGTCCAGCTGTTTCTGTTGGCATTTTGCCAAATTTTCGTGTTATATTTAAAAGTGCATAAATCAATTCAAGGTCAGTTCGCGCACAGAGACGACAGAGCGCCTCTGCAAATACTTATTTAATTGAGCCAAATGGGCGACAGATGGCTCTTAATTAGCCAGTGGTTGATGAGTGGACGGTAATTGATATAAAACATCGAGCACTTACTAATACAAAATAGATAATTTGAATTTGCCATCTAATGCTGCAACCTACAGATAATTGACACAGTAAATGGCATTACAAATTGCATTTGCTGTGCTTTTGTATGTTCCTGTTAGGTCAAGTCACGATAATGTGCTTGAATATTAATTGATTATTATAATTGGGGTACCTGCACTGCTACCTATAGATCTATTTGATCTATTGTGACTCTTCTGAGCCTATAGCTCCTCCATCATCCGAAGCTCCTGCATGAATGCGAGAATCTAAGTTGAGTTGTGGGCTTTTATGTCTTTGATGCTCTTAACATGCATCCCTAGGATGCTGTATATTTTCCTGGTTAAGCCGACACACTTTGCCAGGATGCCTCGTTTAGTTAGGTGACTTCTGAGTCTACAATGACCTGACAGTAGATCGGTGAGCATTCTCAGCCTGTTCTTCTCCATGGTTATTACTTCTCGGAGTCCTGGTTTCTCTGCCCATATCCATTGTCGCCTCTGTCTTGCTTCCTCTTTTAGTTGCAGTTGTATTGTGTATCTTACTGTGGCACACATCGGTGCTGGCTGTGTTAGGGGCCTCTAAGCCCCCATTCTCGCTTGCCTTCAGCTGTTTCGTTCCCAGCTATATCCCTGTGGCCCGGAACCCATCTTAGGGTAAGCCGACTATGTGTCCCGTGTTGGTCAATAGTTACATTTAAGGCTGACCTCTGCACATCTCCCAATCACAGAGATTTATGGTAGTATATCCGAGGACCCACCTCTCCAAGGCCTGATTGCTGATTGGTGAGTGATCCATCGGTGTGCCATTATATGGTGTGCGGTTCCATTGGATGGAATTCATCTAAAGTCGTCCATTCGCTTTTGCTACTCTTATGAACTGTGAAATATCGCTCGAATATGTATTCAGCTTACATCTGATAGAATTTGGGCATCACTTTGGCTTATGATGTGATTGCTCCCAACTCCTTCTGCCAACATCCGTAGAAGCGTAACTTTCTCCATTCTCTGTAACTTTTGCAGTTGTGTTTTCACGGTAATCAGCCGCGCCCTATCCCCCATGCTATAATTCTATAGATCAGCATGGGTCTTACTTCCATTAGGTATAGCCATCTTGTTATCTTTGGTGATGTAACCCATGACTTCCCGGCTATGTGTATAAAGCGCTCTGGAGCACTTTTATATAGTATTTTGTAGTTTAGTGACTCCGAGGTATTTTGCCTTCCTGACTGTTTCTAATAGGCTCCCTGAGAGCCATATTTGCCTCATTCTCTATAAATTCTCTGCAACTTATATATTCTAGTCAAGGGGACGATGACTGTTTTTGTAGGGTTTAGGTTGAGTCCAACCTCCAACTTGGCACATGTCCAGTCGTCCGCTGACGACTTATATCTACTCTCAATTTCGATAGCATTTTCGTGGAGGGTGAACCACCTGGAAAATGCGTTTCGAAAAGGAGTTCTAGTTTTTGCATGTTGTTACTCGTAAATTAATTGTCTTTACGCTTCAGTGCTAAATTTGCATCAGGCGCCCGTTTAAAAAACTCTCTACGGAGCCTTCACTTGTACTTACTATGCTTTTGCAGAAGTTTCTATAGTTATTCCGCCTGGCACTCCTAATCTCCTTATTCTAGGATGACAGATTCTCACAGTACTGTTCCTATACTCCGTCTCTCTTTGATTCATTGAAGAGGCGAGGTGTTGTGAGACACAGCCTTTCCTGGGCAATTTCCCTCAAAAGCCTCAATTATGTTTTTTTTTAAGGTTAACTACAGCCCACTCTAGCTCAAGCGAATTTCTGGGTATATCTGATATTCCGCTTGCCGAGTTAAGCTCTATAGCCGACTTAAATCTTTCCCAGTTTGTTTTCCTGTGATTGCGGCCTAGTACACTGCTATCCATATTTAATTGTAGCTTAAATAGGATGGTTCAATGGTCAGAAATAGATTCTTCTGAAGAGACTTGCCAATCTCTCAGGTGAGGTTGTAGGGACCGGCTGAACAGGGTAATGTATAACACATCCTCCCCGATTCTACTTAAAAATGTCGGTGTAGATCCGACAAGTTGTGGACTATATTTACGGCCTCAGCCCTCATGTTGATGTCGCTGATGTCCCATATAGTGTGGTGCGCATTGGCATCGCATCCGATGATCATTGGCAGCTTCTCCCGTCGGTAGTACTCCACCATTTGTACTATCTCTAGTGGTGGACAGGCTCCATCTCCTGCAAAGTATGCCGAGATTGATTGCGTTTCCACTGACCTGCACGGCTATGGAAACGCATTCCCTAGTGAGGAATTCTGAAAGGATAGTAAAGTTCTCACTATAATGCATGCACGGGGTGCTGAGTCTTTCCGATCCCAAATTATCTTTGAGCTGGCAGTGAACGGGCCTTTAATGCCATTGTTCACCCGTGGCTCCTGCATAAGGGCTAGCCCAAGATGTTGTTTGGTAAACATCCTTGCTAGGACAGCCGAGGCTGCCTGGACCAGCCCTGTTTTGGTGACCCTTGTCACCTACTATAGGATGGGTTCCAACTGACACGGCGATTGGGGCCTGGATTTGCCTCCATCGCCGCTGCTCGTCATTTCGACGGCAGCTGCTTCCGCCTCCTCTCGCAGTTCTTCCTCTAGCTCCTGTGAGGACATGGGTATATCCTCGTCATCCGTGTCACACAGCTCTTTGGGCCAGTGATGGGTGATTGCCCGGTTCGTCGGCTGGGGCGGTTTTGCTTGTGGCGTTACCTCCTTCTTTGTTGGGGCGGGATGCGTTTTCTCCCAACCTTCTTCCTCTGGCCACTTACGGGGATTGTTTGGTAATAAAAGAAGACCTAGTGCCCTCTCTCAGCTATGCTGTTTCTGGACATTAATTAATCCATTTAAAATAATTTCTGTTATAAGACACGCCAATTGACTTTTAACAAGCTATAATCATCAACAATTTAAGCAATATCCATGGAGAAGAATAAGTTTGTTCTTAATATTGACCGAATACTGATCGGTGTCTTGACAGGTGTGGACAAAGTGGACACCAAACTGAACTCAAGTATATATAATCAGTATCAGATTCAGTCCATATTTTTACAAAGAACAGGAATCCTCAAATCATATATTGGTCAGAAGAAGGTGGAATATCCATTCTCAAGAGGGCAAGACATAGAAATTCGGGACCTGACAGAGCTATAGGCTCAAAAGGGCACAATATATCTAACTAGGATGCAGTGCAAAATGCTCCCCGATCATAATAATACTTTCTTAATACTTGAACTTTAGTCAACCAAAAATCATCTACAAATTCGATTCTGTTCAAATGACACGAATTTTTAGATTGTTTGGATTTAAGCAGTCCTGCAATTGTTTGGTATTTTAAGGTTAAATTCGATGATCATTTAATCAAATCCGTCAGCTGTTTGTCGACATTGATTTCATCAAATGCTGAAAATTCCCCAAAAAAATGTTGAAAATTGCACACGCAATTACAAAGGCAAATACGTTGCATATAGCTACAGGGTGCTTTTTGAGCGGGAGTTGCCTACTTCAATAGGCAACGAAAAATGCAAATTGTCAAGCATGCAGCACACACACACACACACACACACACACAATCGAGAGGCTTTCCCGAGGCAACTGAAAAACGGAATTGAAATGTGCCCAGGCAGGATGCAAAGTCAAGCACAAAGCAATCAATTTTGCTAGGTTAACATGCTGCACAGTGGATGCTATGTGGTGTGGAATGTTGTGTGGTGTGGCTGGTGCTGTGTAGATGGAAACCAGCTAGCAAGTTAGTTTGAATGCATCTGTCAAACAACAAAATGCGCTCGACGCTGAACAGAAAGCGAATACATTGACAAGCCGTCAATCAGTCAGTCACTCAGTCTGTTAGTCAATCATTTTGTCAATTTGTCTGTTGACAATGTATGAGCTGTATAATTTTGTCGGCCATGATGGCAGTGGTGCTTTTTGATCCCGTTGTCGTTTCGAGTCGCAGTTGCAATTGGGCAACTTTGTCTGCTACACTAAAAAAAGCAGCCTACAGTGTAGAAAATCGCCATATTTTTGCCTCACTTTAGAGAATATATATGTTAGGCGAAAGATATGACTGTCAAACACCACGGTTTTCTTTCTTTAATTTCACGGAAAATTGTTCTAATTCTATATCTTAGATCAATTCACCGAATTTCTACATTAGAATTTTTGGTTTTGTTCTGCTGTTAAAAATATTAAACACATATATTAAACAGAAATTCGAATGCTCTTTGTCAACAGCTAATTGCAAATTATCATGACTTTTTTTTGCATTTTACTTTTTGGAAGTGCATTTCTTAAGAATACAAAAATATACTCAGGACAAACGATTCTAATTTTAAGTGGTTTGTATTTATTTTTTGTTTATTTTGCCTTATTTCTTGCAACAAGAGAAACTTTCAGGCCGATCGATTTTTTTCTGAGTGCACTCGCGCAGTTTCCGCTGGCTGGCTGTGAATGTGTTTTGGCACTTTGGGGCTGCAGCTGAACTTGTTGCTGCGGCAGCGGGTGCAGGCAAGGCACACATAATTGATGAAGTAGACGGGTATAATGTCAACATTTTTGCAGCTAATTGCAGATGATTCATTGGCAAGGGGAGTGCGCGGTAAGCTGTCACTTCGCTTAGCCTAATAAGGTCAGCTCAAATTGTCGTGGGCGAAAACCGGTTGCAGGAATTTTTGCAAATTGACTTAGAGTGCCTAACCATGTTCCATATTCCCGAAATTGACTAATATGTATTTATAGCTAATTTCTAGTAGGGGAAGGCTTTTTCAGAAAAGAAGATAGATTATGGGACACATAATTAATGTACACACAAAAAATATACTTTGTTTAAATTGAGTCAACTAGTAATTTTTTCTCATTATTGTGAAATTTTTATTTATTTTTTTATATATGAATTATACCCATGCTGTGTGTACCAATCGTTGGCTTTGTGGCATTTGTGTCTACTGAGACTTTTGTTTGCCCTGGTTAAACTGTGATATTCGTCTGTCGGTTAACGTTTCGCATTTCATATTTAATTACACGACGCAGTTCGATATTTTGAGCTTCACATATATAGAATTAGACAGAGCAATATAAATAAGAAATGCAATCAATAACACTATTATAATTTTTGAGCACCTTTAAGAAAATTGCAAGTGTTTGGTACATAAAAAAAAATTACCAATATTAATTTATTTGTGAAACATTTAACTTAAATGGTATCGCCGGCCAAACGATGCTCATTGTAGCGTATAGGATACGTAAGTGCATTGCCCTTGTCCCAAGAGTAAAGTTCCTGCATGCAATAAGTGAAGAAAACAATTAGAATGAATGGGCAATGAGTACGGTTAATACATACCACTGTTAAGGGATTGTAGCCCACTGTAGTTGTGTGGCTAAAGGGGTTTGAGAATGGCAAATTTGCATTAAGCAGCTTGCCCTTGTACAGATCGACAACGTAGCGTATTTGGGTATTTCTATCCGTGCCCGAATCGATGGCATACAAATTGCCGCAGACGATAAACATTTCGCCAAACTGCTTATGATCGAGTGTTATGTTGAAGTTGTACTGCATTCTCAGTGTCTCAGCATCAAGCTAAAATATGCGATAATATTCAATAAGTGAAAAAATATGAAATACATATATAGGTCAAGGATATTATTGATATACCTTAGCTACCAGTGTGTTGTTCGAGTCGTGTGTGCTATATATAACCCAGAGACCAACCTCATCCACATTGAAGTCCATAAAGTTGTAATCCGTTGCGTAGAGTCGATTCCCAGTAGAAACTCCTGCATATGGCAATTGTATGCCTGCAAGGAAAAGTCCTTAGCAATATTGAATACCTAGAATTATATATATTTTAGTACTTACTAATTTTTTTGGATGTCGTCAAATCCAGCTTCACAACCAAATCGGAGTTCTTCTGATGATAGTAGAACGAGCCATTATAAACCACGTGTGCATTGCCCTAATAATAAAATAAAGAAATCTTTCTAGTGTCCTCTTTTGGGGTTGAGGTGTCAATGGCTTCAGGTAGGCGTACACACCTGAAAACCCTCGGATATTTCGTACTTGTGCCTTGGCACACTGTTCGTGCGATATTGTATGCGTGTGGAGAACTCGAAAAGATTAAACGCATCATTCTCATTGGTCACAAAGGTCTTCTCCCGATCCACATCCTTGGGGGCGGCATCGCGCAGCCAAGAACCAAATTTCTCATTGACAACCTTGTTGAATACTGGTTTACCCACTGCATACAAGTAACATGCTGGCATTGGGGATACCCAATGTGAGATATATTATTATTCGTTAAGGTAGGGGAAAGGTAGAACTTACTCTTAGCCCGCTTAGGCAGGCCTGGATAGCTACGATTGCCCGTGGGCTGTATCTCAAAGTTATTGAGTATGGAATCCTTGCATTGATTTAAGCTGTGAGAACAATAGCTGAGTCTGAATATGGATTGAGTTATTGAAGATGTACAACTTTACCTGGGATCTGGACACTGATCACAAACGGGACATTCGCTTTCAGGAGGTCGCTGTCCATAGATCTTGACATTGTTGCCCACATAGGGTGTTTCACTATTCGGATCCTGAGCTGCAATACCGTTAAAGTTTGTTGATAGTTAGTTAGTTTAGCTTAGTTTGACCATTTAAGCATGAGATCTAACTCACGTGCTATCTCAAAGTTAACCATGGTTGCATTTAGCTCATTACGTGCCACACAGTGATAATAGCCGAAGTCATCCTTGCGCAGATTGCTAATGGTCAGTCGCATGGAGGTCTTGAAGCTACATGGGAACAAATTGAAACAGCTGAGAAGCCTTTGATTCTGTTTACATACCCATCTGGGTAGGACTCGATGCGATATTTATCACTTGGTTCAAGTATTTTGCCATCGTAGGCCCGCTCCCAGTAGCGTATGGCCTCCGGGAAAGCTTCCACCTGGCACTCCAAAGTGGCACTACTCTGGTACTCCGCATAGATCATTTGCCTGTACACCGATATCATTGGAGCAACTGCAAGGAATTGGGTTTTAACTGTTCTGTATTAACTATGAAAAGGCGCGCTTCTGCACGAACTCCTATGTGGTTAGGAAAAGTTACAAAACGCTCTACTCACAGTGAACCTCCACGAGAAAGGTGGCATTGGTTACGGGGCCGATGCCGTTGTTGGCATGACAAGTATAGGCGGCCATTTGATGACGCGTTATGTTAGTGAACTTTATAAACTGGCCACTAATGGAGTTTACTATATATAGTGGGAGACGAGGGCGAGTGGGAGTAGAAAAGTTGAAAATATGGCTCATTTTGGCTTTCACTCCCAGCTACTCACACTCGACGCCATTCACATTAATGGTGCGTCCGTCATCCCGTCGCCATTCCACTTGCGGCTGTGGATTGCCCGTTGCCGAGCAGCTCATGTTGAGCGTCTTACCCTCCTCGACAATAACGCTGCGTCGGACATTGGGCGAGCTTACATCTGCAGGAAGAAACACGTAGTCAGCTCAATCCGATTTGAACACATCAACGCCGGCTGCACCCGGCAACCCAACATCGCCACGATTGCCTTTGGGGCCGGGTATGCCCGGTAAGCCGGGATTACCGGGTGGACCTTTTGGACCGACGGCACCCGTTGGCCCCGACGGTGCTGGCGGGCAGTATTCCTGGGTGCCCTTGCAAAAGCCAGTGATTATCTTCTCCGGCACACGGCAATACGTATTCAAATAGATCCACTCATCGCCACCCGGTGCGGCACCCTTTAATCCCGTGCGCTTGCGTATCTCTGTGTCCTGCTCATCCAGTGCTTTGCGATGATTCGGATTGAAAAATTCGATCAGTGGATCTGCTGCAATTAAAAGTAAGCAAATATCTTGAAGGTCGGGGCAAATTCGTGAACTAGTTAAGACGCAGCTACACTTGCCGTGCATGGAGGCGGGTGAGGATGAGGCAATGTCCCTGCGAATGCGCTTCTCACTTGGCAAAGGATTCAGAAAATTGGAGTTCAACTTGCGCTCGTTCCGGACAACGGTAGTGCCCGAATAGCGCGGTTGCGCTTCGGCAAAGCTGTAAATTGAATGGATAAGGGATATGAATGATGTTATAACCACTCCTGGAATGTAAACGGGGACTGAAAGTGCTGACAACATAATGATTTTTGTTCCCGAACTCACCTTGCCTCCAAGGGATAATCCTTTTTCATGATCTGTGTAACCATGGCGCGTAGCATATGTTCCGATCGCATCAGTTCACCCTGGAACTGGTTCCGGAAGGCATGCTGGCCGAGCATAGCGTGATCGACTCCTGCCCGCTGCCCCCCCGCGTATACGTATATAATAGTATGGACAGGGTTGCCAACATGAGAGTGAGGGCGCCCAAATAGATATAAACTAGCAGAAGGGAGGCGCGCACTTGAGTGGCATCCTCCAGTTTGTTGATGCAGTTGCAGGCACAGTTACAGACAGATTGCGGCGACTTTGACTGTTGCATGTGATGGCAACTCTGGCACTTGTCGCCCGCAGCTTTTGCGACTGTTGCTTGTCTGTTTTCATTTGTATTTGGGTTGGTATTTGTGTCATCAATGAGCATGTTGGCTACCAAATGTCTTGTTGAATCCGTTATCTCAGCACGGGCTGTTCTGTCAGTGGCTGCTGCTGTTTCCGCCTCGCGACGCTTCTTGGAATTGTGAACACTCTGGTTAACAGCCAGCAACATAGTGGCAGGCACCTGTTCGATCGGTTCAATTAAAACAGTTTCCCTCTTGATTTATGACAGACGGTTCTGCAACCCCAACACAATCCAAAAACAACATCAACGCAAATCAAATAAGAAAGCAAACTTATTTTTAGAACATTGAAGTGGGCGCTCTATATATTTATATACGAATTGTGTATATACAGTTCAACACATACACACACATACACAGACACACACACGTTGGGAACTATTAAATATTTAACAAAATAAAATCTGAATTTTCCAGACGACAAGCAAACCAAAGCAAGTGCGAGCCACAGCAAACACAAAACTTGTGAAAGGAAAACCACTAGTCAATAGTTTGCTGTGCCTCGAGCGTGGGTTCGGGAAACTGGCTGTGGGGAGTTGTTGATGGAGTGCAAAGTGCAAAAGGCGAAAGGCGAAAGGCGAAAGGCACGAGGCTTACCTTTTTATGTTCAATGTCAAAACTATAGTTGTAGTTATAGTTATAGTTATATTTATAGTTATCGTACACTGGTAAATACGTGTATACATAAGACGGATGCGATGCGATGCGATGCGATGAGCTTAACAATCTTTTTCACACCTTCTGGCCACACTGTGTGCGAGTGTGAGCGAGTAAATAAGAGAGAGAGAGAGAGAGAGAGAGAGAGAGAGAGGCAAACCGAACGCGTTGGCGTCTAATTTCCGACTAAACTTTTCTGTACGACAATTTTTCCAAAGCTGCGCGTTTTTTGCCGGCTGATGTGTGCCTTTCTGTGTGAACGAAAAGGAGAGTGAGAGAGAGAGAGAGAGAGAGAGAGAGAGAGAGAGAGAGGGAGAGAGTTGGCAAGCAGCTGAGAATCTAATGCATATTTTTGGCTCACTGCGGAGAATATATAAATTAATCGAGTCCTCGAGGTTTTTAATTAAAAAAACCAGTTTATTTCGTTTGAATGTTTTATTAAGACTAAACTTATAAACTGTAACTTATCATATCTAAACCTCGGACTGCTGCTTCTGCTGATCGTTGCGACTTTGTCGCCGACGCCTTGATTGCTGCAACTTTGTCGCTCATGGTGTCAGTTATTCGTTCTGGGTACCACGATGGTCTTCCCGTGGGATCTGCTGACGGGGCGCTTGTCCATGCGCCTTAGCTGTGATCGTGGGCTCATCATATTTCTGTCTGAGTCCCGCGCTGCTTCGGAGTGTTTTTAGTTCTTTTGTGTTGTTAATGTTAATTTCCTTTAACATTTGTAATGAGAGTACTTCTTCGATTTCGGATTTTCCGTCTATTATTTGCAGCAATGGTGGTGTTGCTTTTACGGACCTCATTACCTTCGATAAGTAAAGGTCTTCTCCAAACCTGACTGTGGAATTTTCGAATTGGATGAGGAATGTTTCCCGTAGTTCCGCTGTTTCCTCGTCGATTTTGTAGTAGTCATTCAATAATAATAATATTTTTTTTGGTACAATTCTTGGTCCACCCTAAAATTAGGCGTTGTTGATTAGGCGGCCGCGCAAGCGAAGAGATAGGCAGATAACCGACTAGAAAGAACCATTCAAAACGAAGCACGAAATCGCTCACTCAAGCAGCGCTCAGCAAAAAGCTGTTTAATAAGCGCACGGTTCAAGCGAGGTCTTGTTGCGGTCAAACTGTCAAGGTTATTGAAAGAAAGAAGTCGTGTACTTTGCAAATCGACAGTGTATAAAAATTGAATAAAAACACGTGATTGTAACTTCAGAGGTTACAGTGTATTACAAATATATATATTATTGTGAAAGTGCGATAGATAATAAAAGGTATGTTAAGGCAATTGGTGAAAGAAAAATTCGATCGAACCAATTTCAAACGTTATAGGCCATTCCTGGGGGAAGAGTAGACACCAGACCTGCACCAGTTCGAGCCAGCTGCACGCCTTAATAATTTACACTGCGGGACTGAGTCAACCCAACAAGGTTGTAATTAGTTGGCCTTATTTCATGGAATCGACATCGGAAGCTTCGCTCGTCAGCGGGACGGAAGTGCGGAACTGGGTTTAATACATGAGGACAACTTCATCCCGCGGATCCCAATTCAGCGCATATTCGTTATCGTCCAAGAGACAATAAAAGAAAAAAAAAAGTTTGAAATCAAGTGATTCCGAGTTTATTATCAACTAGTGCCAGATGACCTTAAAAGTTAAGCCATGAAAAAGTGAATGATCAGTCAGCTGTGTGGTGCACACGCCTATTTACAAACACACGTAATTTTTGAGCTAAAGTGCATATCAGCTTTTGTTTTTTGTATAAGCGTGGATGACCAGCTCATAAAACTTAAGCAGATCATACAAATTTGAACAAATCATAAAGTTTGAGCAGATCATAAATCTTCTGATAAATTCAACATTCAACATAATCACTAATTGTAAGAAATATAATTGCTGAAGTTTTTTTTTATTAATATGTTCATTGTCCCATAATTTTATAAATATGTCATGGTAAAAGAAGTAATGGATGCGTAAATAGTTAACAATAGACTGGCTGATATTAAAGCAACGGATAGTCAAATGTAAATCATATATATATGTGTTTCCTAATGAACTAGCCATAATGTAGGTACATGAACAATTAGATATGTACGACCTACTTAGTAAATAAGGGAAACAATATATATATATATATATAAAAGGACTGATCTACAGCCAAATGCGCCATGTAACGTCCATTACCTAAAAACTTATTACAATATATATATAAGCCTTAAACATAAGTAATGCATTCTAAAGTTGAAATTGAGCGCCATAGAAAATTCCGAAGTTTAAATTGAATAATAATAATAATTAATTAAAATAAAAAGAAGATGTCTAATTATGAACTAACAAACAAACAAAAAAAAAAAAAAAATGTACTCATAGATTATAGTTCAATTATATAATAAAAAATAGAATTAAGCGTAATGTTCACAACATACCGAATTAAGTTAAGGAAGAATATATGAATTTGAAAGCAATTTAAAATGCGGTGCTAAGGAGTACTATTCGTCTGTCGAGTATCGATGTTAAGTTTTTCGAGAATGTGGTAGGATTTTAAGAGTCCGTTCAAGGGATAATGTAACAAAATTGATATCATTATCATGGTAGGGTGGGTAGAGAAGAGGGAGAACTACCATCTATGTTCCCTCTAATAGGACTAGTGTCTCGGTATAGTTATAGGACGTGTCGGCGTTTCCCATAATTGATAATTAAATTTCAGTAACCCAAGGGTTACTTGTTTTGTAAACGCGCACTATTTAAATGTGGCAGAGTACATCCGTATTGCTTGAGTAAGAAAGAACCCCGACAATCCGGCGAGCTAGTACGAGCATAGCGAGAGTGCGCATCCCGAGCTCAACAATACACCGGTTACTTAAATTGGCAGCTCCATCAGCCAATCATTAGTAAAGACCACATAAGTTATCCTAAAGAGAATAGCTTATACAAAAAGAAATAATACCCAGGTACACTACAATTTTTATTTCTCCTTTGAAATCGTTGAGTAGTATCGTTCCAGTGAACAATTCTTCGTGGTCGGGTACATGTTGGCTATTTATAAATTTACAATCGGTCTTTTTGTTTTTTAGAATTCGTGTTACACAAGTGTCGTTACTTAGGTCTACTAGCTTAGTTTTTTTACAAATGATTTTATCATTATGGTTTTCAGAATTTTCCTTAACTCCAAATGTTTGTTGATTACAATTAATTATGTTATTAAATTTTAGCTTATTGATTTTATTGTATTTCTTTATTGGTACTAGTAATAAGGTTGTACAAATTTCATTTGACAAAATGGGAATATTAATGATACACAACATTTTTTTGCCACTTGTGGCAATTTTAATTTTAGCAAATTCTAACAATTCTTGTGGATTAATAAAAAATTTACCTTTTTCTTCTAGTAAATTTGCTATTTTTTCAGTTTCAATTTTTGACAGAATTATTGAGTTTATTGTGTTAGTTTTTACCCAATGAATGGCGTTTATTAAATTATTTAATTCTTCTTTAAAAATTTGTATTTTGTGTTTCAGTAATGTAGCTATTTCGCTTTGAAAATTCTTATTGTCTACGGTTTCTTTTACAATTTTATTTGTGTTTTCGGTTAATTCATTCATTCTTTTGCTAAGGATTTTATTTATTATTAGTTGTTTGTTGTTATTTTCTACTTGCTCGTCTGTTTTTGAAACTAAGATTTCATAATCGTAGTGGTCCGGCGTGCCGGCCAACCATTTCCAAACTGTGCCTAATGCATTGACTGCTCTGACTTTTCTTTGTGTTGGTTTTAATGTTTTTAAATCTGATTCTACTTTTGCGAATTCAAATGCAAGCAAGGGAAAGAGTGGATGGGTTTTATTTATGTCGTTAAGTTTGTTCGATAAGTTACCGAACGCCATTTCGTATTCTTCAATGTTGAATACATGAATTATTCTGTAGGTGCCGTTTTCTACCGCAGCGACTCCTGTTTTTATGGGTCCAAATGGTCCCAATATGGTCGCTAGACCGAGGCATGTTGGTAGGAAGAATCTGTAAAATATTATGTTTTTAAATTATTAATTATTTTTATGGATTACCCGTCCACCTTGTATTTTTATGGTGGTATTTCGGTTCCCTTCGACTATTTCTTTTTTATATTTTGGGGTTAGTTTAGAACCTTATCTTTTGTCTATTTTGCAGTAAACTATGTCACCCTTTTTGTATTGTTTTATTGCTTTTTTTGTTATTATGGTATTCTAGATCATTGACTTGTTTGTTTTTTAATTTATCTGTGACTTTGTTTCTATTTTTCTCTAACTCTTGGGGGTCGCTGGTGATTCGTGTTCCGAAAAATATATCTATCGGTTTTGCGTTCACGCTGGAGTGTATGGATTGGTTGTATAACTGAGTGGACTTAAATATTAAATCTTCGAAATTTGTTATTCCGTCATCCGTTTTCACACATCTCATTATTCCGGTAAGTGTTGAATGAAATCTTTCAACTCGACCGTTGCTTGTTGAGTTGTATGGTGGTATCGTGTAGACTTTTGATTTTAATTGATTTTCTATTAGGAATTTAATAGATGCGGAATTTAGAGCTCTTTCGTTGTCCATAACAACTAGTTTGGGTATACCGAAAGCTATCATAACCTCTCGTAGTAGGTGTTTTATATCTTCGGCTGCTTTTGAATTTAGAATTTTAATGTGTGCATACTTTGAGAATTTGTCTACAGCGGTGAGAACGATAGTTCTCTCTGTCGTATATAGGTCAATATGGATAATATGACCGGGATAAGTCGGAATAGGAGTTGGTTGCAATTCACCTTTTTGGGGATGCCTGTCATACTTGCTTTCTTTGCAAGTTTCGCATGCCTTTGTTATTTTTTCAATTTTATAATAATCCATCCAATCCAAATAATCCATTGACAATTTTTGGGTTGAGTCGTTTTTTCTGAATGTCTATTGAGTCGTCTTCTGAGTAGTCTGGTTTTTCAACGATGTGTCTGTGGTATGTGGGAAAAGGTAGTTGGAATTTACATGATTCTGTTTCTGATGCTAGTAAGAAAAGTTGATTTTTGGAAACGTTAATTGGGACTCCCATTACTGGAATAAGGTTGTGTGATGAACTGTGATCACTTTGTATAGTTGATGTTGTGTTGTTTATTTCAGGTTTTGGGGGATTTCTGGATAGAGCGTCTGCAACAACGTTAGAAGTTCCTGGCTTATATCTTAGTTCACGGTTGTATTCTTCTAGGTAACTTTTCCATCTTTTTAATTTTCCGCTATGATTTTTGCCACTCAGTGCGAAGGTTCGAGGTTGATGGTCTGTAAAGATTATTACCCTTGATGTACCGTAGAGGTACTTGCGCAGGTTCTGAAGTGCCCACACAATAGCTAGCATTTCCTTTTCGTTAGTTGCGTAGGTTTCTTCTGTCTTCGAGAGTGTGCGCGATATGTAGGTAATGGGTCTACCTTCTTGCTCTAGGACTGCTCCGATGGCGAAAATTCGTCTTCCGACTTGGTAAAGACAATAATATCGTCGATGTAAACGTAGCAAATTTTTCCGACGTGATCGATCCCTTAGGATATCGTCTAATGCTCGTTGAAATATTGATGGCGAATTTTTTAGTCCAAACGGAAGTCTGGTGAATTCATACTGCGAATGCAGTTTTTTCTATGTCTCTTGCTATAAGAGGGATTTGATGAAATCCACTCTTCAAATCTAGTACGAAAAATACTTATTCTCGCCCAATTGTGCGATGATTTCCCCAATCTCAGGGATCGGGTATCGATCCGAAATTGTTACAGAGTTAAGTTTCCTATAGTCGATGACTATTCAAAACTTTTTTTCGCCTGAAGCGTCACTCTTTTTTGGAACAACCCACACGGGGGCGTTGTACGGTGACCGTGAAGGTCTTATTATGCCGACTCGCAGCAACTGGTCTATCTGTTTTTCGACCTCTCCTCTTAACGAAGTAGGGTATTGGTAGTGCTTGCTATATACTGGAGAATCTGATGGGGTTCTTATTTCGCCTACCACTCTGGTTGTGTAGGTCAGTTTCTCGTCTGGTTCTGCAAACAGTGTTGATCGGGTCTTAGTGACGGGATCTATGAAATTTTTTTGTTTGTTCGTCAGGTGCTCTGTCCGTACTTTTATGTTATTTACTGCCTGTGTTTCTAGTTGTCTTATTTTAATCCTGTAGTTTCCGTCAATAATTAATGATTCGCTCTTGACGTCAATGACAGCGTTCAATTGTTTCAAGGTATCGTTACCTAGGATACCATGGAAGGTTTTTAAAGTCGGTAGTAAGAAAAATTGAATTGGTCTATTTCTTTGACCGAATAGACTAAGGAAAGTGTGGTGGGATATTTTTGGTTGTCCACCAACGGACATTGCATTAAATGCATTTTGGTTCGGTCTCGGACTTGGAACTAAACTTGGTTGGATGTTATTTTGGTTTGAGCCTGTATCTATTAAGAAATTCAATGTGTTGCCGTTCCTCGTTATGCACTGGAAATAGGGCAGAGAGGAACTATTTAATCTAAAAAATTAATATCGGAAGCATCGACCGTTGTTGGTTGGTATCCATAGTACATTCCACTTCCTTCTTCATCAGGTAGGGCGTAGGCTCCTTCCGGTTCTGCATAATCGAGATAAATTTGTTCCTCGTCCTTCATATCGTAAGGGTTTGGTAGTTCATCTCCTCCTTCTGATTGTCCGGTTGAAATATGGAACTGTCGTTGAATTTTAGGAGGTTGACCGCTCGGTGCGTTGCTGGGGTGTTTGCCAACGAAATCATTGGTCCTTGGCTTGTTCATGTAATTTACGTTACTGGTTCTAATGGAGTTATCTATCTCCATTGGTACAGGTTTTGGTTCTGGTTTCGAAAAAAGGGGCGCGGAGGCGCTTGGTATCCCTGTCTAGGATTAAAAAATTGTTGCGGCATTGTATTTTGCCCAAGGAATGGTTGAGGGTATTGTTTATGTTGTTGGATTATCTGATAATTCGTATTTGGTTTAGGGGTGTGATATAAGTTTGGATTGAAATTCCCCCACTGTACAGAGTTATTGGTTTGGGGCGTTTTATGTAACGGAATATGATTTCTGGGCGGTAGTGGTGGTATTTGTTGTCTTGGTTTGGGTAAGAAGGCATTTCTATGTTCTTGGTTCTCCACCAAGTTACACAGATGCAAGGCATGGCTCAAGTCCCTTGGCTCTTTGATTGCTAAGAGTCTAGGTAGATCTCCATTTGGACCTCTTAAGAACGTATCTAAGGCTTTACCTCGATAAGGTTAAGGATGAGGTTAAGGATGAGGGATAATTGGTGGTATACCATCTGGTAAAATTCTTGAACGGACAGACGTCCCTGAGTTAGGTAGAACATTTGGTATTCAAGAGTTTTTAAGTCTCTTTTATCAGCATAATGTTCTATAAGGCACTTGGAACTTGCTTTCCAATTCATAGGAGTGTTATCGGATTCGAGCACAGCATCGGCTTCTCCTATTATTTTGTTTCGGATTGACAGAGTTATTAAGTAGTATTTGTAGGTTTCTTCTTGACCATTATAAATGGTCATTATTCTTTCTACGTTTTTTTTACCAAGAACCGAAAGTGTTTCGGTCTCCGGAAAAATCTCTAATCAACCGCGTTATTTCGGGCACCTTTTCCTGCTCTTCCCCTGATCTTGGACCGGTAAATGGAATATCGTTAAGACAATCGCTACCTTCAGTATTTATTGCTTGCCTTATTATATCGCCACCCTGGAGAATTTTCTTTTATCAGGTAGTATCTTTCAGACTTTGGCTTGCATAGGCTGTGTTGCCTGATTGGGTATTTCTCTGGGAGCTGGTACTGGCTGCTCCCAGCTTCAAATTGGCTAGGGATTCGGACAATTCGTTTAACTGCATTTTGTAATGTTGTCTTTTACGAATTAAGGTGAATTTATATTCGGACCACTTTTAAGAATTTTTTGGGTTCTTAAATTGATAATATTTTTGGGAAGTTATTTAGTTATGAATGATTTTTCGAAAACTTGTTACTTAGTCTATAGTTGCTTTGCTTCATAAAAATTATTAGTATTCTTTGTTTAAAAATTTCTTTTGTTTTCTTAATTTATATTTTTTTCTTTTTTGAATCTTAATTTGTATCTAGTTATTCTTTCTTGGTTTTCTTAGTTATTATTATTACTATTATAATTATTATTATTATTTTTTAATCTTAATTTAAAAATTATTATTATTATTTATTATTATTATTATTATTTATTTATTTATTTTTATTTTTATTATTATTTTTTTTATATTTTTTTTATTATTTTATTTTATTTATTTATTATTATTTTTTTATTTTTTATTTTTAATATTTTGGTTTTTTTTATTTTCGAATCTTAGTTACTATGCTTACAGGATAATCAGCATTCCGGCGAATTTCCCGCGGCGATCCTTTAGAATTGATCCTTTTTGTCCCACGACGATTTCGAGTCGAGATGGGCGACTCAGGTTCCTCTGGATGCTTCACTCACGGTACCCTGCGGACGGACACTACAGGGTTGTCGGCGGTGTTTTTTGTGGCACCGGTACGGATGTATTTTGAAACTTTCGAGTTTGGATCTGCGGCTGCTTGAGGCGCTTTTGATCCAACTGTCTTGTTCGTATCAGCGGCACTTTTGATAGAACTGGCACTGGTCTTCATCTTATCTGCGGCTACTTGAGGCGCTTTTGATAGAACTTGGCACTTTTTGACAGTGTCCTGTTTCTCGGAGTTATGTTTGTATTTGCGGAGTGTTTAAATCACTTTCACTAACTCGCGATAACTTTTACTTCCGTACCGGTCCCTGCTCGGGCGCCAATTAATCGAGGTTTTTAATTAAAAAAACCAGTTTATTTCGTTTGAATGTTTTATTAAGACTAAACTTATAAACTGTAACTTATCATATCTAAACCTCGGACTGCTGCTTCTGCTGATCGTTGCGACTTTGTCGCCGACGCCTTGATTGCTGCAACTTTGTCGCTCATGGTGTCAGTTATTCGTTCTGGGTACCACGATGGTCTTCCCGTGGGATCTGCTGACGGGGCGCTTGTCCATGCGCCTTAGCTGTGATCGTGGGCTCATCATATTTCTGTCTGAGTCCCGCGTTGCTGAAAATATGCTGACGGGGCGCGCGTGTTTTATGGAATTTGTTCGAGTGCATTGACTTTGGTTATTCGTAGTGTTGGCTTATTTATTCGAATGCGTTGGTTTTAGTTACTTGTAATATTGGATGTTAAATTATATATTAGGCGGAAGGTATGACTGTCAAACACCACGGTTTTCTTTCTTTAATTTCACGGAAAATTGTTCTAATCCTATATCTTAGATCAATTCACCGAATTTCTTAATTAGAATTTTTGGTTTTGTTCTGCTGTTAAAAATATTAAACACATATATTAAACAGAAATTCGAATGCACTTTGTCAACAGCTAATTGCAAATTATCATGACTTTTTTTTGCATTTTACTTTTTGGAAGTGCATTTCTTAAGAATACAAAAATATACTCAGGACAAACGATTCTAATTTTAAGTGGTTTGTATTTATTTTTTGTTTATTTTGCCTTATTTCTTGCAACAAGAGAAACTTTCAGGCCGATCGATTTTTTTCTGAGTGCACTCGCGCAGTTTCCGCTGGCTGGCTGTGAATGTGTTTTGGCACTTTGGGGCTGCAGCTGAACTTGTTGCTGCGGCAGCGGGTGCAGGCAAGGCACACATAATTGATGAAGTAGACGGGTATAATGTCAACATTTTTGCAGCTAATTGCAGATGATTCATTGGCAAGGGGAGTGCGCGGTAAGCTGTCACTTCGCTTAGCCTAATAAGGTCAGCTCAAATTGTCGTGGGCGAAAACCGGTTGCAGGAATTTTTGCAAATTGACTTAGAGTGCCTAACCATGTTCCATATTCCCGAAATTGACTAATATGTTTTTATAGCTAATTTCTATTAGGTGAAGGCTTTTTCAGAAAAGAAGATAGATTATGGGACACATAATTAATGTACTCACAAAAAATATACTTTGTTTAAATTGAGTCAACTAGTAATTTTTTCTCATTATTGTGAAATTTTTATTTATTTTTTTATATATGAATTATACCCATGCTGTGTGTACCAATCGTTGGCTTTGTGGCATTTGTGTCTACTGAGACTTTTGTTTGCCCTGGTTAAACTGTGATATTCGTCTGTCGGTTAACGTTTCGCATTTCATATTTAATTACACGACGCAGTTCGATATTTTGAGCTTCACATATATAGAATTAGACAGAGCAATATAAATAAGAAATGCAATCAATAACACTATTAGAATTTTTGAGCACCTTTAAGAAAATTGCAAGTGTTTGGTACATAAAAAAAAATTACCAATATTAATTTATTTGTGAAACATTTAACTTAAATGGTATCGCCGGCCAAACGATGCTCATTGTAGCGTATAGGATACGTAAGTGCATTGCCCTTGTCCCAAGAGTAAAGTTCCTGCATGCAATAAGTGAAGAAAACAATTAGAATGAATGGGCAATGAGTACGGTTAATACATACCACTGTTAAGGGATTGTAGCCCACTGTAGTTGTGTGGCTAAAGGGGTTTGAGAATGGCAAATTTGCATTAAGCAGCTTGCCCTTGTACAGATCGACAACGTAGCGTATTTGGGTATTTCTATCCGTGCCCGAATCGATGGCATACAAATTGCCGCAGACGATAAACATTTCGCCAAACTGCTTATGATCGAGTGTTATGTTGAAGTTGTACT
Organism: Drosophila macrothrix; assembly: GCA_035042055.1. Classification (NCBI taxonomy): domain Eukaryota; kingdom Metazoa; phylum Arthropoda; class Insecta; order Diptera; family Drosophilidae; genus Drosophila; species Drosophila macrothrix. Next base: position 24,498,002 of record JAWNLX010000587.1, read on the forward strand.
GCATTCTCAGTGTCTCAGCATCAAGCTAAAATATGCGATAATATTCAATAAGTGAAAAAATATGAAATACATATATAGGTCAAGGATATTATTGATATACCTTAGCTACCAGTGTGTTGTTCGAGTCGTGTGTGCTATATATAACCCAGAGACCAACCTCATCCACATTGAAGTCCATAAAGTTGTAATCCGTTGCGTAGAGTCGATTCCCAGTAGAAACTCCTGCATATGGCAATTGTATGCCTGCAAGGAAAAGTCCTTAGCAATATTGAATACCTAGAATTATATATATTTTAGTACTTACTAATTTTTTTGGATGTCGTCAAATCCAGCTTCACAACCAAATCGGAGTTCTTCTGATGATAGTAGAACGAGCCATTATAAACCACGTGTGCATTGCCCTAATAATAAAATAAAGAAATCTTTCTAGTGTCCTCTTTTGGGGTTGAGGTGTCAATGGCTTCAGGTAGGCGTACACACCTGAAAACCCTCGGATATTTCGTACTTGTGCCTTGGCACACTGTTCGTGCGATATTGTATGCGTGTGGAGAACTCGAAAAGATTAAACGCATCATTCTCATTGGTCACAAAGGTCTTCTCCCGATCCACATCCTTGGGGGCGGCATCGCGCAGCCAAGAACCAAATTTCTCATTGACAACCTTGTTGAATACTGGTTTACCCACTGCATACAAGTAACATGCTGGCATTGGGGATACCCAATGTGAGATATATTATTATTCGTTAAGGTAGGGGAAAGGTAGAACTTACTCTTAGCCCGCTTAGGCAGGCCTGGATAGCTACGATTGCCCGTGGGCTGTATCTCAAAGTTATTGAGTATGGAATCCTTGCATTGATTTAAGCTGTGAGAACAATAGCTGAGTCTGAATATGGATTGAGTTATTGAAGATGTACAACTTTACCTGGGATCTGGACACTGATCACAAACGGGACATTCGCTTTCAGGAGGTCGCTGTCCATAGATCTTGACATTGTTGCCCACATAGGGTGTTTCACTATTCGGATCCTGAGCTGCAATAGCGTTAAAGTTTGTTGATAGTTAGTTAGTTTAGCTTAGTTTGACCATTTTAGCATGAGATCTAACTCACGTGCTATCTCAAAGTTAACCATGGTTGCATTTAGCTCATTACGTGCCACACAGTGATAATAGCCGAAGTCATCCTTGCGCAGATTGCTAATGGTCAGTCGCATGGAGGTCTTGAAGCTACATGGGAACAAATTGAAACAGCTGAGAAGCCTTTGATTCTGTTTACATACCCATCTGGGTAGGACTCGATGCGATATTTATCACTTGGTTCAAGTATTTTGCCATCGTAGGCCCGCTCCCAGTAGCGTATGGCCTCCGGGAAAGCTTCCACCTGGCACTCCAAAGTGGCACTACTCTGGTACTCCGCATAGATCATTTGCCTGTACACCGATATCATTGGAGCAACTGCAAGGAATTGGGTTTTAACTGTTCTGTATTAACTATGAAAAGGCGCGCTTCTGCACGAACTCCTATGTGGTTAGGAAAAGTTACAAAACGCTCTACTCACAGTGAACCTCCACGAGAAAGGTGGCATTGGTTACGGGGCCGATGCCGTTGTTGGCATGACAAGTATAGGCGGCCATTTGATGACGCGTTATGTTAGTGAACTTTATAAACTGGCCACTAATGGAGTTTACTATATATAGTGGGAGACGAGGGCGAGTGGGAGTAGAAAAGTTGAAAATATGGCTCATTTTGGCTTTCACTCCCAGCTACTCACACTCGACGCCATTCACATTAATGGTGCGTCCGTCATCCCGTCGCCATTCCACTTGCGGCTGTGGATTGCCCGTTGCCGAGCAGCTCATGTTGAGCGTCTTACCCTCCTCGACAATAACGCTGCGTCGGACATTGGGCGAGCTTACATCTGCAGGAAGAAACACGTAGTCAGCTCAATCCGATTTGAACACCCATCACGGCTAACTAACCTGTTATGGAGGGTGGTATTAGTAAATCATTGGAGGCGCTGCCATTGGGGAACTGCATTTTCCATGTATTGATGCCGGGCACCCCCGGTGTGCCATTGGTGCCTGGCTTGCCCGGACGTCCGCGTGGACCAGCAATGCCTGCAATTAAGATTGATAATAGACCGCTTGCTGTGCTCAATGCTCACACAACGCTTACCCTTCAAGCCCCTTTCGCCCGGCGGTCCTTGTGCACCCTTGGGACCCGTTATAGACATGCCATCCTTGCCATCCTTACCGTGCATACCATCCTTTCCGTCGCGTCCGGGTAACCCATTTTTGCCATCAGCACCCGCACGTCCGGGTACACCGTCCAGGCCCGGCTCACCGGGCACACCATCTCGCCCATCGAGGCCCGACCGACCTACGCTGCCTGGATCACCTTTGGGACCTCGGGGACCCGCTGCACCCTGCTGGCCGATACCATCAACGCCGGCTGCACCCGGCAACCCAACATCGCCACGATTGCCTTTGGGGCCGGGTATGCCCGGTAAGCCGGGATTACCGGGTGGACCTTTTGGACCGACGGCACCCGTTGGCCCCGACGGTGCTGGCGGGCAGTATTCCTGGGTGCCCTTGCAAAAGCCAGTGATTATCTTCTCCGGCACACGGCAATACGTATTCAAATAGATCCACTCATCGCCACCCGGTGCGGCACCCTTTAATCCCGTGCGCTTGCGTATCTCTGTGTCCTGCTCATCCAGTGCTTTGCGATGATTCGGATTGAAAAATTCGATCAGTGGATCTGCTGCAATTAAAAGTAAGCAAATATCTTGAAGGTCGGGGCAAATTCGTGAACTAGTTAAGACGCAGCTACACTTGCCGTGCATGGAGGCGGGTGAGGATGAGGCAATGTCCCTGCGAATGCGCTTCTCACTTGGCAAAGGATTCAGAAAATTGGAGTTCAACTTGCGCTCGTTCCGGACAACGGTAGTGCCCGAATAGCGCGGTTGCGCTTCGGCAAAGCTGTAAATTGAATGGATAAGGGATATGAATGATGTTATAACCACTCCTGGAATGTAAACGGGGACTGAAAGTGCTGACAACATAATGATTTTTGTTCCCGAACTCACCTTGCCTCCAAGGGATAATCCTTTTTCATGATCTGTGTAACCATGGCGCGTAGCATATGTTCCGATCGCATCAGTTCACCCTGGAACTGGTTCCGGAAGGCATGCTGGCCGAGCATAGCTGGCGTGATCGACTCCTGCCCGCTGCCCCCCCGCGTATACGTATATAATAGTATGGACAGGGTTGCCAACATGAGAGTGAGGGCGCCCAAATAGATATAAACTAGCAGAAGGGAGGCGCGCACTTGAGTGGCATCCTCCAGTTTGTTGATGCAGTTGCAGGCACAGTTACAGACAGATTGCGGCGACTTTGACTGTTGCATGTGATGGCAACTCTGGCACTTGTCGCCCGCAGCTTTTGCGACTGTTGCTTGTCTGTTTTCATTTGTATTTGGGTTGGTATTTGTGTCATCAATGAGCATGTTGGCTACCAAATGTCTTGTTGAATCCGTTATCTCAGCACGGGCTGTTCTGTCAGTGGCTGCTGCTGTTTCCGCCTCGCGACGCTTCTTGGAATTGTGAACACTCTGGTTAACAGCCAGCAACATAGTGGCAGGCACCTGTTCGATCGGTTCAATTAAAACAGTTTCCCTCTTGATTTATGACAGACGGTTCTGCAACCCCAACACAATCCAAAAACAACATCAACGCAAATCAAATAAGAAAGCAAACTTATTTTTAGAACATTGAAGTGGGCGCTCTATATATTTATATACGAATTGTGTATATACAGTTCAACACATACACACACATACACAGACACACACACGTTGGGAACTATTAAATATTTAACAAAATAAAATCTGAATTTTCCAGACGACAAGCAAACCAAAGCAAGTGCGAGCCACAGCAAACACAAAACTTGTGAAAGGAAAACCACTAGTCAATAGTTTGCTGTGCCTCGAGCGTGGGTTCGGGAAACTGGCTGTGGGGAGTTGTTGATGGAGTGCAAAGTGCAAAAGGCGAAAGGCGAAAGGCGAAAGGCACGAGGCTTACCTTTTTATGTTCAATGTCAAAACTATAGTTGTAGTTATAGTTATAGTTATATTTATAGTTATCGTACACTGGTAAATACGTGTATACATAAGACGGATGCGATGCGATGCGATGCGATGAGCTTAACAATCTTTTTCACACCTTCTGGCCACACTGTGTGCGAGTGTGAGCGAGTAAATAAGAGAGAGAGAGAGAGAGAGAGAGAGAGAGAGAGGCAAACCGAACGCGTTGGCGTCTAATTTCCGACTAAACTTTTCTGTACGACAATTTTTCCAAAGCTGCGCGTTTTTTGCCGGCTGATGTGTGCCTTTCTGTGTGTGTGTGAGCGTGTGTGTGTGTTAGTGTGCTTTGCTTTTGTTATTGTAAGAGCGCAAGCCAAGCATATCCGAAACTTCAAAGAGAAACACCAAGTGCACAAGAGAGAGAGAGAGAGAGAGAGAGAAGAGAGCGAGAGAGAAGGAGAAGGAGAGCGAAAAGGAGAGAGAGAGAGAGAGAGAGAGAGAGAGAGAGGGAGAGAGTTGGCAAGCAGCTGAGAATCTAATGCTGATTCAGATCAAAAGTCACAAAATCATATCAAAATATTTGAAAATATGTGCGAATTTCTCTCTTCTTCATTTATCTGAAACAGTGCAAAATAACCGCAACAATGTGAGCTGCTGTGAGTTTCAGCTTTTATTTACTATTCGCTCTTCCAGACAAACGCATGCGTCCTAGTCTGCTCCTGGATGTTGCGGTGCAAGGAGGGTGGCTTGTGGGGGTGCAGAGGTAGGTCGGAGGGGGAGGTAAATGCTTTTCATAATAGAAAACAACAAACGCACATGTTCCGCCTCCACTTTTAGGCAGATGAGTGAGGAAATGTTCTCTTGATTAGCGCACTCAATATAGACAATAATACTCGTCAACGGGCATGAATGCAACTATGAATTACCAATCATATGGGTAACCGTATTTATCCAGTTTCTTTACACTATTCTTCTCGGTGGCTATTGTGCCTAACATGCAATATGCAATTTTTTTCATGGCATTATTGTCAAGGAATCAAATTAATCGTGACCCAAATTCATGACAATTTCTGCCAACTCCATCTCCACCAGCTTAGTAAAGGAAAATGTCTCTTAATTTAAGTCTTGTAAGTAAAGCAACTAAAATGTTGACTAGTAAAACTTTAGGGGAAAATTGAATGTGATTTGCAAAAGAAAAAATGTTTGGCTCTTTAATTGTGTGCATTTGGAAATGATTTTCTGACGTGCTCCAAAATATGTTTCACAATATGTCCAGATCTATTAGCCGCAAGGAATATTTAACAATGGTAAAAACAATCGCGTTATTCAAACTTGACCTACTTGACTCTCTTTTCGCTTGTTCATCAACATCCTACGGCTGTTTGTCTCCGGATTCTGCTTTTCAACTTGAGAATTAAGTGAGCATTCCTACTTACATAGTTCTTCTCCATTCACAATTGTTTGAGTAGGGACAAATCCAGAAGTGGATGAGCTTTTGACTTAAGCCTTGAGGGCATCCCAGTTTATCTAGAAGAAGACGTAAAGACAAAAAGAGACAGAAGATGACAATAATCAGCAGCCAACTGCTTTGTTTTCATTGCAATTTATATAAAAAAATAAACTCAGCTCAGCTAACAGAGCACCTTTAGAAATTTATCGAGTGCTGGCATAACAAAGCTCGACAATCAATACACCCAACCACCCATCCACAAAGTAAGTGGTTTGCACTTCATTTGCATTCGTTGGGCCAAATCGGTTTGTGAATTCAATTTCCATTAGCTGAGGAACGGTCAAAGTCAATGAGTCGTCACAAGCTCGTTAACTAAGACAACAGTAACAACAGCAACAGAAGCAAAAGCAACAACAACAACAACAACAACAACAACAACAGCAACACCAACAACAATTCATTTGGTTTTTTAGTCACTTCCAGTATGAGACGAACTTCTTAGTTGCCTTTGAGTTGAGTGGCAAAAGTGTCAGAGCGTATCAGTCGACAGGCAGCTAAGCCGCAGCTCAAAGGCCAGCTCGGAGCAAATGGTAAATTCCAACAACAACAGCAGCAACAGCAATGGCAACAGCTAACACAGCATCAATTTGCCATTTGTTCAGACGCAATTTGGCAACAGAATTGGCTTTCGTGTGCGCGACGCACTGCCAATAAGCCGATTATGCTAATGCCGAGCAACAAGCCACGGTCATAGCAGCAACATCTGCAGTAACTGTAGCAACAGCAACAGTGTAGCAACACCAACAGTGTGTCAATAGCAATAGCGCGGCAACAGAGGAAGTCGCTTGGACTTCCCAGGATGTCTGGTTACTATCCAAGCTAGTATACACAAAAGCTACATATTTCCACATTGAAAACCATTTTTTTTTATAATACAAAGATATACGAAAAATATGATATATTTTGAAGCTTTGAATGTTATACTAAATGTTATTGGACCTTTCGTTCTTATAATCTTTAAGATATGCTCCAGGACCAAAAGAAAATGAACTTGCTATGTGTACACAAATTGACATAATCCATTTCAGTTAATCTCGATCTTATATGTCTGTCTCTGTCTCTGTCTCTTTCTCTGTATTTGTCTCTGTCGTTGTCCCTTACCACTATTGATGTACGGGGTGTACAGGGTATAATAAACTTGCGCCAAGACTAACGCTTAGCATATTCCAATGTCTTTGCCACCGAGACAATGTTGCGTATGAGCAATGGCAGTGCATTGGACATTAATCAAACCGTTTTACGACTGTGCCAGGCACACTTTTAACTTGGATTTTATGATGCCAGCAGCAGCAGCAGCAGCAGCAACAACAATGAAAACATTAGCAACTACTCGGCAGTTGGCAGCTGGGCAAAACTAGAAATGAAACTGAAAATGTCGGAAGCAGTGTCGAGAAGCCAATGTGAAAACTTCTGTTTTCAGATGCCGTTTTCATTTTGTAACAAAGATTACTATTAATTTGACTTTTTAGTACAATACTATTTAATACATGTGTTAAGTTCACCGCTTGAGTGTTGAAGCATTTAATGGTAAGCAGTTTTAGCATATTTGGCAATTAACAAAACTTCTCTCAACTTTATCTTTTATGTAAAAGATTACTCAGCAACAATTTTAGCATTCAGAAATTTTAGTTGATCTGAACAATAAGTTATTATTTCAAGCACATAGTTCGTTCGAGCTTATCTATTTCAAGGCCATCAGTTTGAAAAGACAGACACCAAAAATGTATAGACTGAAATGATTATATTCTTTTATTTTTACTTAAATTTTAAGCCTTGAGTATCTTAACAGGGAATTTGAATAAACTTGGCTCAAACTAGTTGTTAATAAATAATACTTAAGCTCAATTTTCAATACTGAACTATTAGCTGATATATTGGTACAGTGTGTACTTGTTTATGAAAAAAAGAGGAATGCATTTTCTAGTCTATTTAGTTAGTAAATGTCCTATCAAAGGGAGCAGCTTTAACCATAGATTCGTGAGTCAAAAGAGGCTTTAAGTGAAATGTGCCGCAAAAGCGTTTCAAATGCTCAAATGTTTAATTGTCCTAATTGTAAGCTGTGGGCGTGGCAATTAAGAAGTTCAAATATTCACACGTCTCCTTCCCTCCTTATTGAATAAGCATCTACGGAAATTTTAACATATCTCCATTTGCATTGTCTGCGTTTCTGTAAATTCCTCTTCCTATTTTGGCTGTCTTGTTGTCTATTTTATTTCTTATTTTTTTTGCTCGTTTAGTTCGTTTGCATTTCCTTTGCATATTTATGAGGGCGACGCAGACGTCGAGTCCACGTCAGCGTCGAGTAGGTCTGCGCTTCCTGCGACTGCTATTCAATAACCCACAGGATTGGGAAGTAGTTGATGCTGGTTGGTTGGTTGGTATGTGTGTGTGTGTGTGGGGGGGGGGGGGGGGGGAGAAATGAAGTCCTTTCACAGATGAAGAGTTTCGGCAGGAGACAATAAGAAAAAAAACAGCAATTGTGATGTGGTGGTGGATGGGGGGGGGGGGGGTTGAGTGACGGCTGTTAGAGCTGATAAGTAAGAGTGTGTGGCACGCAGCACCCTGAGCCGACAGTGCAGCATTTTTTTATTGCTAAAAATACGCACAGCCAGAGACACCCACAAGAAGCTCGTGAATGCTTTAAAATTGTGCTCAAAGGATATGCGGCGTGTCACACACGCACACACATAGAGAACATGAACTGCCGCAGAAGCCGAGAGCAGCACGAACACGTGTTTGCTGCCCACAGAGCAACAAATGCCGACGACGACCAAGCAGCGCAGTCGACGTCAACGTTAGCGTTGACAGCGACGCGTGCCTGCAGCGTTCACTTTAGCGAAACTTGTTGAAATTTCGAAAGAAAAATGAAGAAAAACATAGCGCACTGGAAGTTCGAAAAGTATATGTGAAAGCTATTAAGCCATTGGGGCTTTAGCGAGTGCAGCTTTCAGTGAAAGCTTGCCCACTAGAGGGCGCATTGAGTTCGTGTGACGTCATTGGTGAGTGCTTGACCTTAGCCGAGCACATTGACGTCATCGAAAGCTCAATTGCTGATCGACAGCTTTCACACTATTGGAAAAGCACACAAAACATTGAAAAAGCTGTTGACGTCAGAGTGGGCGGCCCACTGTATCCATATCCCTTGAACTAATGCATACGCCAAGCTTAACTTAATTGTTCAAAACGAGGTCACGCGGTTACACCATGACGTCTGCGTTTAACCCAAACTCAACTCATTACATTGCAGATTGCATATTGCACATTGCACATTGTATGCCACCACATTTGACTAATGCATTTTCCCTAATTCTCTTCTCTTTGCAGGTGAGTCTTGAACCAACACAAAATACACCTACATTTTATATACATTCAATCTGAGCGAAAGCAAGCGCAAAGAGGCAGCAATGAGCCTATGGTTCGTGCCCAGACTAAGGGTTATGAAACTTGTTATCGCCTATTTTAAATGCTATTGTGGGAATACCCTTCAAATTATATTAATAAACGGATAGTTTATTAAAGCAGTTGTAAAAGCTTTTAACTGTGCCCCCCATAATTGAATAACACAATTTTTAAGAGTATTTTGTGTATTTTTCAATGTGAAGATCATAAAATATGGTATTTAAACTTTGCATTTTTATTTTATTAATAGTTGGACAGAACTTTGAAATATTCTTTTATGCATTTATTATCTCTTCCCAATTTTGCAATATGAATTGGCTTAAGATTTTGTCAAAACAGCATTTCTTTTAAAAACACAGGGGAATGTTTCTCCCTGTTTGCGCATTTTCGATATTAACTTGAATTTGAATTCGTGAGAAAATCATTTTTTTTATTATTTATATTAATAAAATTACAAAAATTAAAAACAATAAGTGCTAATGATTTTGTCCATTCTAAAGTTTTTTTGTTGTTTTTTTTTAATTTTAATATTATTGAAATTTTCTCAATCAGAATTTATATTAAAATAGTTATATGCATGCTTCGATACATTTCGCGGTAATTCACAAATGTAAACATTGTACTGGGAAATGAAACAGTTACTTTCTATACTTTTGCAAGGGGTATTTTAATTTCGACGTCAAGTTCTGTTTTAAGCATTCAGGGAGGTTACTGTGCAATGTTACTGGACTTTTAATTCTAATGCGCATACATACTTAAGGTTCAATGCTATAAATGTTGATAGGTCAATTAACAAAGGTATGTATTTTTAAATACAATCCTATTCCCATATTTATATGGCGTGATGCTCTGCTTTGAAATGTAGCTAGCATGTTGCTAAGTCAATTTTCTAATGTATGTATTCTGATATAACTGATAAGCACATGTTGCCACTAGGTAAATATGTTGATATACAATCGATTGTTCCCATGGCATGTTGCCCTCGCAATTTGCCCCAACATTGACGCATTGGTAAGGCGTGTTGCTGTGACATTTCAAAGATGCAAAATGCGACATGCAACATGCAACATGCAACATCGACAACAACACTTGTAACATGTTGCGACAAGCTCGTCTCATCGCTTGTTCCTCATTGTCATGCGCTTGGGCGCATTTCCTTTGCCTGCTTTCCACATATTGTTTACAATGGCGCTGGCAGTGGCAAATGAGGGTTTTGTGTCAGAGCTGACGTCACAGACGTTGCAGCGGAAAACTATTCAAAAGAAAAGGAAAACGAGTCGCTGCACCTGCTGCATGCATTCATCAAATGCGCAGATTCAATCGATCAATCAATCGCAAAACTTGTCGAACAAACAAATAAACAAGCCAAATGCCAAACGACTCAATTAAATGCGCCTCACAACAACAATTTGTAAAAACAATGGCATGGCAATGGCGAGTGGTGGCTTCACACCATCGCACCGCGCCCCCATAAAAAGCCATACCCACCCATATGCCCCCTACCCACCTGCCCACCTGCCCACCTGCCCACCAGCAAGTGCGTATTAAAGATGCGCTGCCAATGATCCATTGACGCCAGCTCGCTCAGCAATCAACAACTCGTTGCTGCTTACTCGATTCTCACATGCGCGATGTGCGAAACGCAAAAGTCACGCCCCAAGCCCCTCCGCCCGTTGTCGACGAGCAAAAACAGACAGCTTTATCATGTGCAAGCCAAATATTATGTACCCTTTAAATGAGTTTTTGAACTTGTATGTAAATTTATATTTAATATTGTATAACGATTTAAGCATAATTTCGAAAGCGAAAAGTGTTGTTATACGTATGCTCTATGGAATCGGATATGTTGGTTCTCTTTTCTTTTTGTGTAACACACTCTTCGTGACAAAGCTAAATTACCCCGGGCGAAAAAAATAATAAATAAAAGAACAAAATGTTGTTGGGTTAAAATCACTTTTTCAACAGCAATCAATCGGCAAATGCTTGAAAATGAAAATGCATTAAAATTTTTCTTGGCATTTGGCGAATACCGAAATACAGCCACCTGCCCCACCCACCTGCTTCCCTTTCATCCCTCTCTTAAGGCACCACTCAACTAGAATTTGGCTAGGCTTTTGAAACAAATAAAGAGGCACATTAAAAACGATATTGTCGACAATTGACGAAAACAAGGCAACAGCTCGGCATCGATGAGATATATACATATATATCTACTATATATACTATATATGTACTATCCACATATTTTTCTGAGTATCTGAGCATCAGCCGCAACGGGCCGTTGGCCGCTTTACGCAATCCGCTCGCAGCTCTCGAGTGGAAACGAAAGAAAAGCGAGTGAAGGTCGTTTTCTTCTTATTGTTGTTATTAATATTGTTGTTGTTGTTGTTGTTGTTGTCGTTGTGAACGCTATAAAACGCATTAATAACTAAGTATTAGATGCTGAAAGATTTAGCTGGAATAATCCACTTCTCAATATTTGCATATGTACACATGTACATATACATCACACATATGTATGTACATTTATGAACGTATTTCTTTATTTTTCTTTCCAACGTCATCATTAACCTCATTATGAATATTACGTGTTCTCCTCTTCTTCTTCTTCGTCTTCTTCTTCTTCTTCTTCTTCTTATTCTGCATACTATCGAAAATAAATAGTGCGGAAAATGCATTTTGCATATTTCTGTAATTGCATATTGCGTCATTTGTACCACGAGTTGCACATTCCCCTTAGCCGTGTTCATCGGCCCACGTTATTACCATTAATATAAATATAGATTTACAATAGTAATAATATCAGACATTGCTGCTCATCAGATATGGAAAATTTAAAGGAGTAGTGAAGGATCCATTTTTTCTTCTTCTTTTTTTTTCTTTTCTTCTTCTAGAACACCTTATAGAGTTGTAGTCTGCAATTATTATGATGGGAACTTAATTTTTATTGAAAAATATAATTATATAGATCATTGCCCTCAAGTTTCGCAAGGCCGAGGTCTAGCCACCACACCCCCTGCCCCTTGCTTCACCCATTGCAGGTGCATTGCAGTTTAACCCAGGTGGACAAGGCTGGTCGTCGTGTTTTTTTTTGTGCTCTTCGATTTCGCTTATGCGTGTTGACTGCTTATGATACATTATCCTAAACAGAGCAATGATTACGACTTTGATTTACTGAGATGTGGTAGTTGTTCCACAATTGACATAAGTAACTCAATTTTAACTTCTTTTGATAAGTTAAGTTCAAGTATCAATATGAAAGATGATAGCTTATTTGCGTGTTCGCAAAATATTTCTGAAAGAAAGCAGAAGATATCTTTATCAGAATCAAAAGTTGCTTTCACTAACAAATGAACAATATTTGTGACTCCATCACCATCTTGATCAGTACCACTAGTCAAGTAAATATAGCTTTCTCTGTTTGTCCTCTTAATATTCGTTTACGTTTCCTCAATTTTAAGTCTGTCTTGATGAGACTTGGAATTTGCCCGTCATTTTGCTGCAAGCAGTACATTTGACGTAGTCACATTATCATATAGCTGTCATAGGATCGATCTATCGGTAAGTGAAGTCTTGTACGAAAAACCTTTTTCCTTTCCGCGATATCCCGAGAAAACTCACTAATTAAGAGTTTTGTTATGCTCACAAAGTTATATACAGGACTATGACTACTGTAAAACTTCCATGTGAAAAATCGATCGGTTTCTTAAATTGGAAATAAAATTTCGATGTCAGCAAGTCAATGGATATGTTATCTTTAAAGCGTTCAGCTTAAATGTGTAATCGAATTTGGAAGTGGGCAGATGTATCCCGGCTTGTAGTGCAGAGGCTGTTCTCGCCTCTTCTTTGATACTTCGTTAAGTGCTTGAGTTTTGAGTTGTGTAAGTTATGCAGATCATCCAAACGCCTATCGCATAAACGTGCTGTGGAGCGATATCGGCTGCTTTCTTGGGCCGATGGCCGCTGACGTTTGCGCTGCGGCTGCTGCAGAACAATTTGCGTGAGAAAAACACTTTGCACGCACACACACACACACACACACACACACGCGCGCACATACACAGGCTGCCACACCCACACAAAGCAGAGCGAGATGCGCTGGATTCGCTCAATAGCATCGTTGTCGTCGCTGCTGTTTGTTGCCTTAGTCTTCGTACCCATGCCCATTTCATTTCTTGGCCAGTTCCGAACCCGTCCGCAGTTTCAGTCGCCGCCGTCGCCGTCGCAGTCGCAGTCGCTGCCACAGCAGTCGTCGTCGCTGACGGCGCTGCCGCTGGCGATCTTCAGTAACGCGCACGCCGGTGAACGCTTCGCACTTGCCCCACAATCGCTGCAATCGGAGTCAGTCGATTTTTCCAGTGTGCGTTCTCAATCATTTTGTCGTAGTTCTTTTTTGTTTTGTGTTTTATTTTGTGTGCTGTGCCACAGAAGAATAGTTGTACAAAAAGAAAAAGAGCAAAAAAGAAGAAAAGAAGAAAAGAGATTTCTGGCCACACGGTGCGTGCAGTGTTGTTAAATACCAAACAGAGGCGGCAATAAAGCCCAACAGCAAATTATGTGAAAAGTGTCGCCAATGACGTGGCACTCACCCCATCCAAATCTCCCAGCCCCCACTCCTCTTCCCCCTTGCCGCCTATGTGCACGTTGTCGTCTTTAGCTTCCACACAGCTTCGCTGTCGTGTGGAATTCAGTTTGTTGTTGCTGTTGCTGTTGTTGTTGTTGTCGTTGTCGCTGTGGAATATGTGAAAAATGTGTACGACAAATGTTGCCGCCTCCAACCCGCAGTCGCCACCGTACACCGCGCGCGTCCCTCGCACTGTGAAAAAAAAACAAACAAAATATGAAAGATAAAAAGAGAGAAGAAAGAAAATTGTTTCGTTTCGTTTCATTTCTTTTGTCATATGAATTTGAATATAAATAAATATATATCTAGAGACGTCTGTCTATACGTCTGCTCCATAAATATACTTAACACCGCGCACGCCCTCCCTCAAAAAAAAAAGAAGAAAAAAGAAAAGAAGCAGAAGCAGACTCAACAACCGCAACAGCAATAACAATATTACGTATACGTAACATATTAAATGTATTTATGTACAGCTCAGTCTATGCGTGTATGCGTGTATGGGTGTATGTGTGTATGTATATGGGTGTGTATGTATTTGTTAGTCGTGAACAGCTTAAATTTGTGTCTGTATATATGTATGTATGTATGTATATCTGTATGTGTGTACCACATTCGCCAGTCAAGTCAAGTAAATAACTATTTATTTAGCCCCTGTAAATACTAAGGATCATCTTGTACATACATATAGATTGTCATCAAGAGTTAACCAAGTGGAACGAAGTGTTTTTGGAGTAAGTTAATGGATCGCCTGCATGGCCCACATCACGACGACGCACGGCAGCTTAAGCCAAGCGCCAAGGTAAGCGTCAAGCACATCCGCCACGCCTTTTTCAGCCTCATAGCCGAGTCCCCCGTTTTGGTCTGCTTCTTGCTGCTGCTTCCTCTTCTTTTATAGCAACTGCTGCTTCTGCTGCTTCTCCTTCACATTCATATTCATCTTCAGCTGCCGCCATTTAGTGTATTAAAATTTTTATAAAATTTTATTATTTTCTAAATATTTACTTAGAATTGCCAAATTCCACATTTACGATCAGCCCCAGTGCCCCAAAAATCATTGATTTCCATTTTCTCGTATAGTTTTCATTTCGATTCTTTTCACATTTCACATTTCTTATATTGCATATCTAATCTTGTGTCATTTACAAATTCCGAAAGAAATTTAGCATCTCTGCCTAGTTAACAAATTTACCGTGAGTTTAACTGCATCTTTCGCTCAATCCTCGCAATATTTAATTGCTCTATTGGCTGATGGTTCACACGTCGTGTGAGTCGATTATTCAACATAAAAGCGATCTATGGAAATATTCCAAAACCAATAAAAAATTAAAAGTAAAAACTTATAAAAGAAATAACACTAACAATTAAAAACAAGTGAGTACGTTGCCATCGGGTTAATTCGGCTGCGGAATACTCTGACACCAGTGTAATATGGGCTGATAACTGGTGGCAAACAACTTTTTTGTGGCATGCTTCGGCAGTGGTTGGGGTGCCAATAATTTGATTTAAACTGCATGAGATATGTGGTTTTACCGATTTCCAATTATTGATTTTACTGATTGTTTAGCTTTTCAGTAGCAGACAGACAGAATGACGGACATTTCACAAAACCCATATACTCTTATACCTTCGGTATGAGAGTATAACAAAGTGTAATTGTTTAGCGTGTCAGCAGCATAAGCAAAAAAATTAGACTGGAGTGAGGTTCACTTCAGCAGAGATTATGTGATCCTAAGAGAAGATGCTGTGCGGCAGGGTTTCATAAGATTCTGTTGGGTTATGCGGGGTTTGTTTGGATTGCATCGGCATATGGAACGATGAATAGCTGTCAAGTCAATTAAATGGTTCGTCACAATGAAATTACTGGAGAGCTGTCGAGAAGATTAAATCGATCTTCAGATATTGCTATTATTATGTTTTTCGAAACATAAATTTGCCTTCAGAGAAATGCAGAGCTCGTTTTGTGCTATTTTCACACCCATTCGGCAACAATGCGGTTGGCAACACAACAAGTCAAAACCAACCCCTGAAACTGTGTATGCCTTGTCCATTAAACTTAGTAAAAGTTATATGTAAGAAGCAGGTAGTAGTATTGGAAGTATATCCGTCAGATAGACTATATATATTCTTGATCAGCTGTCGATTTAGTTCACTTAGCCATGTTCGTTTATTTGTCAGATCACAGAGCTAGAAACTTTGTTTGGAATATAAGTCATTTAATCCTATCGGCAACTTCTCCATTTTTACGAGATTCAGATTAAAATCAATTACCGATAACAATGATTTTAAAAATGTACAAATATGAATATGAATATACTTTGATCATTGACTCATGCTTGGTAAAGATTTGGGGTCAGGGTATGCCCTAGTCGAGCAATCTCCACTAAAACAATCCTACTTATTATTTCTAACACTTGTTATTCTCTTGTGTCAATTGTCACACTTTGAAACTGACCTTCCCAGCTAAGGAGCACAGACCCAAAATGATAACCAATGAACTGTGTGGTTGTGTATGGTTGGTGGTGCACCGAATGTGTGTGTGCTTATATGCTTTACAGTTATGCCTTAGCGCCTGTCATCATCGATTTGCCGCTTGCAGCCAATTAACGCTGCACATACATATGTATGCATGGGTCATACCTCAAGGGGAGTGGTGACATATTGCGGGCAATTATTAAGCGGCGGACAGTGGCCAAGTGGCGTTTGGCCTTGAGGGCGACTTAAAAAGCGCCAACCACTGCGCGTTCTTGTTGTGTTCTGTGTGTTTTGTGCGAGACAAACAACCATCCCTTCCCCAGCCACAGCCCCTAACCACCGCCTTTGGGGGGCTGACTTTGAAGCTCATTTCGCATAGTTTTCTTGAACGCAGTTATAGAGATTATGAAAGCCACCCTTTGCTCAGCTGTTGCTCATATTTTCATGACTACTTGCTCTCTTCTATTTGTCCGTCACTCTCTTTTCTTTCTTTCTCTCTCTCTCTCTTCTTCTCTATCTCCTTCTTTCTCTCTCTCTCTCTCTCTCTCTCTGTGTGTGTCTCTCTCGCCCTTTATCACTGTGCATTTCCGGTAGTGGCCAAAGCCAAGGTTCTTCAAGCAACCCTCGCAGGCCAGAAAATTGAATTAGAAAGCAAACAGAAAGAACGGCAGCCTTTTGTAAGCCGTATATGAGATACCCTTTTAAGCAACAACTAGCTACTCATATTTAAAATTATAAATACAAATGAAAACCGTAGTTTAATGTTAATTAAATCATTGTGACATGCCTAACTAATGATTTCAGATCAGTTATCTTGAAAAACAAAAATGTCTTAGCTTCAAGAGCCCATCCCCGACAAAAATGATGGCCAAGATCAGAACTTTATATATGTATAGATCAAGACTGTGTAGATTTAAGTTAATGTGCCTTCAAATTGAATTTGAAGTGTTTTACAGCCAGTCAATATCGAAAAAGATAGTTCCATCAAGATAGTTCAAGCTATGCATTTGATGACAATCCCTCTGCGAGAAGGGTATACAAATTGGCGTCGATTGCTGGTGAAGACATGGGCCGCTCTCCCCTCGTTCTCCACACCTACCCCCTTAGCAAACGTAGGTGACTGTTCTGCTCTGCTGTGCTTCTGCGGCACTTTAAATTCACCCGCGCGCCCGTTCGCATCGGGGTGCTCTAAATACTTGTTGTTCTTATTATCACTGTTGTACTAGTTGTAATTGCGGTGCGGGGTGAATAAATAAAACTGCAAAGCTGGTGTCGGGAATAATGCACGCGGCGCCCAATGTGCGTTCGCCCGCCGAGATGCGTCACAAAAAGAAAAGGTAGCTAAGCGATGCAAATGGAAATTGCAGAACCACTTCCATAAGCAACACTTAAAGGATGAAAAAAATGTTTAAAAAACCCGAAATTTGCATTGCGAAAGTTGGTTGAAAACTAGACACTTCGTTGTCTAAATTGTCTAAATTCCAATTCTTGTAATTTTTCTTCTTTTTTTTTGGAGTTGAGTTGAGTATTGTTTAAAATTATTAAAGTGTGGCCAATCCGTCAAATCCAACAGGCAGAAGCAGTTTGTCATGCAGGATAACTTTAAAATGATGTAACTATGTATATCAATAAATTATTTAAGAAAACATAACTTCAGTAAAGCGCTGTTCAGATTGACCTTAGATTTGAGTTCTTATTCCTATTTAACAAAAAGCATTTCACACAAAACAAATGTTTTCTACTTTGCAGTGATTACCTAGTTTTCCAATTCTTATCTTATTTGATTGTCTCATCTAATAGGATTTCGTTTAAGAGTATCTTCAACATTTTGCAAAGTATTCGATGCGTATAAAGTACCCATCGATGCGCTCCCAATACGTTTTAGCATCTACCTGATGTCTGTTAATGCACCCACAATATCCCCAGCGATAGGGAGAAGTTTGAAAAATATTCAACTTCAATAGTAGCAGATGTGTTTCAGCATAATATCAATGAATTTGTACAGTGTAAAGAGCTGTAAAAGCAATTCGCTTTAGTTTGAAGAGTAATCGATGTTGTCAATCGAGCCTTAATAACTACATTTGCCTCAGAAACATGCCATTATAACTTCAACAGTCAGAACAACGCTTTACAGAATGTACCCAATGCTTGAGAATTAAGTTGGCAACCATAGCTATAACTATAGCTGTAACTGTAACTGTAACAGTAGCTGTAACTGTAACTGTAATTGTAATTGTGCTAGCTGTTGTTTTAGCTGGATGTAGGGAATACACATTGTTTGACGACTCGAAAATCAAAGTCGTTGTCGCTGCCGGAAATGTCGGGTGGCACGAAAGAATTTCATCAACTGGCAGCTACCAAAAGGTGCAAGGGGACGGAGAGGAAAGGGGGTGGTGGATTGGTAACAAAGAATCTCAGACTCGCCACAAATCAAAAACTATCACAATTACGAGCACAACTGTTTGTCCAGGCCAGCCAAAAGTTTTTCTCTGCGTCTTTGTTTTGGTTGCGCTTAACGAACAAATTTTTAATTGATTTGCTTGTGCTTTCTTTGTTCGCTCGCCTTCACCGTGGCCATGACCAGCTAGCCGACAAACCGAGCGACTGAGCGACTGAGCGACCGCCCCAACCGCCCGCCCGCTCCATTGTACTGTTTTATGGAGCGCACACTTACTCATACACACGCATACACATACACAGACAGGAGGGCTGACTAAAAGACGCCATCAATTTGGTTATTTTTAGCACGAAAATCG
Organism: Drosophila macrothrix; assembly: GCA_035042055.1. Classification (NCBI taxonomy): domain Eukaryota; kingdom Metazoa; phylum Arthropoda; class Insecta; order Diptera; family Drosophilidae; genus Drosophila; species Drosophila macrothrix. The sequence goes on from JAWNLX010000587.1 coordinate 24,516,842, forward strand.
TTTTGCCATTGTGTGCGCCTTATGGCAAGAGTACCATAAAAAGGGGATGGGGCCAAGGGGGGTGGGGAGGCGGGTAAGTGGGCGAAAGGGTAATCAGAGTAGAGGAGTGGGTGGTGGTGGGGGTAAGTGCGGGGATAGGATATGTTGGTATCCTAAATGCAAAGCGTCATCCAGAGCTGCACTTTGGAAGTCCATGTTGATGGGGCAGCTTCTCCGCGATGAGTATAAGACGTTGGTTGGTGGGAGGTGAAGGGGTTAAAGGGGCTGGTCCATTACAGTTGTGCGGGTGGGCTCAAGAGAATTTATTTGTTTGTTTGGTTGACATTCGCTTTAGGCTACCTACCGATTTCATTTTGTCCCACTTGCTGTTGTGTGGCAACGCTGACAAACCGAAAAAAATTTGATCAATATTTTTGCTGACTCTCTCGCTATCTCTCTCTCTCTCTCTCGCTCTCTCTCTCTCTCTCTGTTTGACTTCCTCTCGCTCTCGCACTTTGAGTGGAGTAAGTGTGAGCCCCTCAGCGTATATTACACGTGCCGTGACTGCTGGCAGGCTGCTTATTAGCCATGAAGGTTGCCTCAAATGCAAAATGAACACACAACACGGCAGCAAATAATAAAACCAAAAAGAAGAAAATTCTGTACTATGACACTGGCAATTTGCATGGCCGACTCAAACACGACGACAAAACACACACAATCATAAATATACATTTTGCATTTCTGCGTTAGGATCCAAACACGTTTTCTCTGTTCTCTGTCTCAATCTCTGTCTCAATCTCTGTCTCAATCTCTGTCTCTGTCTGTGTCTCTATCTTCGCTGTTGTCTCACTCTCACTGTTAGTCTCCCTCCTCTTTTTACTCACTCTATGCTGCCGGCTCACGTTGCGAATGCGTCATATAAGTTCGTCAGATTGCGCATGCGACACGTTGTTCTTGTAAAGCGCAACGAATATTCGACCTCCATTTAAGTGAAAATTGCGTGAGGGCACCGCCAAGGTCTATATACATATATGCATGTGTACTTGCTGAATACAAAAATGGCCAAATCATACAAATCGGATTTTAATAGAGTCTTTTCTTGCATATGTATGTAGCGTTAAAAGTTTACAAATCACCATTACATAAAGAAAATGTTATAATCGGTAATTGGCTGAAGCTGATATTCATTAATGATTTGGGCGTCAACAATGCAAATGTAATTAAAATTTTGTGAATGGCAATATTTTGATAAGCTCTAAATCATCTAATCGGCAACGATGTAACAAAGAATATGACTATAATGGACTTGAATGAAAACTTTAATAACATGATCTTAAATGGATTTGTATAAGTATAATGGTAATCCATCTAAGCTTGTGAAAAGTGGATGTTAAACATTGAAACAGAAATAGTTTAGTAACATGGATTGAATTACTTTTAATAATTATCATATAAATACTGTCTGACTAGATACTTTATATATCCTAAGGATGCCTACTTTTTCAATGCTTTATATACACTATTATACCCGATTTAAGCATTGGATGTGTCCAGGGTATAAATGTTATGCATAATATTCTATAAGCAATTTACATGATGCCAGATGCAAGATGCTAAAAAAAGAGAATAGTTAATAAGCCAAGAGTATATTTTTTAATGTTATCCCAAACTGATTTGTAAAGGGGTTAAAGTGCCATGTGGCGTTTTTCATTGTCAACAACAGATGCTGCCGCAGTTGCCATGCGAGTTGTTGACAATGTTGCAGATGTTGTTGATCTGACATGCCACAGCAGCAGCAGCAGCAGCTGCAGTTGTAGTTGAACAAGTGACAGCTTTATGGAAGTAGCAGCTGCCGCACTAGCACATAAACACACAAACACGCTTATACTATTAATCGTCACATGGTAAAAACTGTTACGAAATAATAAAAAAAAAAAAAAACAACAAACAAAATAATAAAAAAAAGGGAGAGAAAAAGAGCAACTGCTGTGACGAGGACCGAGGACAATGACTGTGGTGGGAGGGGGTGCTGGGTAGAAGAGGAGATCTGTGCTGGGAACAGTGGCACGATTCGCTAAATCCGAATTGAAATGTTGCCGCCTCGGCTGGCAGGTCAACAACAACAGCTACAACAACAACAACAACAACAACAACAACAGCAGCAGCAGCAGCAGCACAAGCAAACTAGCAACAACACTAATAGTTACAGTTACAGTTTTGTCAGAGTTCACGAGTTGCCAGCCGATGAGCAGCCGAGTTGAGTTAAAGTCGAGTGTGTGTGTGTACGTGTCTATGTGTGTGTGTGTGTGTGTGTGCGTGTGTGTGTGTGTGTGTGTGTGTGTGCTGCTGCCATTGCTGCTGCAGCGCGGCATTTAGTTAAGTTAGCCATGAAGTGAACTCAACTGAACCGAAAGACTCCCGAAATTTAGCCCGAACACGACAACTACTACAACTATACAAATATGTGTTTGTGTGTGTTTGTGTGTGTTTGTGTGTATGTGTGCTTCAAGTGGTTTGTCTGCTGCTTTTGGCTTAGATTTCTGGCCAATTGTTTGGCATTTTTTGAAGAAGTCGCAACGCTGGCAGACAGCGCGAGTCTGGCCCCAGTCTCAGGACTCGACTTCCAGTTTGAGTTAGCCAACTCATCGGCCCAGTTAACACAGCGCAACTACTTCGTGCGTGTGCGTGTTTATGTCTCTCTCTCTCTCTCACTCGCTCGCTCGCTCGCTCGCTCTTTCACACGCTGTATGTGTATGTGTATGTGTCTGTGTGCGAGTGTTTTAACTTCGTTGGTGCTGCTGCTACTGCCGCTGCGGCGGCGACTCTTGGCACTGTGGCATTGTCAACAACGCGCCACAGAGTTCATACAATTGTGGCACGCGGCGCATTAAGCACGTGGCTCTGACTGATAACAGTGTTGGCCAACAGTAGTTGACCAGGCACAAATAATAAATAGGAACACAGCAGTGCAGTTCAGTGCAGTTCAGTTGAGTTCAGTTTAGTTCACTTGATTTTAGTGCCGCGCGATCCGCGTTGGATACATTTTTTTGCCACTTTTTTTTGCCATGCATTTCTAAGCATATGTGTATGTGTGTGTGTATGTGAGTGTATGTGAGTGTGTGTGTGTGTGTGTGTGTGTGTGTGTGTATGAGTGAGTAAGAGTGTGCGTGTGTGTTAAAGTACTTACTGCCTTACCAATGCAAATCAAACACAAACACTGTGATAAACAAGTGGTCTACCACCAAACCAACCCAATACACATTTTTTTTGGCTTTGTTCAAATGTGCTTTAGTGTTAAGTGCAGTGAAAGATGCATGGAAACTCATGTGTTTCGCAGTTAAGCTTCCAAGAATAAAAATACGAATAAAAAAATACGCAATTGAAAAGCTTAACTTGCATAATAATTAATAATTAAAAGATTCGAATAATAGTAAAAACTATTTTAAAACCAATTTTCAACGTGCACCAAATCAAATAAGACTATTAAAAATTAATAAAATATTATTATTAAATGTAATAAATAAACAATCATAATAAATGTAATAAAATCAAACTAATAACAATCCCAAAAATATATAACACTTAAAACCAATCCACACAAATAAACTTTGGCAAATTTATAACCAACTCAATTAATAAGAACATTTTAAAATCAATTTATAAATAGCATCTAAATCGATAAATTTAAAAACTTAAAACTATAATCTTAACAAATCAATCAACATTGAATTTATAATAAGCTTAAAAGCATAATTAACAACTTTAAAAAAATAGCTGAGCTTATAAGCATTTTTGAGACAGATAAAAAAATAAATATAAAATTTAGCTTTAAATAAATTTTTGAGAGAAATTTATACACTGTGAGAAAAGTCTCATTATATCAATACTGCGCATCAATTGGTTTCAACTAGCAACAATTGCAACTCAACCATGAGTGCAACGAATGGAAATGGCAATCACGACAGCAACAGCAATGAGAATGATCGTGCACAGCAGCAACAGCCGCGACCACCAGCAGTAGCAGCAACAACAACAGCAGAGGTAGCAACAGCGACTCCCACCAATGTCAGCAGTCGTGTTGATATTGCACACACAACAACAATAACAACGACAACAACAGCACCGCCACGTCCAGCCACAGCGCCAGCGCGCAGCGGTAATAGCAATAATAACAATTATTGCCTACCATTGAGCAACAGCAACAGCAACAATAACAACAACAGCAATAGCAACAACAAACACCATAGCCACCAGCCCAGCAACAACAACAATGAGAACAACATCAGCAGCAGCAGCGGTCTTATCGTCAGCGGCATTGCAGCCACACACACGAGCAGCAGCAGCAGCAACAACAATACAACAGCAACTATAGACACAATCAGCGGTAACAGCAACAGCAACAGCAACAACAACAACAACAACAGCAGCAGCAACAACAATCACATTTATGTAAATCCGCACAGCTATGATAGCAGCTCTGGCACCACTGGCAGCGGTAACATTAGCGGCTCAACGGCTATCATGTTGCCATTGCCGATGACATTGCAACTGCAACTGCCCGACAGCAATCCGTGCAGCAGCAGTGGCAATGGATTGAGCCTGGGCGCGATCAGTCGACCTGGGACATCGACAACACTCAGCACGCTGAATACATATCTGTTTCCGTGTGGTGCCGACTCTGCTGGCACCATCGGTGGTGGCACCTTCAACGGCAGCACCAGCTGTGATCTCGACAGCAACTTTAGCCAAATGGTTGCCGGCGCCAGCGAGCCGGGCAGCTCTACGTCCCACAGTCCGTGTCCGGTGACGTTTTCCGGTGGTGCAGCTGGTGGTGGGCCCTTGGGACTCGCTGTCAATTTCGGTGGCTTCATCAACAAGCGGCGCATACGAAAACTGTTTGGCGTCGGTGGTACGACCAATGCAGGTGATGGCTTCGCCCCATATGGTGCTGCACTGCGGCGTCGCAGCTCGCAGCTGGTGCAGTTCCACAAGAAGAAGCAACAGCAGCAGCTTGAGCAAATGGAGCAGCAGCAGCGTATTGCGACCGTTGCGTCGGCGAACGCTGCGTTTTTGGAGCGCAAGGAGCAGCAGCAGCAACAGCTTCAGCTGCAGCACCAACAGTTGCAGCTGCTGCAACAACCACAAATTCTGCTTCTGCAGCAGCAGCAGCTGCTGCAACAGACGGAACCGAAGAAGAAGAAGAAACCAGGCCCGCCGGCACAGGTGCGACAACAGGCATCCCGCCAAATGGACGATCCGATGATGAATCGGCCTCGCAAGAACACACCTGCCATCAGCAAGAAGAAGGACAAGGATAAAGATAAGGACAAGGACAAGTTCAATTTCAAGGACTATGGCTATGAGAAGTACCCAAAATAGACAAAAATAAAAAAATGCACAGCTCTTAACACGAATTTAGTTAGAAACCACCCGCCAATTCTCCAGCTGTTTTTTACATATATACATACATATGTATAATTATAAATATATATATATATATATATATATATATAATTTTATAATATTATAATATTATTTTTAAGTTTTCTGTTTCTTTTCTGTTCATGTTTCGCTCTTCCTTTGCAAATTGCTCCGATTTCTTTGATTTTTTTTTCTTTTAGCAACAACTTGAATAAATGATTTTGGGAAAGCATATTGAAGTTTGCGGTTTTTCTTTGCTTTTTCCTCCTACCCGCTACACCCATCCCCGTTGCGATTTCAGCTTTAGCTTCCGCCTCTGCTCAAACATTCAACACAATAATGGAACATTTTCATCACATAAAAAAATATATATTTTTAGCTTTGCACAGCTTTAACGTAGAGTTTGGAGCCTGCTTTATTGATACTCTGCATAACATGCTCACCACTATGCTTCACATGGGGCGTATTAAAGATGACTCCATATAAAGTAAACCCCTACAAGCAACCGATAGTGCTCTCAACTATAACTAATGAGCCACAAAATTTGGTATGTAGGTATCTTAATATGCCTGCTTTATTAAATTTTCTTGCATATTATGGATACCCTACCCTTATACACAAAATAAATCATAATCTAAAATATACATCGATACAAAAAATCGACTATCTTGGGTATGCCAAATATGGTATTTTTTGTTGTGTTCTTATAAATTTACAAAGCATAGCGAATGGGCTATATGATATAGACGTCAGACTTTCGCAATTAGTGAGTTTGGAGGGATATCATGGTATATAAAAATGTTTTGCATGTTGGAACTCATTATTCTTTCATCGATCGTTTCTACGGCAGCTTAATTACAGAGTCATCCGATCCGACCGACTACAACACAAGCGCTGTCAAAATAAATTTAAGACTTAAAGCAAGGCTATATCGACTCAGCTATTGATGCTGATCAAGATCAAACTATCAAACTGATAAGCAAACAAAGTTTCTATTATCCTTAATCATTATCATTATTATCATTAAAAAGTTGTCTTCTGTGCCTTAAATCCTTAAGCTTAGTCATTTTGTAAGGCATTTTCTCCTTTTAGCACTTTAAATGAAGTTGTTTTGGGTTTTAAACATGGCGTATGCGTAATGCCAGTGACTGTCTACTGCGAAGAGCAAAAGAGACGAGTTCAAAATGCCAAGTCCAAGTCATTGCCCTGTCGCGTTGAGACAGCGACTCTGAATAAGGCAGTCATTTCCGACTATTGCCCAGCCAGTATTCTTCCTCTTCTTCATCTTGTGCAGATTTTGCCTTTTTAGCAAATAGTTTTATAGCCGGCGCCGTTTGTGTCGTTGTCGCCATAATCGTAGCCAAAAATCGCACAAATATCAAAACTCGCTGCCAGAGTAGGAAGCACAAACAAAAAAAAAAGGAGAAACCTACAAAAATGAATGTGCGGAGTCATCTCTGCGACTAACTGGAGCCGGCATAACTCAACAACATACACACACACACACTGAACAGTGCCTGGCGCTGATGGGAAATGGCTCATTACGCATACGCCGCGTTGCATAAGACGTATTATTAAAATTAATGTCTATAGATGTGTGTGTGTGTGTGTGTGTGTGTGTGTGTCAGAACGTGTGCTTGTACGAACGTGTGTGTTCCATATAAATTCAAGGTCAAATTAAAATGCCTGCAGAGCACAGGTGCAAAATATCCCTTGAGTAAAAAACTGAAATGCATTGTTATTTTCAATAATCAACTGAGGACATTTAGTGATTATTTTATTTTAATTTAGATAACTTGGACCGTAGCTAATTGTGTATATCAATAGAAATGAAACAACGTTTTTGTGACAGGCTCACAAGTTCCTAGAAATACTTTTCGCAATTTTGGTTCCATTTTCGATTCATTGATTAATTCAGTTGTATGCATTGCGCATTTTTTTTTTTTATTATGTTACTCATAATTGGATATGTAGAAGGTAATGTCTTGTAAAGTGACATTTTGCAAATGTGTCGGGCATTATGCTCAATCTCAATCTTGTTAGATAAGAGGATCCTACAACATGGTTCAAAGCAAACATTTTCATCAGGAATTCAATAATTTGTTACTTAACAAATAATTTATATAGAATTTTACTGTTTGTTATTTTTATTTTTGATATACTAATGATGTTTACTATAATGTCAATAACAAATCTCTAATTCGATTTTCTCATTAAATTGAATAATTTGCAGCAGTCAGAGTTTTTAGTCTCAGCCAGAATGTATGCCTTTTCTTGGGCCATTTTTGTGGGCTGTTCATCGCATTCCTTTTTTTAATACTCGCACTATGTAGATTATTTGGATTCGTATTTATGTAACACAACAGCGCAAAATTGTAGAAATAAGTAAAAAAAAACATAACAAAAATGGAATAAAAAGCAAAAGAAAAATGTTGCGAGAAAATTGCTTTAATGTGCCTTGCGTGTGTGTGTGTTGTGTGCGTGTGTGTGTATGTTTGTTGTGGGGCGCGTGTGTTGTTTGCCCTTTGCATTGATGCCATTGCTATTGTTATTATTATTGTTATTGTTGTTGTTGTTGTTGTTGTTTGCGCGCTTTTTAGCTGCTTCCGTTGCTGCCATTTCATTTGGCCAACCAAATTTATGTCAATGCCACAGCAACAACAACAACAACAAAAACAGCCGGCACCTAACAATAACTTAAATAATATAACGTGTGTGCGTGTGTCTCTCTGTGTGTGTATATATTTGTGTGTGTGTGTGTGTGTGTAGACATGCAAAACAAAGTCAAACTCCGAACAGAGTTTCGCGCCTGGAAAACATTACTCTGCAGTTTCAGTTAATTGGCAACGGCAACACAAGCTGCCACACCCCCACCATCCACACACAGAGCGACAGCAACCATAACAGCAACCATAACAACAGCAACCACAAGGAAAACATGCGCCGCGACTTGTAGCCGCCATTTGAATTGCCCGGCAACTCGCAAACCGCCCACAGCGACCTCGCCCAATTGTTGTACACTGTGGAAGGCAATCGGCAGTGCTGTGTGGGTTATGTGTTATGTGAAGAGGGGGTGTGGAGTGGAGGGGACGGGGTTTTGTGAGGGAATGGGGTACTGCCACTGTGGGGTAACATGGGCCAAGTGCCCTTGATTTGTGTGCACGGCATGTGGCGGCGTGTTGACTATTTGCATTGCATGTCAACGGCGCAGCGTATGCGTGTGTGTTTGTGTGTGTGCGTGCGTGTGTGTGTGTGTGTGTGTGTGTATATGTCCAATAATTTCGTAACATGGCCTTTGTGGCGATCTTTGTGGTGCGATAAGCGAAAGCAATGCTAAAGAAAAATACACAAGCAAAGCAGCTGAAGTTGCAAGTTGTGAACTAATGCCATACCCTCTAAAAAGTTCTTTCATTATATGATACTCAATCATATTAGTTCCTCTTAACATTGAAATGTGGAGACTGTCAATACTTCAATTTCATAAGTCAAAAATATTTCCTGCTTCGCGGCAAAAAGTGTTTAGACTATCTTATGCAAAGCCTCTCTACAGGGTCTACAACATTTCGACGCCCAGTCACAATTTTACTGTCCACTTTGTAGTTGTGGCTAATTGCAAATGGGGAGTGTAGGTCAGGAAGTTTGGGGAGGGGGCAGGTTGGATTTGGTAACGGGGGCAAGGGGACTTGACGGCAAGAGTCCTTTGACGAGGTCAGGGGATGTGGGCGTGTCTAATGCAAGTATAAGTGCCCCAAAGTTGGCAGCTGATTTGAATTTTTCAACGCGTCGTACAAAGTGTTTCTATCAATAACACAGTGCTATAAAAATGTTCATCGATATGGCCGATTTTTGGTACGGTGCCTTGGGACTGCAATTGCAGCGTATTTTATGATCATACTTGAAAAAACATTCATGTTAACATTTTTGAATTATTACTTATTAAAATGGATGCCACTTTTAATTTGGTCCCCATACTGTAATCATATTTTTTCGTGAGATACTTATTAATACATTCACATCGATTTGTTATGTACTCGATATATGGATGAGCGCTGGCACCTTTTTGATCAGTGTAGACTTGTATCACTATGTAACGAATACAAACCTATAAATTTGTAATTTATCAGCTGTTTTGTTCAAATACTCTTGCAAATTGGCCAGTCACGACCCTTGCCAAAAGAAAACACGATAAACAAAATTGTAACTTTCTGCATACGTATGAAGAAAGACTCCACAATTTGGCCGTATGTGGCCTTGATTCATTCAGAAAACTAGCAGCTGTTTTCGTTTGGAACGGCCATAAATGTAACCAATATTCACGAATATTCATGAATATTGCACGACTTCTTTGCGCAGCGCTCAAAAGTATGCTATGAAAATTGTGCCAGGCAAACAGGCAGGCAGCCAGGCAGCCAGGCAGGCAGGCGATGCATGTATTGATGTGTGTGTGTGTGAGTGTACTAGTGTGTGTGCATTTGTGTTTGTTGTAATTTCAGTTCAAGTGCCGCCAATTAGCCGACGCTGTTAACGAACCAAACAACCCCTTTGGCCCAACACTAACTTGGCCTTGAACTCGGCCCGGCAAAATTGAACACGAAACAGCGAATGAAAGTAAAAGTTGCACGTAGTTGTTGTTGTTGTTGTTGTTGTTGTTTGTGCCTGCCTGCCACATGCGCTGCAGTGCATGAATAATGTGAATGGTGCACATGTGCGATTGTAAGCGTGTGTGTGTGTGTGTTAGTGTTGTCCGCATGCTGCATGCCTGGGACGAAGGTCGGGACTGCGACGACGCCACTGCAGCGCTCCCATTAGCGCTGAATCGTGTTACCTGCCCCCAATGAACTTGTTCTGCTGTTCTGCTGTTCTGCTGTTCTGCTGCGCTGACGTCATGGCCACGTCTAGCAACAGCCTTAAAGACTTTTGCACTCACCTGTGTGCCGCCACCTTAGCCAGCTTTGTCTTATGGCTGCTGCTGCTGCGGCGACTGTTTTGCATTTATTTATTATTGGTCGCTGCGACAAAGTTGCCAAAGTTGCTGCCCCACAGTTGCCAGTTACCAGTAGCCAGTTGCGAACTGCCAGTTGGCGGCTGCCTTACACTAAACCAAATTTCGATGTCAATTTTATTTCTGGCGATATTTATAGTATGTCATAAATACAGCAATTAAATAATTTTAATAAAGTAAAAACATGTTAATTAAATAAAAAAATGTACGTCGTAGAATTGTGATTGCCCTCTTTCTTTGCCCTATGCCATCTCTCTTTTTTCTACTATTCCTTTTCTCTTGCCCTTGTCCTTTTCTCTCCTTTTCCTTTCTCTCTATCTTTGTATTTGTATTTCTCCCTCTCACTCTCACTCTATCTCTCTCTATCTCCGTCTCTCTCTCTCTCTCTATTTATCTGCCTATCTTTCAAAACTCACGAGCATTTCTTTAAATACGAAAGTTGAGTTAAGAAAATCTGGATTCGATTCTCTAGCTCCATTTTTAAGCAATTCGAAAAAAATGAAAGCTTTGCACAAGATAATTTCTTATTCATTCTTTTTAAATATTGCAAAATTGTTACAGTGTATCCGGCAGTTGCCAGTGGCTTCCCGTGGCGCTGACAGTGTGTGGCATGACGACGTCAGCAGCGATTTAGTTGCTGCCCGCCTGACTGTCTGTCGTTCATCTTCTTTTATTGCCTTACGCTGACTTTCAGCTGTTTTGTCATTTGGCTGCTGTTGCCGCCGCCTCTGTTGCTGTTGCTGTTGCTGTTGCTGTTGCTATTGCTGCTGTTGCCATTTATTGGCCGTCATCAACTTTTCGACTCGCATCACGCGACCAACTCTTAACTCGACTGCTGACTATCTTTTACATAAACAGTTTCACACACTGATACATTCACACTGTGTGGCGGAGCAGTTGTCATATTATTCAGTAAACTGCTGCTAAACCAACAACATCAGCAGTAACATCAAGAGCAACAAGATTAGCAGCAACTTTTTAGTTGCTTGTCATTTACGATGAGCTAGCTCTCACTCTCTCTCTCTCTCTCTCTCTCTCTCTCTTTCTCTCTTCCCCGTCCCCTACTCTCTTCTTTGGGGTTTCTCTGCCCCTCTTTCTAGCAATTACTCTCTCTCTTACTCTTTCTCTATGAAATTCTATTGTTGTTATTAAGCCAAAGTTCTAAATGAGATTATTCTTACTTGCCTTCAAAAAAACTAGCAGATACCCTGTAACTGCCCCAGGGATATCACTCTTTGGAAATCGTCTGCGTATATCTGTATACCTACCCATCATTATCTTCTTTATCAAGTTGAACTGATTATTTTGAAGTTTGCATATGCTGGAATGGCCAATAAGTAATATATATTCTATTCATATCTGTACAATTGTGGGCAAATTGTATATACCCAGTTGGAAAGACTATAAGTCAGACGGGAAAAATTACAACAAAAAAAAGTTCAAAAGAGCCAACAAATTGAAGCCAAATGCCAACAAGCAAACAATAAGCGCACTGACTAAAGGGCGTGCAACAACAATGGCAACAACAACTACAGCAGCAGCAGCAATATAGACAACAACAGCAACAGCTCTTGGGCTGTATAAATAATATTTTTGTTGAGGCGCCTTGTATGACAAAGTGTCCGCTTAAATGTGCGCGACACAGACACACAGACACACATACACATAGACACATAAACAAATAGCACATAGACCTATTGCGCACTCAAGTGGCTGCATTTATTGCTGCTGTTGCTGCTGTTGCTGTTGTTGCTGTTGTTGCTGTTGCTGCTGTTGCTGCTTTTGCTGCTGCTGTCGCAGTTCAAACGCCAAAAAGGGCAGCTGTTGTCGCTGCTGCAGCGCTGCGTTTTTATAATGCCTTTTTGTGTTGTTGTTGTTGTTGCTGTTGCTGTTGCTGCCTGCGGCCGACGCCTTTTGTCAATTGATGAGCGCCGGGGCCAAAGTTGAGCGGCGGCTGTGCAACTTGCTATACCCTAAAGCCCATTGAAATAGGCTAAAAAGGGTACCACTAAGTTTTGCCAAAAAAAAGTTCATTTAATAGACAAATTAGGTATACATATTCTTGAGCCACTGAATAGATCTTGCCATATCCGTCCGTCAGAATAAATGTAAGTTTCCCAGGTTAGTCAACTTGGAACGTAAGTTCTCGTACTCCAAACGCAGATGAAGTTTTCTTGACGGACCCGATAGCTAATAGCTGAATGAATTACCCATAACAATGGCCAGACTTGTCTTCAGGGTATCTGCTAGTCGAGCTCTCTCGACTACAGCATTCTTGTTGCTTGTTGTTGCTGCTGTTGCTTGACATTTTTACATGAGGTTGTTGCTGCTGCTGCTGCTGCTGCTGCTGCTTCTGATGTGGTGACAAACATTTGATATTGTTGTTGCTGCTGTCCCTTATGATTTCCTTGTTGTTGTGGAGCGTGTGTGGAGCGCCTTTCAGCTGTCAACCAGTTTTGCCATTTTTTCTTCTTTTCCTTAGTTGCCTCTATGTGTGTGTGTGTGTGTGTGAGTTTGATTTTTTGGGCAGTCAGGCAAACATTTTTGGGCCCTGATGTTGCTGCCGTTGGCAGTTGCCGTTGCCGTCGCAGTTGCAGTTGCAATCGGCGCGGCGCGGCGCACAAATAAAAAGCGGAAGCGTCGCTAAAGTCAGTTCTCTCTCGTTTAGCCAGCTAACACTTGTGCTTAGAATCGTGAGCCCGTCCGTCACTTACCATTGACCGTTACCGCTTACTCGAGAATCGCCTCCCGGCTTCCTAGGTGTGCCGCTCGAAAATGGTTGCCGCGTGCAGCGGCTTTGTGGGTGCTGCGTCTGCTGATGCTGCCGCTCCTGCTCCTGCTTCTGCTCGGCCAGCGGTTTGTTTTGGTTTTTTTTTGTGTTTTTGTTCAAGTGGCAGCAATATTATTTTGTGACTGTGCTCCAGCGATTTGAACCAGCTGTGGTGCACTGGAGCAAAGCTGGATCAGCTGTGGAGGCCAGCCCATAACACGCATCTACCAGGCAATCGAGAATGTACTGCACAAAATGTAAGGAGACCTAATTTAATTTCCACTTTCCTACAAGCATTGCTCAGCGTTTTCCTTAGCTAGCTCAAATTTCACGTCTCCCCCTCTTCACACACACACACACACACACACGCACACACACACACACACACACAGACAAACACGCTCATCTGTTCAGTTTCTCGCAAATATGCTTGAAGGGAATACGTTCGCATAATTTGGCCAAAAGTTTAAAAAAGGGAAAATCAATGGGTGCTCAAATAAACATTTCTGTTTTCCTCATGTGTCTGTATGTGTCCGTATGTGTGTGTCCGTATGTGTGTGTGTGTATGTGTGTGTGTATGTGTGTGTGCTTGTGCGACTGACCCAGTCTAAAATTAAATGCATGCTTTATTGACCGTTTTCGTGCAGAGCTTAATTCAGCTGATTACACATAAAAATTGAATGTTCAAGCTACTTTCGAAATGGAAATTTTAGAGCAAAATTGGAATAGAAAAATGAATTAAGCCAAATCTGACTAATTATTAGCATATATGTAATTTGTAAATCCGAATTTTGCATAGAATTTCACATTTCATCTGGGTGAATGAAGGAACTATCTTTGCAATCAATATATTTTCTTTTGTTTTCACTTCCTTAACCTCGTAGTCCAGATATATATTAAATATGCTTCAGTTCGATTCTAAAACTATGTATTTTATTTTCCAAAACAAAAATTCAAAGCGTACATTGAAATAAAGACATTCGACTTGGTGAATTATTGTGTGTCTACGACCATTATTGTGCTGCATTTTCAAACCCCAACCGACTTATTCCAGTTATAGCTCGATAATGAAAGCCAATTAAAATTATGTGTCAGTAGTCAAGATTATACCTATGGTGAAAATTAATAAATATTTTTAAAATTGTTCCCCAAGCTTTTGTATATGAAAAGATAAAAACTCGATTCAAAACTCGATATTGAGCGATTTTAGGGAAACCCAATATCGATCGATAATTATTTATTTTTAAAGTACTCTGTGTTCGGCAGCTTATCCCAAGGACTAGCAACTCATAGAAATATTTACTTATTGAATATATTGATATATATTATTATCGATAGATTTGTGGGCAGACCGAACTGCCTTACTGCCAACATTTCTAATTGAGCAATTGCCAGGCACTAATGTGACCAAAGCAATGGGAAACCACAAATTCGCACAAATTTCTCCATTTCATTCAGTTCAATTGCTTTCCTCTCGATTTCCTTTCCACTCCACTTTGCTACCCGTTGCCCACAATCGCATCACTCATTTAGCCAAACTCATCAAAGTCAGCCACGACTGGCTGACTGACTGACTGACTGACCGAGTGACTGACTGATGTACTGGCAGCTGAGGCGTCATTCGAGCGAACACTTTGCGTGCTTTGTTTGCCTGTCGCTGCCAGTGTTTGTTGTCCGTTTGTCTGCGGCGCTTCTAAGCCCCCAAGACGGTCTGCAATGCACACACACACACACACACATATATATATATATATATATATATGTATACACATACGTGAACAAATAAGCATATACATATCATGCACACTTATACACACATACATATATATATATATATATGTGTATATATATATATATATATCTTGCCAATGTGGAGCAGCTGTCTATAATTACACACGTGTGTGTGTGTTTGTGTGTGTATTTTGGTCTGTTTATAGAGTATTGTGTAACAAACACACAGCAATAAAATTAAAAGTAAAAGTACGAGAAGCAAATTTTGCGCCACTCCTCCTCTCCCTCTCTAAAATTCACTCTATCTCTCTCTATTTCTCTCTCTCTCTCTCTCTCTCTCTCTCTCTCTCTCACTCTCTCTGTCGCTTTTGCTTGCTTGCAGTGTTCAGTGTTACGACCAAATTACAAGCATAAATTGCTGCCGCTAAAGTGCAAGTGACGATAAGGCAGTAGTAGCAAAGGGATGGAGGTACAAGAGTTAGCTTGGTGTGTGTTTGTGTGTGTGTGTGTGTGTGTGTGTGTGTGTGTGTGCAGCTGATGGCGCCAAAGAAACGTTAAACGTTATTTTCATTCGCCATTTGCAGTTTCATTGCATTTTCATTGCATTGTTTTGTGAGTCCTTCAGCGTTTAGCAATCAATTTTTCCTTTTATTCTTTTCTTTTGGTTTTTGGCTCGTTGTTGTTGTTGTTCCTGTTCCTGTGATTGTTCTTGCCATTTCAATTTCTAAGCAGCCAAAACTTATCGAGGTGTTTGAGTGTGAGTGTCTGCTGGTGTGTGTGTGTATGTGTGTGTGTGTGTGTGTGTGTCGCTGCACTGGTGAAAATGTTCTGTGCCATCGTCGTCGGCAGTTGCATAAACGGCGCACGCGGACGCGCATGAAACGAGCGAGAATTTTAATGAAAATTACATAAATGAATTGGTAAAAAAGAACAAAATAGAATCAAACAGCTTGAAAACAACAACAGCAACAAAAGAAGCGGCAGCAGCAGCGACAAGGCGCCAAGTGGTCCACTTCAGAGAGAGAGAGAGCGAGAGAGAGAGTGGGGGAAACAGAGAGAGAGAGAGAGAGAGAGAGAGAGATGCAGCTCGTGGGGGCGAGTGAGAGTCGTCTAACTGAGACTCCAAGAGTCAAAAGTTGAAATCGTCCTTCGTCCTTCGTCCTTTGTTGTTGTTCTTGACTCATTACGCACGGTGATACTAACACACATACACACGCACACAGAGAGATGTACACAAATCGGTTAAGTTATGCTGAGACAATAACAACAGCAACAAGAACAACAACAACAATAAAAGGAGCAACGCATGTCGCATGCTGTATCATTCCATCTCGTTCTCACCCATGTGCGTGCTCACCACGTGCGCTCTCTCTCTCTCTCTCTGTCGCTCTCTGTCTCGCTCTCTCTCCGCTCTCAGTTGGCATCTCTTACTCGCAGAAGCTGACTGCCGCTGGAAACGATTTGGCAAAAATGTGAAACACGCCAAACATTGGATTTGTTGTTGCGCTGTCCGTTCAACACTTACCGTTTACCGCTAACCGTTTACCGTTTACCGTTTACCGTTTGTCGCTGTTATTTGTTTTGGTCGTCGCCATTTGATAGTTTTTATTTAAATTGTTGTTGTTTTTTTTCCTGTGTTGTTCTCTGTGCAATAATTAAACAACGAGTCAAATAAGTGTATTGTTGTGCCACAAATATTTTGGTTGCCTCTGTTTTGACTTGCGCGCAAGTGCGTGTGTGTGTGAGTGAGTGTGAGTGACTACATATGTGAATGTGTATGTGTCTGTGGCGTGCGTGAATGTGCGTGTGTGCGTGTGTGCGTGTACAAGTGCATGTTCAATTGGCGCACTTTGCACTTAATTGCATTGCAAACCTCAAAACACAACAAACAATTCGCATGACTGAAATGCAAATCAAGCTGCCGATTTACAGCGAAGAACCTCGAGCCAAAATTGTTTTTGGCAACTCTCCCAATCACAAAAGACCCACACATACACACACTCACACACATATATTGTAACCACTTCTCATGACCCACAACTCCCACTCTCTCGCCATCTCCATGTCTATCACTATCTATCTCTCTTTGTCTCTTCCCCTCTCCCCCTCTCTTTCTCTACTCTCTCTCTCTCTCTCTCTCTCTCTCTCTCACTGAGAATGTTAGTGGATTCTATGTTAGTATGTCAGTGTTACATTGCCAAAGCCGGCGCCAGTGCCAGTGCCAGTGCCAGTGCCAGTGCCAGTGCCAATGCTTGCTTGCCCATTGCCAAAGTGTTTCGCTTGTCCTCTGGCCGTCACTGGCAGCAGCTGGAAACGTTTTGGCACATGGAACGAGCACCACATGCTGCCCGCAAATAGAATTTGTTGTATGTACTAGTTTGACTATTGTTGTTATTATTGTTGTGTTGTGCTGTGCTTGCGCTTCTGCTTCTGCTTCTGCTTCTTCCACTTCCACGTCCACTTCCTCTTGTGCTTCTTCTTCTTCTTCTTGCTCTTGTTCTTGTGCTTGTGCTTGTTCTTGTTCTTGCTTTCTCCATTGCGTGTGGGCACCCGAGGAGCGCGCGCGGCATTTACGCAATGTGTGCCGCGAATGCGGATGTTTAATGCGAATTTCGTGTGTGTCTTTTTTGTCAATTCGATCAATCAAACCGAACCAAAAATAACAACTAGACAGAAAAAAGAAAATGCAATAAACACAACACGAAGAACGCACCAAAAGTCAACTGAATAAAATCCTGTGTGAAGAGCCTCTCTTTTACTGAGAGTGAGAGACTTTGTGTGTCTGCGTCTGAGTCTGTGTGTTTCTATCTCTCTTCTCTCTCTCTCTCTCTCTCTCTCTCTCTCGCTCTCTATCTGTCTCTCAGTGTGTGCGCGTATTTTTGTGTGTGTGTTTCGCGTCTTACCGCAAAGTTTACATTAATTTGGTTTTTTTCATGCCCGGTTTTTTGCAAATGTAAACAAATTTTCCTGAGAAGGAAAACAAAATATAGATGAAACCGCGCTTTTCGCTTGCCCTGCATTTCTCTCTGTGCACGCTGTATATGTATGTGTGTGTGTGTGTGTGCCTGGCGCATGCTTATCCCATTGAATTTGCTAACCAGCCAAACTCGCCTTTCCCTTCCCCTTCCCCGTCCAGTTTTCAGGCATAACAATGACACATTTACCGCAACTGTCGTCGTTTATTTACGTTTATTTAACGCCAACAAACTAACTGTTTTACTATCGCTACATTAGAGTTTGCCTCGTGTCACATTCTCCTTCGTGACACGAGCCCGCACGACTCGCGCACGACAAAAAAGAGTAGTTTTATTGAAATGAAAATCAATGAATGAAAATCAATTTTATAAAGCACTGATTTTTGCCAAAATTATATTTAAGGATTTTGGATTACCAGTTATTAATAATGAGATTAATTGGAGCCCAAAGTAAGAAAATAAAAATACTTCGATATCAGATCATCTTCCAATGGGTCCCTTATGAATTTAATATTTGAGTATTATAAAGCTCGAAATTAGTGAGGTCTTATAAACTTATGTGTGAATAATTATAGTATTTATAATAATGATACAAATAAATAAGTATGAACAAAGTGAAAAGTAAAATTAATGCAGAGCAGAGAAAATATATGAATTTTGTGAAAAAATGTAGCTTGGAAAAGCCGACATGTTTTCGTCTCTAGTCTGTATTTATGTACATATTTGTACACATATATCTGTCTAGATGTTTATATCTGTATGTGCATGTGTCTGTGTGTGTGTGCTTATGTGTGTGTTTGCTTGTGATTGTGTGTAAACTCTGGGGTATTGTTGGCTCCTGGTGGCGTATACTTAACATTTATTTTTGTAATTAAATATGCGACCCCAAGCTAAATTGTGCTTAATTAATTAATTTAAACACAGCAACAGCAACAGCAAAAGCAATAACAGCACCAACAACAGCAAAAATAACCGTAACAACAAAATGAAAACCGTCGGCATCGCTGTCAGTTGGCCGTGTGGCGCCAAGTTGAGCGCAACTCAATTGCAGTTAACGCCGCCGCCGTCCGTTTAACTCAAGGCAGAGGCTGGGCCGGCCAAGACACGCTTCCAACCCAACCTCTTCCTCCAACCTCCCCCCCCCCCCCACCCCTCCTCCATCCCACACCACCCATAGCTTTGTGGACTCTCTGCCCCGCCGGCTGTTAGTGAACAGCTGCTCGCAGACGTGCCAAAACAGCTGTGAGCGTGTGCGAGCGAGACGCATATACATATGTATGTAGCATGCCGTCGACCTTGTGAGAGAGCGACGCAATGAAACGATTTGAAACGAAACACACAACGCAGCGCAACGCATTGAAATTAACCGAAACGAATTGGTCAAAACAGAGACAAAACAATCCCAATTAATTTTAGGCCAAACCCAATTCAATACAAATAAGAAAATGGGTACCAAACGAATTGCGTAAAATACAAAAAAAAATATATAAATATAAAGATACATATATATATGTAAATAAAAAAAGTAAATAATGCAAATTAATTTAATACCAGAGCAAATGCATTTAATGTACTACGAAATTTGGGGGCAGCGCAGAAAAATGGCATTTGTAGGCAAGTGCACTAAAAGCAACAATAATTGCGATAGCAACAACAGCAACGACAGCAACAACAGCAGCAACTGAAATATGTGGCTCGAAAGCAACAACAATAACAACAGTAAAAGCAACAACTGGCTCCACACAACGAAAATCCACCAACCACAACAACAACAACAGCAACAGCAACAAAGAGAGCAAGCAAAACACTACTTGCTAAAAGTATGCAGCAAACTTTGGTTCTCTGCAAATAACTTTCAGTTTGTTAGCTAAAACTTTCACTTCAACTGTCACTGTCGCCGTGTTACTATGACTGTCACAAAACCAGAACCCACAACAAACAAAAAAACAAAACAAAACAAAAATCAAAATATGCGTGTTAAATAACTTAAGTGCAGGCACTGTGCAAAGTGTGTGTGTGTGTGTGTGTGTGTGTGTGTGTGCGTGCGAATGTCAACTTGAAAATGGAAATAGTTTTCAGCAAAAATTTGCCGAAAACTATTTAGCTTCGTGCATTCACAATCTAAACAAACTATATGCGAAAAGTTGTCTGCTCCATGTATGAATCCATCCATCCGTCCATGGTATGCACTTGGCTATCAGTTGAACCAATACGTACCGAATAATTAGTATTTTGTTTTTAGTTTGTTGGCTAAGTGGCCTCTTTAGTTGGTTGGTGCAAGCAGGAAGTGCACTTTTTGAACTTTGCCAACTCATTTGATTTGATTTTGAGTGGGCGGAAACTTAACAAAGTTTTTCGATATCAAACAAAAGGGCAAAGTCAATAAAAGTCCATAGCAATTTTGTATTTACTGAACTTTAAAACCTTTGTTATTGGCCATTAAATGAGCAGCCAAAGAGTTATGTTCAAAGAACAAGGCAAAATGCCTTTACTCAACTCTACTACCTTGTGACCTTAGTTTACTTTGACAATACACTTTTGTCTGCTGGCAAATTCATGTTTTCTGCTCCGTGTCCGGTCTAGTCTGCATCTATAAGTCGATATTCAAAGATTGACTCTCTGATTCTGATTGTGATCATTTTCATAGGCAGATTACGCTTCTTGGCAAAAATTCAACTTTCATCTCTACAAACTTGCAACCTTATTTCATATCTAGTGAAGATATTTTAAGATTAGTTTCAATCCAAGTCAACCCGATTTTCACAATTATGGATTGTCATTCTGCTATTTTGGAGATATATATATATATATATATATATATATGTACGCTTTGAACACACATATTTATATATATTTATATATATAATTGGTAACTAATCAAAGTTTTGTCCTTTCTTCCTAATAAAAACAAATCAGGTGCTGAAGTTCGATAGGTTAGGTTATGTCGGCTGTCAGCCCGATGGGCTGACATACTTAGGCCATATTTGGCCCGTTGTGATGCCGAAAGGGGATCTAGGGGGTGTTCCCTCCTGCAGTCGTGCCTCCAAAGCATTTCTAACATTTAAACATTAGACCAGCCGGATGGGTTTATGAATTTCGCTATCTTGGCCGGTCTCATGTGTCGGAGCTCCGACAAATCAGTTAGGGAGTGGTTTCCCAGGATTTCCAGCCTTTTCCTAGCAAGTGCTGGGCAGTGGCAAAAGAAATGTTCCGGAAATTCCACTTCCTCCTCATCTTTGCAACTCCTGCAAAAGTCACTGTATGGCACCTGGAGTCTGTTGGCATGAATGCCGACCAGCCAGTGCCCAGATAGAGCCCGGATCACTGCAGAACAGTTGGTCCAACTTAGACTGCACAGCTCTCTGCTGCGCTTGGAGTTGATAATTGGCCATGCCTGGTCTGCTATGCGGGCACAGGTGGCACTTTGCCATTTTCTGCATGACCTGCGCCTGTACTCCTCCTTGATGTTGAGCTTGCAGGTTGCTAGAGACATACATATACCGTCCTTGTACGAAGTTCGATAAAAAACCAGCGAAACTCAAGTGATTAGATAGGCATATGAAAATAATATATTCTTAAGGCAATCACATATTCTTAAATTGAAATTTTTTTGGTTTTCTAGCCACTCAGCATTTGATTGAGACTTTGATTTACTTTGATTGGTTGCAGCCAGTTATAATCTGCTCCATGAGGGTATAATTTGTAAAATAACTGACTCTGGGTCTCGACCTGTTGCAGACGATATGAGGTGAAGCTACCACTTGATGTTGTTATTGCTGAATTCTCGTTGTTGCTCTCGTTGTTGTTGGCTGTCTTTGCTTGCCAATTCATCTTGAATGATTGCGTGTGTGCTTGTCGTTGTGTATATTGCAGTGGTAAAGTAAACTAAGAGGAAATGCTGTTCGCCAAATGGAGTTGTGCGGTTTCACACATCTAGTGATACAAAGCTAACACGACCAAACACAACACGACAATAAGTAATCATAAAATAATAATAATAATAATAATAATAATAAAATTAAGAATAATAATTAAAGTCAAAATACCGAAAACGGCTAGAAAGAGGGTGGAAATTGAGTGCTGGCCGACATGTTGCAGTTGTTGCAACACTTGGCGTTGCAGTTGCAGATGCAGCAGCCAGCAGGAGCAGGAGCAGACCAGGCGCCAGTCCTTCCTAAGCGTGTGTGAGTGCCAATCAGTGTATACTACGACGCACACACACACCGCTGCAACACCCTCAACAAGATCAACAACAACAACAACAAAAAGCACAACAACTGAGCAACATGCAGATGATACTTGTTGCTGGCGGGTAAGTTGCGAAAAAGAAAGACAATTACCAAATGATAACTGAAAATACCAACAAGACCAACAAAACAGCAATCTCAATTCTCCTTCCACTACTCGTGACTAAATATGTGTATTGTGTGTGTGTGTGTGTGTGTGTGTGAATAGTTGTTAAGGTCAATATGTAACTACAAATATGTATCTGTGTCTATGCCTAACTCAAATGCAGCTCTCAATTCGCAATTTGGAATTCTCGATTTCCGATCCAGCTTTTTTGCTTTTGGGCCTTTTAAGCACATTGCACATTGCTTCTCGTTGCCATTGCTTAGCGCTCAATTCCAATTGAAATTGCTGCAATTGTATTTTCATATCATTTTCTGAAAATATCCAACTAATCTGTTGACTCTTCCTTCTCTATTTCCATTGCACACGCAAACTTGATGCCATGCTTCGAATACAATCTTCAGGTAAGTCACAAATCAATATCAGCTTATTGCTCAGGAGCAGTTAAGTCCTCTTTTCACTTATTTATTACTTACAATATATCTAAGCCACTATTTAAAGCTACTGCATCAGATTGGATAATTTTGATGAATGCGCCCAGAAGTAGGCAGCAGAAAATTTCAATTTAACAAATCGTTCAGATTGACTGTATTCATTCATCTGTACGAACCAGCTTTCCGATTATCGTATAATTCGACTACAAGTATTCAGAGTATTCGCCCCGCAAAGCTGTCAGCTTCGGCATTCTTTCATGTTTTACTAATTAATGTTTTTGAGTACAATAGGAAATCTCATTAAAAGTCGGATATGTTTTAATATGAGTATGAGAGATTACTGATACGAAAGGCCATAAAAAGCAGTAAGAATTCTGTAGTCGAGTAGGCTCGGCTATAATATACTCTGAAATCAGCTGTTGAATATATAATTTTATGATTAATATGTTGTGGTCGGGTATTTCAGTACTCCCCTCGCCAACATCTTCCAGTACACGGCCGTTCAACTCGGTATTCACAAAGAGAATTAGTTTATTGCATTGTTATCGATCTCTAGTTGCAATGAGCTCGAGATGCAACCGTGTATTTTGCACTGTGTTATTTGCTCAATGCTATATATAGTTTCAATACTATCTACGTTTTGGATCATTTCGGATTAACATTCCAATATATATCCGATATATAGCAAATTGCATTTAAAACTGTGGTCTTTTGGCATTGCTATCACAAGATGTATCGACATTTGCATGGGGGGCAGTTATCGATAAATATGAAATAAACTTGCAAATTTTAAATCTCTAGCTCTAATCTCTGAGATCTGAGTGCTCACATAAAGGACAGACGGACATGGCTATATCGACTTGGCTTTTGATCCTGATCAAGAATATATATACTTATTGGGGTCTGAGATGCTTTCTTCTGTCTGTTGTATACTGTGCATAGCCAAAACCACTTAGGGGACAGCAAGTTTAAGGTTCGTCAAATAACAAATTTGTATATAAAATCCGTTGTTGTAGTTATAGTAGTTGGAATAGCTTACCAGTGTTGCCCCGTGTAATACCCACGAAGCAATGCAGTCAACGAATATGCTTCACATTTCTCAAAGTTTCGAATAACTCAATTTTGATAATTCTAGCTGTAAAACTGTGGGCCAGCCACTGGGGCAGTTTGAACTTTAGCCCGTACCGTGAACATGTGCACAAATACATCCATATAAATATTTGAATGTAGTTCGCATAAATATTACTCATTCAAGCTTTTTGGCAAAAGCTTTCATGTGTCGCTTTTGTGGTATCTGCAAGCGAAGCTCAAAAGCTCAGGTTTATGTCCTATGGCAGCTTAAAGCTTTGAATAAACTTCTAGTTTCGTCAACCATATAGCTTTAACTGAAAACTAGACTCGCAGCAAAAGCTCCTCAGCAAACACACACACACATTTATATATATGAATATTTTTGTATATATATATATATATATATATATATGTATATGTATATGTATATAGTGCATGTGTGTTTACTTATTAATAATTGCATTAAACATACGCGACGTAGGCGCGCTGCATTTACTCCATATAAATAAGTTTTTGTGTTGCTCGCTGCTGTTTACTGTTTGCTCTTGTTGTTGTTTTTCCAGTTGTTATTGGTGTTTTTTGTGTGCGGTCTTTGCGGCGCCAATGGCTTTCAGTTGGCGCGTTCAAGTGCACACGTGACACAAAGCGTCCAGAGAACCGGAGAGAGAAAGCGATACGCTGTGCTGCAGCAAAGGGGGAGAGAGAGATGAAGAGAGAGAGAGAGAGAGAGAGAGGGAGAGAGAGAGAGAGGGAGAGAGTAATAATGAGAGTGACACAGAGAGAGACAGAGACAGAGACAGAGAGAGAGAGAGAGAGAGAGGGGCTAGTCCGTTGTGGTTGCATTAGATTAATCATATGCCTTGTCTAAAGGCCAACAAAAGCAAAAAAATAATAATAATAAAAAGGCCACATTGGCCAGCGGTTTTTTAAGGAACAACATAAATAATACACTTGGGTGCAGGGGTTTGTGTGTGCGTGTGCATTTATAACCAGCCTCACACACACATGTTGCCAATGCCTTTTTCAATTCAATTTTCGCTTTATCGTCTGTTTCTTTTCCATTTACACTTTTCACCTACTTTCGGCTTTTGGCCTATACCTGTACGTGTGTTATTCTCTGAGTATGGAGTATGTGTGTGTGTGTGTGTGTGTGTGTGTGTGTGTAGTTTTTGTCGGTCGCTGTGTCGCCTGTTTGCCTGTTTGCCTGTTAGTCCTTCCCCAAACTCCATTAGCTCGTTTCAGCCGCGACCGCGTTCTTTTGGTCAATCGAATGAGCCATGTTCCCATGGCTTTTAGCCTCAAGCGCTCCAACTCCTTGCCTGCCACACCTCCCGCCATACCTCCGCCCTCCTATGCCCTCATTTGCCTGCCCCGCTTTGCTAGTGCTCAGGCATGTTCAGTCAGCGCTTCATTTAAATAGTATTTTCTTGCCTTTTTTTATTTATTTTGTTTTTGCCTTGTCGTTTTCTTTTTTTCAGCATTTGCTTAAGCCATGTCCGAGTTTGAATTGGAATCGGAGTCCGAGTCCGAGTCCGAGTCGGAGCCCTGCGCCCAGTCCAAAGTTGTTATTTTTGCTTACTGTTGTTTAATTCTTTTTTTTTTTTTTGGTGTTCTTTTACATGTTCGTGCCAAGTGGCACTAAAACTATTTGCCTTTGCTTCTGGCAGTTTTTGCTGTTGTTGCTGCTGCTGCTGCTGCTGCTGCTGTGTTAGCAGCGCCAGCACCTGCCGGGCACACAACACGCAGAGTGCAGCCGCAGCAGCAGCAGCAATAGCAGCAGAAACAGAAGCAGCGACAACAGCAGCAGCGGAGACAGCATTTGAGCCGAGCGACTGCAGCAATCGCACGTGCTTTGGGCTCGTTTTGCTTTGGTTTGGTTTGGTTGGCATTCGGTCGGTCTCGGGGTGGCTTCGTCTCGGCTCGGCTTTGGGGCAAGCGTCGCTTGGCTGGGCACTCTGTGGCACTGGCTCCATTTGCAGCGCTCAGTCGTCGCAGTCGCAGTCACGTCGTCACAACGTACCGCGTTCCACGTAGCGCGTGGCGGCTGTCGTCGTTTACGTCGTCAATCAGTCAGTCAGTCAGTCAGGCAGTCAGTCAGTTAGTCAGTCAGTCGGTCGGTCGGTCGGTCAGACAGTCGGATAGTCTATCAGTTTGTCAGTCAATCATTCATTCAGTCAGTCAATCAGTCGGCGGCTTTTGCGCTGCCCCTGCGTCTTAGCTGCCTCGGGGCCCGGCAGATGCGTGCCACATTCAGTTTCCCGCGCGCGCCCGTGTTGTTGTCTGTGCTCTGTTTATTTTTCCCGAATTAATTTTTTTTTCATCGTGGTTTTTTTTGTTTTTGTTGTTTGTGACTGTGCGTGTCAACGTTAACCTCAGCTTGAAAAGGTGTTTAAAGCGTTGCCCGAAAATATGACGAAGATGAAAGCAAAGAAAACAAAAAATGAAGAGCAATGAAAGCAGCCATTAAACTTTGTTTGCCTGCAACACCGAAATTTGTGCAACTGCAACTCAACTGCTGCTGCTGCTGCTGCATGCGGCAAACAAATAAAAGACTTGAGACTTCATCTAGTCTCCGTCTCAGTTACAATTACAATTACAGTTAGAATGACGACAAGCCACCCACCAACCCACCAACCCAACAACCCAACAACCTAACGACTCATCAAGCCACTCGCTCTCTCATTCGTTTGTTTGTTTACCTTAATTAATGCAACGTGCAACGTGTAGAGCGCATCTTGCAATGTGCAACGTGTAGAGCGCAGCTTGCAACTTGCAGCATAATTTACCTAGACCTACCTGGCTCCTCCCCAAATCCATATGCCACTTGCAACTTGGCAGCGGCAACTTGGAAACTTTGCCCTGGGGCGCACTTAGCTGCTGGCTGAAGGCTCAGTTAATGAATATTTTAGCCAAGTTCATTTCCATTCCAGCCATGAATCGCATTTGGAATCGGGCATCGACGTTAAAGTCGCCAGTCGGCTGCCACTCAATTTGCTTTTGTTTGGTTACATAAGCCTCGCGGCTTTAACTTCATTTCACGCCCATAAGGAATTTGGCAGCGGTTTATAAAAAGATTAATTGAAACAAAAAAAAAAAAACAAAAAAACAAAATATGCCTTCAAATTAGAACATATATGACATATTCAGGGAAACATTGTATATACAATTATTTTCCTTATGAGAATTAAAAATAATAGAGCGAGTTGAAGAGTAAGAGTTAAGTAAACCCCATTTGGCATTTGCGACATCAAAAAGCGGACCAAAAACAACATACTCAAATTGTGTGAATAATAAAATACACATATTGCGTATACGACGCGTTGACGCCGTTGCTTCTGACCCAAATTGAATAAGGCACAAGGGAGAACAAAAACCACACAACAGAAAAAAAACATATTTAAATTAATATTCTTTAAAAGCGAACGCATTTTGAATTCGAAGTCGCAAAAACTTTTTTTCGTCAGGTGGCACTAAACAAAACTACTTAAATTAAATAATTTGTTCGCTTTTGCACAACAAATCGACAAAAGTAAAACCGCAAACACAACACTGGACCACACACTTGCTTGGCTAATAATTCTACATAGAATAAAAATAGTTAAAAGACCCCAACTGAAAAGAAAAGAAAAATTATTTAAACTAAAATTTAGTTTATTTAAAACAAATCGGAGTACTTTCAATTCAATTCCACATTGCTTTAGGAGAGATGCTTAAAAATGAGTGAAAATCATAATAGATTTATATAAATATCAAGTCTCAAGCTGAACTCCTCTTAACGCCAGGTGGCGCTTTAATATTAAATTAAGCTAAGCAATTTTCATATTTGATTTTCATAGCTGATGCTAAAAGTAAGTTGGCGTGACGGCGCCGCTTGCTTAGCCTTGGCTTAAGTAACGCTTTTTAACTTTGATTGAACTTTCAACATGCAACCAAACAACGACAACAACAGCAGCAACAACAACAACAACAACGATAACAACATACCCCACAACAACAGCAATTTGCTCAGTTGAAGAACTGCGAACAATTCGCACGCACATTTTCGCCAGTTACATTTGTATACCCTGAACCCATTAAAAACGGGTATAAGGGGAGTAAAGATATTGTGCAAATGTATGTAATAGCCAAAAGGAAGCATTTTCGAGTGTCGTATATGTATTCATGACCAGGATCGATAGCCGAATCCATCCATCGATAACTGTTTCCGTTGGGCGAATATCGGTACATTTTGATTTCCAATAGCAATAAATGCCACTACTTTAAGCGCAGAGGTTTCTAATTGAGATATAATATACATGGACATATTATTGATCAATAGGATAAGTTTCATCAAGATCAGATAAGAAACACCTACGTTACTAGGCAGCAGGCGCAAGCTTCGAAAGGTAATCGACGCGGTTGTAAATATATTTGTGTGTATTGCGCAGCGCCGTTATCGACAATTGTGTGTATATACACACACACACATACATCCACATACATATATACATATGTCGTGTTTGTCGCAAGCCGGTGATTTGCGATCGGGCTTTGAATAAAAACTGGCAACGTCTGTTTTTACTTTTCGGTATCTGTGTCGACGATAAGGACCCTTTTTGGAAAGAAAAATGTCAATAAAACTGGAATATATTGACAGCTGAGTGCGAGGTATATCCCAGTCGAGCTCACTCGACTCCAGCATTCTTACTTGTTTTGCTTGTATTTTTTTATTTGACGAGGAGTTGGAGGAAGTTGCTAGGTGGTTTGCCGACCAAGTGGCTCAGCAATCGAGTGGTGCGTGGTGCTGCTAATGAATGCCTCATGAAAATAGGCGCCACTAGAAGCCACTCGAAATCGCTGTGCTACGGCAACTCCATTAACAATTTGAATTTACTTCACTCTACTCTTGTGTGTGTTTGTGTGTGTGTCTGTGTGTGTGTGTGTGGCTTTGCTCTTTACTATTTTTGTTTCAACTGTTTTAAACTCGAAATTGATTTTCTGTTTTTCTCACATTTTTTTCTCGCTGTTTTATATCGTTCGCAGATATTTGAAATTTAAATTAATACATTCAGTTCTCGCGCATTTTGTTTGGTTTGCTATTGTCCTTAAATACATTTTTATTTTTTTGGTCAATTGAATTACCATAATAATGGGGTATTGAAAAATGGTTTGGTTTCGCCTATATACATGCATAATAGTGAGTGCTTTATCTGTATACACATATATATATATATATATATATTTTTTTTTTATATTTATTTATTTATATTTATTTATCTAAGGCATTTGCCTATTTCGGAGACTCTACAGAGTTCGCTATAGGCTACTCCCAGCAGAACATTTGAATTTTTCCAAAAGAAAAAACACCATCAATTACTTGCATTTGTATTTTTGAAATCAAATTATAAAGCGTTTTTCCAGTTGTTTCAGAAACCACGGTCTGCCTCTTAATCGAATCACATTTTCATTTGAGTTATGTTTATTGTTTTTCCGTTTTGTTTTCACTAGCCAGATCCACCTGCGTGCGAAATATATTTCCATTTTTTTTTCTGATTAGCTCTTTTTCTGATATGCCCCTATATATTGTTGTTCAGTTTTTGTATGTTAGTTTCCACTTTTGTTGCCTAGCTTATAACTTTTTAATATTTATTTATAAAGTTTTGCAACTATACATATTGATTTTGGTATAAAGTTAAAAGTGCGCTTGCCTCGTTATTTTAAAGATGGGGGAAATCTACACAATAATGAATAAAACTATTTATGAAAATTCCGATCGTTAATTGATATGTTAATATGGATGTTAATATGCATTGGTGTATCAATAGAAATGTAGTTAATACTGCATGTATTTGGAATTGCTCTATATTTCTTTAAAGGGTATCTGCCGGTCGACTTTCTTTATCTTTTCCAGGCTGCGTTGCAGTTAAGCCCTTTGCTGACATTTATCTAGCGTAATAGAATTTGACTGGCTTTAAAGTCATCTCTTTACACAAATAGTAGTATTACAGTGCTGTCCACCCTTCTTGCCTCTCCATCCATGCCGTTTTCGCTCAATTTCTATCTCTATCTCTATGCCCTTGTCGTTCTCTGCTTGCCCATTAACTTCGCAGTCGCCTGCACAGTTTCTCCATTTCAAATGCTGACTGGGTGCTACAAATTATTTGCTTGCCGCAACCTTTTTTTTGTGGCACATATATTTTTGGCAGCATAACATGTTGCAGAAGGGCCGTAGTTGTAGCAGAGTGGGGATGGAGTAGTGTGTGTGATGTGTTGAGGCAGCAGCTTAAGGCCTGGCAAAAAAGTTACGCACTGCGGCGAGTTTTGGTTTTTAATATGCCGTGACCCACAGAGATGTTTGTGTGTGTGTGTGTGTGTATGTGTGCGTGTGTGTGTGTGCGTGTGTGTGTGTGCGTGTGTGTGTGTGTGCGTGTGTGCGTGCGTGTATCTCGATGTGTGTGCGCTTCACGTGCGCTGCGTGATTTTAATTTGAAACAAGCACAACACAAAAACACACACACGCACACGCACACAAACACACACACACACACACACCTTTGCTGTGCTTTTCTCTGCTTTCTATTTGGTTTATTTTTTGTTTTTTATTTTGCATTTTGTTCGTTTTATTTGCGTCCTATTTTTTTTTACACTTGGCCTTTGCGTAATTCTTTTTACGACTCAACAAGCAATAGAAATAGCAGAAGAAAAAAACAAAAACTTAAATAAAAAAAAATAAAAATAATATATACATATATATATATATAACAAATGTGAAATGAAGAAGGAAACACAAGAACTTATTGATCGGGGAGGCTTGAAGCCAATTTGAAGGCCAAACATACGCACCGTAGGCCTCGTACTTGCAGGCTGACTTTTGGCTGGATTGTGGTGTGCATTGTTATGTAAACATACCATTTATGCAGCTAGATAAAGAAAGCGACAAGGAGGGGCAGAGAGAGAGAGAGAGAGAGAGAGAGAGAGAGAGAGAGAGAGAGAGAGAGAAATAGAGAAGCTGTGCCACATGCAACGATGACGTCATTGTAAATTATTTTAAAATTTTGCGTCAAAGGACAAGCAGCTGCTGATTCTGCGGAAACGGAAGTAACGACAAGACAGGCCACAACAGCACGGCATACACATCAGATCAACACATACACCAACAAGCAAACACACACACACACATACATAGCTAGAGCTCTGACTGCACTTTGCTTTATCCGTGTCAAACATTTTCATCCACTTGTTCGCATTATTCTCGCACAGCGTGCGGATTTACCACCCCATTTTACTCCAACCACCTACCATAGTATTCTCCAAAGCTTAGCTCCTGACTTCAAAGGAAATGCCAGAAAAACCTCAACAAAATGTAGAAAAAATAAAATGAAAACGCAAGAGGAAAAGCGTAAGAATTGCTAAGCAAGAGCTCGTTCTCAAATCAAGCAAGCAAAAAAATCGCAACAAGTTTAAATATATACATAAAATACCAAATAAACGTATGTATACATTCCCTTAGGATGGGCTTGGGGGCGTGACAGCCACCCGACCGATTTGTTGAGATACATTTATTTTTTTGCGATACTCAAATCAAAATTCGATTCGCTGAGCTGCGATGCCACTTGTCGTTGGCGTTTCAATATTGCAGCGCAGTGGAGCTCACAGCTAAGCAAATCCGCCAGCCAGCCCGCCACCCCCTTCCCACACACAGACATCGTCACTAGCATCTAGCAGACAAGTTTGGGCGCAGCAGTTGCATTAGCCGCAGGCCAATCAATTGACGTCGATCCATCGTTTTTAATTATGCAGACATTCAGGCAGCAGGGGAAAAAAGGCGTATAAGCCGCCAGCCAAGTGCATATTTCTATATATATATAAATATATATATATATATATATATATGCCATTCAGGCGTCGTTGCCAAACCATTTGGCCTTAAGCGTTTTTGCAAGCTTTAGCTTTGGCCAAATTATTTTGTTATTATTATATATAGATATTTAATGGGTTCGATTTCTAGCACTTCACAATATAGTTATCTAATCCTTGAACCGGCTTATCAACCATGCCAAGGCTAGCAAGATTTTAAATTTATTAATATGAAATTTCACGAGGAAAAGCAAATTAATATTTAATTTTAAGTTTATATTTAATCAATTTTGGCGTCAAGTCTCAAACTACTTATCAAATTGCATTTATTGATTGGTCCAACAGTGTTTCAGAACGTTGTTCAGTAATGATTAAGCATTAAAATGTTTCTAATTTAATTACTCTCCACAGGCTTACATTTATTAAATATAATAGCACTTAATAAATTGCATTTATCGAATGTCCCAAATGTTTATGGCTCAGGTAGTTGTTCAAGAATTGTTAAATAAACATCTACATTTATATACATGTCCCGTTTCATCAATAAACCACTAAAAAAAAACCCTTATTCGATTTAACGTGATTGCTTTCCAAGTTCGAAGGACTGATCAAATTCATTTTAAAATTTTGAAATTATATTTGCTAAAACACAAAAAAATAAAATGAAAAAAACCAGAAGAGGCAAACAAATTCATTTTGAATCACTCGCAAATTCGCTGTAAAATTCCGAATAGCATTATGCGCCGAGAACATTCACAAAGCAGCCGACAATTTGAATTTGCGTTGCGGGTTGACTGGTCGAGGCGGGTAGCGATTGATTTTAGAACCCAACTTTAATCCCAGCAACCCAAAAAAAATAAAATAAAAAGAGAAATTCGTTTGGCTGTGCGCTCCATTGCGGCTAGATTTAGCTAGGCTACCAAAAAAAAAAAAAATAAATAAATAAAATATAAAAAAAACAATGAAAGCTTTGCGTGTATTTAGGCGGATTGTCTATAATTGTGTGTGTGTGTGTGTGCGAATGTGTGCAAGTTTGGAAATTTGCTGTTATATATAAATTTAACATCAACAAGCGCCTCGTCTAATTAAGCAAAAGTAAATAAACAACCAAAAAAAAGAAAAACAACAGAAAAAAAGAAAAAAAATCAGAAATAAATAAAATTAATTCAAATGCTAACAACAACAATAACAAGAATAATAAAAATCAGCAAGCAGCGAGCAATAAAAATTAACATAAAATACGCCAATGCCAAACGAGCGACTGTTCTCTGTATATATGTATGTTTGTGTCTCTGCGAGTGTGTGTGT
Organism: Drosophila macrothrix; assembly: GCA_035042055.1. NCBI lineage: Eukaryota > Metazoa > Arthropoda > Insecta > Diptera > Drosophilidae > Drosophila > Drosophila macrothrix. Next base: position 24,549,722 of record JAWNLX010000587.1, read on the forward strand.
GTGTGTGTGTGTGCGTGTGTTTGTGTGTTTGTTGGCCATAAAAAATTACGTTGTGCCGCCTGCGGTGCTGTCTGTGAGGCAGGTGTAACAACAACCAGTCGAACAGAACTTCAGCCAGACGGGCTTTAAAGTGCAGATTCACAGATTTGTTGATACACACACAAAGCTTGCTCAAGCTGATAGAGTGTCCGATTAGAGGATACCCTGTAGCAAGTACGCCTGTGCTTGCAATTTTCAAAAATATTATGGGATATAACTGTCTAAAGAACAGATGAAGGGTGAACAAATGCAAGAGATGAGTCGTGTAAAAATGCTAATAACAAAAACCTATATGAAGGTTTGTAATAAATTTGATAGGCTGACGTTAACGCTGATTGCGAATATTATTTTTCAAAAAGTTGATATTGTAATTAAAATTGTTTCTGTTGTGAAAGCAGCTAAGGAATTTGATGTTAAACTGACCGAGATTATATTCACTACAAGCAGCCTTATACCAAATTTGTAAGCTCAATTCCTTGAAACTGTAAATAGCGAAGAGGATTATGTGAAGTGGGCTTCTATGAATTCTGTTGGCAACACTTTAAAAGGCGAATAAACCTTAAAATATAATCCATAAAGCCAGTGCACAACTAGTTGGTGGTAGACGATGTTGCAGCTGCATGCCTCATGCTGCAGTTTCGCCGTCGACCATGCTGCAGCGTGTTTACACGAACCGAGTTCTGTTAAGGTTTCGCTTAAATGGGTTAGCTCGGTTAGCTGGTTAGCTGGTTAGCTGGTTAGCTTGTTAGTTAAATACAGTACGTAGCAGGTCACTACAACTTTGCTGGGCTCATTGATTTCTAGCATGCACTTAGCTTAATTAAATGCTGGCCACTTAATATTTGTCGGACGGGCGCAACTGTTAGCGGCAAGCTGTCGAAAGAAGAGTTGCCAACAATACACCATTGGAGCAACTTTTGCAACATACGTACAACAAAACGCAAAACGAACTTTGAATGTCACGTGGCAGTCACAGTTCCAGCTCTAATTTCAGCAGCAAACAGACAGTTACAAATTCTCGAACACACACGCACAAACACAAGCACACACACACGCATACACACACACACACGCATACAACACTGAAGTCGGCTCAACACGAAACTATAAATGTTAATAACAAGCAACATTGTTACCAGTATTTAATTTTTTTTTTTGCCCAAACTCCCGATGTCCCATTGCTCATCCCCTAGTAACATAGCAAACACACACACACTCAATTCACTCCCCTCTATCTATGGCTCATTGTGCAGCACTGCGACTCGTCCTGGTTGCTGTTGTTGTCGATTCTCGGTCTGTTAGACAAAAAGTTTTAATGGCATTAAGCAAGCCAAAAATAAAACAACACAAAATAATAGTAGCAAAAGCAACAACACAACTACCATGTGAAATTAGAAGCACAAAACTAAACACACACATACACACAGCCAAACACTCAAACACACAAACACACACACACTTACACTCTTTATCGTAGAGTCACACAATTGTGTGCAATTTGCCGTAGGAATGCAAACCGTGAGGGGCAAGCGTGGAAAAAATGCTGCATACTTTTTGGGGCCGGTGCTGTAATTGCAGTTGCCTGATGTTGGTGTTGTTGTTGTTGTTGTTGTTGTTGTTGCCCGTTGTTAGCGTTATAAAATATACACTTAAATTTAAATTGTCGTAAATTAATTGTAAAACTCGGCAACAACAACTCACACTACAGCAGCAACAACACCAATAAAGTGGTAAACTACAGCGGCGGCAGCGGCTAGGTGTGGGTATGCATGTGTGTGTGTCTGTGTTTTTGTGTGTGTGTTTGTGTGTGTGTCAATTATCTGTGCCCACCCAGCAAAGCGACCACGTGGCAAGCCGCAAAAAGACGATAGCAATAACAAGAACACCAACAACAGCAACAACAAAAGTAATAACCAAAAGTTGCGTGCGAGACTCACCGCAACAACAACAAAAACTACAACAAAGTGAACACATCAACTTTGTAACCTTTGCACTTTTACTAATTTCAATCTCTTTCTGACCCGCCCAATCACACACCAACATTAACTCACTGCCGGGCAGAGCGTCCATACAAAGTCAGAACAATTAGTTTCCAAAAAAAAACATTCTGTATAACAACACAAACAAAAATAGAAAAATCTTCTTTTTTACATTTTTCAAATACCGTTTTATTGTGCTGAAGTGGAGGGAATTTTAGTTCTAAGCATTTGAAATGGAAATTAAATTGCAAGCCTAAATTAAACATTTATTTTAGGAAACATTGAACAATCGCTTTGCAAGGCAAGCCTTGGATTATTAAAGCTGTTTTAAATCTTAAAAAATAGCCTTGTTTAAATTCCACACCTTAACACTGAAAATTCGAATACATTGCTATTATTTATCGAAATAACAATGGAGTTCACAAATTATTCGCATTTAAGAACACACCTACGTCCGGAATATAAATGCAATAATAAATATATAATATATATATATGAGTTAGGACTCCGAAAAGCAAGCCAGGCATATGCATAATTCCAGTGTATACATATATATATATATATATATTTATATATAGATTTCGAAGGATTTGACTGTTCAACGAGTTCCAATTTTCATCACAACAACATTATTTGCTCTAATTTTTTTTTGCTACTGCTATTTTTCTTGGAATTGCGTTTTACTGCCAAACCGCTCTCAATCTTTCAATCGAAGTTCCTCGAAGTTTATTTATAAGTTTTGCTTTCATTTTCTAGGGCATCTCAGAGAGCTGACAAGAACTTGGTTGCTGCCAAAATTTGTTCCGGATATATGAGTCTCCCATTCCTTATTTCTCTGTTTCTCACTCGTTTTTCCCCACTCTCTTTCACTCTGTGTTGTGTGTGTCCTGGATTTTGCAATTTCCTCATTTTGGGACATTGCAGAAAATGAAGGCAAACGGAAGTTGGTCAAATGCTTCACAGCACTGAGAGCAAGAGTATAAAAATTATTCTAAAACCCTAACCGCATGACCAAACCCAAATCACAAGCAGATTCCACTGTTCGTTACCATGTCCCTCCTTAGAACACATGAAAGCTGGCAGCTTGTCAAGCTCTGAGCGAATTCAACTTTAAACTCTGCAAAATCCAACTAAATAATGGGCATATTAATTAAGCGACGGTTATTGCAGAACGTTTTTACCTTTTATTTTTTAGATTCACTGATGTCGAAGTTTTATGTTTTGCTAGCCCAACTTAATTCAATATTTCTATATTCTTACTTAATATTCAGTAATAATCATTTTCGATAAATGAATCGATGGATTGTCATAAGTAACGTCGAGAACTGTACATAACACCCTCGCATATTGGTATTCATGTAGCTTTTAGATTCTTAGTTGCAACAATGTTAATACGACTGGTATGACATTCCTCTGTATAATTGACTTGGCCATTGATTTGTCAATTAGCATGCGATTGTCGTGAGTTAATTTCCCGATAATCAGTTATTCAGTGGCTCGAATCATATTGTTCCATTGGCTTGCACAATTTCTATGCCTTTCCAAAATTCGCTTCCAAACTGCTGACAAAAGGCTCTTTAAATATGCATTGGTGTTGATAACAATCACAAGCACACTTCTCTCTCTCTCTCTCTCTCTCTTTCTCTCGCTATCTCCGTCTTTCTCTTTTAATAACTGGCTCTCTTTCTCTTTTTGATTGCATTTCGTAGTTAGTGGTTGGGTTGGTGTTATTTATGTTTGCTATTGCCCCATTACCAAGTGTATTTTTGCAATAAATATGTAAATTCACATATTGAATTTCATGAATGTAGGTTTCTTCATTCGTTATGCTCATTCTCTTTTTTCATCTCGCTCTTGCACTTCTCCCTCTCTTTCCCTCTCGTTGTCTCTCTCTGGGGCTTCCCGTGCCTTTTCATCTAATGCGATTTGTTCAAAACTCTTTTAATTGCCAGCTTAAATTCCCTGTATATTGTCGAGCACTTACTTGCTCCCCATCTACTGTGTCTCAGCTCAGCTTTTATCTATATATTTGAATATTTTTACACTAATTGCGTATACGTCGCGTGGCCCATATGGCTCACGTGTGCATTCGTTCACATTTCCCGAATGTGCCACATGTTAATATCTTAAATGAAAATCATTAAACTCGCTCCAAGCTGCAATCTCATCGATCACAAAATCACTATAAGCTTTCAGAATTTACACATTCAGCAGGAGAAAATATGCTTGTATATCATATTTAGAGATTCCACTGGGCCTTCAAATATACTAAAATGCGCTAAATAATAAATGGAAATGTCACAAAGATAATAGACAAATTATTTTATTTATTGTATACTCTTTTCCCGTCGCCGAAATATGATTAAATCTGATAGGTTAAATAAATTCTCGGTTTTAGGTTAGTCAAAAATACTATATTACAAATATTTTGAGATTTGAAGATTGGCAACTGAGCAATGCATAATAAAGTAATTCAAAACGATAAATTAGAATAATATGAGGCTGAGAACTTGCCTGAACTCAATAGACTGAAAATCTAGAAGACTCGCCAAAAAAGCATTACACCCTATTGTATATACATCTATGTATATAGTATTTGGAAATATTTATCTTATATATGCAGTTGCTTTAAACTGCATTTATTGATATTTCGACTTGCTCAAGAGCTTAGTGGTTGCATAACAATGCATCCCCGGCTTGCTCTTCATCCTGATTTCCCCATCCATTTGCCCTTGTGTTTGCAGCAGCTCTAAAATAAGATAAGACTTCTGCTGATGCAACTGCCTGGCTGGGTGGCACTTAATCCAAGAGCTTTTTGTAGTTTAGATGCAACTAGCAGTGGCATGCAGCACTGGAACGCAGCACCAATAACAAACAAAAATGTAACCATTTTATGTTGCCTGTCCAAGACTTGAAGTTAAAATAATTTAAACCATAAATAATCAGTTCTGTCTGCCAAACTGTGTGTGAATGTGGCAGTTCGGCGTGGCATTGCTGCAACTCGCAGCTGAATATACATATGAATGTGTGTATGTGTGTAGCTCGTGAGGTGCAGAAGGCACCCCTACACACTTAGCTATAAATTGAATGTCATAAATGTCGGCGCAAAAATGTTCCACTCTATTTTTTTTCTCCATTTTTCGTTTTGCTTTGTTTACACGATTCGGGGGGCATGTGAGACGGCGGGAGGGAGTGGCTACTCGTGAGTTGAAGCTTGCGTGGTAGCCCAAAGTTTACCTCTACATGAACACACTCATTCACACACAGATACACACACACACACACAGACACACATATGTACATACACGCATTGCCCAGCTGTCATATTTGTTGGCGATTGTCTGTCATTTCCAATTTGCTGTCGTGCTCCATTGGCATTCCTCCGTCATTTACTAATCGATAAATTTTTTGTATTTGTATATACGAAAAACTTATAGAGAAGCAGAAAAATAGCGAGATAGCAAAGCAAACTGAAAAACCGTAGCATACATTACAGCGTTAAGCTCTCAGTTAAGAAGTCGCGATTTGCACTTTACTGCATCTCAATCAAAGCCTCAATGTCTCAGTCAATCAGTTCGGTGGGTTCCTGGACACGCCTCCTAACAAATAGATGACCCAGCACCTTACTCAACGCCCCCTTTCTTTGCTCGCTCTCTCTTTCTCTCTCTCTCTCCCATTTCCAGGCTGTTTTATTAATAATAGCGACCCGCTGTGCAATAGAACAATAAATTTGTGCATAACAGAGGCGAAACTCTCGGAAATCTTTATGACGCCTCGGGGACTCGAAAGCGCTGCAACGGGGTGCAGCGGGAGCGTCAGCGGTCTATATTTAAGCGGCAGATTGGTCTCTTCACCCTATACATAGGGTCACTGTTTGCCAGCAGAGAGAAAGAGTCCTTTTATAATGCTTATAAATTATGCATATGTTTTGTTTGTTGTTTCAAAGCATTTCGCGGAAAATGCGGAAAATTCGCTGCATATTAGAAACGCCCGGAGGCAGCGCCCAGCCAGAGCTAGCAATAGACTAAAAAGATATAAGTGAGAGGGAGAAGGAGTGACACACAGAGAGAGATAGACGGAGAGAGCCAGTGAGCCTGGCACAGGCATTTGCATTAGACTCTGACTGAGCATAAATTACACAAATAATCGCAGAGTTTGTAGACGACTAAAGGGGAGAACGGTGAAAGAAGCAAAGTTGTGAGGGGGGGGAGCTCTTGGGAAAGTACCGCTATGCTTTTGGCAAATTCCAAAAGGATTTTTGGCAGCTCAACAATTTTGCCAAGATATTTTTTTATTTTTATTTTTATTTTTTCATGTTATTAGAAAAGTCCATGCTCTTAAATGTTAATGGCTTCATTAAAAACGCGTCAACTGCAAATTGGTCATGCAAAATGTGTTTTCTATTCAAAGGCAAAGCTGCATTAGCTTTTATTCTTTTTTTTTATTTTTCATGAAGAGAAAATCTGTAGTCTACAAACCAGGAAAAGAAATGATTTCAAATAATGATTATCTGTGTGAAGTCTGCCAGAAAGTATGTCTATACCAGCAAACACAAATATTTTTCTAAAAGTAGCTGGAAATATCCTCAAAATCAATTTTTATTATATTAGTGGTTGAATAACCACATGGCAATAATCTGATTTTAAGACTATTTCGGATTTCATCCTCAACTATGTTCGACATGGACCTAAACCTAATTTATAATTATAGTTTGATGGTTTAATCTCATTTTGCTTATTGATGCACAATTTTCAATTAATAACCATAAAGTGCTTTTGCTGGGACCAGTAACCCAAATTGTGGTTAGAATCGAATAATCGAATATGTCGCAATATGAGTCAAACATTGCTTAAATTACCAAAAAACTCATATTGTAGTATTGGACTTTGGGCTATTATTGAAAGTGAGTGTTTTGCCAGCGGTATTTCAAGCATTGTTTTCAACTCAAAAACTCACATTTGAAATTTATTCATTTTGGTGACCTGCTATTTTTCGCCATTGGCAGCTGACAGATTTATGGGCGCATAAGCTGTAGTTGCTCAACGCTGGCCACGCTGGCAGGGGTTTGCTGTGATTGCCTGTTACCTGTTGGCCTGGTAAAAAAAAAAGAAAAAAACATGGGAGATTCTGCTAAAAGCGCATTAAATACGCATTACGTGCGCTGCGACCCGCCCACTTATAAAACTCTTATATCAAACAATTCCATATTCCATTCCGCCCACTCCACCCTCACCAGTGCCCTTAGCCCCTCGCTCGCTCTTTTGGCCAATGAGAACCGCGTCGTTGCTTTCAAATTAGCGCAATGCTCAATTAAATGCTTTGGCAACCAGTGGATGTGGGAAGGTGTGGACTGGTAAAGATGGTAGTGGGTAGGGGGGTAGGGGGTGTGGGCAGGTTTTAAGTGGTTGAATATTCGCTGCTTGCCTGGATGCGCTTCGACGCGCATTTTATGCTTCAACACTCACAGCCACACACATTCACCCACACGTACACGCACACACACACACACACACACACACACACACCCTCTTACACGTACACACACACGCCAACGCACACTCACACTCACATTCACATTTAATTTAGTTGAATCTAATTTAATAACGAGCAGAATAAGTTGAGATGCAGGCCGCTAGCAGCAGCGATAACCGCAGCATATTAATGTTAATGTTAATGCTGATGAGCCCTGAATGATGCACTCATCACACACACAGTTAGGGTGGCATTACAGTTAGCGCTAACAAAGCCCACGAGATAGTTGAGACAAGCTCTTATTGGATGTGTCTCTTCGATCAACTATAATTAGTTATGGACAAAGAGACAATATTAGTTGGAGTGCTTTTAATATTAATTAATTTAACTTAACATACTAACTAACTATCGATATTGAAGACTCAATTTCTAGCAGCCTTGACTCAATTGTTGAAAGTTTTTCACAAGACTTTCACTTTTGTAATGCTTGTAATGTAATGTAGTTATTATTATTTTCGAATAGACTTATTTGCAGATATCGATTAAATATCGATTATATTAGGCAGAGGTTTGGTCATCGACATAATCGTTTGTGGCTACAAATATGTGCCACCATTAAACGCACCACCCACGCCTACAGCTCCATACTGACCAAAACAAACACACCAACCACAGCTGAAACACACACACATTAATCGAATGACCGCCTCTAATGCCTTAATCCATGCAGCTCATGCTGTGCCCGTCAGTCTTCCAATGTGTCTCCCTCTCTACCTCTCTCCCTCTCCCTCTCTCTCTCTCTCTCTCTCCTTCTCTCTCTCTGTGGTTTTCTCACGATTCTCTTTGACTCGCCCACTGACATTGACCTTGTGTGTGTGGACGCATTGCAAGGCCTACGGTAGATATACATATACGAGTATATATATTTACCCCTGCTTAAGCCCCATTCTCACCTCTGCTGCTGCTTGGACTTGTACTTGAAATCGCTGGGAATCGGTTGCAAGCTAATGCGCTTATGTCGACGGTGATGCAAGTGTTTGGCATTGCATTTAATGCCATGCACTTAATGCCTAGCAAAGGGCGCACAAATCAATAGACCAGCTCGTGACATGGCCAATGCGAGCAATTCCACCTGCAAAACCCAAAATACAAAACCCACCCACCCAACCAACCAAGCAACCAAGCAACCCCAACCATCCCCCAAACCTCCCTACCCTAACGAGCAGCCAGCCGAGCATTGTTAACTCAATTTCGACACGGAAGCAATTTTCAAAGTGGCAGCAAAGCCAGCGACAAGTGGCAACTAACCAAATCCATTCGCCAGACATACGAACACACACACTTGGCTTTAAAAACGGAACCTCCACTTAAACACTACTACTATCCTGAGCAGTTGAACAGTTCTACTTCCTCTCACTCTATCTCTGCCTAGAACACCGTGCGTTCTGTGCTCCATTAAACGGGGCCATTAAATGCGTTCCGTGTGTCTGAGACTCGGCGGAAACAGGTGGCGGGGAGGGGGTCGATATGACAAAATGAAGCATTGACACACCGTTTATGAAATCAATTAGCGAATGCTTGTACCTGATGCTGTCTGTATCTTAAGTTTTTCGTCCTTCACTATTAATAAATAAATTTTCCATGTGGAAAACGGGAATCTTCTCCAGATCAACACGGAAACCTTCTCTGCTGTAGTCAGTTTGCTTTATGACAACAAATCAATCAAGTCTTCCATATCTTATAATGAAGTTCTCAATTTGGTTGAATAGCTTATGTCATTTTCAGCCTTCACGTTTGCACTGGTTCTTAACAAATCACCCTTTCATTTTTTGACCTGTTTGCTCACTTGAATCCCTTGCACAATTTATATTACGCTGAACATCTCTATTTCTGTTTTACGTATAATTGTTGGTCTGAATGGGCACTTACAACACTCGATTGATATTCATGACTTCCATGTTCATATAATCGATATCAGTGCTACCCACCTCTCTCTTTCTTCGTTGATTGTTATACGAAACTTTGTCCGTTAAGTGAAACATTTGAATACCCTGAACCCAATAGAAATGTGTTAAAAGTGCTAAGGAAGTTGTGTTAAAGTCTGGTAGAGGCATAGGAAAGACGCTCACTATCCACATATCAGTTTTACCACAACTTTCTTCATCTCCCCCAAAATCGATCAAAATCGATTACCGATAACAACAAAAGACAATTTTAAACATATATCTTTCCCATTGGGTTTATATATACCTCGATACAATATTGATCATCTGTACATTATCCGATCATCAATATCGGTTAAGAAATACGAAAGAAAATCGTGTACTCATATTAACCAAATAACAAGCGTATTTTTCAATATATTGGTTTGAGTATCTAAGAAGTGTACGATTTATGATAGCTAGAAATTTGGGTAAAAATTTCGGTACAGGGTATCTCATAGTCGAACTCTCTCGATCAGAGCATTCTTACCTGTCCTTAAAGTAATGTTGCTTGTTATGTGAATTGTTTGTTAATCGGAGCGTTCGTTATGCGAGGTTACACTGTATACATCTCAGTACTTCTCGCTCTATTCCTTTCGCTCTCTCTCTCTCTCTCTCTCTCTCGCTCTCGCTCTCTCTCTCTCTCTCTCTCTCTATTTACTAATATATGATATCATGGATAAGTTGCGAGATTGTCAATTATACTCCTAGTGTGTGTGTGTTGTTTGTTCAGCTTGTGCATCTTGTGTTGCCCAACGGAAAACAATGCGATGCGATCAATGAGATTTGCTTGGGTTTATTTATACATATTTTGATTGCCATGGAAATGGAAATGACAGGGAGATGCGTGAAATTATTGCAATTACCGTAGCATTTATTGCTGGCCCATTAACATGGGCATTACCGTTGAGATTAACAACAATGTTAACGGCTCTTTTCGATTTACGCAACGTTTTACGTAACGATACTTGTGCTGCTTTACGTAATGCCAAACGTCTTTCATAATTAGGCCATAAGTGTGAGCCAATTTTTATGGGCAAGGACGCCAGCTAATAGTGGACTGGGGCCTGGGCCGATGGCGACTGCTAATTGATTTCTGTGCACAAAACATGGGCAAAAGAAAACTTTCGCAGCGTCGCCGTAAGGTATGCAGCGAGGCAGCCGCGGCAGCCACTGGGGCAGCCCTCAAGGTTGTCGTAATGCATGCAGCTTTTTGTTGCGGTTGCAGCCGAAACGAAAACAGAGGCGTAAATCACCAAAGCTATAGTCAAAGTAAAAGTCAAAATCAAAGCTAAAGTCGCCCGATTGGCGCCACTTTCCAAAGGCAATTGTTCTTGCAACGCACAGCTGCTGCAACCACATAACTATTTAATCACTTCAGTCGTGGTTTAACCTGAAAGCAAGTCAAAGTTTGATAAGTTATGATAAGTAAGCGAATGTCCAACAAAGACTTTCATGAAAATCATGGCTTTGTCATTGTTTGGCCTTCATTTTTGATTTAAACTGATTTGGACATTTTTTTTAAAAATGTCTAATGGGCCATGATCAATTACATTGGATGATTTGACAAATACACTCAGCGAAATTCGATTAAACACACTCATGTTTATGGTGCAAAATATTTATAATTATTATTTATTAATTTATTGTTTATTATTTTATACATAGAAATAAATTAGTTCCATACAAAAATTTTGAATGGGAAAGGAAAAAAAAATCTACCCTGACGAAAAAGCTATAATCCTGACTAACAAGCACATTGGATTGAGCACCAGGCAAATTTTATTTAAATTACGTCGATCGGCATCAGCAATTGATAATGTGTTGAAATTCAAAAAAAAAAAAAAAACTACAACAAAAAATGCTAAAAACAAACTAACATCAGAAGATTATCACACATCCAAAAATCTGAAATCTCACAGGCTGGTCTCGATAAAAATGCTACGGCATCTAAATTCAATATGACTTAAGGTTACAAATATCGAAACAGTGTTCAGCAAATTTTTTCAGGTAGTGATCGATTGGTTTGGAAGAAACTGTGGTCGAAGCCAGTATTAATTAAGGCATACCACCTAGTCGTATTAAATGCTGCCAAATAACACATGTCCTGATGAGATAAAGTTTATTTTCGATGGTCCAAACGGTTTAAATTATAACAGGCACGATTTAATTAAATCAACGACATTATTTCCTACTCGAAGTTGTGGCGGTGCTTCAATCATGATCTGGGCTGAATTCAGTCATCACAACAGGGCCTTGATTTGTAAAATTCCAGGCCGTAGGAGCTCAGAGGGTTTATACATGTGCCCCGAGCCTGTCGTGGGTGGTTTCGGGATAAGGATTTTTAGGCCAGCAAGATCCGATTTTGGCTTCGAGTTTAAGTAGGTAATCGACAGCTTAAGACAATTGAACAATTGCGAAGGCTGTCGTTGAGGACTGGTCCAAAATACAACTATCTGAGTTCTAACAAGTTGTTGAATCGATGTCAAATCAAATGTTGTTAGTTATAAACAAATCTAGTGGCTGAAAGCATTATTTATTTGTTATTTTCATGTCATTCCCTCATATTATATTAATTTTATTATCACTCTCTTTAATCGAATTTTAAAAAAAAAATTAATAAAATATGTTATGTTAATGTTACAAATTTAATTCCTTTTTTATGTGGCGTAAATTTGAAACAGATAACTTTCGTGGAACAAAAAAAACATTTTTTACATTTTATTTTAAATTTTATAAGGCAAGTGCCCTTAATCGAATTTCGCGGAGTGTATGTATATAAATCTATTTCAATAACTATACTGTTGTAAATTTGGCTTATGTCGATAAAATCTTGCAATTAAGAACTTTAGCATTAGAAAAGTAAAAAATATATCTTGGTATAAGAATTTTGCTCTTAGGATAGCAAATATCGAAAACATTTTTATATGTTTTAAGTAGAAAAATGTTTTTTTTTGTTGTACTTTTTAATTTCCAAAAGTCAACGAAACTACTTTAAAAATCAAATAAATGATGGAAACGATGACGAATTTGAGACGGACAATTTTGCTTGAGAAAACACGTTTCAGTTTACATTTTGTAATTGAAAATGCGCTTTCAATTTGAACATTTCATGTTTGCACGGCGAAAAACGAGGATGATATATGTATTGCTCCCTCAATGGGATGCGGGAAGGGGAGTGTTGCAGCAGTAGCAGCAAGTAAATAACATACGTGCGTCAAATGAGTTACAGTTGCAAGTGCGTCGCGAAACTAAAATGTGAATGCATTAAAGCATAAAAATGGCAACAGCGACAACCGCAACAGCAGTAACAACAACAATTGCCACAATAGCAAAAGCAACAACAACAGCAACGGCAGAAACAAAAACAACAACAACAACAATCATCATCAATAGCAGCAGATCAGAAAGCGAAACATTTCAATGCCACATAAGGTGCCTACAGTGTTAAGTTGTTGGCTGCGCCACTGCTGCCACTAAGTGCAACAGTTGCAATTGCAATTGCAGCTAGATAGTTGCAGCAGAAATGGCCGCCGTTGCGGGCCTGTACGGCCTGGGCGAGGATCGGCAGCATCGCAAGAAGCAGCAGCAGCAGCAACAACACCAAAAGGAGCAGCTCGAGCAGAAGGAGGAGCAAAAGAAGATCGCAGAGCGCAAATTGCAGCTCAGGGAGCAGCAGCAACAGCGCAACTCACTCGATGGCTACGGGTATGCTTGCCACAAAATATACATTTAACCGTTTAACTCTTAAATTAAGCTAAGAATCTCATTCATATTTTATACAATTCAGTTACTCACTAATCTAACTAGACCATTTGATATTTGGTCTGAGTCCAATTTGAGTACACAACACTTCTTAATCAAATTCAATTACGCAATGTGAATGAAAAAACTCAATAGGCAAATGCTGGATATTAAAATGAGTAGAGAATAAAACCAATTTGCGTTGATAATTTCAATTTGGCAAATTGTTGTCATCTAGATTGGTTAAATTTAATATATGAAGAAAACAAGCAAGGAAAAAACCAATGTAGCTCGTCGTCAACTACATTTTATTTTTAAAGGGATTAGATTTAAATCTTAATAATTGTCTTTTGAGACTTGAAATTTCCACAGTTAACACTTGATTTATTTGGGATACACGTTTTCATGGCTCGAATTAATTAAATCTTGAACAGTTCTTTGAATATAAAGCCCTTTCAATGTGAAATCGAAATGATTTTAATTAGTTATTAGGGTATGTTTATTTAGAGCAAATCTCTGGCCATTTAACTGTCTATCCTGCTACTATCTGAGTGTCTGTTAAGCTGACTGTCTCTCTGTCCACCTGACTGACATGTAGTTAAGCCTTTTGCACCTGCAACTTGAGTTAAACATTTCGTTCTCACTTGAAGTGTCAGTTGAGCACCCATACAGACTAGAGACACAAATGCAGATACAACTACAGATATGCAGATACGAGTATATATATATATATATCTGGATACACGTGTAGATGCATGTGATACTGATGCAGACACAAGATACACTTACATTTATCGTTACAGATATTGTTAAAAAAGGTCATTTATGTCGTCCAATTGGATATGCATTTATATGCAGTTATTTCGGGGCAATTCTCTGTGAAACAGAGGCAAGCAGAACAATATCAACAGCAACAACAACAGCAGTAATAACAAGCAACTGCAACCAAAATGTTTTTTATTCATTTATTTTGCTTTTATCCTCTGCTTTTTGTGTTGTTTTTTCTTTGTGCTTTTTTTATTTTTATTTTCTGTTACATGCCTCGTGAGTGGCGGCTGCAACAGCGACGCTGACAGCACTGCTGCCACTTTGGCGCCGAGCAGTGAGCCCTGGCAATGTAGTGAGCAATGTATTTTTCAAAAGCCTGCCCCAAAACTCACAGCAAGAACAACAAGAAAAACAAAAACAGCAACAATAAATGTGCGCACATTTCGAAGTTTCTTATTGGGCTTTGGCTTTGTGCTCAAGCTCGTATTTTATAGAATGATATTTTTGGCATTCAGCCAACCAAAACTAAAATAATTTCTCTGTGTGTGTGTGCATGTGTGTGTGCGTGTGTGTGTCTGTGTGTGTCGAATGACGCTGACTTTAATCCTCGTGTGCATTGAAAGCCTTTGGTAATTACATTAAACATGCCCAAATCGCAGCTGCAATTTACACATTATTTTTTTCCTCTTTTTTCGTTGTTGCTGCAGCTGCTGATGCAGCATCTTCTTCTACTTTCATCAGCAACTGCGCAACTGTGTGTGTATATGTGTTTGCTTACGTGTGTGTGTGCGTGTGACGTCACGTGCTGCTGCTTTTGCGGCATTTGCCAAAAACTGCAACACAAAACTCCCATAGACATAAAAAGCAAACACACACACATGCACATGCATGTACTTGTATGTAGTGATAGACAAACACACGATACAAGCAGTCACACATGCACAGACTCACACACACACAGCCACACACATGCACTCACACACATATGCAGGCCAACCACTAAGCGCACGAGACTGAAAGAGAAAGACAGTAAAAGATTTTGCCTTTAGGAAACGTTTATGCAGCGGCATATGTGAGAACAAGTGCAAGCGTGTGTATGTATATGTGTGTGTGTATTTTGTGTGTGTGTGTGTGTGTGTGTGTATTTGTGTGGATAGAAACTGCATCAGCATCAGCATCAGGAGCAGCGTCGTCGCCTCAAGGACATTTCCACTCGCATCTACTTCAATTTTGCTGCATTAGTGTCAGTGCTGGAGTTTCTGCATTGATGCTGCCGCTGCCGCTGCCGCTGCCACTGCAACTGCAACTGCAAGAGGAAAGGAGGGGTGATGTTGGGTCGGCTGGTGGGTGGGTGGTGCTGGCTTGCTGATGCTGAGTTGTCTAAGGGCGTGGCCGCCCCAACTGGTCATAATGGCGCGACAACGAGGCGTTGCAAATTGTCAGGCACCAAGCAGTCTCGGGTCATGCTCGTAGAACAAATATATATATAAATATATATGTATATATAGCCATCACATTCATGCGCTTATTTAGTCATTTGAATGCCAGCAAAACACTCCAAATTGTAGGGGAAGAAGGGGCGATTTTTTTTATTAACATAACATAATTCGGCCATTAGAAGACTGAGTTATCTTCGATTCAGCAAAAGATTTAATAAATACTTTATAATTCTGAATTTTTTGACAATTACTGAAACATTTCAAATGTTCTAGTTCTGAAAATTTAAATAATTGAATTTAGTTAAAGTGTAAATAATTTAAATGTTCTTTTCCAGAATTTTAACTGAATGCATAATAATAATTAATTTACGCAATTAGCTATTTCAATTTCAATAATGATGATGATGATTTTAATGGGACAATGCAAATTGCTTGATTTAAGAAGAAAATATTGAAAAAAAACGTTCAAAAATTAATTGACTCATTAAATGTTATATTTGATTCGAATAAATATATTATTATTTATGAACGAATGATAAAGTGATACAATGATCCATGATTCTATGATAATGAATAATTCAAATGCAGTTTCGAATGGACGAACAAGATTAGAGTGGGCTTTAAATGAGATTTGAATGAGTTGCTGACTGAATTTGAGGCAATTTAATAGTGACGGGAGTGCAATGAGATAGAATTCGAATAATTTAAATGATTCGAAAGGTATGAAGTTACATCGTACACAAATTACGCTGAAAGCACTCGATAATATTCCGGAATCAAATTTCTTTATACACATTGCAGTCAACTGAATATGAATTGATTTATTTATCTCTTAATTGCACTTAAAAGATTAATCAGTAATAAATTCAATTAGCAGCCCAGTAAAACAGAACGTGTGCATAATTCACAAGCAGCTCGAAAGCCACACAGAACAATAACAACGAAAACAACCTTTGGCTGTGTGTCAGCCAAATGGACGTATCAACTGACGTTGCCAACTGCAACTGCAACTGCAACTGCAGCGGCAACAGCAACTGTCAATGTGTGGCAGCTCCACCCCCCAGCATGCCCCACACTACCCCTAACAGACCCAATTCTCATTCCACAATCGCAGACAAACTGACGACATGGTTGGGCGCCTTCGGCTGCAAATTACCAACAGCTGACACACGGATATAGCAGATATGCCGATGTAGCTGCCCCACAGGTGCTGGGGTGGGCAGGGTAGTTAGGGTGATGGGGTAGGTGGCAGGGACTGCAGCTGAGCTGCAACCGAATTGGGGTTATGTGCCTGGTCGCTCACAGGCCGCAAACAGCCTCAAATTCAAATCCAAGGCGATTGTGGCACGCGTGAAGTTGGTGAAGAAGCTGCTGCAACTACTACTTCTGCTTCTCTTCTTATTCTTTTTCCTCTTGTGCTTCTTGTGCGTCCCGTGCAACATCATCCATCAGACCGCGCATCTCGAGCGTGTTCACAGCTGAGTTATTTCAGTAATTGCACACTGGAACCAAAAACCCATTTATTTTTATTGTCTAATTTCGACAATGTAGAACTAAAATGTTGGGAGCTTAATACAGGAGCTATATGATATATAGGCATATGCAGATACTGCATTCAGCAATAATATGGATACATTTCAAATTCAATTACTGATGCTGATCAAGAATATATACACTTAGTTGACTCGGACATGTTCTTCTCTGCAAAATTATAAGAGCATCTGTAGACTGTAGAATAGTGTCTAGACATAAGAAGCAAGAGATAATTACTATCATACCAATAACTAAAACCTTCTGATAACAGTTCCTTGAAGCAGTTCCTAAATCGAAGTTCCTAAATAGTAATCTATACTCCAAGTTTGCCTTTAAAACTACGGTAGATACAACCTTTCGTGATTTTTTTGGGGCCGGGATTGTGTGTGGCCGAAAGGAGATTTTTTGTAGGAGATTTTTGGTAATTTCCTGGGGGCGGTTGTCGGTATGGTCTGAAAATATATATCTTTAAAATTGTGGGAGATATGCGGTTTAATCGGCTTACATTTTCAGGAATATCGCTTCTGGCGATTATGAGCATATGAGTGGGCGTGTCAATAATATAATAATACTGTTGCTGATGTTGCACTAACAACAAAGTGGCAACAATGGCAACAATGGCAACCACAAATTGTAACCACCAACATTTTGTGTATGGGCTGAAAGTGCTTTGTGTTGTGCAGCAACATCGCCAAAAGTTGCATTGAAAACGAGAACAAGTGCAACAATTTTGCAAATTGACGAAGGTGCAGCAGCAACAGTTGCAGCAATACAACAGCAACCAGAAAGTGTTGATGAAACCATTGCAGATGAATACATGTTTTTTACTTGGTTTCTGATTCTATTTTAAAGCCTTCGTTGTGACGACATCAGCTTTATTAATTATGTGGGAAATATTAACAACATTATTTACATGCTGCTTTCAATTTGCGTCCTTCTATTTCATTTCAATTGGATGGAAACAACAAAATACGTGATACGAGATAAGTGTTTTTCTTTCAGTGCACGAACTAGCAACTAGCACAAGGCCTGCATATCCATATCGTCCCATATCGCTGTTTTCTGTTTCATCTATCTGCAACTCTCTCCGCCCATCTTGTAAACTATTCCATTGTCTATTTCAAATGCAAACATCAATCAAATTAAGTAGTCGCCACACTTGGCAACTTCTTCAAAAAGTATCCAAGTTGCAAGCTGCCAGCTCTGCCCCTTGCAAGTTGAAAGTAGCAAGTTGCAAGTGGCAAGTGCGCTTGCATGCTAAAACGAGGCAGAAACGATAGGCAGCTCATATATGTATATATATATATATATTTATATATATATATATATATATATATATCTACATATATATGTGCCAAAAATCGAAGGCCAATTTCATAGTTAGAGTGAGAGTGAGGGTGAGAAAGGAAGAGGGCAAGTGGGTGTGGTGAGAGTGGCATGCGAAAGTTGCAAGCAATTTAAGTGGCAAAGATGCAAGCACCACACACCCAACACACACATAATGCAGGAGCTGCAGTTCCCAACTCAGGCGCCCGCAAACATTTTCATAATCGGGAAGCCTGCTCGGGTGCCTCCGTTACTGACACTGCCGATTCTGCTGGTCGCCGTGACGCCAATTCTGCCACTGCAACACGCTCGAAGGAATTGTCATAAATTTTGCACGTTGTTTTGCGGCGCAACGCAAAAACAATTTTTTTATTTTTTTGGCTTTTGACTCGCTTTTTTCTGGCTCGCTGCTTTCACTCTACTCTATATGCATCATGGACGATTGCATATATATGTATATATATATATATAAATATATATATACATTCTTATATGCTTCCAGAGAACATCATCAGGATCGATCAGTTGACCATCAAGTTCTTTAGTAGCTGAATTATGCTCACCCTATTTTAGACAACTACACCCATAAAAACTGAAACACTTTTTGGGCTAAATGTGCCAAATTTATAGGTATCTCATATGACAGGAAGAGTATTTAAACTTCGTCACGCTAAAAATAATTGACATTTCGTGTTTTCCTGTTTTTTGCATTTTTTATTACCAGCTCTTTGCTTTGCCTGCCTTTGGGGCTGCATATTTTATGCAACGGCAACTGTCCTAGCTGTCTGCCACTTTTTTTTATGGACTCCGGGACTAGAAGGCCGGAAGAGGATGGTGGGGAGGGGCTAGTTTTTTGACGTTTACGTGTCCCAGCAGCCTGAATGTCGGCCAAAGCTGCGGGCAACATTTTCAGCGGCTGCTTTTAATTTATTTTTACTCATTCATTGACTTGACTTTGGCGCAATTAAACTTGCACGAGTGTCGAGACATTTTAAATGCTTTCACTGCTAATTGCCCTCTGCCCCAACAACAGCTGCAGTAGTTGCAGCTAGCTGCACGCCTGCATACCCCTTGACAAAAGCCCCTTGCCTCCTTTTGACAGGTTAGCAACTGCTCCATTTATTCGTTGCATATGCAGCGGTTTTTCGCTTCTTCACGCTCCTCTCAATAGCAATGTGCCATAAATTTTCAGCTTAGCGAGCGTGCCCCTTCTCTCTCTATCTCTTTTTCTACCTCTCTCTCTCTCTCTCTTTTTCCGTCTCTCTGCCTCTCCCTCGCAGTTGTGGCTTTTTGGAATTGATTTTAAAGGCAAATGCAGAACATGACTCTGACTGAATGGGATGGGCTAGGGGAACAACTTCAACTTTCCCTCTGACTTTGAGCCTTTTGTCGTGCTGCTGCTGCTGCTGATGGTACTGCTGCGGCATTTGCGTCACACCTTGTGGCAAGGAAGTGCACAAAGTGTACAAAGTGAAATTGATTAAATTTAAATAGCCATGCTCCGAGCAGGCCACGCAACCAAATTCGCACTAATTGATGATTGCCGCAACGCCGCTCGAGTGATCAGTAAAATTTGCGCATCGCTTGGTCAACTGAAAGCCAGAGGACCAAATATCTTATGTGAATATCAATCACTCGTTGAAATTGCCATCAATATGAATATTTCCTACTAGCATTTGCATTTGATTAGTATCCCAGGTATAAGTATGGCTGCGTATATTGAAAGTGCAATATCCTTGTCGTAAATATTCCTTAACTAAAATTTAAAAATTTGCTTTTATATTGAAATTGCAAAAAAGCAATCTTTTTTCACAGAAAAAGAAAAGAATAAAAACGAAAGCAAACTAAGAAACCAAAATAATTAAAAGCATGAATCTTTTTTAAGCAAAATTCAAATGAAAAGTAAGAAGACTAAAAACTTAATTCAGGGTGGTTTGTTTTTCAGGTTTTCTGGTTTTCTAGCCTTATGTTTTCTGACGGCACGTTTTTATGAGTTTTACACTTGCAACAAGAATAATATCGAAAATTTAGCTCTCTAAATTTTCATAGCGTAGTTTTGTGGGCTCATCTGTGATTTCATTTGCTTTACAGTACGCCCTATGAAAAGTATAGCTTTATGAAGCCTGCTAATCACGTGATTATTTGAAGCACGACACTCATTCCACGTTAACGTTTAAAGCGCTTCCCCAGCCTATTTGGCAAACGTCGTTAAGCCATCACTTAAATATGAATACATCTATTCCTTTTGGCATACATTGAAACTAATGAAGTCTTAATTATCATAATTAATCTGCAAATGTATACCTAATGAATTGGGATAAGTGTGAATGTGGAAATGCATCAATGCACTTTCGACAAGTCCCATTGACAGCAACTCTTGAGGCGTTAATAATAAAATATATCTATTAGTTTACAACTAGATGACAGATAAGATGCCGAGTAGAGTGAATTTAGTCGTAAGCTAAAATTTACTTAATTCACGTTGCAGCTGCGTTTGTTCATGGAGCAGAAAACAATTTGAAGCTCACATCATCATATAATCAGCATATAACACCTGGACGGTTTGGGGAGGATAGGGTACGAGGATTCGACATATGGCTAATTGATGTTTTGCACGGCATATCAATTTTCGATTTTAAATTTGTCATTTCATACGAACGAACATTGGGGCTAATCGTTGAAGCCTTATAATAAGCCAGACTGGTCCAACGATCGACAGGGCAACTCCACTAACAACTCCCGGACAACTGGAAACTCGGATTGACCGTTACTTGCAGCTGAAACTTTGGGGCGGATATAAAATTTGAAAAAGGCGCGCGCCAGCATCTGGCGGTGACCGCCATCTTTGTGCCAGCGAGCACATCCCGTTGCAGCATGTGGCGCCCTCTGTGTGTCATCGCCAGAAACAGCAGCTTTGACTGGAAACTGCGCACAGCTTCCGGCTTCCAGTGAAAGCTCCGGCGCCACAGCGCCAGGCATTTGACAACATTTCATTGCCAATGCATTCCACACCGTCAATACAGCGACAGAGCCACATAAATGTGAATATGAATGTGAATGTGAATGTGAAGAGCGAGGGAGAGGTAGATAATAACAGAGATGCCTTACCATACTTTTGTAATAGGTGGCGAGAGAAAGTTAACTGCTTAACAAAAGGGAACAGCTGGCAATGGCACACAACACGTGCGACGGCGTCGGCGACTGCGTCGGCATTGGCAACGCTCTCCCGTTTTGGAATTCGGTATTTTTTGCGACTGCCAAAAGCTTTTTTCATTGAGAAAACGCAAAGCCGCTGCCCAATGCCCAATCCCCAATGCCAATGGTTAAAGCTCGGCGCTGGAAAAGGCTGCGCCAGCTGACCGCTGGACTTCCAGCGAAACTCTGCTGTGAGTCTCAGCTGTGGCTCTCAGCGCCCGTGCAGCATCAACAGAACAGAACAGAACAGAGCAGAACAGAACCGAAGCGAACAGAGCAAACAGAGCAGAAGAGAAGAGCAGGCGCAAGAGCAAGAGCAAGAGCAGGAGCAAGAAGAATAGCAAGAGCAAAAGCAAAAGCAAGAGCAAGAACAGAAGCAGCGCAACGACTGCAACACGGAACGGGCAATGGCAAAGCTCTGCTCGTGGGACATTTAGTAGCACGCCGCCAGCAGCCGATAGCAGATGACGAGACGACGTGCACAAGAAATGAGCAGCAGCCGCAACCGAAACCGAAACTAAAACCGAGAACCGAAAACAGAAAACCGAAAACTCAAAACGAAACCAAAACCAAAACTGAAACTGAAACTGAAAACGAAAACGAACCAAACCGGAGACGAGCACGGATAAACGGACGGAGTGTGTTGCGTCCGTCTAGCGTCGAGCGTCGAGTTAAAAAAAAATTAACCGCAAGAACGTAGCAGCGGCAGAAGAAGAAGAAACAGCAGCAGTAGCAGTAGTAGCAGACCAAGAGGAGCAAGAACAAAAAAAAAAGAAAAAACAGTAGCAGAAATTTAAAAAAAAAAAAGTGCGTCGTGTTTCAGTTCCGTTTCGTAACGGTTGCCATTTCGTTGCGTGCAAACAACAAAAAGAGCGAAAGCAAAGCAAACACAAAGCCAAACTGCCGCGGGCAACAAAACCAGCTCAAACAGCAGCTAACACTAAGATATAAAAGAAATAATAATAGCAGAAAAGTATATACATATTAATATTTATATATATAAAGAGATTAAATATAAACACACTCCTCCTCCTTCACACATATCGAGAACTGTGTAAAGTGCCATCCAATTTGAACCAACTATATTTTTGTCAAACTTTTTTTATTGGTTGTTGTTGTTGTGTAAAACAAGTGCGAAAAGCGAAAGCAATGTGAAATTGCAAAAAATTGATCAAATAATTGAGGAATGCTCAACAATAAGAACGCGCAGCAAAGTGCATTAGTTCAAGTTGAGATTAAGTAAAATAGCTCAACCTTGACATAAAATTTAAACATATAAATTACAAAACAAAAACACAAAAATCAAATCAAATTCATCAATTGTTGTTGTTGGTCTTGTTGTGTGTCTCAATGAATTGTGGCATGCCAAGCATTTCAATAATCAAAGCAAAACGAAATGCAATTTTATTTATAAACAACAATACAAACAAGTGGTCGGGGGTTGCCTCAGGAGACAGGGGGGGTAGGAGCTGCAGCACAGCATAGTACATATATATATAGACATAAACATTACATATACATATACATATACATATACACATAATGAGACTCAACCAATGGCCAAACAGCTGAGCCACAGGCAACGTCTTCAACTGCTTCTTCTTCACCTGCTACAGTTGTTGTTGTTGTTGTTGTTGTTGTTGTTGTTTCTTCAAGCACCACACCTGCAACAACAGCAGCAGCAATAAACAACCGCTGCTGCTGCTGCTTATGACTAGAACAAGCAGAAAACATCAACAACAACAGCATCAACGACGCTAAAGGCGCTCTATAAGCAACGCTTTTCGAGCATATCCTTCTTAAGGACGTTCCAAAGGCAATTTTCTGGTTGCTGCAGCCGTTTTCTGTGTGTCACTCTCTCCTTGCCTGCGTTCTCATTCTGACTGCCCTCTCAGTCTCCCTTACGCGTTCTCTCTCCCTCTCTCTCTCTCTCTCTTTGCCCCTCATTCACTCTGTCTCGCTCTCTCCCCTGTTTCGCAGTGGCGTGTAACACACAACAATTGTATGAGAACAAAAAAAAAAAAAAATAGGAGAAAGGAAAAAAGGAAAAGCTGAAGAAAAAATTGATAAAAATCGCTGAAATCGAAAACCGCCTAAAAATGCGCGTCAATCTAATAATTGGAAATCTGATTAAAATCAAGTGACAGGACTCAAGGATAACAACGCAAAGCTGTCGTAGATAAACTTTTACATTGTTCTCCATTTTACACGAAGGTTTATCAGCATACCAAGTAGAAGAAGAAGACGATATGAAGCATGTTTATTTTTTACTCAGCTTGCCTCTAAATTTCGATGGATTTCGCCGAGTTCACCGGGGAGCAAGAAGTGCAAGGAGAGCAGCGAGAAGAGCTGTCAACTGCCTTTGCATACTCTTCTTCTTACAGCTTCGTGGCTACGTTGTAACAATGTACTTAATGTCACGAGTGTCAACTCTCTATGGGCAAAGTTGACACGAGAAAAGAAAAGTGAAGCTTATAGAGAAGCGCAGCCTATGAAATGATATGATTTGTCGTGGCTTGTCCTGCTTTCATCAGATTGCGTTGTGATAATATGTTCCCTGGTATCCGTGTATATATCTTGTTGTGTGGTAAACTTACCCTTAGCAATCTTTATCTGATGAATACAGTTTTAGTCGTTCCTCTTTCTAGGACTAGAATACATTTCAAAATGCTTTTAATATTTATTCAGTTTAAATATATTCTATGATATAAGTTAAATAGCTTTCCCATGCATACCATCCATATAATCTTGTTTGAAGAGCCAGATATATATAGATATATCATATATGAGCTTGAGGGAATCTAGGATAACACATCAGAAACTGTAGATATTGGCCTTGAAATTGTTATTATACTTCTTCACCCATTTTATAAACCTACACAAAAACTAGACATTTTAGCAAATTAGTTGTGAGTATTTTTCAAAATTTTCATTTATGACAATTTTATTTTTCTTCCCTTTGGTCTCAAAAAACCAGAATTTTAGAACGCACTCAAAAATTTGGGCTTAAAAAAATATGAATTGTATATTAAATTAATTATTCGCTAATTTCTTAAATTGACAAATATACAATTTATAAATTATATGACAACTAGCTTTGATGCTTTGTTTTTATTCGTTACTTTTGTAAAGACGTAAAAAAAAGATGCTTTAAGAAATATGTTTAGTTTACTAAATACCTTATCTGTTAGTTTGGATCTTGAATGGTGACAGTGAAATCCAAGCGTCCTGTATATTTGATAAAGTAAATTTATTCTGTATATTGCTGTATTTGACTTTTAAGTTGTGTTAATGGTATTATTATAAGCAAAGCGAATTTGGCTGGAAAATAAATATGATATTCAACTTAGTAGAAAGTGCTCACATACACAGAGAAGCTGACTTTTAGCATCACACACACATACGCATGGGGGAAGACACTTATTGATGGATGACATTTTGCAACAGTTGCTGCACTCACGTGGCACATCGATTTGCAAACTTAAAAACTGTTGCGCTGTACTAATTCTCTCACACTCGGAAACACACTCCTACACACACACACACACACACACGCACACTGCTGCAAACTCGACGTTTATCAAAATTGATTAAGAGCTTTTGAATGCAGTTAGTTAACCCATCAATTTGCAACAACAATTGACAGCCGAGAAGCAGCTCTCAATTCCAGCAGCAGTTTCAAAATTAAGTCGACTTTGTTACCATCAATACATAACAGCTACTGAGGATATGGCAACAGATGCTACAATATATCTAGACGATTTGTATGTATTTATACATGTTTATTTTCTGTTACTATTACTTTTGCATTGTATTTTACTTTGAACGATTCTGATTTGGCGAATTTGTAGTTTTTTACACTTTAAGTTTGGTTTTTTAAATATTTTTGTTATTTTATTTAATTTGATATTTTATATTTGAGTGGAATAATGAAATATGTATATTTTAGAAAATATGTATACTTAAAATAACTTTTATTTTCATTCTTTGAATTTTTGATTTCGTCCCATTTTATTTGATACAATAGAAAAATACTAAAGTTTACTTTTTATTTAAGGATTTCAAAATATGTGTAATTCGAATAATGTTAATGAACTTTCTAGAATATTTTACGTATCGTTTATATAACTTTTGTAATTCTTATGAATAATTTTTATTATTGATCTTTAATTTAAATTCTTTTATGAATTTCTGCGTATTCAGTCAGGAATTGCATTGAGAACTCTCCTTAGGCGTTTGCTTCACATTCACGCTCTTACCTTTTTTTATTCAGTACCACGTCCTTTTCCATTAAAAGCTGTATCCGCAAAGATAAATGCAGAATTTTAACCTGAGAAAGTTAGAAAATCGTAACTTTGCTGTTATTTTAACAATCTTTGATAGATGCCAGTTGAGAACTGTTGTCTCACCGTTTACCCTATTTATATCAATTTGATAACTTTCTTCTATTACTTTCTATTTTAATTTGAGAAATATGCAAATTTCAGTTTAGTTCCTTGCGAACGGAAAATACCATTTTAGATGACACTTTCTAAAAGCACACTGTGGCCTGTACATACACCTATATTTAGATATTTGTATATGTAATGTATCCATATTCATAGATGTTCATACATACATACATACAGATATATATATATATATATATATATATATATATATACAATCTAACACTGTTGTAGAGGACGAACTGAGACCAACTCTGGCAAAGGCCATAAAAACGCGTGACAGGACAAACAGCTACAGAGAGGCGCTGGAAGGTGGTTCCTATTCTTGTTGTCGTCGTTGTTGTTGTTGTTGTTGGGCGACGCTTTTTGGAGGTGGTGCTGCTCTTATACTCGTGTCTCGTGGGGAGGGTGGGTCGACAAGGTGAAGCAGACAAAAGAGTACGCTGCGCAACCAAAAAGAAGGAAGCTAAATTCTAAATGCAGAAATTTAAACCCAGTGCAGAATGGACATCCCAAGGGAATAGGGGCGTGTTGAGGGAGTGGTGCTGAGTGCAAAGGGATTTAGATGCAGCCGCGATAGCTTTAACAGCAGCAAGCAAGAAAATCAAAAAAGTCCAAAGAGTAACTGAACAAAAAAAAAAGCAAGAAACAAATAAAAACAGGCAGCTGCTAAGCACTTGAAGCTTAAAGAATACCGTTAACAGTAACTCCTGCTGCTGCTGCTGTTGTTGTCGTTGTTGTTGCTGTTGTTGTTGTTGCTTAAAGGTGCCGCACTTTCTTATTTAGCTCTACATACAGCAGCGAAGCAGCGTGCGAACAGCCAGAGACGACAATAAACGACGCTGCAAAAGCCAATGCCACAGCCAGTGTAAAATGATAAACACACACACGCACACACACACACAAATACAAATACAAATACACCCGCACACACACACACACACACACACACAATCGCAGGGCGCAACTTTTGGGCCATGTGCGTTTGTCGTCGTCCTTTCGCAGTGCTTCGCCGCTGCTGCTGCTGCTGCTGTGTCTGTTTCTGTGTGCGTGTGCGTGTCAGTGTGCTGCATAAATCCGCCAACAAGTTTCCCATTGTGCATGGCCAGCCACCTGCCACCAGCCACTCCCACAATGCCAGCGCCGACCCCTCCTCCTCACCCCTCCGCTGGTAGCACTTTACCATTTCGCTTTGTTGTGGCTGCTGTTAAGCGCAATGCTCTCACGCGTTCTCTCTCCCTCTCCCTCTCTCTGTCTCTCTCTCTCTCTCTCTATCTCTCTCTCTCTCAGGTGCGCTCTCTTCTTGGTTTTGGAGCTTTGGCATGCTGAGAAGAGAGTTAGTTGGTTGACGCTGCTACGACTGCTTCACCTACACACTTACACACGCACACACACACACATACTCATGAAGATATACACATACATATACAGATATATATATATATATATATATGTTTTATGTATATATGTATGCATATGTGTTTGTTTTGTGTCTTTTACAACGGCAGTTGAGAGCTGACACGCTTCAATTTTCTCGCCACACACATTTTCGCTGTACGCTTTTCGCTTCACGTTTGTTAGTCGCTTGTTGCCATTGCCTGCGTTTTCGCCACAGCGTTTCACCGTTAGCTGCTGCTACTGCTGCGGCTGTTTCTTCTTCTTCTTGCTCGCCTGCTAACAGGCTCGTGTCTCGTTTCGTTGTGTGTATCGCCTCGTCGTGTGTCCTGCTCGTGTGTTTGCTCCTGCTCTTCATTTATATTTTTCTTTTTCTTTATATTTGGTTCGCTGGAAAAAACGCGTTTGATTTTTCTTCTGCTTCTGCTTCTGCTTCTTCTTCTTCTTGTTCTTCCTCTCCTTGTACTTCTGCTGTTTTGCGCTGTGGCTCACTTGGGTATTTTTTTGTTTGTCACTGCTGCTGCTGCTGTTCTGTTGTTTTTCTTGTTGTTCTTCTTGTTGTTGTTGTTGCTGCTGTGCGTGTGTTTCAATTTCACTTCGTTGCGCTGCGTTTCGTTTCATTTAGCTCACGTTTCCCTCGCACTTGTCAACTTTAGCTTTTTTTCCTTTTTTTTTTGTAATCCTACATCATTTTATTGTATTTGATGTTGTGTTGTTGAAGTGCAGAAGTAAAAACTATTCAGCTGTATGTCTGTCTGTACAAATGCAACTTAATGATTGAGAGGGGACTTATATAACTTAATGTATACATATACATATACATATTTATTGACATTTCGACACATCTTCACTTATTTGTGAGATTGGTAAAAAGTCTACTTAAATGGACTATCTAATATACCTTTGTATACACGTATACATGTACGAAAATACGTCACAGCTCATAATTAAAAATAACAACTTCAAAGCACCTAAAAAAGGCATAAATCTATGTGAAAATAACATTTTTTCGGATATTTATAGCAGGCAATGTTGTCCCTGTGCCTGTGTGTGCCTATGCGTGTGTGTCTATGTGTGTGTGTGTGTGTGTGTGTGTGTGTGTGCGTGTGTGTGTGTTTGTAAATGTTGGAGAGTCTTTACCTGTGCGGCAGATTTTGCGCTCTCCTTCCCACTCGTTCGTTTGTTCACGCTCTCGCTCTCTCACTCTCTTTCTCTCTGTAAGTGTCTTTTGCTCTATGCTGGCCCCAAAAGGTTCAAGGTTGTTCAGTTTAGTGCATGAAATGGAGCAACGCCAAGAGCGACAACAACAATGAGTAAAGCGCGCCAAAAGAATACTGCAGCACAACCGCCTGCAGCCCCTACACGCCCTGCCCCTGCGCCGTGTGGCCACAAACCACTCAAAATATATTAAAAAACAGAAAGAAAAAATATACTACATCTTCAAATCAATTGCAATATTTAAACAGCAAAGCAGGAGAGTCAAGAAGCAGCAGCAGAGAGAGAGAGTGACACCGATTGAGATCTAAGGCGAATGTGTGTGTGTGTGTGTGTGTGTGTGTCTGTATGTGTGTGTGTGTGTGTATGTGTGTGTGTGTGTATGTAGGTAGATGTATTTGTGTGTGCGGCAAAAGCGACATCGTACGGAGTTGCTGCTGAAAATCAATAGGCAAAGGACATGTAGGCCTTCTCGCTCACACCCATGCTCAGTGTCTCGCTCGAATTCGCACTGGGAACAACAACAACAACAACAACAACAATAACAACAACGAATTCGTTGTGCCTATTTTAACATATACAAAAAATATACAGAAAAAAGCTTCAAAACAACACACATACACACATACATACATACATAAATACATACATATAAGGTGCACGTGTGTGTGTGAACTGCGCCTAAAAGCGGAAATTAACATTTTCAGTTGCTGTTTCCGGTTGCCACAATATGAAGGGACACGACACAACTTGCTCCCGCATCAAATTGGCCATTTTGTTGTGACTGCGTGCGTGTGTGTGTGTGCGTGTGTGTGTGTGTGTGTGTGTAGTGCTAGATTTATGCATAATAATCGAAATCGACTAATTATACAATCAATGGAAGCAGCAGTAGCAGCGCAACAATAGCAAATCTGAGTGAATTATACAATTTATAATGCAAGCAAGTGACAGCAGATAGCAGCACAGCAGCAACGATTGCTGTAGCAGCAGCAACAACAACAACAACAACAACAGCAACAACAACAACAACACCATGTGACCAGCCTCAACAAAAGCAGCATAAGGAAAAGCAATGCCAACCGTCAATCAAAAGCAGCTCTAACAGCAGCAATAGCAACAACCACAGCAACAGCAACAGCAACAAAAAAGAAAAACAACAATAGTGCAACAACAAATCAAAAAGTCTCCTGCAACAAAAAACAACTTTAAGCCTGGCAACAGAATAAGAACAAATTACAACAATAAATATTTATTTACGCAACAATTGGCAGGCAAATGCAAACAGCAACAACTATATTTAAACTGACAACAGCAACGACAACAACAACAACTGCAACAAAAACAACAATCGCATCGAGAACAGCTACAAATGCGGGCGCTTTAATGGCAACGCCCAAAAGTATGCAACGCTTTGTTGGCCAACCAAAGCTGAGGAGCAACAAGAACAACAGCAAATAGCAGCAACGTGTGCCACAAGGTGGGGCAAGCGGGCGGCGCCAGGCGCGGAGGCGTGGAGCGGCACGAGGAACGAGGAGAGGCAGCGGTAGGCTGGCAGCAAGCTGAACTAGTTAACAAGCGCACCGAGCGCTAAACGTTGGCGCATTTACAAATTCAAACAACTTGCTCGTCATCAACCATTTCCCGCATCGATTTCATCGAGAGATGGGGCCTAACGCCAGTTCTGCGGCCGCGACAGGAGCAACCCTTGAGCGGTGAAAATCTATCCAACGCCTCGCCCCCTCTTCTGCGTGATAGGTAACAAATACAACCACACTAAGCATCCACTTTACCATCCATCTTACACCTCAAGCGAATCTTTAAATCCCAAAAATTTTGCCATACCCTGCGCGCATTCTTCCAATCGAATTGAGACGGGAAGACAAACTAAACTTTGGGCGAACCCAATTTCATTTCAAATTATTATTTTTTTATTGAAGTTTGAATGCAATGCAATGCAAATACCATAAACAATAGTTAACTGTCATGAGAGTGAGCTAAATAAACATGTAATTATTGATGATGATGATGATTGAATGAAAACTAAATATTCGAATTAGAGGAGTCCCATTTGCATTGTAATATAATACCTTATTATCGAATATATTAGGGTTTTAATTCAATTTGTTTGCTCCATTCGATTATCTAATTACCAATAGGTTATCGACTATTTAGCAGCTTAAAAATAAAATATCTGTTACACATAAAATAACACAGCAGAATATTGGACAAATTGATTTATCAATCCACTTCAATAGTTTGTTGATTGAACTACAAAAGAAATAGTCTGATTTTGTTTTTATTTCTATAATCAATACTATATAAATTAATAGAATTCAATTAATAAAATGAGACGGTGTCAAACTAAACTGATCCAAATGAAATAAACTACATAAAATATTTTAACACTGATACTGCACTATTTTTGCATATGTAAATAACCAACATTAGAAGCTGCACATCTCCAAAAATTATAAATTCCAACTGGTTTTTTAGTCTAAATTGTTTAAATGTGACCTAAATATAAACTAAAGACATATACTTCATGTGCAAACTCACAGCTAGAACATTCTGGAAAGTTTCAGTATTTGTATATTTGTGTGTATAAGCACGTACATATATATATATATATATATATAATATACTTATACATATATATATATATATATATATATACATATATATATTATTTTTCTGGTTCGGGTTTATTTTGGTTCGGAGCGGAGGGCTTAGAAAGGGCTGTGGCTGGGGCTGGGGCTGTTGCGCACAATTGCATTGCATAGTGACAGGCGCTGGAGCTGGCAATTTGTGCCCTCTGCAATTCATTTTATACATGTATGCGTAGGTCTCTCAGTATGTGTTTGTTTGAGTATATTGTGTGTGTGTGTGTGTGTGTGTGTGTGTGTGTGTGTGTTTGTACGAGGAAAGTGGTGGTGCTTGGGAGAGGGCTGGTTAAGCGTTGGACCAGTTCAAGCTCCACATGTCAACTTCACAGTGCTTCTGACAATGGCAGATGCATATCCGCAGCACTGGCTGCTCAATTGGCCAACATTAAGGCGAGTAAGCCGCAATTTGCATTTTTATACGCACAGACACTCAGCAAAAAAAAAAAAGAAGAAAATGCCACATTAAATGTGATAAAAGACCAGAAGGAGACACAGTGTGAATCTTAGTTGAAGAAATGGGGTGTTAAGAACGTTTCATGCAATGTTTCACTAATCAATCGAAGTTTTAATATTTCATATTTGGAAAATAAAAAGATTTAAAAACGCATACATTTTTCTCTTAAAGACTTTGATTGTACTTCCTCAGTGTACAGCGTGACAACTTTCTGAAATTAAATTGGCTACAAATTGGAAAGGTATTTGCAACACATTAAACATGCATTAAAGCTCTTTTCACAATCTGCTAGTTCTAACCACATTCGGAAATATAAATTGTGAATTGCAATCCATTATTCATAAGTCCTGTACAAAAGAAAAACCTAAAATTATCACTACGTGTAGAATCGCAACGTTCTGACAACTTGTGTACACTGTACATATACAAAAGTATACATGGCCAATTTGCTGCCTGCCCATGTGGCGTATGCGCATTGTGCCATCAATGACATTGACAGCAATCACAGCAGCAGCCATAACAACAACAACAACAACAGCAGCAAATGTTAACAGCCAGCAGGAACAACAACAGCAACAACAACAAGAACAACAAGAACGCTCATCATCATAAACATTTTTGGGGTCTGCATTGAAACATAACAATATCCTTTGACAATATGCCCTATAGTCAACTAAATGAGAATTGACATCCGTTCGACATTGATAATGAGATGTATATATATATATATATACATATATATATATATATGTGTGTGTGTGTCTCAGTGTGTATGTATGTACGTGTGTGTGTGGTGTGTGTCCCAAGCAGCACTTAGCTTGAAGTGTAAATAAACTATTGAACCCCATAAGAGACGCACGCTGATTGAGGCTACAGCTAAAATGCTTAGACTTTCACTTAATCTACACCGTATCACCCCTCCCCCACCTACCACCTACCACCTGCCACCCTAGCGCCACCCACTCTGTCTGTTGTGGCAGCCAAGTCGAACAATTGCCGCATATTTCAACTTGCAACTTGACTTTTCAACCTTTTCTTGCCGTCGCCGCTGTTGGTTTCTTTTGTTTTGTTTCGCAGCTCCGCTGTCATTGTTCTTGACTTTTGATCCTTGCTGGCAGCTACAGGCGACAAGCGACAAGCGACGTCAACGTCAGCAACATGAGCAACAAAGGCGACCCCTAACAATGCCACACACTCTACGCACACACACACACACACACACACACACACACACACACACACACACCACACCACACTCGTTTAGGCTGTCTGCTGCTATTGCTATTGTCGTTGTCGTTGTTGTTGTTGTTCCTGTTTTTGTTATGCATTGTGTTTTGCTTTCACTCGCTTAACTTTCGTCGCCTTTTGTTGTTTAGATTCAGCTTGTTACTTTTATTATATGCCCACCGACTATATTAAGCATTTATCTATACCAACTACACTGCTTCTTCTTCTTCTTCTTCTTCTTCTTCTTCTTCTGTGTGGCATAAAAATTAACACCGCATGTCCGGCCATAATGAGAACTTGGCATTTGGTCGCTTATTCAGGCGACTTGCTCAACGTCAATACGGCCATTGGCAATTGGCATTGCTTAGTAAGCTCCAAATGCCATCAAAGCCAATTCACCACATTGTGTTTATCAACTCTATTAAATATGCCACATTGTTGCCACTAGCTGACACGGCAAAAGACTTAAGTCATTCGGCTCGTTAAATGTTTGCCAGAGAAGAACCAGTTCCTTTTGCTATCACATTGTAAGTCCAATATCCCTAAGTATTTTGCCAAAAGCTAATAAATACCTTTTGAGTTATAGCTGTAACTCGATAAATACAGCTCGACATTAATGTCGTTATTCTTTAATAATTAATTATTTAAATTTTAAATTGACTTATTCAATGTTTCGGAAATCATTTGGCCGTTAAGTGCTTTTGCGATTGCTTATCGGTCGAAGGAACTCGGTAATATTGAACTACCAATCCAATTAGTCATTTTCATTCCGGCGCACTGCAATCACGTTCTGCACTTAAGCATCTGCTTCTGAATGGCGGCAACAACAACACAACAACTACTACAAAAACAGCACCAGCAAAATCCAGAAAGGCAATACCAATTGCAATTGCAACTGCGACTGCCAGTAGTTACATCACTTAAGTGAATCCGTGAAGTTACCGAAAAAAACGCAAAGGAAAATTGCAAAAAGTATTAAAAAAAAGCAACTGCTAAAAAGGACATCTTCAGCTGGCCGTAGATATTGCACACTTGGACACGCTTCAGTCGGGGATACGATTGGGCAAAGTTGTTGGCTCTCAACTACGTTTGTAACATTTGCAATGCCGCGCTGAACTGTCAGTATACCCTGTAGTTATCAACTGTCTAACTGAGGGTGTATTCAAATACAATCCAATTGAATTTGTATAATTTCGAATGCATTTTATATATGTTGATATCATGTTCTCCGGGTTTGTTTATCTCCCATACGAAATCTCACACGTACTCGTATATAATTTCTCTATAACAATTTTAAATAGTTTTATTTTATTATTTTTTTGTAGTTTTAGTTCCAACGGCTCCTACGTATTGGTGATGCAAGCATAAATACGAGTATATTCCCATTGTCATCAATACAGATTTAAATAGCTGAGAGCTCAAGCTCAAATACATGTGGGTTAGGGATCAATCAATTATCAATCAGTGAGTCGGTCAGTCAGTTAGACAATCGCTCGACTAAAGGGCCAGTCTTTCCTATATCGACTCTATTGTAATGTAATGCTGATGGGATAGCAAACGTCTCATTCAAAACTATAAAAGAAACATACCTTCGAAATAATTCTAATTTATAGTTAATGTGAATTGTTTCCTCTTTCTTCGCTGAAAAATATAAGAACTGGATAGCCAACTATCGAGCAATCTCTGGCAAAGTTTTGTTGCTTGTTTTCCTTAGTTTTCCTTCGTTTCAATTTGCTGCTTGGATAATAAGCGAACTGGACTTAAGTCTCAACAAGGCGGCATAGCGGAACATGTTTAAAATGCCTGGCGTGCTCAGGGACTTGCAGCACTCTCCCATCCTCCATCCACAATCCTTAGACAGCCACCAACCACCAACCCCATCTGTCCGACCGCACGTTGCAGGTGGCGGCTGGTGGCACAACAGCAACAAGCGTCGCTTGCATGTTGGCCACCGCACAATTTGAGAATTGTTGCCAAAAATAACAGCAACACAAATTGTGCACGCAAAGTTGCGCTGGCCAAGGTCAACCAGCAAATCCAGCAACAGCGACAATGTATGAAATGGAAAAGTGGGGGCGGGGGTTGTGTGAGGCGAAAAAACAAGTAGAGAAACGAACTAAGGGCAAGTGCTACTCCATGCGGCCTCACGCTTTAAAGCCGATTTGCATAATTTGCCGTCTGTTTTTGCCATGATTCCTGCCTGGCTCGACGATTGATTGCAACGTTGTCTTCAGCACCTGCCACGTTACTCCTCCCCCCGCCCCTCTCCTTGTATTTGGGTGTATGTCTGTTTGTCTACTATCTGCGTGCCACAGCAAATGACACCTTGAACTCAAACTCCAACTCAAATGTGTGCTTTTTTTGTTTTTCTTTGTTTTTTTTTTTTCAATGGGAGCTGAACTCCCCAACACAAACATCGAAATATTCCCATGAATACACTGAAAGAAAGAGCCGCATAGAACTTTCAGTAACATGTATGTATTTCTCAGATATTTATAAAACTGATCACCTATTTGATAACTGCAAATCTCCAAATTGTATTGGAATATGTCAAGCCTGAAACCATTTAATTATTGAACACATCACCAAATGCATCAGAGCCAAGAGTCGCTCAGTGTATGGCAAAGGTTATTCTTTGTTTTCGCGGCTATCTGCAGCTGTTTGAATGCCATACGTGACGTCAGCGGTAGCTACTTCCTGCTTGCCGCTTGGTGCATGCTTCTGCTGCTGCTCATATAAATTAAATTCAATATTTAATGACCGTGGTTGGCAAAACCCGAATGCAACTTAAAAATACTAATGAAACGTGAGGATAAAATCGTTCTACCCGTGTTAATTATACTTATACCATCCAAATAGATTTTTAGGTGCTCTCCGTTCTCTGGTTTCATTTTATTTACTGATGTGTGAAAACATTCATACAGAAAGTTTTAAGACTGAAAGACTGTAAAATTAAACCACTCTTAATTAAGCTGAATGTTGGCTGCTAATTTTGATTGCCAAAAATCTTTGTATAGACTTTTAACTTAGTTTGCTCTTGGCTTCAGCTCTAAATGAAATCAGCAATGAAAGCAATGAAATAAATCTTAATTCTTAAGTAATAATATTTATTTGTTTCTATTCATTTGAAACTGGATTTTGAATCAATATTAGATAGCAATATTCTCTTCATGCAGATTCATTCAAAAGCATATATTTTCCAGCTGTATCTTGATTATTGTGGAATTACTGAACCCGTTTTTCAGTCTTATTGCTTGCTTGCTCCTTGGCGTATGCAATGGATTTTTTAATAGCTGTTGCCCCACAACTGGTCTTCTTCTTCTACTTCATTGGCATTCAATGCTGTTTTATTTGTCAGCACTTTTGATTAACGGCAATAGCACACATACTCGCAAACTGACACACACTCGCACACACGCTCTCTTGATTAAGTAGCTGCGCCAGTTCAAGGCTCTTGGGGCCAAGTTGGCCAAATTGATGTCACGTACTTATTTAGCTCGCGACTCTCTGCTGCTGCATTTGCATTTAATTTTTCGCAATTAATTGGCCCCACAGCAGCAGCAGCAGCAGCAGCAACAGCAGCAGCAGAAAAGGAAACAGAACGTGCTGCAGCATGAGAAATATGCATCATCATGCACATACCCTGCATACCCTTTTTAAAAGACGTGCGCTATAAATAGACTCCACTGCAATATGAACGTGTCGAACAAGCAGAAGGGGCAGACGACAGAGGCAGACGAGTGAGAGAGCAGATCTCTAGCGTTGCCTTGACCGGCCTACATTCAGAGACAAGAGCACACACACACACACAGAGTGAGAGGTGGGGCCTCGAGAGTGGTCTCAACGAAGGGTAGATGGGGGTAGAGTGGGGCGGTAAAGGTATTACCAAGATGTTTGCCGTAAGATGCATGAGCTGTGATTTTGTTCAGCAGGCGACCTGCTTTGATTTGGCCAGAAACATCGCATTGAACTTCAGCAGCAGAAGCAGCAGAATCAGCTTATGCAATACCTGCCCCAACCGGAAGTACAACAACAAATGCGAATACGAATACGAATACGAATACGAATAGCAAGGCGAATGCAAATACGAAGATGAGTGCATAAAGTGAGTGCGAAAAGTGTTTGCGTTTGCTGGTCTTAGCCCGGCTTGTAAATAGGTCGCAAAAGGCGACGTACTATGTTTGCAATGACGTCACAGTCGTGCCGCTGACCTATATACATACACAAAAACAGAAACGCACACACAGACAGAGAGAGAGAGAGAGAGAGAGAGAGAGAGTGGAAGTGCGAGCGAGAGAACAACAGCTGCAGCTGCATTCAACGATTGCTTGAATATGCGGCATTTAGACACATACACATACACATGGGCAAACACACAAAAGCAGGCCGCCTAACGAATAGGTGTGTGTGAGTGCGTGTCTGTGTCTGTGTGTGTGTGTGTGTGTGTGTGTGTGTGTGTGTCAATAAAAAAAGACATATATACACACACACACACAGACACACAAGCACATTTTGCATAAAATTTCAATTGTTTGTTGACATTTCGATGCTAATGCAAAACTGGCCCACAGCTGGATATGGATATGGACTATCCATGAGCACAGATGCTGCCAACAGCTCGAAACGGAGCATATGTACAACATACATGCATGCATGCATGCATGTCATGCACAGGCTGACGTCATGCGCAC
Organism: Drosophila macrothrix; assembly: GCA_035042055.1. Classification (NCBI taxonomy): domain Eukaryota; kingdom Metazoa; phylum Arthropoda; class Insecta; order Diptera; family Drosophilidae; genus Drosophila; species Drosophila macrothrix. The sequence goes on from JAWNLX010000587.1 coordinate 24,587,292, forward strand.
CGTAAAAAGAAACATGCAACGCACGAGTTGCATGCGACATATGCATGTACCTCAAGGATCGGTCAGTTAGTCATTCAGTCATTCAGTCATTCAGTCAGTCAGTCAGTCAGTCAGTCAGTCAGTTAGATAGTCGCTCAACTAAAGACCCAGTCTTTGCTTTTGACTAAACAATTTGTCTCACTTCGCATTTCAATTATGCACAAATGCATTTCGTTGCCTCGCACCCAACCCACTTCCCCCATCATCACCGAGCGATGCCGCATTCGTGTTGCAAGTGCACTTTATACTCAACTGTATTTGTGTGATTCATCAAATATGCAATTATATGGCCAAAATATTAAGGGTTAGAGATGGAGTGCCGCTTTGCCAGATTGCTGCAATTGCTGGTTTATTCGAGCTTTCTGAGACCGCCTGCGGTGCACTTACACGCTTAATTAAATGCCAGGGCGCCAAAAACTAGGCAAACTGCCATGCAACAACGACTCGATTGCCAAAAAATAAAAAATAAAACCCAAAAGATAACAAGCAAGGTGGTGCTCGACGACCTGATACCCTGTATCTTGTTTTTACATCATATGTAAGGAAAATGAGAGTGCAACACTTGGACTTCGTTGTGCTCATTAACAAGCACCAAGTGGAAATAATTTATGGAAATTGTCGAAAAAGGATTGCCCTTTTTAAGTTTTTAGTTTTTATGCCAACTTGGATTCCAGATTCCTGCTTTTGTTATCACTGAGTGCAAATGTGTCAGCATTACGGACATTAAGGACACACTGGCTGACAGGCGCAGTTGCTTGCCTCCGCCTGTTGCATACATTCGCTCAACTATCTGGGTATCAGATCTCCTCCTTTCATGTGCACAGGGTATACAAAAATATATGTGCAGCAACATCAAGAAGAGGAAAAAAAACAGCTGCATACTGTTGGCAACATCAGCGATACGCTTTTAGGCACATTGCCAGCGCTGGCGCCCCTTCATATGCAATGCCTTTATACACACACACACATATATATATATATATATATATATATATATATATATATATAAGTAGCATACACAACATACATAGATATGTGCATATATGTGTGATTGTAATACAATTTCAATTACATGTGTAAACATTTATTGCCTTCCTGTGCTATGTGGCAGGGTTTTTGGATTTTGGGGAAAAAAGTACGGCGATTTGCCGCTCGTTGAATTGAATTGAATTGAATTGAATTGAATTGAATTGAATTGAATGCGCACTTAATGGCTTTGAATGGGTACAAGCTGCAATGTAGCTGTGGCCACAGAAAATACCTGAGGCAAAATACTAAGCACTAATACAAAATATCAAATATCAATTACAGCTCAACATTTGATTTGATTGCTGCATTATGCATCTCCTGCATATTGCATTGCATATCTAATTGATATCAAACAAATTCGAATTTATGGCAGCCTATTTGAAGAAACTCTCTCCCTCCCTAGTTGGCAGAACGTATTTGTTTTCCGATTAGCGGGGATGAGTTCGATGCAGCAAAAGCCAATCGTTGTATCAATTTTGGCTTAGCTACTCGTCATAGTGTTGTGAATACAAATAGGCAAATCAATACCCCAAATCAATAACAGAGTATGTAAATACGGAGACTACTTACGCACTTCCCATTTATCTTATTGAAACTCACTTCCACTAGCCATGTGTGGGACGCAATGATTTTCAATTGTTTTTCAGGCGTATAATTCTTATTTGTACCTAATTAATTTCTGAGATTTTGTTAGAACTCTGTGCGTAATGGTTGAAGTACTGAAGCGTTAGTAGAAACTTTTTATTGGCCAATACAGGTTACTTTCTTCATGTTTTTGAATATTATTGTATACCTCATATCTCTAAACGTAAAACAATTTCAATTCAATAATTTTCAGGTCTTTGCCCAAATTGAGCAGTCAAGACGAAGAAGGGGGGGCTGGTCATGGCTTTGGTGGCGGACCACAACACTTTGAACCCATTCCTCACGATCATGATTTCTGCGAGAGAGTCGTTATAAATGTGAGTATCAGAATAAGCATACACACATACACACGCACACACACAAACACAGACACACTCATTTACATATACAAATATATATCATATATTCAATAGGTAAGCGGGTTAAGGTTTGAAACACAACTACGTACGCTAAATCAATTCCCGGACACACTGCTTGGGGATCCAGCTCGGAGATTACGGTACTTTGACCCGCTTAGAAATGAATATTTTTTTGACCGTAGTCGTCCGAGCTTCGATGCGATTTTATACTATTATCAGAGTGGTAAGTAGACCAATACAACAAAAATGAAACTAAACTCCCATTGGGTACAAATTAAGTGTCATTTACGTACATTTCAATTTTCAAATTTATCAAATCAATGAAACGAAGTATTTGCTAATATTCTCAACTTTCCCAATTCTCTTCTCTACCGCCGTCCAAACCAACACCAACTCCAACACCAACACAAATCAACAAATCACATAACTCTGTATATAAAACACACACACACACACACACACACACACACACACACACTCACTCACTCGCACACACATTACACGTGCAAAATCGACAACAATCTGCTCACGTTTTTCTTCACAGGTGGCCGACTACGGAGACCGGTCAATGTCCCTTTAGACGTATTTAGTGAAGAAATAAAATTTTATGAATTAGGTGATCAAGCAATTAATAAATTCAGGTAAGCCGGTTGCCCCTCTCCACACAAAAAAAAAAAAAAAAAAGGAAAAATACCCGATTAACAAAAATTCAAAAACAAAGCAAACAAACAAAAATATTTAAAATGAAAGAAACTCACAAGAACTACAAAAATACAAACTAATATTTGAGTGCAGCAAAGAGCGAATTGGTTTTGCTTATTGGCGGCAGCAAATTGTTGAACTAAGTACCCAAAACCCCCCACTCACAAGGCATGCAACACGGCACCTAGAAACCTGACCAAGACACACATACCCACAAACACACACAAGCACACACACACATACGTGTAGACGCATAGAAAAAGTCAAAGCTATAAATAGTAATTAGCAGCTTTGCTTACCTATTCAGTAATTGTAATTAGTTTGCTGCTGAGTTCAAGTAAGCAAAGTAAACCATCTTATTTATCTGCTACACTAATCCAATATACGAATATATTGCACATCTTAAGAAACATTTCGATATATGCAATCCGTAATTTAAAATTACTCAAAGTCCATAGCTGAACTTATCGCCTTAGAAGCGTATAAAACTTTTGAATTTTAAATACATGAACTAAAAAAAAGCATTGCTTTTAAAGAACTTTTACTCTTCTCTAACTGCTGAGAACATATTATTCATTCGATAGTTCCTATAACAGTTTTTGAACTGTCTGAACTCCGAGTATTCTAATCCTATGTCTTGACACAAATAAAAGCCACAAAATGTGATGGTTCTTGGAGTGTTCCATGAAACTATGAACAATGCACACACACACACACACACACACACATGCTCCTATTGTTGTTTAGTATTTGCATATGTTTTTATTGACTTTGTGGTTATTCAGTCAATTGACGACTGTTGAAGTTTATTGAGCGTTACGTATGTTTTGTGGTTTTCATGGGAATTGCATTTGAGATATAACCAAAAAGGAAATATCACACAAAAGACACACACACACACACACACACACACACACATGCACAGACAGACAGCAGACAAAAACGATAACGGAACGAACGAGAGAATGGCGAATAGCGAACTGGAAGACGTTGTCGATTTCACTTGTTAATCACTTGACCACCAGCTTAAAATTTTGTTCATACGGTACAAAGGGTGGCCCGAACCGTGAAAGCCCAGAAAGAGCGAGAGCGACCCAAAGAAGCCGGAGCTAAATAAAACGAAGAGGAGGCCAGAAGAAAACGAATAATTCGCAGCCAAAAAAAACACTTCTTACAACTCCTGTTAACACTTCAACACAACTGTATTTAATATCCTTATATCATCGTTTTTAGTTGCAGAATATCAATTTCAATAAGCGATTGCGAAAAGTATATTATGATTAGCGATTAGTGATTGTCAAGCTCTGCAATTGGCTGCCAAACCAAATCGCTGCTTTGGGCTACAAAAACAAAACAGAAAAAAAACATAAAATAAATAATTAAAATAAATAAATAAATCCACTTTTTTAAGCAACTTTAAGCTTCAATACACACCCACACACACATCTACACAATCACATACACATAATATCGAAATGCTAACATAACCTGAAAATATACTTGATTTTCTATTTTATTTATGCGCAGAGAGGATGAAGGCTTTATTAAAGAGGAAGAAAGACCATTACCGGATAATGAGAAACAAAGAAAAGTCTGGCTTCTCTTTGAGTACCCAGAGAGCTCGCAAGCCGCCAGAGTTGTAGCCATAATTAGTGTATTTGTTATATTGCTATCAATTGTTATATTTTGTCTAGAAACATTACCCGAATTTAAGCATTACAAGGTGCGTACTACTTAAAACAAAAAACAAAATAAATCTTTGACAATACTCACGATTTATAAATCGTTGATATATGTTCGTACAACTTTACATAATTATTTGCAGGTGTTCAATACAACAACAAATGGCACAAAAATCGAGGAAGACGAGGTGCCTGACATCACAGATCCTTTCTTCCTTATAGAAACGTTATGTATTATTTGGTTTACATTTGAACTAACTGTCAGGTATGAATTCTACCACAATCTTTACATCATATACATATATAACACTGCTTATAAGATTTAAATAGGGTATTAAATAGGGTGAGATTCTTGCATGCTTAGTTTTAGGTGACGGAGGGTACTGCAGTTTTGTGAAAAATTTAGGGCTAAGAAAACTATTTTTTGAGCAGTTATATGAATATATATTATATTATACGAGTATATATTTATATTTATATATATATATATATATATATATATATATGTATAAATAAAAATATATTCTAAAAATTAATTAAGATCGCTTCTTAAATTACGGTTGTATTCATCGTTTTATGCAAGAGAGTAGCAAATAAACGAAAATGTACCCAAAATTAGAATTACAAATTATAGATATGTCACCATTTTGATGTTCCATGTAGCGCTTGCAATTATGTTCAGTCAGGCCTAAATTGTTCTTGCAATAAAAGAGTGCATAAGAATAAATTAGGTGGCAGTTACTCTTTATGGGGTATCTATATTAGTTGAGTAGCTTGTCTATATTATTTATATCACTTGTTAACGCTTAATTTATAATGATCTGATGATTGATAGAACATATTGATATACATATATATGCAATATTTGTACGTTTTTCTTTTTTGCTCTTTTTTCTCCTTTTCGCTGTATTACTTTCTGTGTCTCAACCAATATATCTCTCTCTCTCTCCCTATCATCCTGTTTCTTTTACTTGTCTCATTTCTGTCTCTAAACTTTACTCTCTCTCTTTCTCTGTCTCCATCTCTTGCTCTCTCTTTCTCTCTCTCTCTCTCTCTCTCTCTTTCTTTGTCTATCTCTATCTCTCTCTCTCTCTCTGTGACATCGTATTGTTTTATATTTTGTCGCGGCGCGCAGGTTCCTCGCATGTCCGAACAAATTAAATTTCTGCAGGGATGTCATGAATGTTATCGACATAATCGCCATCATTCCGTACTTTATAACACTAGCGACTGTCGTTGCCGAAGAGGAGGATACGTTAAATCTTCCAAAAGCGCCAGTCAGTCCACAGGTATGAGATTTTGTTTGGCCAAAACTGTAATGCTAAATCACACACACATACACACACACACACACACACACAGATACGCACAACTACACATACATACATACATACACTGTTACAAAAACAAGAAACATGTACATTGTATATTAACAAAATAATTGTATTGTTATTGTTATTCTTTGGCCACAAATTATTGAACAAAAACAAAATAATACACAAAAAAAGAAATAAGCCAATTGCCGCGTTGTTTGATTTTGTTCATATGTAACAATAAATTTATTATAAAACTGCCTGTATTGAATTTTATGATTTTTATTTCCCATTCTACTTACATAAAAATATGGATGTGTTAACTCAAATGAGACAGACATTGAACATATAAATAAATACGTACATATTATATAACCAGCTAATGATTTGATAGCAATGCTTTTGCCTACGTAAAATACTTGATATTTATGTACATTTAAATGCCTATCCTAGTGCTCTTGTACAATCGTAACAGTACGAATAATTGTTGTATATTACTAACTTACTAAACCAAACTAAACTAAACTAAACTACATAACACGAATTAAAAGAAACCAAGTCGCACACACTCTCACACAAGCATACATACAATACAACTATATAAATATATACAGATACCCACCTCACATATATATATTTATACATATATACATAAACTCAACTTATACATACTTACCTATATGAAATACTACTTACTTACATCTGTTGCATACAAATCAATATACAAATCTATAAATAATTATAAATTTTTAGGACAAGTCATCGAATCAGGCTATGTCCTTGGCAATATTACGAGTGATACGATTAGTTCGAGTATTTCGAATATTTAAGTTATCTAGGCATTCGAAGGGTTTACAAATATTAGGACGAACTCTGAAAGCCTCAATGCGGGAATTAGGTTTACTTATATTTTTCTTATTTATAGGTAAGTTAACAACAAAACAGTCAACAAACCAATTGCAACAACAGTAAACAAGCAAACAACAAACACAACAAAAACAAAGCACACATACACACTATATTATATTTTACACCTACCTACAAAACTGCTTACTTATGTACCAACCAATATACCAATCTATTATGATATTAACAATGACCTTTACGACCAGCGACCTTATAACTTAACTTGTTGCCCTAACAAAACTATTACTAAACAAAGCACACACAACTCAGACAGACCTATTAACATATTTACTGTTTCGGAATATCACAACGTTAGCAAAAACTCCTCTTCCTAATTAACAAAAAAAAAAAAAAAAAAAAAAACAGCAAACAACAGCAAACAACTACAGCAAACTTTAGATATACATTATATAAATGAAGTACATAACAGCCAGCACATTTTAAAATACTCACCATTTGTTTACAACAATCCTCGTACACAAAAAAAAAAAAAAAAACAAGAAAAGCAATCGACTCTATATCGATATCGAGCAAATTAATACTAAGTAAATTTATTTGCTTTTTAACAATTATGATTTGTCATTTCAATTACCCAAACCCAAAACCCGACCAAGCCCCAGAGCTTAAAACCACATTATAAAGATCATCTTTCGGTCGAATGATCTTTTCTGTCTGTCAGTTTGTGAGTTGATATCGGACAATAGCCAAGCACAGTTAAAGTAAATTCAGCACATGCCCTACATTATTTGGGAATCTGTGCTCTTTGGCTACTATTATACACTATGATCAAAGTACAAGTACAAGCTAAACTAAAGTAAACCTTACATTAAAGTAATATACTACTCAATATAGTTAATGCTAATTACTACCTAGCAATAACAGTATATATTACGTATACATGAAAATACCAACTCAAGAATTATAGATGTCTTTACAATTTACTACTCTATCTATACTATATATATATATATATATACCTAACAAAACCAATCTAAACTAAACTAAACTAAAACCTACTACTTAGTTACATAATACGAGTAGCTTATCTAGCTAAAACCCGACGCAGCATACCCATAGGTGCCTCTAGAGCTTTATATCGATGCATATACTTATACACATGTATTTGTGTAGGTGTACGTGTATTTATCCACTACGTATATACCATAAAATATTGTCGTCTACTAATTAGCTTAAGTAATAGTTAAATATATACCTGCCACAGTTGATATATTTTATATGGGCCCGGAACAGATTTACATAGCTATTCGGTACCAGTATATGTAACAGTAACCGTAACAGTAAATTTAATATATATATGCATTAGATATATGTATGACTATATCTTTTTTATCGTCTTTTGGCTAGAAAACGAACAATCAATGTCAATGTACTCGAATTTTAGTCTATTACTCCTGATATACTTTGACAAAATAAAAACACAATTTTCATGGTTTTTATAAACGCCCCCCGCTATAGTCGTTGGCAATTTTAAGGCCCAAACGTATTTTGTTGCAGTTCACTATCCATCTTATCTTACATGCATCACTATACATCCTACACTACACATCGTATTTTGAATCATTTTTCTTTTTTCACAATCTATCAATTAATGCTTATTTCTATGGATTTTATCTATTCTGTTCTATAACTCTGTTTTCTGCACAAACTGCGCACAATATGCCTTAAAATTGGCACACTTCTTAGCGTTAATTGTCCAAGAAGGAAAAAAAACAATCTAGAAAATACTAGAAAATTACTAGAAACATTACCGAAATATATAATATGAGAATTTTTTGGAAAATGAGAAGTAACTACAACAAACATATCTTTAATATATACTTACCCATACATATTTTAAATTGTTGTTCACGTCTTAACATAATCAAGTTGTTTCGCATTACGTAACCGTAATCGTAATCGTAATCGTAATCGTAATCGTAATCGTAATCGTAACTGTTATCGTAATCGTAATCGTATTTGTAAACGTAACTTCATCTACGCTGTTATTGATGTCGTTTCTTTGGCTTTGAGTTTTTAGTTTGTTTGTTGTATCCGTTGAATTATGAACTCTAACCATTATTTATGTGTATATGATATATATAGTATACTTCTTTATATATCCTACATACAATGTATATTAAAGAAAATATATATATAAAATAAATTTATATGAGGCTGTTCAGTTCCTTTGCATTGCGTTGAATTAAGTTTGTTTGTGTTTTTGTTAATTTTATTGTTGTATTAAGTTTTAAAGCTTACAAAAAGTGCAGGATACTTAGCCAAAATACTAGCGCCTGCTATATAGAGCGATCTTTATGTACTTACCATATGTATAAATGCATCTATATATATATTTTAAAAAAAAGACCACACACCAAATTAGTTTATCATAACTTTACAAAACTCACAAGGTGCTTGTTTCTATGTACGATATAGATGAGTGAAAGCTATACAATCCAATCACTAATGGGGCAACCATGTATGTATGTGCATCAGCATCGATGCGGCCGATTTCAACAGGAACTAGGTGTCTTCATGTTTTTGTCTCTCTTTTGATTTACATTTCTTATATTATTTGCCTTGCCGTAGTCGTATATATACATATATCATATTAACTACAATTTACAAATAATGTATGTATACCGTATTGTACAAAGTACTTAATTATCTAGTTTCTGTTTATCTCCACAACAATAACAAAAAAAAAAAACAAAAACAAAAAAAAAAATACAAAATCTGTGAACAACTCGTACTACTAAACTATATATTGTGATATTCTATATAGGTAGTTGCAGAAGTAGAAATATTACTAACATAACCTGAAAAGTTTACTTTTACTTAATTATTCGATACATCGATAATATGTCGCATATCTATTGCGCTGATTAGTAGTATTGCACAAATGTTGAGCTAGACGCTCTGAAGCTCTATGATGGAGACACGGAAAGAAGGATTGACATTTGTGCACTAAAGCTTCGGTTTTAACCGACGATTTTCGTTGTGAGCATTTCCCTTAATTTCGATTTGTAATATTTTGCGATATATTTATGTGACACACACACACATACACACACACACACAAAACAAACATATACACTTTAACCTATTAGACATACATAAATATATATATATAATTATATATATTACAGGGTACAACTGACACTCACACAGACAAACATACTTGCTCTATAATGTGATTTACACACAGTTTTGAAACGTTTTATCACTTGAAATATCTTTTTGTAACACAATTCTTTATAGTTTTTGCACAGAATAGAATAAAAATATCACAAAAAACTAAATAAATTATGCAAAAAATTATGAATAATCCGATGTTTTTGATAATCTTATATAACGTATAAAATGAAAGTAAACGAACTCTTTCATATACAAATATGTATATCCTGTAGTTTTTTTTTAAGAAACATAACTTAACCCAAGTCGATCATTGGTCAAAGGTCGAAGGTCGAAGGTCGAAGTCGACTCGACTAAAGAGCACCCGAAAATGAGATTCTCAATACTATACACTACACTGAACAACATTTGGGGTTCCTTTCATATTCACACATTGCAATTAATGTTTAAGGTTTTTGAATGGTTCCAATGCAGATGAAACATACGATGATCAGCGCTCAGACCCAAGCAGAAAACAACTAATTAAAACACTCCCTCTCTTTCTCTTTATCTGTTCAAATCATCCAATAAATAAATATATGTATAAATTATCATAAGTGAAACTGAAACTGAAACTAATCTATCGCTGATCTCTGTTTAAAATTGCGCCCAGGCGTTGTACTATTCTCATCGGCGGTTTATTTTGCGGAGGCTGGCAGCGAGAGTTCGTTTTTCAAGTCCATACCCGACGGATTCTGGTGGGCTGTGGTGACCATGACTACGGTGGGATATGGTGATATGAGGTACAACTTACATTACATCTGCATCAATCCAATGATAACAGCAACAAAAAAAAAAAAAACAAAATACCAAAAAAAAAAACAGAAAAATCAAACAAATTAACTGCAACTGCGCTGCTCAATTTGTGTGTCTACCCAACTAACTGAGTTATTAACTGCTCCTTGTAACATAGCGCTAAAAATTATTCTATATCTCTTTCTCTCTCTCTCTCTCTCTCTGTCTGTCTTTCACTTACTATCTTTTTTATTTACGAGTGCATTTGTTCAGTGTCCCACTCTAACCGTGTTTACTTTATCTTTTTGTGTATATTAGGTTCTCTCTCCAGCATATCAAAGAGAGCAACTAACAGCTTTCCTAAAATGATATATTGTTCTCTTTCTCTCTCTCTCTCTCTCTCTCTCTATCTCTAACATATACGTATACCTACACTCTCTTTCTCCGTTCATATTTTGTTTGATTTTTAACTTGTAAATCGTTGTATAAATGAGTTCCTTAAGTAAACAACGAATCTTTCGCAATTCTATTGCAATGCCATAGTTGTATTTCATACCCCATTCCAGAACTTTCTCTTTGTATCCCTCGAGCAAGCTTGTCAGTTATAACTGATATTTTCAATTTTCAAATTTTGGAAAACTCAGGCGTATTTCCCGTAATTCTCTTATGTACAGTTATGTCAAAATATGTATATAAATACCTATTTTATGTGTCTTGAAAACCTACTATTACTACTACTACTACTACTACAAAATATATATATTTTTTAAGCAAACCGGCTAAGCTAATTCTATCTCTATATATCTGTAACTATACTCTGTGTGTTTATATCTGTATCTAGTCGTACTATCTGTGCCTTGTATAGAGCCCAATTTCATGTGACATCCAGATCATCGTTGTCTTTGCATCGTCGTCCTTTGTCGTCGTTCATTGTTGTGATCGTAATCGCCCGCTGTAACCCTTCCCAGTTACACTCTCTCACCCTCTTTCTGCGCCTATCTTTCTCTCTTTCTATCTCTCTCTCGCTCGCTCTCTCTCGCTCTCTCTCTCTCTCTCTCTCTCTCTCTCTCTCTCTCTCTCTCTTAACGCTCTCTTTGTCGCTCACCTGCTATACTTAACGATTTCATTAACCATTTAACAAAATGCGCGATTCTCATTTTCATTTTAACTCTATTTCTTGTTACTATAACTTTTGTTTGATTTTCATTTTATGCCAAAGTCAAGAACACTTTTTATTTGATTGTACCATGTTATTTTGCACATTTTTTTATATTTTTGTTTTGATCTTGTGTTCAGCATGTCCTATATTTCGGTTCTCACTTCTCATTTCGTTCTGTCTAGTTCTGATCTTGAGTTTCCAGTACCCCAAGCAGAATAATAAACCATCCCACTAGTCGAATATCACGCACAAGCAATATAACTAAATAATTAAAAAGAAAAATTTCCATCAATAATTTATTTTGAAACACTTGTCCATTGTCGCCGTCGTCGTTTTCTTCGTTGTCGTCGTCGTCGTCGTCGTCGTCGTCGTTGATCAATGAGATATCACCATATTTTTTGGCCAGAGCTAAGCGCACCAGAAACCGATTCAACCAATTGCCACGCCCACTATTGGATAGGCCAGCCCACTCGTTTTTCTGCTTGGGAATGCCGCGGCTCAGTTTCTCATTGTCACGCCATTTTGAATAGAACCCAAAACTGAAATCTTCCCCCTAAACAGCGTTCTGTTTTTAAATAGGCTCAGCCAATCTGAAAAGCGTGCTACACAATGCTGTGCAGGAAAGTGGGCGGGTTTGGACACCTCGCTTCAAATGAAATCGCTACAATAAGTATCCGGTTCCGATTTAAGTTGCACACTTTGTTCCGTTTAGTCCGCAATGTCCCGGCTCATAAGAAAATCAGCTCACACATTGTATAGCACGTTCTACAGAATACACTACCACATACACACACACACACACACACACACACACACACACACACACACTACACACACACATACACACACGCATACACACACCCATACACACACTCTGACACACACATACACACATAGAGAGTATTACCTGCCGGACCGTTCACACGTATCCAGCCCGAGACTATCCCACAGACATGGACTTGCCGGACGCCCAGCCAAATCGGCAACTAAAGCAGAATACAATACTGTTTTCATTTCAAGTTATTTTTTATTTAAAAAACTTTAAACATAAAAAAAAACAATATATATTTAATAAATAAAAAAAAAAGAAGAAAAACAAAAAAAACACTTATGTTTATGATATATTATCGAGTCGGAACCAATGCAAAGCAATTTCTCCCATCAATTTTTTTAGGCGTCGTACTCTTCTCATCGGCTGTTTATTTTGCGGAAGCTGGAAGCGAAAATTCCTTCTTCAAGTCCATACCCGATGCATTTTGGTGGGCGGTCGTTACCATGACCACCGTTGGATATGGTGACATGACGTATGCAAATCTATACAATTACAATTCTAACTTTTCTGATTACAATTCTGTTTATGTTCCTGTTTATGATTATGTTATCGATTCTGAGTTTTATTTTCTTGTTTATACATTTTTTGTGCGTGCTAGTTGCGCTCCAGTGTTGTCCATTATTTGTACAGTATTATGCCAAGCGTTTTTCAGTTCTTTCTTATCTTATCAATTACTAACCAAAGTTTGTAATACTCACCCTGAAAAAAATGAAAAGAGAAAAATACTTACAACATTTGTTTGCCTAATGCCTATAGACTTTGATTTTTCATTTATCACAAAGGTTGAATCGCTGCGCTTTTTCCTTTCGTTTCGTTTTGTTTCGTCTTAGTTCATTTCGATTTCATTTCGTTTCGCTCCTCATTTTGACTACAAACTAAAGAGATTACTATATTTTCATTAAGTTTTATAGCTATTTTGTGAGATCTACTTATACACACTTAATTACCTGCCTATCTACCTAACCGTCTACTTATATCTTGTGTTGCCACTGTGTTCTGTTACCGTTCCGTTCCGTACCGTACCGTTCCATTGCGTTGCGTTGCGCTGCGTTGCGTACCGTTCTGTTCTGGTTATATTACCCGATAACCTTAAGCAAAAGCAACATTTGCAGTTGCCCGACTTTTGGTTACGCAAATTGCCTTTGCCTAAAGTGAAAACGCAATCGAACTGAAATGTTTGGAAAAACTCTATAAAATGAACAAGTTTTTCTATCATTATCAATGTAACGTTGTGTCGTTGTTTAGTTCAAAAACCCAACAAAGATACAAATAAAAACCCATACATACATACAGAACTTTACAAACACAACTCTTCTCATCTATTTGGCACTGTATACCTGTGTACAGTGTTCGCTCATCGACATCTTCATCAAATCAACACTCTCACACTACACACGAACACAAACGCGAAACACTGAAGTTAGACGTTCTTATACAATTTTAACTTGCGTATATTTAGTGCAGTATGCCACGACCCTTGCAACTGATGCAGCTTGGGCTAGTGGCTTTAGCTAATATCGATAGCGATACCGATACCGATACCGATACCGATAACACATTTTGCGCAATTTTCTTAACTCTACTCTTATCTTGAACGCATGCTGCATGCCCTAACAAAAACAAATACACCACTTATCCAGCCAAACAGAGCAGCAGACACACTCACACTCACACTCACAAACACACATGCAAAGTCATTTAGCCGTGACCGTACCTAAGTAATATCCAACCAGACAAGTCCAAAAGCGCTGCCTCAGCCAACGCATCCAATAAGGAGCAGCAGCTTCTATCTTCCGCTACATCACCCGCTGCCCGCTTCATGCTTCCGTCCCTAACACAACCTTTGCCCCCGCTGCCTTACCCTGCCCAGAATCGCGGTTAACTTTGAGTAGTTCTGTCACAAAAAGTTTCGTTACACGCACACACACACACACACACACACACACATACACACAGGCACACACAAGTTTTCTTGCTGTCTTACCCGCACTCGCTTCAACTTGCTGTACACCTGTGTTACTTTCTCGCGCACAAAATGCAATGCATATGTATATTATACACACGCTCACACACACACATACACGACTATGCTATCTAAGCAAAAAATATTTATATATACACATACTTACATACTTATAAAATAATAAAAGAGAGAACCTTTTACCCAAAGCCAAAGCAAAAAAAAAAAAAAAAAAAAAAAAAAACACTCCTAACACTACTTGTTCTAAGTGTTGTGCCTAATTTCGAGTACTCTTTGCTAAACTATTATTTCGTTTTACTGTTTCTACTGCTATTGCCTATAATCAAATATACTCGTACTTGTATACGTACATATTCTATAATGCCAATCACTGATATACAAAAAAAATGTAACCTAAAAACTAAAATTGAAATCAAAAAAGAGAGTTTTACTTTACATTTCTTATATATTTGTATTTTCATTTTATTTATCGTTCGTTCGTTAACATCGCTCGCTTCATCCAAAACAAACAAACAAAAATCCAATATATAAAATCTATATATAAATATATATAAATATATATATATATATCTATACCTCAAATCAATTTAATCACTACAACAAATTAAAAAAATCAATCGTAAAAAAAAACAAACAACTGTTAAAACAAACAATCGCATCAAAAATCCATAACAAAAAATTCAATACCCAATAAATATGAATATATGGGAAAACGCCAACAAAACATATACGGAAAAAACATGGAAATGAAAAAAACACAAATTGGAAAATGTACTGCATTGAAATTCGTTTGACACACGATATGCAACAAATTCATAAATGAAACGAATTGAAACTGAAATTAATAAATTGATATCGATAAACGATTAAACAAAAACCAAAAACAGACCCGTCGGCGTTTGGGGCAAAATTGTGGGATCATTGTGTGCTATTGCTGGTGTGCTGACAATCGCACTGCCAGTACCGGTTATCGTCAGTAATTTCAATTACTTCTATCACCGCGAAACGGATCAGGAGGAGATGCAGAGCCAAAACTTTAATCATGTTACTAGTTGTCCATATTTGCCAGGTACATTAGGTAAGTTGAAATGTGCACTGTGCCTCGATATCTTCCACTCTACTCGTATCATAATCACATTCGACTGGACGGTCTCAAAGTAAAACCACAAGTACACTAAAACGTTACCACATACACATATACACACACACACACACACACACACACACACAGAGAGAGACACACACAAACACATAAACAATTTACCTCTCACTATTCCACATACTCGTACATTACGCACACACACACAGTCGCCTGCATATCTAGTGCATATAGAATCCATGTTGAATAAAAATAGAAACATTTACGAAGAAAGAAACGAATCGTAGGCATTATGAAAGCTTGATGCGGCGGCGTTGCCGTACCAGCCGTACCGCAAAATGTACGCATCAGCGCACGCCGTGTTGCCAGATGTGAGTGTGTGTGAATGTTGCTGCCTCGCGCATGTGGCAACACTGTGTGTACTACATGGACCTACCAAAACGTATACATTACACGTACTGTGTGTTTTGTGTGTAACAAGAACTACAACAAAAAGCATTTTTGTAATAAATACATTACAACTGTATGTGTGATCTCCTCTTTCTCTCTTCTCTCTCTCTTCTTTTTGTTTCTCTCTTTATTCCGTCAAATCGTATTGCAAATTCGATAATTATCGCTATCGTACTTGAACTTGAAACAATTATTTGTAATCAAATCTTCCACAATCCGAAACCAATCCATATCCAAAATTAAATTCAATGTATAACCCAACGTAACCGAACGCAATCCAATGAATCCAACTACCCTCCACGCCCTTCCGTCACCTGTCAACCATCACTTTAACAATCGAACCATACACACACATACACACACACACACACACAACAACAACAACAACTTTGTTTAATACCCAAAAAAAACCAAATAAAAACACTGCGACAACAACAACAACAACCACAACAACCACAACAACGATCAACAACGTTGAACAACAACACTAAACAAATGCATAAAACTACAAGTAGGTCAACACTTGAAGAAATCATCGTTGTCTGAGTCCTCATCGGATATGATGGATTTGGACGATGGTGTTGAATCGACGCCGGGATTAACTGAAACACATCCTGGACGCAGTGTAGCAGCTGCTCCATTTTTGGGAGCCACGCCGATGCAGCTGCAAGCGACGTCACCGCATCAGCAGCAGCAATTACAGTTACAGCAGCTACAGTTACAACAGCAGCAACATCAGCAGAATGGCTTCAAGCAGCTACAGTCAACAATAAGCGTCAATGTGGCAACTGGCAGCGCTGGCAGCAGTCTCACAATGAGGCACAACAATGCGCTGGCTGTTAGCATCGAGACCGACGTTTGACTACTGGGTAAGTGTTCGCTATCTTTCACCTCTCCTTAACTGCCCCACCCCCTTCTTCTCCATCAGTCTTACTCGCACACTAGCCCACTTTTATCCCCAAAAACAAACCAAAATGAAATTGTCAAACATTTCGTAAGCTTACTAAAAGCGCAACATATTTTCAAACTGAGCAGATAGCTAAGCTCTATCTCCATCTATCTTCATCTTCTTCTCTCCCCTTCTTCAATTCACTCTGTCTCTCTCTCTCTCTCTCTTTCTCTCGATCTAAATATATATATATATATAAATAAATATATATTTATTTATATATTTATATATATTTATTTATATATATATATATATATATATATCCCTCTCTTTCTCTTTGTCTTGAGCACTTAACTCGATTCCCATCTATTGCACAAGCACAAAAAACCTGCAGCTTTTTCTTATAACATAACAATGACACCAGCTGGAAGTGACATTTTGCAACACTAGTTGACCTCAGCAAAAATAGGTGCTGTGTAACAGTAAAAGTAGTAAAATGTTATTCGTAAAAGCTACTATTTAGTGAATGCGCAAAGAATATGTTCAAAAATCTATTAAGTGAGATTAAAGTGTCACTTGATGTCAACGAAAAGCTGACGAATATTTATAAATTCACCTCTTCGTTGTAATTACATAGAATGTTAAAATGGCGCTTTCAGCTGGATCAGCTGATCTGTGGATCATATTATCAAACTCAATATTGTTATGCCAATCTTTTAATTCGTAAATAATTGAAGCTGACTTTTTTATAAGCATTAAACTATTTTCTCTTTTTTTTCTATCCACGTGCGCGCGCTCTCTTGCTCTATCCCACGCGATATGCCCTATATGTATATACGTATGTCTCATTCAAATTCTATATTAAAATATATATGTATTATTAAAATATAAATATGTATGTATCTTTATAATTTATACTACGCATATTACTTATGTATCTTTGGTATATTAATGGACCACTTGGCAAAACATGAATCTGTATCATAAATAATATGGGGTTAGTTAAAATGATGTTAAGTGGGGTAAGATTGGCCTTGTGGAGTGTTACGTTGGATGCCAGAAACGACTACAAATGCTGTTTAAGTTTAATTTAAGTAGAACAAATAACAAAACAAATTAAAGCGATTGCTAAATTTAATTAAATTTAATTAAATTAAATTAAAATCTTAAATTTAACAACACAAAAATACAAAAGCAAACAGAAAATAATATAAATATGTATGTATTTAAAATTATATATATAAATAATATTAATAATTTAATGCGTAAAGTAAACAATAACATAACTTTAATACACATAAAAACATCGAAAAGAAAAACCAAAAAAAAATCTATATAAATAAATTAAAACAAACATTTAATCCATATTAAATTTAATTTAATCACGCAAATGAAATTGACAGAACCGTAAGCCAAACGAGAAAATCAAATAAGGGTACATACAATTAGGCATTACATACACACACACTCACACAGACATACATACTCACATTAAAGCCGCATAGGAAATTAAGCAGTAAGCTTAAGAAATTCGCGATCTTCGTCACCGCATATAGTCCGCTAACAAGTCCGTGCTTGGTATCGTTGGGCCACTTGAATGTACTGTTCGTTAGTAAATCAACGTCCAATCAGATCAGATCAGTTCAAGCAATTCACTTCGTGATTGCCTTACTCAATATTTATTTATGCTGAGTACAATAACAATAGAGCCTTACAATAGCAACAGATATATCCTAGCTCTATCCTAGCTCAGCCTACAATAGGACTGGTCAACCGATTCATTCGATTGTAAAAGGCAAATTTTTGAATAATGGACAATCCTAATGTCCATTTCCGTGCTTATTGAGAGTACAATAACTATTAGGGCTAAAGATTCAATAAAATGCTCGTACCGTTTTCAGCTGTTTAAGGCTAGGCTCCATTAGTATTGAACGTTTCACAGCATTCACCAACAATGACAAAAGCTTAAACGTAAATCCATTGTGAAAACTGCCGTAATATTATATGTAATCAAAAATTTCAATTTATATAGTTATAAGCAGATAATAAATGCTTTTTAACTGTGACAGCATAATAAATAACCTAAATACCAAAAACACATATACATCTACATACAAAAGAGTTCGTATAGGAATTGACTGTACCCCACTGTACCAAAAAGTTGCGTTTTATAAATGACTTTATTCAGCTGAAAGGACACCAGCTTTGATCTTTGGTTTAGTTATATGACTGTTCTCAACTTGTAGTCAGCGACGACAGGAGTTTTTCTAGTAATACTAACTTACTACACTAAATCTAATAAGTTCATGTACTTAACTATCCCAACTACCTAACAAACCAAGCTTAACTAACCCGCCCACCCACAATGGGAATAAAATCAAGCATAATACTTACTGCATACATATATGTAATACATGTATGTACGAATGTTCAAATGTATAAAGCGAACCTGCAAAACATTCTGCTTAAAACTCCCCCCGAATAAAAACGAAATAAAAAGTACAAATATTCATTATCACCAACAATTTATCACAAAATTAACTAAAGACAACAAATCAATACTAACAAAAACCAAAATATATATAAATATATAAAAAAAAAACGACTGCAATTAAATGAAACTAATATTATACATATAAAAAGTCACTGAAATAATACAAATATATAAAAAGAGGAGAATATGAAAATACTAGATACTGGAGATAAGGAAGATGGCAAACGCTCTTATGATTTTAAAATAAAGCATAATAATTATGTACATATGTACGTATGTATTGAGTACAATGAGAAACATGTACATATACTCACAGACATACACATCAACATATACATTTTGTATGGTCAGATAATTTCAGATGTGAGCTCGATAAATCACAATATTAAATCTCCAAAACAATACTAAACAGAAATTTGCTTGCCACAAAGACCGAAGAAGGGAATGAGTTTCTGAATAGTTAAAACAATTTTTTCTTTCTCATCTGTGTGCGCGCTTCTGTGCGTGTGTATGTGTTGACATTGTGACACGCCTCTAACCAGCATACCTCCTTTTCCCCCACCCAGAAGCACAATTAAATTTCGAATGCCGTCTACCAAACCAAAGAAAATTCCAAAAATATTAAATCTACAGAAACAAGTCGACTGAAACTGTGCAAATTTGCATTTGCATGGACTGTATTTACTTATAAATTATAAGTATATATACATAAATTTATATATATATCTATATACATATGTACATATATATATAGATAAATATATATATATATATATATATATATATATATATAGTTTATATATATATATAAATATCTCTATGTATATAACTGTATATAACGCAGCGGCACATATTTATACAAGCGATATAGCATATATTATTTATAACAATATATGCGCCATATTTATATATGTAAAAGGATATATATTATGAAATAAAAGATTATTTATACAGATTATATGACAAAAGTATTCGGCATGCCGCATATTAAAAGCCCTTGCTGACTTGTTACCAAGTTTATAACATCCTGCCTATTACGGTCACCTAGCTTCGACTTTTGAATAACTGTACCAAAACTTTCAAATCCGATTAGTATAGATTATCAAAGAAATCCATTTCAATCGATGTATGTGTTCCAATACAGCAGCTGTCTTCCTACGTTTCGTTTATTTGGTAATCAAAATTCTTATTTGCTTTTTATATTAGCCACATTCATCTAGTTGGCAAGCAGAGGTGTACCAAGTTTTCAACAGATAACTTCAGAGCAAGACCTCAACTCTTGAGTATGTTACACAAATGTGTTTTCAAATTGAAACAGGACTGTCAGCAAGGGTATAATAAAAATATTGAAAATAATTATATGTAAAACGAAGCGACAAGGGTAAGATGAAGAAGCATTCAAGCATGAATATTAATGCTTTGCAAACCGTCCACACACACAGACACAACGTGAAACGAGTACCGAGAATCACAGAATCCAGGCAAATGAGCAGTCAAAGTCCCACCCCCACCCCACCCCCTTCACAAACACACATACACTCCCACAACACGCTCGGCTGCACAGCAATGTCAACACACACACATCGTGTCAAGTTTTTGCAACAATGCAGAGCATTTTGAGGCGCGCGCAAGAAAAGAAAAAGAAAAAGGAAAGAATTTTAAAGAAAAACGAAGAGAAGAGAAGCAGGATAAAGAAAGCGAAAGAAACTGGCTGGTTCCGCGGCTGGGGAGCAGTGCAAGTGCAAGTGCCTTAAGGAATCCGTCTCTGCGCTTCTCACAGAGTCACAGCTGCCCACTCTACAATATCTGACTAGCATTTCAATGGCGCTTTCGCAACGGCAAGCAAAGAAAACTGCAAAAAGAAAAATAAAAAGAATTCAACGCTACAGTGCATGCTCGCCTTACGCAACAGCTGCAGATAGAGTTAGTCAGCCTTGAATGTTAATCTCAAATACACCACCCAGAGATAGACGCACTTACGAGTATAGCAAGTATGGTGTGTTGAATTTCTATATGTAGCGCCGCCCTAACTAAAAATCCCATATTAACTGGGACTGGCTGCAGTGTAGCGTGTCAAGAACTCTGCTGTAAATACACTAAAATAAAACACTTGCAACCCTCTTAAATAGCAATTTTGGTAAATAGTTCATCGGATTTTTGTACGCATCAAATAAACATAAAGAAAAGATAACTTAATAATTACAACAATAAAACGAAAATAACAGAAATGCAAATAGAAATGTCATTAAATGTATATTACATATTATATATTGTATTGTATCTAGTCATACCAAAACATCCTGTATCTATAAAATAGAACTAAAAAGCAACAAAGCAAAAAACAACCTCCAGACATTTTAACGCAAAAAAACCAAAAGCAAGCAAAAAAAAATGCTATTATTTATAAAGAAAAGAATTCGCTTACTTAAACTTAAGTTTTATGATTTATGGTGAGGGATTTTAGCATTAGAAAAAATATATATTGTGTGTAAAATAAGGTTGTTTTTTTTTTAGCATTAAAATAGGGGAAAAAAACTTAGGAGCTAGCACGAATTCCTAGGTATACTAAATATATAAAGAGTTAGAGAGAGAGAGCACGTTAAGAGAGATCAGCCATTAAATTATAATTTTCGAAATTACTAGAATTTTGTTTTCAAAAATAAAAAGAGGACGGAGAGCCACTACAATTAAAACAAAACTAGCTAAAGCAAATAGAAGAACAACAATAAATCGTAAACATGAAATAAAAATTTTGGAATACATGTGTTCAGCAAAAAAATGTTATTATATGTTTAAAAAAAATTAAAACTAAAAAAAAAGGAAAACACAAAATGTAATTTAATTAAATTAAATTTAAATAAACGCATCATAAATTCTAAACAATTCAAAATTGTATATATAGATACATCTAATGAATGGTAAACTCAAGCCCCAGCAAAATATATTAGTAACTTCACATTGTATAAACCAATAGGTAATTTAAGAAAGAAAAAAAAACAAATATACTCATGATAAAAACCAAACAAGAGAAAAACATATAAAAAAAAACCCTACAAAAAAAGCTGATCATTCAAATAAAAAAACCGCAATGAAATATGCGAAAAAAATTAAATAAAAATGAATCATTTTGTATTTTATTTAACTGTATAACAGTTGCAATCCGACCTGTACATATGTAATTGTAATTGTAATTGGTTTTTGTATGTGTGCAGAGAACCTTTCTTCGTACTCTTAGACACTGTCAGTTCAATTCATGTACAATTTGTTGTAGTTTAACTAATTCCTTAGTTTACTCTTATCTAAAAACTGCGCTCAAACTTAAGCTCACACACACACCAACACATACACCTTCTCAGAAACTTACACACGTATGTAAATACAACTCCAAGTACTTTCCAAGCTCAAACTTCGGTTTGTATAATATCATGCAATACACTTACATATATTCAGCAGTTAACTACTAACAATTCAATCTGCTGCAAATAATTAAGTTTTGAAAATAGTTAGTAATACTTACATATGCACTTACTAGAGTCTACATTCTGAAGCTCATTTCAATAGAAAAAGCTATCAGGCTGTAACTTCTTATAAAGTTAAACATTCAATTAAGTACATATGTCCTTGGTTTGATTAATTCGCTAAAATTGACCAAGCGAATTTTCTATTGTGGACTCTAGTAAAACCATATATAGGCCAAAGTACAGCACTGTAGATCCAACACACACACACACACACACACACACACACTTTCGGAACATTTACTCAACCAACTAGTTGCAATTAGAGCTAAGAGTATATCATTGGTTTTTCGTATTAGTATTTTGTTTAGTACTATTTAACAGAGAACATTGTATGCTTACGAGTACTTGCGACTACCGCAAAATGACTCAAATGCCTGCATCTAAAGAGCTATTGAGAGCACGTGACTACTTCTTAAATATCCAAAAGGCATGAAATAACAAAGAAGCTAGGGCGTTCAAAATTAAGAAGCAAACATATCGTTGTTGACAACTAATATAAAATTCCAAAAAAAAATACTACAAGCGTTTATAAATTAAATACAATACATAAGTACTATACTTACCGCATAATTATCTTCAAGACAAATGCTGATAAAAAAAAAAAGAAACTACACATTAAAAAAAAATAACGTGAATGGCGACACACTCTATTTTATCCTTCGATTTAAACCCAAAACAATCTTTTGAAGTTTTCCATTAAATTTAATTACTTATTAACATATTAAAAATAAATCAACCAATTGAACATAAAAATTAATGTACAACAAAATACAAATACAAATTACTTACAAATATACCTACTTACATGCATCTTAACTTAATAACTAAAATACCAAATCAAAAACCTAAACAGAAACAAACTAACAACTAAAGCCCATCTCTCACTCTTCTCGATGCTTCAAGAAAGACAAAATGCTATCAAACAAAAACCAAACAAAGAAAAAAAAACAAAAAATATGAAACTTAACAAATTTCTATTAAGGACAAAGACTGCAAATAGAGATTTAAAGATATATAAAATAATACTAAAAATAAATAAATTAATAAATTAAATAAATGTGTAACAAAATTTTTGGCCATTTTTTGTCGCTTACGTTTGTTTATTTGAAGCCTCAAAAAGAATTGCCAAAATATTTTACTTTGTAAATTTATTTTGCCTTACGTTACTTGTATATGAATATATATACACCAATGTACATATATATTCATATATTAACTTTGTAACAAGTATTAGTAAACATAAAATTAGTTTAGTTTAGTTAGCCGAGCGACCAGACAGGAAAAATAACAAAAATATCAGCATCAAACTTAATTACATCCAATAGCACCTAAATAATAAAAAAAAAAACACAACAGTAACAAAAACCAATAAAAAATAAAAAATGAACGAAATAAAACATTTTTTTGTAAGAAATTTCCACACATTTCCTCAGCATAAAAAGACCGAAATTCAAATGCTTTAATGGCAAAAAAATTAAAACAAAAACATAATAATAATAATATGTACAAGATACAAATGCAGCAAACGCATAAAGCAAAACAAAAAAAAAATTACTGAAAACCTAAATTTTAGTATTACACATAATAAGATATTGTGACTACAATTAAAAAACGCAGGCATAAAAAACTTAAAACACAAAAAAAAGAAAAAGAATGTTGTTAAGATTTAAAATGAAATGTTTTATAATCGTTATTCAATAAAAATAAAAATTAAAAATTAAACAAAGAACAACCACGAACAAACCAGTTAGGAAAAAAATACAAATACATATATATAAAAAGTGATAAAAAGTAAACTGAATGCCAAAGCCCAAGCAATGATCATTTCAATTTTTTTATTTAGTTAAACGCTAAGTCTATACAGTTTAATTTTTCCATTTACTTAGTTAAGTAATTACGAGTAGTTATTGTTAGTAGTTTAACTTTGATAGCTTAACTTTGATATTATTCTTTGGTATTTTCCATTTTAACGCATGGGCTGAAACGATTAAGTCAAATTGGGGAATATAAGCTCCCTACAGCTTAGTTAAAGCTTCAAAGCAGAGCAGAGCTTCCGATAACTATATTGAGCGCTCCCCATAAGTGCAAATTCGGAAGTCTCAGTTTAAGTTCGTAGCTTTAAGTTTTTAAGATTCGTTTTCCAACTAGAATATGCACCTTTAAGTTGTATATAAGAAGACTATGATTAATATTGTAGTATTTACAACCAAGCCATCAATCAATCAATCATGCCAGTTTGATTGCCCCAACCACTTCATTAGCGCCCATTGTACAACTCTATACATACATGTATCTAGTATCTATAATAGTTTTAGAGCAGTCCAGTCGCATTATCCAAAGTAGTACCCATCTTGCTTGAATGACAAAAATCTATGAAAATTTAAACACATGCATACATACGTGAATAAGATTAATTATGAAATTCATTAAAAAAAAAAACGGCCGTCGATGCGACGCATGCTGCAATAACTGAATATTGAGCTAAGATGCCATTCCCCTCCACAAACGGTGAGTCTGCCTAGATGGTCTTTGTGTAAAGAAAAGAAAAAATGTGCCCAGACAGGTTGTACGAGTACCGAACTGTCTTTGCCAGCTGGTCTCTTTTGCCCGTTTTCGTCGTTATCGTTATCGTATATCGTATATCGTAATCGTTGATCGTATCCTTTATTGGCTTTGGTTCTTATCATACGTAATGCACTGTGGAAACGCTCACCCAACTTTGATTTGATAATTACGATATATGTCTGAAATATGTGCATATGTACATATGTAAAAACACATATGCATATACATACATTGATAAGTATATAAGTATGTCTGATATATGATATTGTTTGTGCGCTGCGCTTTTGTTAAACGCTACCACGGCCAGCTGCAAATTTTTACTTAATATACCGAACCATATAATATATATTTATATATATGTATACATATATGTATATAGATATGTATATAAACGACTATATATATATATGTATATAAACGTATATATATGTATATGTATATAGCTACTTTTATCAATATACAAATATTATCTTAATGCCTTTTAGTTTCCGTTCGTTTCATACACTTTTTGTTTTCATCTCCTTTTTCTTTGTATTTCTTGAATTTTTGTGGTTTTCTTAACGTTTTACTGTAAGAAACGCTTCAGCGCTGCCTGCACTCGCCGACATCAAAATCCTGCTACAGCTACAGCAACAGTAACAGTTAAAGTAACAGTAGATGCAACAGTAACAGTAACAGTAACAGCAAGAGCTAACTGCATTAAGCGCAATGCATACTGCAACAGCAGCTACAACCACAGCAGCAACAACAACAGCTTGAAACAAATATTGTTAAACAAAAAAAGCAAACTGAATGAAACTGAAAGAAAAGCGCCTGCTCTGGCTATTCTGGCTAAGACTAAGGCTTTCGACGGCTCCTGCTTCTGCTCCTAAGTCCCGTTTCCCTGTGCTTCCCGAATCCGGTGCATGTGCGTTAAGTTGCTATAATTAAATAATTATGGTCGAGCAATCGACAAATCACAATTACCAAACAAAAAATGAGCAAATCAATGCAAAATGCAGCTACAAAATAGCAAAACAAATGAAAGCAAAGAAGTTAAAATGAAAAACTGATATGTAACTACAAAAAACCGCTCGCAAAAGCAAAGACAACAACTTTAACAGCTCCAACAAAAAAAAAAAATTAAAAAAAAAAACAACAACAAAAAATAAACAACACTTGGAGCACGCTAAGCACATTTGCATCTAATACTAACTATCAGCTACACACACTCAGACACACACACAGAAAAAGACACACACTGACAGCTACACTTAAAGTTTTTGTTGCCTAACTCCTCACACTGAAATCTAACGCTTTGATTTATGATATGGTTTTTTGCGCTTACTTTTACCAAATACTCTACTCTACTCGAATGAGCATTATCCAACTACTTGCCTAACTAACTACTTGAAATCGCTTAAATATTCTTAACTTATATATATTTATATATACATAGTTAAATATATACTTATTTAACAAAAGCAACTGCTACATTTACAATCACCGAATAAAATAAAACAAAGAAACATACACACACCTAACCCGTTAATCCCCTCACAAGTTTACAAATTTATTTATTCTTAATTGACACGAACGGCGAACAGAGCGTTAAGCGCTGTTAAAGGCAACAGTGCATCACTGTTGACGGATGTTAACAGCTGTTAACTTTGTGCCAGCTGCCTGCTCATTATTTGGCACAACTCGAGCACCTCACATTTTTTTTGAAAGCACACAAACGAACACAAATTATTCAACAATCAAGGAATCAATCAGTCAGTCAGTCAGTCAACCAATCAATCACACGCCAATACCAATACCAAATCATACACACACTCTAACTAACTCTTTCTCTCTGTCTCTCTCATGCCAAATACTAACTCTGTTTTCTTCAACGTACGTCGCAATCTCTGCCGAAGACACACTGGACTTGTGTGCGATTGATCAGTACTCGCGTTTGATGTAGTACTGATTGATCGCAAACACTCCTAACCGAAACTGGTCTGATCTAATCTGGATCGGATCCGGTTTGGTACCGTTTCGGATCGGTTCGATATTCTTTGGTTTTTCTCTATTATTTTCTGTATGTCAAGTTTAACAGCGACGACGCCAAACGCCGGCACATTTTGTTTAATTCCATTTTGGCAATACGCTTTCGGTTTTTTGTTGGCCAACTCTCTAGACAACTTTTTGAGTTCCATCGTTCAAGCGGTACAATCTAAGCGCAATCTTTTAAGCAACTGCAATTTGCTTTCGATGTGTACATACCAACAATTTATACAATAATCAATAATCCACACACATTCTCACTTACACACACACACATACATACACACACACACTCTTATACTTATACTTATTACTTATATAATACTTCGAGTTGGAAAAAATTACACATTTTGTTTTGGCTTTTTCTGTGTTTCAGTGTACTAATTTATTTTGATCATATAATATTATTTCTAACAAGTTTTTGTGTTCAACTTCAGTGAAGTTCTAATGATATGATAATAATATATCAAATCGAAAATCTTAAATACTTAAAAACTTACAACCTTTAACTTATTTCTGTTTCTTTTTTTTTTTCTTATATATATAAATATATAAATATACTACCTTATTTACACACTGCGTTCTTCTTCTACGTTCTTCTTCATACCAAATCGACAAAAAACAAAAATATATAAAAATAACAATAATAATTACAAATAACTAAATTGAAAATAAATATATATGACTAACACATGCGAAAATATATATTTATATATATCAAATCGAATCGAAAACAAATTTGCATATTTAAATACATTCTTTAAATATACAAAATATACAAAAATTAACAAAATCAAAACTGAAAATAAATACCACAAATCGAATACTTGAATATTGCCACACGAAAAATGAAAAAAAAAAACCAAAATAAATGCAAATGAAAATGCAAAAATGAAAAATGAAAAATGCAATATGATAAATAGGCCCGTCGGCTTCTGGGGCAAAATTGTCGGCTCTTTGTGCGTGATCGCTGGTGTGCTGACAATCGCACTGCCGGTACCGGTTATCGTCAGTAATTTCAATTACTTCTATCACCGCGAAACGGATCAGGAGGAGATGCAGAGCCAAAATTTCAACCACGTTACAAGTTGTTCATATTTACCTGGTGCACTAGGTACATATATATAACTACCATATTAAATCGTTTGCCAAAATAAGTACACGACCATTTGAGTCATACAATACCAAAGCAATGCTAATCGATTCCTTTTCTATATCATCCCAATAAAAAAAAATACGACCCAACGTTCGTTACCCCCGAACGCTCACACACACACACACACACACACACACGCATACAAATACAAACGCCAACACCCAAAACTAGGTCAACATTTGAAAAAATCCTCACTCTCCGAATCGTCATCGGACATTATGGATTTGGATGATGGCATTGATGCAACCACGCCAGGTCTGACTGATCATACTGGCCGCCACATGGTGCCATTTCTGAGAACGCAGCAATCGTTTGAGAAGCAACAACTGCAGCTCCAACTACAGCAGCAGCAACATCAGCAGGGACTCCAGCAGGGACAGCAGCAGCAACTGGGCCAGAACGGCCTGAGGAGCACAAATAGCTTACAGTTGAGGCATAACAACGCAATGGCCGTCAGTATTGAGACCGACGTTTGACTACGAAGTGAGTACAAATCCTAAATCCTATTCAAATGACACTAGCTGAAAATCGTAACTTAATATTGCATTCATTCGTCGTTCATAAGAGCAACGATAACGATTTGAGTTTCAGATTAAAAACTGTCGTCTGTGTCATTTAATCTCTTAATCTGATATTAAAGCGCAATTTTCAGCTAGTGTAATTTCGACAACATTTTTCCGAAAATACTTTACTTAATTTTTTTTTACTATGGTGCGCATGCAGTCAAACAAATGGAACACGAACGAAACTTGCGCAGTGAAATGTTACGTTGGATGCCAGAAACGTCATCAAAAGCAGTCTAATCTAGAATTTTATTAATAAATAAATATTAAAGTAATAATAACAATAATAATAATAATAATAGTAAGCAGCGTAGTTGTAAATTAAACAGCAAATGTAAAACAAACTACACACGCACTCACACACACACACACACACACACACACACACACACACACACACAAACACACAGAGCCATTTGCAGCAGCGGCTTGATAAAGTAGCAAAATGTCGAGTTAGCGATAGTTTTTTTATAATACTCAAATTCGGCAGCCAAAATTCACACAGCTGCTCAATGAAGACCGCAGTACACACCCACACCCACACACACAAACACACACACATAGACACAACACAGAAAGAAACAGATACAAAGAAAGTCAACTTAATACCTATGTTCAAATTTAGCAATTAACAACTAACAATCGTTATAGTCAAACAAACAAAATGAAAGAAAAAAAAAACAAAAAACTAAAAAATGAAAATTATCTTAGTAGTCTAATCTAATTGGAGTTTCTTCCTTTCTTTAGAACCTAGCTACAAACAAAAAAACCAAAAACAAAAACAAACAAATAAACAGACAAAAAAGCAACAATACATACAATACATACAATATCTGCTAATTTTATTTTCAACTTTGAATTATGCTCTATTATTAAATATTAGTCAAATGTTAGTAAATGTCAACAAAAAAAGAAAAAACACAAAAAAATTAAAAAAAAAAGCTAATGAAAACTAAGGCAATGCAAAAGAGAACATATATAAAAAGCGAGTGCAGCTGACAACGCCCTCATCCTAGTCCTTTTATAAGTATGTATGTGGGGAGCACGGAGTCTACTGAAAATCATTATTTGTTAACTCTTCTTTGACTAAATTAAATATTTTCCTAGAGATTTCTTGTTAAGCAGAAATGATATAGTAAAAATTATTTAAAAAGGCTCTGGCAAAAAGTGAAAGGACAACGTACAATTAAAAAATTGGTATGAACAGGTTAAGTTCACATGCGAGCGAGCGAGTCACGAGTCCACGAGTTAGATCGAAAATAGATAAATACATTCGATTCGTAAAAAACTGAAAATTAGTAAAAATAACGTTCTCAGATGTTCTCAATGAGAAAGAGGGAGGTCCCTTTGTACTTACAGAGTACATACGATTATGCATAAGTATCTAATAATTCAATAGTCCCCGATTGGCAGTCAATATTTATCCATATGAAGGTT
This sequence comes from Drosophila macrothrix, assembly GCA_035042055.1. Classification (NCBI taxonomy): domain Eukaryota; kingdom Metazoa; phylum Arthropoda; class Insecta; order Diptera; family Drosophilidae; genus Drosophila; species Drosophila macrothrix. The sequence continues at coordinate 24,618,050 of JAWNLX010000587.1, forward strand.
GAGGGCGCAGTCAAAACTCATTCGTTACCATTACACACACACACATGCACACACAGTCACATATACACATAGAGAAACATGAAAATGCTAAAGCATCAAAACTGCCGTTAAGTTAAAAATAATGAGTAAAACCAAAGGATTATATATATGTACAAATATATGTATATATATATTAACATATATAAATGTATATGTGTACACAAAAGCATATACATATAAATAATTATACAAACGGAACTTAAATGCTATTTTGTAAATAAGTAAGTCGGAGCTGAAGCTTAACATATAGACATAGACAAACCCAAAAACAAAAGCAAACAAAAACAACAAATAAAAATAAACATTTACAACAAAAAGCTGCTAACGATACAAAAACAATAATTAAAATTAGCAAACTGCTACACGACAACAAAGAAAAATAAATATCAAAATCATAAAAAAGTTTTAAAAAAAAATACTAAAGAACACGGCAATTACGCGAACCACAAACGATTAAGAACAGGGCCGTTGATCTTCCAGCAGACCCAACCCAAAACCAAATCTCTACAAATTAAGCACACATGCTTATAGCAAAAGCTAACCAAGATTTAGGTCACTAGAACTTATAGTTTGTAGTCTCTTTGTATGTCTTTTATGTCTCACATAATTCAGAACCTAATAGATTTATCTGCAACTCAGCTAACCAAACGAGAATCTAATTTTATGAGTTCAACTTTATGTAATACGTCTTACTTTCACAAAAACGTATACTTATATATTTTATTTTCGTATTAACGTTCAATCTAGCGACTTCAACTTTTGTCAAGCTCAGCTTATGGAATATATCTATATATATATATATATATATATATATAGGTATATATATATATATATATATATCTTTAGATATATACAACCGAAACGAAACGATTAATTTTGTGACACCTTTTCCGATTCTAGTTAGTACACACAAAGAGTGATATAATACTTATTTCAAATTCAACTTTCTTGAGATATTCATGAACTTATATACACATACATACTTGGTATGCTTCCAAAAACTATAGAAATTAATACGATTTCGATTCTATTCCAAAAGAAACTTTTCAAATTGCTGTGCATTTCGGTAATAACTTCCAAGAATAAAATGCGCTTTGCTTGCAACATAATATCAAAGAAAGCAATAATTACTTTTGGATCATCTAGCATCTCACAAAACGAATAGAACAAATTAACTAAGCTGAAGCATACGCATATGTTTCTGTTAATAATGCGACTGAATAACAACGTTTTTATTGATTTGCTGCTTGTTGTAATTAAAACAAAAACAAAATAATAATATTTATACAAAGGAAAGCAAAAACAAAAAAAAAACAAAAACCTGTAAATATGTAAAGAAAAGGATAAAAGACAAGAGAGTTAAATAAATCAAATCAATTTACAGCTTTGAATACCGTCCACACGCACACAGTAAATGATTAAAACAAACACAGAGGTGATCTCTGATGTGAGACAGAGGGAAAGAGAGACATAGAAAGAGAGTGAGAGTGAGAGAGAAAGAGAGAGAGAGAGAGATAGATATAGAGAGAGAGAAAGTGAGGGGGGGAGACCAAAAGCAAGAGCAGGAGACTCTTATTGAAACACTTTTTAATTCAAAATTAAAGAGCCAAATAAGAATAATGAGATGAGTGAAGCAGAGGTATAGAGAACATTTGAACGTATACTTAATTTGGCCTTAAAATGATATATGCAAAATTTAGTTACATATACAAACAAAAGTTGAAGTAACCGTTTTGGGCGCCCATACGTGTATTTTTTTATATTATATATTTTATATATACATACATATATATACATATAAATTGTATATATATATGTATATATTAATGTTTTCCTTATGATTAGTTTTGTGAGTTTTGGTTCGGTTCCTGAGATCAATTGAGATGAGTTGTTCAAGTGCAGTTCAGCCAATTAATTAGTAAATGAATTAAACTAAAAAACAAAGAGCAATGATACACATATAATATGCATATAAATTCTTAATGATACTATAATATATTATTAATTATAACTAAATATCGTATGGTACACAACAACAACAAAACAAATTGCAAACAATAATAAAAACATATCGTCTTCAAGTCATGCAAGAATAGTTGTTTTTTTTTGTTTTTTTTTTACCAAATAAATTATTCTAATGCTAGACAAGGCTTACTTAGTAGTAACAAAGGATAAAATAGAATGAGAAGGCAGCAGAGTGCAAGTGTGAGTGCGAGTGAGAGAATACCACAATATGAGCACAGAGCGAGAGGGCGAGACAAAATCTGGGCTAACTTGGCCAGGCCAGACATAAAAAAGTGATATAAAACATACATATAAAAGAAAAAAACAAATTAAAAACAAAATTTAACTTGCCAAAATAATTAAGTTTAATACATAATAACACACAAGAACACAAACAAACCCAAAAATTAAAACAAAAACTCTGCTCTCTCAATAACTGAGAAAGCATTTAGTCTATGGCCTAAAGTAAAAGTTCAGCCAGCAGCATAATTATATATCTAGTTTAATAGGCATTTTAATATAGGCAATCCTTATTATAATACTACTAATAATACTAAACAGCAAATACTAAACAAAATACTAATAATCACTATAAAATCTAATACTAATACTGCAACCTTCAAGCTGAGCTTTGCTATCAAGTAACAATTTCCGAAACCGAACTACCAGCAAAATACATAATGCTAACAAAAAACACCAACAACAAAAAATACTAACTTATAATGAGATAATTATCTTATAATCTTACCAATAAAGTTGTCAATTTGCGTTGCCTATTTTCAAATTTGGTTTAGAAATTCATTAATAAAGAAGACTGGAATAAATGCAAAAGAAAAAACAACAACACATAAATATACATACATGTATTTATTTATGTATATATATATATGTATATGTATATATGTATATATATATATATATATATATATATTATATATATATATAAATATATATATATATATACATTCAACTTGTGTATATGTAATATGTATACACATACATATAAAGATAACAAGGTCAATACAAATACATATGCGTAGCGTTCGAAATGCATTCGAATTATAAGCAAGGATAAAAACTACTTACTAGATACATATATACAATATATATTAGTGTATATACATACATATATACACATACATACCTACGTATGTGTGTATGTGAAGGCATCCATATGTTATATAAGTCCAAGCCAGTTAACCCAGTTAATTTTGATAAGCATTTTATTCATTTAATTAATTCTCATCATTTTTCACTCTCCACACAAGCGCAATAACAGAAACCAAACCAATAATTAGCTCAATATGCGAAAGTGAAAGCAGAATGAAGGTAGCGCTTTTTTTCGGCATGCCGAATATAAAATTCTCTTGCAGATATATTTGAAATCGATTGTACCTCTGGAAAACAATCATTATAATCCGATTTAATGTAATTAAATTTTTAGATAAATCCTCAAGATAGATAACCAAATTTTTCCTTTAATTTTATTACGTTTACTCGACACATTTGTAAACTTCTGATCGATAATATTCTAGTCTCTTTTCTTTGAACGGATACGTCCTGTGAGTGAACACAAATGTCTGCAGGGGCATATAGAAAAGAAAACAATTTCAATTACGAATAGTTATAGTTATGATCTAAATACACATAAGCATATACACACACACACACACACACACACCTACAGAAAAGTATTAGGACACGTGCAATTTAATTTTTCAAGCGTCAGCAACAAACAATTTTTTGACTAGTTATAAAATAATAAAACACAAAATGAAGCAAAAATAAAAACATGTCATGAAATCTATAAAAAGCGCAAAGGGAAAGCTGCGATAATATCGCAATGGGGTTAAAGAAAATCCATGTAAATTATGCGTACAACAATAAAAGATAAACAAAGGAAGAGAAAAACTAATTATTAAATAAAGCATAACAAAGATATATATACATATATATGTATATATTACATACATATATAAAAGTAAATACGCCGCAGCAATTAACATATAAAAAGAAAAAAGCAGAAGTAAAAAACAAAAAGTTGTTAAGATTCTAAAAGTGAAATGTTTTATAAATAGTTAAACCAAAACAGAAAAGCGAAACAAAAAAAATATTATATATTAAATATAAAAACAACAGAAACAACAAAAAGACACAACCACAACAACAAAGCCCCAAAAACAATAAGCAACAACACAACATAGAATACAAAAAAAAAGTCTAAATACAACATGAGCAAGCACAAAATTTACCGTTTGACTTTCAACAAATCTCAATAAATTTTTACAAGCCATATTAAATTGTAAGCGAATCGGATCCAAAATTTAGCAGAATAGAAATGAAATAAAAGCAGATCAAATCTTAGTACCACACTCTCTCACACATACAGACAACACACACACACACACACACACACACACACACATACACCGACACAGACAGTGGCAGACACACGTTACTTTATGAACATAAAAGCAAATTAAATGAAAAGTATATAAAAATAAATTATGCTAAAAAGAACAACTTACAAAAATACAACTCAAATTGCAAAGAATGACTTTCATTTTGCTACCGTTTATACGTAAGTCCCATACGCTGATCACTCTGATGCGTATTGTTAAGCAATGATCATACAAATGTGCCTCTCTGCATCAATTCCTCAACTGGCCACCTCGGAGTATTGAAAAATATGAATCAAGACTGATGGGTTTTATTAAGAAGAAGAAGGAGAACGCAATTCACAGCTTGATGCATATTATACATTTTTCTTAATTTAGAGGCGCATTAAATTTTTGGACACACATTTTTATTTTATAACTATTTTTTAGGAACTTTTCTTTTCAGATAATAAGAAACAGGTGGAAAAGATACTTTAATAAATGGAAAATAATAAATTCAAACTGTCTTCTATTGCGTTTACTTTGGGAATTTAGCCAATATTAAGTTATACCTAAACATTCGTATTCAAAACAAGAGAGAACGTTGCAGTCGGTCGTAACCGACTGTGAAATACTCTGTAAAATACTCTGACACCATCTGATAACAGGTGTTATATACCAATGTAGCTGTAGCCAAGAAATACCGATCTTAAAGGAAGTTCCTAATGAACTATATTCCAAGTTTTGCCATTAAAATTGCGGTAGATATTGGCTTTTAGTCATTTTGGGGAGGCAGTGGGCGTGGCCGATAAAAATTGTTGAAGGGGTTTTCTAGTAATATTTCTTCCAAGTCTGGTAAATTCAGCTCTTAAATTGCGGGAGATAAAAAATTTCGAGAATTTTGTGTGTAAAAAATATTTGACGTTTTGACATTTTATTTCCACATTTTTTAAGGATGACAATATACTTTTCAAATTTGGTGACTCTAGCTTTAACATTATGAGATATATGGTTTTATCGAGTTACACTAACAGGTGTCTCGGTTCGGAGAGGCGAAGTGGACCTGGCCAGTAATATACTTTCAAACTTTTAATGACTCTAGCTTACAAATTATGGATGCAAATTGTGGTGCCGATTTTTGAAGGAGTTATTTTTCACGTTTGGTGACTCTATTTTTAAAATTGTGGGTGATAAGCGGTCTAATCGATTTACACTTTCCGATATATCCACTTTGATGATTATGGGCGCAGGTGTGGACGTGGCCATAATCATTTTTTATCGGTTCTTAACAGCGACTACCAGTAAAATACCTATCAAATTTGATGGTTCCAACTCAAAAACAGCGAGATGTAGTCATTTCAAATTTTTAAGGGCGGGGAACCTGGGGGAGGCGGAGGTGGGCCGATCATATGCCGATCTTTGAAGAACATAACCAATTACCTACAAACCAATTTTGGTGGCTGTAGCCTTAAAAATATGGGAGATATGTGGCTTTATCGATCTTATCGATTTCCAAGGAGGGTATGACGTAGGACGTAGCACTTCAATTTGTACACTTTGACGCGGTCATAGATCAGTATATGTTCCAAGTTTCAAGACTTTGTAACTAAGGGTGTCGAAAAAATTGCGTTCATGCAGACGGACAGGCAGCAATACCAACCTACTCTGATATCGAAGGTATCAGAATGAGGTCGCCAATTCAATTTAATAATACTGCAACATACTTTTGTGGCTGAGAAATAAGGTCAATTGTGAATAAAATTTTAAGAAATAAGTTTTAAGGCATACTTTTAGGTTGAATGGTACAATTTTTGAAAAATAACTTTAGCTCGGCAATATCCTTACAGATTTTTAAAAGTTAAGGTGCGTTAGAATCGTAAGGATGAACTCTTTCAAACTGCATTCATCGAGTATGGGGCATCTAAGAACCCAAACTCTTCTAAGAATTTCATTGCATGGCGAACGGAACCAAGTTGATATCAGAAAATCATTGTTTTTTACATTGTCGTCCTTGATTGGGACATTCCTTGGCCAATGGGTGTTAGACACCAGTATCTATGAGAATTTGACCGAATTTTAAGCAATTTTCTGCTCTAACAAGAGTGTCTTTATTTCAGCCATTTGAAAGAATTTAGTCCATTCTATGTACTTCAGTCGGAACGGCAGTCCCAGCATTGTTCGTAGTCCAAAGGACATCCAGATAGTCCTTCAAATTGTCTAATTACGTCAACTTTTTCGATTTTTCTCTATTCCCTGTGTAATTTTTGCCAAAAAATCCAGAGCCTCAAAAAATAAACTGTAATTTTGCCGAATTCTTACATTCGAAGGATGCAGTGCGTTAGAATCACAGGGACAAAGTCTATCGAACTACATTCAACGAAAATTTGATCATCTTGTTTGTTCCACAAAAGTCAGCTAAGGTTAAAGTTCGAAATTCGATTAAAGGCAGTGCTAATAAAATGAATATAATATGGAGAAATGAAATGAAAATAACAACTTAATAATGTGTCCAGTGGATTTTACATCGATTCAACTACTATTTAAAACTCAGATTGTTGGATTTTGGACCGTTCCTTAACGACAGCCTTCGTAGCTGCTCAACTGTCTCAAACTGTCGATTACCTACTTAAACTCGAAGGCACAGGATTCCCCACTCTAAAAGCTTAAAAGTTTTATCCTGTTGGAATAAGGCATTTGGGTCTGGTTGATGCTCCATAAAGTTCACAAAAACTTCTTTCAACAGGCTTACTCGTATATAACCCTCCGAGCTCATACGGTCTGAAATTTTACAAATCAGGGTCCTGTTGTGATGACTGAATGCAGCCCAGATCATGAGTGAAGCACCGCCATAACTTCGAGTAGGGTCAAATCTCTCAGACTTCTTTAAATAATGCCAGTAATAATTTAAGCCATTTGGACCATCTAGATTAAATTTTTTCTCATCTGAAAAAACACATTTTTCCACACTTGTGCCAAGACATACATATGTTTTTTTGCAAAATTTAATCTGGCTACTTGGTGTGCCTTCGTTAATGCTGGCTTCGACTTCATTTTCTTCTAAACTAACCGATTACTTCCTGATAAAATTTGTTGAACACGACGTTGAGATACTTGTAGCCTTAAATCAATCAAAATTGTATAGGCCGTAGCATTTTTAAGCCGCACAGCAAGTAAGATTACTGATTTTTGGATAATTTGTTACTGTTGGTTTTTGAGCGATTTTTGTTTTACTTTTTTTTTTAATGGCCGACCGGCCAATGGCCGATGCCGATCGAAGTAATTCAATTGATATTTGCCGGTTGCTCATTCCAGTAAGTATCCTTGTACGTCAGTATCTTAGCCATTTCCTCAGGTGAGAGTGTTTTTCCCCTTCCCATTCAAAATTGTTGTATGCAATTAATCTATTTTTATCTGTGGCTTTGTGTTAAACATTATATAAATATGTATACTTTATTATCGCATTCACTTTTCCAAAGGCTTGAAAGTGACTGCCTTTATTTGAATTTTGCACCCAAACTAAAAAAAAAAGGGAAAACCCAAAAATCTTGGAAAAACCTAACGGAACTTGCATTCCAATGCATCATAACAGTGTAAAAAGAAGCATCGTTATAGGCTGAGTAAACAAGGTCCAGTTAGGATTGGAACAGTTTTTAGCACCGTAAACAGGAGGTATACAACAAAGGGTATATATATATATATCATGAGTAAAACCCATCGATCAAATTAATTTAAGCGGCGACATCTCTCAACAAGTCCATAGATGCGTTCTGTAAACCTAAAAAACAACCTCTTCAGTCTTGGGCCCGTCAATGGTCTTAAGATCGTGTTCCTGATTTTCTTAATAAGCTAATAATTTATTTTAATGCTCACATTATAAACTTAGCAGCTAGACTAAAGGTGAATAAGACTCGTGTCAGCAGCACAATGCTGTTGCATGAATTTCAAATTCCATTAAACGGTTATTTACAGTGCAAGGAGAAGTTGAAATATTGTTTTTTTTTTTTGTTTGGTACGACGAGTTCCACCTACCGACAAGGACACTTGATTGTTCATTTTTTTAATTGCAGGCAGGCGACGCTCGCCGTTCGGAAACGCTGATCAGTTCCACTGTGCGGCGTCTCTCAGATAGTCGATATCACATAGTGCTGGCTACCCTCCCCTACTTCCCCTCGCGCCCAACCCACAGCCCGACAGCTCAGGGATTAGGCTGCATGCGTGCGCGTCGCAAGGACTTCGTCGCCCTGTTGCCTTTCGCTTTGGTCGCGGCGGAGGAGGAGGAGGAAGTGGAGGAGGTGGGCGGACGAAACGTGGGCAGATCAATAAAGATCGGACGATACTCGGGCGCCTCTGGGCGCATCGAGCGCGGTTCCGTAAGCAGCACATTTGTGTAGTAGTTGAAGTCGCCCTGCTGCGGCGGCTGTTGCTGTTGCGACTGCGGCTCGCTACTTGACAACGTACGCTGGGAAGCGGAACGACCACGGGCCGCATCCGAGCGCAGTAGCCGAAAGAGATTACGACGTGCGGCCTGATCCGTTGTATCCTGCGTGTCCTGCACGTCCTGAGAGTTGCGACGCTGCTGACTGCTGCCATTCAGGAAAGCCGCCTCCTCGTAGCGCGGTATGTAGCGGGGCTTGCGAGACTCACCCCGCTCGTGGGGGGTCACATTGAAGCCAAAGAAACGCGGCGCCTGCACCGAGATTAATGGCAGCAGCGTTTCCCGTGCATAGCGCTCGGCCCGCTGCAGCAGCTCACCCAGGCGAAATGGCAGCAATTGCACTGTTTGCGGCTCCTCTGCTCCGCCAGCCAACTGTGCCATCATTTTGGGTGGATGTGCAGCACCGGCGACAGCGGCAGCGGGAACTGGAGCTGCAACTGGAGCATCAGGTGAGCTCGTTGTCGTGGAACTGCTGTTGTCCGGCTCGGGCAGTTGAAGGTCCTTGCCGTGCTTAGCTCTCGGCGTGGTCGCCTTCAGCACTGGCTCAACAATCTCCTCCGTGGTGGTGGCATATTCGTGTAGGTTGCGTCCACGATTTAGAGCCAGGCGGCGGTCCTTGAGCACCGGCTCAAATATCTCATCGGTGGGTGCACTGAGCGCGTCGGACAGGCTGCGACTGGACTCGGCCGCCTCCGCCTCGTTGTTGTCCTTGTCGAGGGAGTTGCCGACGAGTATGGGCTGCCATGGCAGCTCGTCTGTTTGGGTCAGCGGATAGGTTTGATTCTGTGACAGCTTGAAGCTGGTGCCCAAATTGAAGATGTTCTTGCGCTGCTTGACGCTCTCGACGCCATCAACGTTGGTGCTCAGGCCCGACTCCTGCACGCTCGAGTCCGCCAACGGGGTATCTGTGCTAGGCGGCAGCGCAGCCGGCGCTTGGGTGGTGTAGGCGCCATAATCATCCTGATTGTCCAGCTCACAGTTGCCCGCCTGCAGGCGCATGCGGACGGGACTGCCGCTGCTCAGCTTGGTGCTGGGGCGGCACAGCGAATGGCTGCGCCCAAAGCTATCTGTCAGCACCACCTTGTCGATATCCCAGTGGGGCAGGCCCTTCGACAACCACCCACTGTACGACTTGTAGTGTAGGCTCAACGTCGTGGGGAAACCCAGCGCCGGATGCGGCACAATAATCTTCGACACAATGTCGCCGGCGAAGAACTCAGCATCGTCCTTTCTGTAACAGTACAAAATCAACTTTCAATTTGTGGCATATGTTATCGGATACAATTAGTAAATACAGCTGTTGGATCTTTTCATCAACAAATAAAATAAACTAAATATTGATATCCTACGCAAAGCTTGCTCATATAAGTCTTTTGCAAATGATGAGGCTGAAGGAAGAAGTTTTAGGTCAAGTTCAGCTTAAACGGGAATGCAAGCCCCTCCTTCTCGACAGTTTGAATTTAAAAAAGCTGTTAAAAGAATTCGTTTTCCTCCGCAAATCGAGAATCTATTCATAAACGTTCCTTTCGCGATAGCCTCCTAATCGGGTACACTCGCATCTCTTTAGACTTTTATTTCTCACTTAAAACTAGCCTTCAGTATTCGGCACAAAGTTGGCTTAACTCACTCGGATATTTCGAAGGTCTCGTTGAGACCCCCGTCGCCTTCGAGTATGGCTTCTAAGCGGCCAATAGTGCGCAGCGGCAGATCGTTGAAGGAGTTGAATATCTGCAGTTGGAACTGGTGGGCACAGAAGGGCTCCTCCTCGCGGGTGAGCAGGTAGAGCTGGCCGCGACCTGTCGATCTATCCGCATAGTAGCCCATATTGCCGCAACGGGGCACGCCCTCGGCCAGGTCCTCGTCATCCTGGGCACAGGGAAAGCATTTACCCTTGAGGAAGTCATCGTAGCTAGCGCAAGGGAACGCGGGAAACATGCAGCGGGGCGCCACTGAATCGATGAAAAACTTGTAGGCGCGCCGATGATTGCACAGCGAGCGTCCCTCCTCGTCCTCCGCAGCCTGGGCAGCTGCAGATTGGTTACCAACATAATTAAAGAAAAAGCCTTGCTTATATACATCTAATAAATATAGATCTTACACCAAATAAAATCCGTGACTGCGCCCACAAAAAGATTTGAGCAGCCGGTCTGCACACGTCCTCCATTCGGATAGTAGTCAACATGGCCCATGGGCTGCCAGGAGCCCAAACCACCCAAGATGAGGTTCTCGCCATTCGAATGGATGACATCAACAAACTCGGCATCGCTGCTGTCTAGTCGCACCTTCGGATGCTGTGCCTCAAACAGAGGTCCCGCCGGATCCAAGCCCGTTATGCGCGACAGGCCGGGCAGTTCGGCCCCCGCAAAGCCAGAGACATGCGCCCCCAAGCTGAAGCCAATGACATGGGTGCGCATCAGATTGAGCCCCTTGTGCTTCTGCAGATGGCGCAGCAGCATTGCCAACTGTTTGCCAACCAGTCGTGTATTCGCCGCTGCACGCACATAATTCGGGAATGTGGCACCGTTCTCCCAGTCCACGCAGATCACAATGCAATCCTCCTAAAAAAAAATCAATGGAAAGGATTTGTTGTGGAGTTATTCTTTATTCTGATACCGAAGATAGATACACAATTCCCCTTACAGATCGATTAAAAACAAAGTAGATTAGTAACCACGCCAAGAACAAATTGGTAAAGAATATATCTCCAGTAATTGTTAAGCTGGAGACACCAAGTTTTAAAGGCAAATTTCATTGGTCTGGCTGCTTTCCGGCTACATTCTAACTATTATCAGGCTACTCACCACTGCCATTAGCGCTGTTTTCATCTCGTAGATCCACACGTGCGGACAGGCGGAGCCAAAGCCGTGCACAATGACACGCACTGAGAGCTCATCGAATCCCTCGAGATCATCGATGGAAGGCGGCGGCGGTTTCTTTGGGCTGCCATTGGGCTTCTCTGTGGTCGCATTTAAGCCGGCCGCTGGGACGCTGGTGGAGGGTAATGCATCTGCTGTAGTTGCTGGCGACTCCGACTGCCGTTTGGTCTTTGCCTTGGCAAATGCGGCAGTCATGTTGAGAAAGGAGAGCTCCATGAGCGGGCGGTCAGAGCGCTGGCGCGTAGAGTAAAAGTAAAACTTGGTATTGATCTCCTCGGGCGACGAGGGCAGCATCTCCAGATAAGCAAACGGCCCAGAGTCCTCAAAGCAGCCCAGCTCACCGTAGCAGACACGCTTCACCGCCCGCTTAGAGCGTCGCTGACGCTGCTGCTGCTGCCGCTGTTGGTGTTCGTGCGCCAGCAGCGAGGCATGCACCGCCTCCGACAGTTGCGTAAAATTCGCAAAGCCTTCCGCACTGCTCGATCGCTCTTCCTTTCCGCCAAACGCTGCAATCGGATGAGTAAACAAAACGATTTGAATTTGGATATACTTGAATTGGTTATGATTCGATTTATGGCCAAAAAATGCGACACTTTGCAAGCCAGGCACGTGCCCAAAAAATAACAAGCTATTCAAAATTTATTTGAATAAACATTTAGAGATATGTTTATAGTTGTGTGAGTCTATATGAATTCCTATAAAGATGAAAACAGCAAGAAATCGAAATGGGTGGCACCTACTTCAATTATGTATATATATATACTTAGGTATACCTGATCGTTCCAGTGAAATGACTACACTCAGAAAAAAAACACAAATAAGTAAATGTTGGTAAATCAATCTAGATAATTAGCCAAGTCTAACGAAAATGAGTTCGAGCATAGTGATGATATTATGGGGATGAATAGTTTGGCAAGATACCAAATTAAGAATATAAGAAAAATTCAAAATTATAGAAAAGACAGACTGTACTCAAGAATATTCAACATCTCAAATAAAAGGCCGTAGAAACTTCCTTCCAAAACATATTCAAAATTCAAACGGTTTTTTGTTTAAAACACACTAGCGATTTTATTTTAAGGGAGAATATCTATACATTAAAAGCTCTGCTTGGAAAATTGCCTACCACTGTGTGAAGCGATAAAAAAGTAATTAAAATATTATAAGTAAAAAACTCTGAATTTCTTTAATGGCAGGCGTGTAAAATATTTATTTTTTTAGGCACTGCGCCATAATTTTCAACGTGTGGATGACATAAGCCAACCCCCCATATATATATATATATATATACATATATTATATTATAAATATATATAAATTACCGAGGCGTGAGTGCGTTTCCAAAGCGCTGAAAACGAAGAGGGAGAAAGAGAGAGAGAGAGATAGGGAATTACACATTCACATCAAACTGTCCACGCTTCGCCACACATGTCGCCAAGTGCCAATAATTATACATTTGATTATCATCTGCCTATTGGGAATCAGGAAGTGCTTGAATAGAACTACGTCTGTCCCAGCGTAAATATGAAGATGTGTGTACACATGTGCAGCCAGGCCCTATAGGGCTTCAGCGATATTCTCTCGCATAACTAAAGTGCTGACTCCCAGTCACATTAAAGTAACAAGTGCCCTCCATCGAGCAGCACGTCGTAACGTGACTAATGGGGCTTATGCAACCAAATGCATCCAAGTTTTTCAAAGACAATTTGAAGCAATTTACACTTTAGGTTTCCTAGTGTGGCACATGTCATTTATATATTTATGTAATCGCTGACTTACAACTCAACGTCAAAGACATTTCTGAAGGAGCTCCTAACTTCTCAACAAATAAAATAACGCCAAGAAATGGCATGAAAAACACAATAAGAATATATGGGTAACTATAGAGTTGAAACACTGTTGATTGTTTCATCATATAGATTTAGGTGTATTTCTTATATTATTATATCCTTTACTTTGTTTACTTTTCTTGCAATTTGGATTTTTAATTTAATTTAATTTCATATCATTTAATTCGTGACATTTAAATTCAAATTCAATTTTTGTTAATTAAAAACTTTGTGTTCTGCTTACTATTTGTAGTTGAATAAATAAACAAACAAACGAAATTGTGGAGCGAATGAAATCAAAATGTATTCCCGAGGGCAGAATTGCCAATATTTAATATAGGACTCTATCGGTCAAGCTCAATGGATGTGTGCTCAATGGATAAGTTAAAAAGTAGTGTGAATAGTTGGTTCAATGTGTTTGAGTTGTGACTTTCGTTAATTTCATTATTCCGCTTAAGGTTTTGTCAGTTTTTGGCACTGCAAGCGCTTCTTCGATTTAGTTGACTGTTTTCGATTACATTTGTGTACACGCTATATACATATATATATATATATATATGTGTGTGTGTGTGTGTGTGTGTGTGTTTTGTATGGGTGGGTGTTGTTGTGGTTTTTATGGCGATTGTGCAATCTGTGAAGTGTTTCGCTCATCGTCAACTCAATGGCAACAATTGTCAAGCGAAACTCGACCGGGGGCCAAACAAATTGAAAGACGCTCACAATCAGCCAGCTCACCCGCTAGCCTTGAATTGGAGAGGGGGAGAGTGGGGGATTGGGGTGGCTGCGTAGTTTGAGTGGGAGTGTGCTGGGACATATTAAGTGCTGTCTACGCAAACCATCCTCAGTTCAAGTAAGCTGTACAATTTAACACATAATAATTCAATTAGTAGATGTAGGGGCTAAATGGAAGTGGGAAGAGTTGTGTGTGTGTATGTAGCTCAATTAGTTAATGGATCGTCTACACTTACCGCTAGTCCGAGTGCCGAGCAGCAGCAGCAGCAGCGCGAGGCAAATGTGTTGCATGTTGTTGCTGCAGTTATTGTCACCGTTGATGCTGTTGTTGCAATTGTAGTTGCTAGATATTATCCAATAACGTATGCAGTTGCCAATTGCATTGATGCTTAAGATGACCTTTCTCTCTCTCTCTCGCTCTCTCTCTCTCTCTCTCTCTCTCTCGGTCTCTCTCTCTCTCTCTTTATTGCAATTGCATTGCTCACGTTGTTGTTGTTGCTATTTGACGAATGATTTTTGGCTGCCGCTTCTTCTTGTGTGTTTTTGTGGTGTTTTTTGTTCGGTGTTATGTCTCTTTCGCTTTGGTAATAGCAATATACCATAAACAAATTCACTTTCACTTATTTGTGAACCTGCCAGAAGCAGTCGCAGTCGCAGTCGCAGTCACAGCAGCAGCAGCAGCAGCAGCAGCAGCAGCAGCAGCAACAGTTGCTGTGGTCGTGACTGGTTGCCAGTTGGCAGTAGTTGCTGTTTGGTGACTGGTTCCTGGCCACGGCCAATGGCGTCTGTGCCGCCGTCTGCGTCTCTGACTCACTGACTGACTGACTGAGCCCAGCTTGCAGATGGAGTTGTTATTGTTATTGTTGTTGTTGTAGTTGTTGTTGGTATTGCTGCTCTCAGTAAACCGCGTCTGGGGCGTTGGCGTTGTCGTTGACTTAGCCTGCTTGATTGAATTATGTGGCAGACGCACGGCAGCATCTGCAGCAACAGTTGCTCTTGTCGAAGCTTTCACTTGACCAACAACAGCATCAGCAGCAGCAGCAGCAGCAGCAGCAGTAGTTACAGCTCCAATTTGGGACAGTTGCTTGAGTTGTGATTGATGTTGATTGCTGTTGATTGATTGTTTATGAGCTTTACTTTGTGGTGCCTGCAATTACAAGAAACAACAACAATATTAAATTGCATGTTTAGCTAAATGGTACCAAATAATAGGAAGCCTTAAGTGTAGCAATTGGTGTAATTGTTGTTGTTGTTGTTGTTGTTGTTGCTGTAATTTTAATTGTTATTGTAATCGTTTCGCCCGTCTGCATATTGTATAATAAGCCGGTTCGCTGACAGGATGTGCGCTAAGCGGCGATAACTGGCGCTGGGCATTGACCTTTGTCGCTGTCGTTGTCGCTGCCCCTATCTCTGTCTCTGTCTCTGTCTCTGTCTCTGTCTTCGTCTCTGATTCCCCATCTAAGCAAACAACAGCAACAACAAGAACAACTATAGTTGAAAGACAAACATTGCTAACAAACGCACACACACAGATTACACTGTACAAAATAAAAATTAATATTTTACAAAAATAAAAGTAAATAAAAAAATAATAAATAAAAAATTATAAGTTTGACTATTTATGAAATAATAAATATTGTTAATTCAATGTTTTCAATTAACATTCTTATTACAATTAATTGTTTTAATGTTGGCGCTTTAATGTTTTCGAAATTCATAAGTTTTTACTGCTGAATATACGAATTTTAATCAGAAAAGAGATAATCGAATAAAACATTACAGCTTCAGTATTTTAAATATGCACATATTCCGGAACCGGATCCGTGAGTCTACCGATTGAAACTCAGAACTGTAAACTGGCTTAGGGTGCGAATTAGCTAACTAAAAGCTACATTTAGTTTTGAGTTTGCGGTCAAGTAAATACGCAAACTGTGTGCTGCAAAATGTGGCAACGCCCTGTCAATAAGTTGGCGACATCCAAACGACAAATTGGCAGCGCAACCAGCGTCATTTTGCAATGTTCAAAGTCAAATGCGTGGCGCTACCAGACGAGCTATGCATGCCAAGGTGGCAACACCGCACTGTTAATATTTCGACAGGCAAACCTAGTGGTAATTCAATCTAACGCTTAAGTCTCTCCCTGAAGACGAATTTCGACGAGATTCGAAGTACATCGATATATATATATATATATATATATATATATATATATAAGAATTAAAAAAATACTTGACCTGCAGCCAGAAAAAAACATGTATTTAAATGAAACATTCTTTAACTAGTACTCAGATATCTTCATATCAAATGTCGCTTGGTGAATTGAACACTGTGGAAAACGTTTTTCACAAAATTACAAATGACAAAAGCTCTCAGTTTGGTGCACAGTGTAGCTTTAGAGCCGTTAAACGTTAAACGTTGAACATTGGAAGTTGAATGTGGACATTTGGGTCAACAACAGACGGCAGTCAAAAGGCATAAAAACACAACAAGACCGAAAAAAACAGCTCTTGCCATCAAGTTTGCTGTCGAGTTTTTTCTTTTGGCAAATTTCCAAAGACGAAATTCCATGAGTCAATTGTGCGGGAGACTGGCGGGATCTGAAGACCGAGGGTGCCACTAGGTGTCATCTAATGAAAGTGAAAACTTTCAGAGTCATTAAAAAAAAACCTGATAAGTGATTAAAATGATAAACCGAAGCCGAAGCGAAATATTCAGAGCAGCGCTGGAAACTGTAAGTTGATTGATTGATTGATCTATTGACCACATATCGCACCTTCACTTTCGTTGAAGCTGAGACTTTTCAATTAGCATCAAGTTAAACATTAAGCAAGCTCTCCAAATGTTGTCACCGCCAACAATTTTAACACCAGAAGCATTACAAAATGTTTGTTTAAGATGGTCCGTCAAGGAGCTGTTGCTTATTAACTATGCACTGTTAATCAACTCGAGCTAGGCTTAATTTAGTTTCATACATATTTTGCCATTGTTTTCTTTTATCTCTTTTTCACTCTCAAGTTTCGCTTTTTTCAACACATCATTCCATCTAAAGATAGTGAATCATTTTGTATGCAAATATATGCAAAAAAAGAAAAAAAACACATTCTAATATATGAGTCTTTCAAATACCCAGAAAGCTAACATATAAAATGTTAAAGTAGCGTCAATATAGTGATTTTAAGAGAGTGCTGTTAATGAAGTATTCATTTTTAATGATCAAAATTTGTGGCCCTAACAATCTCAAGTCACAGTTGAATAAGAGCCACTAATTGCTTATAACTTGATTTAACCAATAACAATTCATCTATATTTCTGCTCTTAATAACAGTTTTTACTCAATTAAGAGCACCTGTTGCTGTTGCTTTGAGTTCATTCACAGAAAATGACAAAGCGGCACAAGACAATCGCATTGTTTCACGGATCCATCAATCAATAGCAAAAGTTGCGCCCACCCGCAACACGGTGTTGAAATGCGGAACAAACGAAGCGTAAAGAGTACGCCAATAAATATATTGTCGAGATGTCGAGAGAGAGAGAGAGAGAGATAGAGAAATAGAGAGATGAAGGTGCCAGATGAAATTGTAGGCTGTAATGAAAAGTGTAAGTATCTGGCAATAATGCTTCTAAGCGACTTTCTCACGACTTATATGCATGCTGTCCGTGCTATTTGTCAGTCAGTCAGTCAGTTAGTCAGTTCATCAGTCCATCAGTCCATCAGTCACTTTCAAATAGATTAACCCAATTTAATAGCTGGGCCGCTTTCAACTGCTGCTGATGGTGCTGCTGCTGTTACTGCTGCTGCTGCTGCTTCTGCTACTTGCCATTTACCACTTGCCACTTCTTGTTTTCGCACTTGCTGCTAATTCTGCTCATTAAATAGAAACATCAACGCGGCCTAATCGCCTATTCCGGAGAACTGACAGCTCATCCATCCAGTTGGGAAAGCCACCGAGAGTAGGCGAGAAATCGAAATTGCAGACCAAATCGAACCATGCCAAAAAGCGAAAAGCGCAACACGGCTCTTTAGCTAATAAGAATTGAGTGTGTTGAGCTTGCTAAGCGAGACGATACCCTGTACACAGAGTATTACTAGATACTTTTGTATACCCACCTACACCAATCCATACATCGATAATTCTCATAACGTTCTCTCATATCTTCAATGTAGGTATTGTAAAATCCTAAGGCAAGTATAAATTCTGCATACAAGAGAATATCCGAGAGATATGCCATAAAGAAATCGTTTTATGAAAGTTATACAATTAGAAAATAATCTAATCTGAATAATCAGTTGTTTTCTAACAGATATGGAATCGAAATCTACAGATTCCGCAACTCCGATAGGAAATTCTAACAAATCAGCAATAAAATCAACTTATAAATACGCCATAATTCCAAACTGACTGACAACAAAAGGAGAACCACATCAACCACAACCCCATCTTTCAAATAGATGAACAGAGGTTTAAACATTATAAACATTGTGATACCCAATTCTTGGTACATTTTTATGGGTCGTATACAGGCTATAACGAAATAGGAACTAAACGTAAGAGGCGTGTGTGCCAACAATGCTTTAGCATTGTGCCAACTTTAGGCAATCGGTTTTCATCGATTTGACACAGAGCGAATGTCTATGTGAGTATGTGTATCAATGTATCTGGTGTGCCATTTTAATGCCAACTTTATTAGTTTGCTTGCAATAAAATACAAAAGACTTAGGCAACGAACTTGCAGTCGCTGGCGCGCAGCCAAAAAATATAAATCAAAATAAAAAATACGAAAAATACGAAAAATGTCTGAATTTCCTTAGCCAATTTTCGCATGACGGGCGCAGCAGTAGCCGTAGCAAGTCACATAAATAGTTTCCTGTTTGTTACGACGGACTCAACAACAATAACAACAACCAAAGTGTAGTAAAAAGGGAGGCGCTGGACAGTAACAACAACGACAACAACAGAAACTATGATTTAAAAGCCAGCCGCGCATGAAGTTTCCGCCGTTATTTTAGAGTTTAATGCTGCTGTTTTTGTTGTTGTTGTTATTATTGCTGTTGTTTTTGTTGCTGCTCTGCTGCTGCTGTTTTTGACGTTGAGCTGTACTAAATTAGTTTCTTCTAATAATTGTTACATGTTGTCGTCTTTGTTATTGTTTGTTGGATTTTCACAAGAATTTCCACAGTGGCAAACTCATTGTTCATGCATTGCATGCAACCAAGGAGAAGCAGAAGCCCGAGCCGAAAAGACAATGCGCCATAAGTCAACAAGACGATGGCTGTGTGCGCGTGTGTGTGTGTGTGTGTGTGTGTGTGTGTTAAGCCCAACCAACGGTAAAATGCAATGAGACGAGAATAGGCAAAAAGAGCGATAACAATTATACACAATGGCAAACGTATATGACACACTTTATGGCTATGAATATTCCAGGGGAACCCCGCCCCCCACCCCATCCCTTTCTCTCGTTACTTGCCGCCAAAAGTAAAGTTGGGGAAAGAGCCAACTCGCCGAACAGGGAGATGAAAGAACCGAGAAGAGGTCAAGTGAGCATCCATCATGAAAGCGTGGGATGTGTGACGAACGTGTTTGTCTAGAGTATGCTGAGGTATATTGATTCACTCGTATAATGTGTAACAAATAAGCAAAACAACTATCTGAACCAGGGTTTGTTTTGCCAAGACTAAATACAGCTGCTTCTTTGGCCCTGACCAACAATACATAGTATATAGAAATAAACCGATTTATTATAACATCGCATATTTTACATTTATAGTATAGAATATCGGTTGTCATTAGAATGACTATTGTATCTACACAAAATACACACTATGAAACCAATTGGATTTTGAACGAATAGTTTCTTTTTTATTTTCATCTGAGGCTAACTGACAAAGTCTGGTACTGTTTATAAAAACTAAACAATTTTTTGTATATTTAACATTTATACTATGTACATAGATTAATTTGTTGCAAGCTTATAAAATATTTATTTGAGAGCATATAAAAAGTTTCCAAAATAAAAATCGCCCTTAAATCCAAAAAGTGTCTTTGCTTCTACAAATAATTTGTATTTCAACAGAAACAACCTCCTTTTTCTAACTAACTTACCAGATAAGCTACATTATTAAAGGTTGGCTCAGAAAGAGAATGGGTCGAACACAAATCAAGCAAATCGGATTACTATATAATATCATTATTATTATAATTATTATAATGATGATTATTATTATTATTATTCTTATTATAATTATTATTATTATGAGTATTACTATTATTATTATTGTTATTTTTATTATTATTTCTGCGAGCTACTGGATCTTCTGTACCTTGTATGTATTTGAATACATATAATAAAAAAGGACAAAGGAAAAAATCGTTAGATAATGGACATATGGATAAATATACATTCATATATGATAAACTTGAACAAACTTGTGTAATTTCATTTTTACTTTAGCTTATAACTACCAAGGAAAGTTTTTATTTATAATTTCTGTTCAAAGCCGTTGTCGAGGGTATTTGCGCTTCGGTAAGTGGAGCACACAATTTTTTCCATTCTAGTTCTTTCAATCTATGGCCCCATGGCCCAATTTAACTGGTACTGAAATGCCCAAAGAGCTAACTCCAATTACAATTCCACAAATTCTTGCCGGGAGACAATTAATTGTCTTTGTCTTTGGGTTTGTTATTTGACCGCAATATCTCGGGCTGCCCAAGACAACAAAGATAATGTACGGCTAAGAATGAGCCACCGACCCCAATTGTCAAGTGCACTCTCGATCTGGATCTCGGGTTTCCAAGCTATTATCATAATCATAATCACATATAATTGTATCTGTTAAGCCACATCTAGCAAGAAGTCGGCTGTGCTGTAGAAAGCTGAAAGAAATTAAAGACGTGTAACCGGATGCAGCGTAAGTAAAGTGTTGCAAAGTGCCCAAAGCAATTTTCACGTGGCTTGTGCTTATTAATTATTTTCCATCTAGTACTCCGGAAGTTGTTAACAAGGCTAAATTAATTACTTAAGAAGCTTAGTTTCCAGCTCTCAAGTGGGTTAGGCGATTAAATGCGAGCGAAAATTATGTTCACAAATTTAAATGCAGTTTTTTACTACATGACAAAAACATATTGCTTGTCAAAATCAGTTTAGTGTTGACATTTTTTTTAAATATTGTGGAGCTTCGTTAACTGCGACCTAGCTAGATCTCGTAAGCTGTTCCATCAACCCTGTTTCTGGCACAAATTCAACATTGTTTAAGGTTAAGGAATTCTACGACTTCCTAGCTTAAGGCAGGTTTCCTTAGGATATTGCACCTTCTTCTGGCTAAGGCAACACAATCTGCGATTCATCCTGGTGGTCGAAAGAACGGCAGATTCCGTTATTGATCATACCTACCTTAGCTATGTGACCTCCTTGTCAAGAGACCAGTGCTCTGAGTCTGTTCTTTCCTTTGGATATTATTTGCTCAAATAGTTGCTGATTATAGCTGCCTAAAAAACATTTGGCTTTTCTCAAAACCCGGTGTCTCTACCCATCCCAATTGCCGCGTATGTCTTTCTTCGTTCCACAATACGGTTCCGTTTCATTTCCCACCCATATCCCTGTGACCCGGAATTTATCTTAGGGCAAACATGTTGAGTTGATCTAGCTTAGTCCATACCTCCCGATCTATTTTTAATTTTCGTAGTTTTCGACTTCTGTAGTGCGATTTTGATAACGGAGTGCAGTACAAGATTTTTATCCGTTTGTATTTGACTTGTTTCAAATAGAATTGCACATATCGAAGATTTGAAGATAGAATCGAGCCAAATCAAATGATGTTTTAATGGCCTGCACTTAAAAAAGAATAAAATTCAACATAAGACATTAATTCCTATACCATTTGCAAATTTGTATGGTTCCAGTGGTTAAATGTATAATTCAACGATTTGCGGGCCAATTTCCAAGTGAAAATGGGCAATTTGAAAGTAAAGACCTGTGATTTTTGTCCCCACTTGTGGCGCCCAATTGACGCCCGACCTTGCCTCTGTCAGCAAGCACAGCAGCAGCAGCAACAACAACAACAACAAGAGCATCAACAGCAACAACAACAACATATAGACTCGGTTATTGGCAGTTTAAAGCACGCGGATTATGTTAAATCGTGTTATTCAAAAGCGACACCAACTAAGACAACAACAATGATGGCAATAAACTGTTTAGCTAAATTTAAAATTGTTTTTTTATTTCGTTTTTTGTTGTAGTATGACATTGAAGGAATTTATGCACTTTAATTGAAAGCAATTTTCGTGGTAGCGAGTACCAAAATACCCTGTCATACAACAGTATCATTAAATGGGTATTTGAAAAGCTATCAACAGTTATGCTCGTGTCTATCCGATCTAATGATCAATAAGAGCTAAAGCTAGAACATTGAGGATGGAGCTTCTCGTATTCACAACTGTGTCCACAACTTGAAAAGTATTCGCAAAGAATTCGTTGCAGGGTATTCATTGATCGAATAATGGCTGCTGTTTGCTATTTTATTTCGGCTTGTACTATTGTTGATTTAGACTTTACACCATGAATTTGTTGTGCGTTGCTGCTATATAAATTGGCTGCCTTTTGTCTCTTTTGGTCTCTCTGCAATTCGTGTCAATGTCAGCATGATATTATTATTATTTATTTTTTTTCTTATTATTTATTTCAACTTTATTAATCTCTTTTTCTTGAATGCATGCTGCATTGGGGAGGAGGGGGCATGACAAGTAATGCTCTCCACAAACGGGTTTCAACAACAACAGCAACCAGATGCATAATCGCAAAAACAACAACAACAAGTGCAAGCGGCAAGCAAATACTAAAAGACTTAAGCGACAAACTTGCGAGCTTGCTTGCAGCAATTGCAGAAAATGAATAAAATTAATAACAAAAACAATAATAAAACAACTAAGGCTTGATATACATACGTGCACATAAGGTGTATGAGTATGTATGACAAACATTTGTGAATGTATTAATTTTTGTGGCGGCTTGTGATAAGCAAAAGATGCCATCAACGACAACAACGCCAATAACAACAGCAGCTGCTTCTGCTTTGGAGCCCAGTCCCAGTTTACAGTTTCACTTGAGGCGCGTGAAAGTTACTCTTCACAACAAAAACATCAAATCAAAAAACAAAAAACACAGAAAATAAACAACAACCCACATACAAGCACACACACACACACTCTCTCACACACACATATACAATTGAAAGACAAAAGTACAAAAAAGGGCAGGCCAAAGCCGCAGTTGAGTCAAAGGCAAAGGCTAAGCTTAAAGTAACCATTAAAATGCAAGCGCAAAGCAAAGCACAGCAAAATAAGTTTAAAAAAAAAACACTCACACACACAAAAGAAACCAAAGCACAAACTGCAATTACACACTTCTTTCTTTTCGCATTTGATTGTTTAATAGTTTGTCAAAACTTGTCAAAAGAAAAAAAACGTTTAAAAAAACCGCCACACAAAAAACAAAACCGTCTTAAAATGCAACGCGAAAGACGACAACGCTGCAAATTAGCCGCTCCGAAACGCAAACGAAAAACACAAAATGCCGTCACGAACCTCAGCGCGTCGCGGCTAAAGATCAACTGAAACGGCAAACGAAACACGAACCCCGCGAAACTCACAAAATTCGAAGCAGCTTTAGTGCTTCGGCAAAAGCGCTCGTGCAGACCGAAGCAGACCGACTGCATACTCTACAGTCTACACTCTACTCTCAAGTGGCGTACTCGTCACCATTCGAAGCACGTCCGATTGCAAAAAGCCAAAACCATAAAAATATACAACAAGCAAAAAGTAAAAATCACAAAAAACAAATTGCCAAAGCCACGTTCGTTGTGAGGGTGTAGGGGTGGGGGTGGTGGCTTCGTGCGGCTTGTGTGCATGTATGTAGGGCCCACTAGCCGGACTAGCTATTTTTGCCTATGATTGCAATTGGCTCCACAGACACCATCTGAAAACCACGCGCCGCTCTATTACCCACAGAAAGTTCTAATTTGACCCACTTGGCTGCCTGGCTGCCTGGCCTGGCAAATGTGAACAAGCACAATAAAAACGTATTGGTTTCTACCTCGTTAGTTAAGTATGCATGGGGTATATATTGAAATGTTTAATTCCATATGTGACTTGTCTATCTGTATAGGAAATACATCTATTGACATAAATATTGCTGTCCCTCTCTTAACCAGATTTAAGTTTAGCAATCTTTTTTTTTTAATAAGCCAAGCACTTATGCAAGTATACAAGTTCTGTAATTTACCTTTTCTTACTTGTTGTTTCCATTTAATATATATATATCTTATGACAATTTTGGTGGATATCATATCATTTTATTATCGACCCTAGCATATTTTTGGACTTGATCAATTAACAAGACCTTTCCATATTATGGGTCAACACTCACATATTCAAGCTAGTGTTTATGATAATAGCCATTACTGCACATAATAATATTTAATTTGTTCACAAATTTGGTAGTTACTGTGCCTACATTGCTAATGTTTTCATTTCAAAACTTGATTTGGACTGGAAAAATTGTTCACTATTTAAAAGTTGATTGGCTTGAAAACATTAAACTTGATCCATCCAAAAATGAAAAAAATCACAGCCATAAACTAGATTTTTAGTTAATTTTGAAGAATATTACAACTTCCTTCCTATCATATTACCCATTAAACATTTTTTACGAGACCGTATAAAAGCTTAAGCAAAACAAAAATTCAAATACCGAAAATAAAAAGTTTAGAAAATTGCGGAATAGTGGAATACTCGTTTTCCCTCAATTCTCTTGCGCTCCCAATTGCAAAATGAGTATTTTTATAGATTCGTAATAGTTTATTTAACAATTTTAAAAACTATGCAGAATCGAAAAAAAGTGAAAGCAGTGCCCAGCGATAGACATATATATTTTTCGAAAATAATTGCAAATGGATTTCGAATGAAATTTTGAATTTGTTTGCTCACATTTTACAAGGCATTTTACATTGATTTCTTTCAGCTTCGTATAAAGAGCTCAATAAATTCAATATTGTTAATTTTATACATTTGCATATATATATATATATATATATTTGCACATATATATATATATATATATATATATATATATTTATCGGTTACATTTAAAATAGGCTACTTGTCTGCTGCATAACTGGCCAATTGATCAATTGTCTGGCTGGCTGTCTGTTTGTCAAGTTGACTAACTGGATGGCTGGCTGACTGGCTGGTTATCTGGCGGAGTGAAGGCATCGGCGAACAATCTGACACCCCTTGCAATTTACAAACATTCACAACTCACACACACACTCAATCGATCTGCATGACACACATACATATAGATTATAATCGCTTCGGGTTTTCTATTTTGTCGTTTTTGTTTTTTTTTTTGCTTAACATTAAGAGTATAAAAATACATTGACAATTTGTTCTCTTCGTCTTACTGCCAGCAGCAGCAGTAGCAGGGGAGGGGGATACAGACGGGAGGCCATTGGTGTTTGTGTGTGTGTGTGTGAGTGGTGTAACATATGACAAGACTTGAAATTACAATTTTAATCATAAATATGTATATAATTACTATCAATCATCAGCAGCACAAACCTATTTCGCGTGTTACCAACAAAAAAAAAACAGCAAGACGAAGAAAATTAATGGTATATGTGCATAAATGTGTGTGGTGTGTGTGTGTGTGGTGTGTGTGTGTGTGGTGTGTGTGTGGTGTGTGTGTGTGTGTGTGTGTGGTGTGTGTGTGGTGTGTGTGTGTGTGGTGTGTGTGTGGTGTGTGTGTGGTGTGTGTGTGGTGTGTGTGTGGTGTGTGTGTCTACAAGCCAGTGGTGTGTTGTTTGGTTTTGTTTTGTTTTTAGTTTTCATCGATTTATGCAATAGGCAACAATTAGAATTAGCTGATGGCGGCGGCGGTGTCTTTAGCATCTGATGCCGGCATCCTGACCGTGCTTAGCCCTCCTGGCCAAAGTCCTCTGTGAATTTGCGCAGCTTTATCAAATCGTCCTCGTTGACGGTCGGTTTCGTGCGTGACAACGATTTCAACATGTCTCGCTGCAACAGAGAGATAGACAGAGACAGACATAGAGAGAGAGAGAGAATCGTTAACATGATCACACTTAAGGACAGTAGATTGTGATTCCAATCAAATACGGCAAATACGCACCATGGTGACTGGCGGTTCGAACAGCTTATCGCTGGGCACATCCATCCAGTTCATTTCGGTGGCGCCCGGATCACCCGGCGAGCAGGGCACCAACAGATCATCGACAGTCTCCTCCTTGTTCACTGGACTTTGGCCAGTGACGCGCTTAAAGTGGGTGGCTGTTTGCACTTTGCGCACCGGTTCCATTAGGGCATCGCGCACCACAATCGATATATCAGCGCCAGAGTAGCTGCAGATAGAGATTGCGATTGGAATCAGTATATGGTATATATGCAAATATACATATGCATATAGCAGATAGCTGGATAGGTTATGCCTTACCCATCGGTCTTGCCGGCCAGCTCCTTGAGATCCTGCTCGGTCAGCACGTGCGTAGTGTTGCCCAAATGTATCTTGAACATGACGAGGCGAGCGTGCGCTTCCGGCAACGGAATGTAGATGCGCTTCTCGAAACGTCGACGAATGGCCGAGTCGAGGACCCAGGGTATATTGGTGGCGCCCAGCACAAGGATGCCGTCGGTATCATTGCCAACGCCCTGCATCTGGACAAGAAACTCGGTCTTGATGCGACGCACGCTGTCGTTCTCATTGTCGGAACGGGCCGAGCACATCGAATCGATCTCATCGATGAATATAATCGATGGCTTGTGCTGGCGCGCCAGCTCAAAGAGATTCTTCACCAGCTTCTCGGACTCGCCCAGCCATTTGGACATTAGATCGGAACTGGATACTGAAAAGAATGTGGAACGATTTGCCTCGGTCGCGACAGCTTTGGCCAAATACGATTTGCCCGTGCCGGGTGGCCCAAACAGCAAAATGCCTTTCCACGGTATGCGTTTGCCGGTGAACAGCTGCGGAAACTTGATCGGTAGGATGACAGCCTCCTTGAGTGCCTCCTTGGCGGCATCGAGGCCAGCGACATCGGACCATTGCACGTGCGGTTTCTCAATCACAATGGCACCCTCGAGTTTGCTTTGCAGCTTCTTCTTCTCTGGATCATCGTCGTCCTCGTCATCGCTGTCGCTCTTTTTATCCTTGTCATCCTTGGAACTATTCTCGCCACCCTCCTTAATCGGTTTCTTCTTGCCCTTCTTCAGATACTCCTTCAGCTTCTCGGCCCGATCCAAATACTGTAAGCACTTGGCCCGAATCGAGTCCTTGGCTTTTTCGCCCTGCGCCTCATCTGCAAGGGTGTTTTTTGAAAAACTTGTCAGTTTTGAGTGGGGGCGTTACTCTATATATAATATATATTGGTCGAATCGAAAGTGCACCTTTAATGTGCAGCTATTTGTCGCCTAGCTGGACCCTGTGACAATTATCAAGCGAGCACTATACTCACATTTGATGGTGTGCAGAAAATACTCGACACCGTGCTCGTAGAGACGCAGCGCCTCGGCATAATTCTTATTCCGATCCTCCTCGGTGGCCTTTGTGACCAGATCGATGGCCTTCTGCAGGGTGGTGCCGGCAGCCATGGATGTGTTGTTTTTGCTCTTGTTGCTGCTGTCGTTGCTGTTGTATGGAGATTACCGTCTGTTTGCGGCTGCTGCAGATTTTGGAATGGAAATGAAAAAATAAGTTGCGAATGACGTCACGTATTGACTTTTATAAAACGCAAACAGCGAATATGGCAAAGTAAAACACAAGCAAAAAAAGAAGAGAAAACAAGAAAACAAGTGGAAAACCGAAAAGCAGTTCTTCACTCACACAAGGAAAATTCAGTTCCAAATTTGTGTATGACTAAGCAGGCTGCGGTAGCATTGACAAAAACAAAAAATACATGACGAACACGAAGGTGAAGAGTTCTTTCTTTTTGTTTGTTGTTTGTTGCGCATTACTCACCTGTTTATTGTTTGTTCGCCTTGGTTGTTCGCAGTTTCGCTAATTTGGCGATTTATGTTGCTGTCGCGAGGACAGCATGCGCCAATTCAGCAACACAAAATAGTAAATACGGAATTCTGCGAAATTTCAACGGAATGACGATGTAGTCGTCGATATCAATGGGTTTGTGTGTGTGTTTGCGCGAGTGTGGCGGGTGGTCCGCCGACTGCCGATTGTGGTCTATCGACAGATTGTGGCGGCTGTGCGATAGACTTCTGAGTAATCACTCAGATCATTGAACTGTTTCTAAATTGAGAGCATCGATAGTTGGTGGTATTAAATACTCTTAAGAATATTCGATTTGTTCGAATAAGCTGTATTGAAAAGGCTTTTTGAGTAAACAAATCTAATTCCACCACATATTTCGTACAATATTTTGTAAGCAAACCAAAGTATTTTCTTAATTTAAAAACACCAGCTACGATCTCTTGGTATTTCTTTTTAGGTAATTATTTAGCTTCTTAAATTCGTCAATCTGTAAATAGGCTTTTATTTGTCTCGAGTGTGCAGTTTAACTTAACATGTTAAAAATTACCTGATGTTAACTTGACAGCTGTGCATTGCTTTTTACAAGGCACTCGATGCTAGCTGCGAAGTATCGATACCTACAACAACAATAAAAAGGCACATTTATTTACAAACTAATTTGTTTAACGTGTTTCGTTAGCGCCTTATGTGAATTGAAGAACAACACACAGTGCGCTACAATGCGTGATTGACCAAAAGTGGCGTATGTCCCAACGCTGGCTCGTTAAAAAATAACTACAACAACAAGCACCATATAAATTCAATTCTAATTGAAATTTATTTATCAACGCGGTCATAGTCGCAGTCGCTTCGTTTCGCATCTCGTTTCGCGTATCGTCTTGTTTCGTTTCGTATATGTGTGCATGCATATATACATATTTTAGGCACTGCCAGCAAGCGCAAATGTCACAGTGACGATTTCCCATCCGCCTTCGCCGGCAGTCTCCCGCCACACCACCCATATCCCCCCACACACACACACCCTTCCCCCGCCATATGCTTTGGTGGCTGGTGAATCTCTTAATTAACCGAAGATGGGCCCGCGTTTGGCTTGATGGAAAAAGCGAGGAGCAAAAAAATTAAAGAACAAATTCAAATAATAAAACGCACACAAGATGTGGTAAAAATTGATAGCAAATATTAATTGATGACAATAAATGCGCCTAACACAATTGAATCGAACACAAACGATCAATAGTTGTCAGCAGCTGGAGAAGAACGGATCGAAACGGAGCATCTGTGAAAATGGAAGGCGAAATGAACGAAATGGACGCGAACAATGAGAAGAAAGTGCTCTGCGAGAAGATCATACGCGACATAAACGCTGTCTTTCTCAAGGATGCCGACTTGTGAGTTTTATTCGTTGCTCCGCCCTACTTAATAGTTGCAATTAAATGAAATCAATCCAAATTTGCAGAACCTCATTTGAGATTATACCAAAGGAGACGAATTGCAATAAGTCGCCGGTGGTGCATGTGGAACACAACCTGGGCCTGGAGTCGTGGTGTGCCCAACATGTCTACGATCATGCCCATCGCACGCTCATCTCGCATCGCCGCCAGACAACACAACAGCAGCTGCGCACCCTGCAGCAGCAGCAGCAGAGCGACTCTCTGGCCAAATACCTGAATGTGGCCCTGCTGATCAATCCGGATGTGACGACGTTCTGGCACATACGGCGTCAGCTGGTGCAAAAGAATCGCCTCAGCATCAACAAGGAGCTGCAATTCTCCGCCCTAGTGCTATCCATTAAGCCAAAATCAAACGAGGCGTTCGCCTATCGTCGTTGGCTCTACTCCTTTCAGAGTAGGTCACATCAATATCATATCAAGACCAATACCAATAGCAATATATAATATATATGTATGTTCTATATTATCTCCCTACCAGGCGCCGATGCCATTGACTGGCCGCACGAGATAAGCATATGCGAGCGTGCCGCCGATCGTTGCGCCAGCAACTATCACGCCTGGTCCCATCGCCAATGGGTGCTGCAGAATGCACCCTGCCTGCTCCAATCGGAGATGATGCGCACGGAGAAGTTTATGCGCAAGCATATTAGCGACTATAGCAGCTATCATTATCGCCAGGTTCTGCTCAATCGAGCCTACGAGCTGTGCTTCTTTGGGGCCGACGAGTCGCAGCCACAGTTGGCCAGTTTACGGGATCTGCTCGCCCAGTACGAGTTCAACTGTGACGCGATCGATGAAACGGTGAATGAACCGGGCGAATCGCTGCTGCAACTGCTGTTGCCCAATCTGAATCGCAACGGGATTAGTGAGCAACGTTTGCGCTCCTTTCTCTACTGTTGCAACGTGGCCGCCAGCGATATGCGTCTGTGTGTGGAACAGCGGGCATTGTATGGTGGACGCGACTGCTTCGAGCTGCATCGGCGCGCCTCACTCAAGTTCATCGTGGAGCAGTGTGTGCGCCTGCTTACTGGTCTGGCCAGCGGATCGGGTCGCTATCTGCCACCGGCCAGCGGTGCACAGGTGAGCGAGTTACGCAAATTCGATTGTGAGTCGCATCCGTTTCTCGTTGCGGTGCGACGTGTCGAGTTTGAGTTAGGTGACAAGCACCGGCGCTGGTGCAATATGCATCTCAATTTTGGCCAACAGGAGCAAGCCAGCAACTAAATTCAAATCCACTCAATCCACTTGTTGGTAAAATGTGCCGTAAGCGCAACGCAACGCACTCATTGAGGCTGTTTCGTTCTCGAACAGAATCGAAGTCATACATACATATGCAATATACAATATATAAAAACATAAATATATATAATTATATATATATATATATATATATATATGTATATATGTATATATATATATATATATAAGTATTTTTATATGTACAAGTAGTGCTCGTTATGTAGAGTCTACAATTGTGGACCACTCAAAAAATAACCTTGTCTAATTTTTAAGGCTAAGCTCAAAGCAACTCATTTATTTATTCTGTACTCCAACTCAACTTGATAATTATCTTGAACGGTGCTCGCTCGATAATTGGAAATTCGAAATATTATAAAACCATTTTTATTTTCTGATCATTTAAATCAATTGAAAATTATTTGAGACAACAGTCGTTAATTTGTAGCTGTTTCCATAATTCGGAAGTCTTCCCGAATTAAAATCACTACGCGTTTTTAATTTTGAGCGAACACTGTATATTATATCTGTTATGTGTGCACATCGGGCTAGTGTTTAACTGAATCTGATTCAGCAATAAACAGTGTATATGAATATATACATACAGTTACCCCATCAACTGGGGCTTTTGTGCATACAACGACAATTTTCATGCATTTCAATCGAGATCAATCGTAAAGTTCTGTTATTATATCTCGTGTTCAATCTATATATATATTTGTATAGATATATATATATACATATTTATTTATGTATAAACTTATTTTAAATACTCTGTTAGTTATATATATAAACGTAGTATTGTATAATGATATAATATGAATAGGCGCACTTTAAGCGCCAGTAAACGCTCTCTTGTTAGCCAATTTGCAGTTAGTTTTAAATAAATACAACAATAGCAAAGATTTTCATACATTGGCGTCTTTAATTTGATTGTCGTTTTGTAATAAATCCGGGTTAATCAGGGCATCAATCAAGTCCCATTCCGGAGCACCTCTTTCGTAGAGTAAGTTTTGCTGAATGGGATGTTGATCAAAATTACGGCACAAACTCTAAAATTAAAACCTAATTTCTGCTCGTTTTTTTCCAGACAAAGAAAACCAAAATAAAATTGATTAAACGTGGTATCTTACGACTTTTGGAAATCCTTATGAAAGTCGGTATCTGAATATGGCAATAATTGTACCAACATTAAATAAGCACTCACTTTCAAAAGCTCAATTTCAAATCGTTTTTGGTAATAATCATATTGCCTTAAGTTGGACTTAAAACTAATTCGTATAACAATCCATTGTGGTCAATCCTAATATGGTTTTAAATAGTGAACATTATTCACTTGGTTCATTGAAGGTTTCATTTTGCAAACAAATGAAATAATTCTTGATTGTTCTTGTTCTTGTTCTTGTTCGTGGAAGCCGCAAAGACGCAGCCAAAGGGGGGCGGGTGCTAGTGGGGGAGGCGACAAGGGAGAGGAACGCATCGCATTGGCGTACACAGGCAGCAGCATCAATCAGTGCGCATGTCAGCTGCTAGCAAGGACCATACTCACCACAACAACAACAACAAAAGCAGCAGCACCAGCAGCCGTTGAAGCAGCAGCAGCAGCAGCAGTTGATGGAGCAGCAGCAATGGGTTTTTGGATTTTTGGTTTAGTGTGCTATTGGAGGAGTTTGCGTGTGGCGGCTGAGCTTTGAATGTTGCGAAAGCAACGCGTGCCAGAGAGACAGAGAGAGACAGGGAGAAAAAGGGAGAGGAGTACAAGGACGAGAACGAGGACGAGAGACCCAACGAAACAAATAACCAGCAGCAGCAGCAGCAAAAACAGAGACAGACACACTCGAAACGAGAACGGTCCTCAACTTGGTCGCTTTTAGCTGAGCGCAGTGCTTGTGCCAAAATTGTTTCTTATTATTATTTTTAAGTAAATAAACAAGGTGAGCAAGCAAATCAAATTGATCAACTGGTGCAACTAAAGAGCAAAACACATTGAGCACTAGAATACCATATATATATGTACAAACATATATGTATATGTATATGTATATGTATATGTATATGTATATGTATATGTATATGTATATGTATATGTATATGTATATGAATATGTATATGTATATGTATATGTATACGAATAGATGTTGGTGTATGTGTGTGTGTATATATATAGGTATAGGTATATGTATGTGCATGTATATATGTATGTGTGTGTGTGCGTGTATGTGTACGTGAGTGCTTATAACTGGGCTTGCCTTTTAAATATTCATTCTCTGGCATTTTTGAATATTTTTATTGTTTACTGTTTTAATCCTTTAACTACGCTTCAGTTGCTGCTTTAGTTACAAAGTCAGCCATCTATATAGGTGCCGCCCAACCACCCCCTACCCGAAGGTCGTTACTTTTTAAACCAGTTGACAGCAGCTCTGAGGCTGAAGCTTAAATATACATATATACACAACACAGACATTAATAGTGCTGTTGAATTCTTGAGGAGGCTGCTTTGACAGTTGACTGTTTTTTTTATATTTATTTCTTGTGTTTTTCTTGTTATAAGCAGGCTATTTAGTTCCCTTTAAGCAGCCTAGCTGCACATACTACATGTGTACACACTTTAAAGAGAGCTCTTACGGATGGCAAAGTGACTATTTCACAGCTGTTCCCGTGTATGGGTGCTGGCAGCGCCAGTGCCGCCTGCAGTGTATTGAGTCGGTGGACTTGATTCACTGCGCAGCAGACACTTGAACATTTGTAGGCTTCCAATTGTTACACTCATGCGGAGCAGGCAACAAGCCAAACGAACATTCAAAGATGTCAAGGGATCTGTTCTCCGTGTGCAATGTGCCACAGCAGAGCACCACAACCTGACCTGGCTCTGGCTCTGGCCCTGTCCCTGAACATCCAAGTGCGACAGATTCGAATGGAAACGGAACCCAAAGGTTTGCTTCGCATTCACTAGTGACTCCTCCATCATAGCTTCATCATCCGCAATAACTTTCAGCTGCAACGCTGCATCGCTCCATCGATCTGTGAGGCTTAAGCTATTAGTGTTGTATTTGTTGAAAAATCATTCGCCAAATTTGGGTGAACTCAAGTGTATGGGAAAGACTGCTCCTCGGCGTTGTGGCAGCTCCTCCTCCAGGCTTGT
Organism: Drosophila macrothrix; assembly: GCA_035042055.1. NCBI lineage: Eukaryota > Metazoa > Arthropoda > Insecta > Diptera > Drosophilidae > Drosophila > Drosophila macrothrix. The sequence goes on from JAWNLX010000587.1 coordinate 24,652,224, forward strand.
GTGCAAATATCTAAAAAACAGATCCCCGCTAATGTGACCCTTGTGCAAAAACATATGAATATCCTCCACATGCGAAGTAAGGTAGCCTCTTCTGGCTTTGTGTCACGGGTATATTTCTTTCGTTAAATATCAGATCTCGTAGTCCGATCATGCGCTGCTCTGACATGGACATGACCTTCCTTTTATCAGGTATGATACTGCACACACGCACACACGCACAGACACACAGATATACACATTGTATATTCGTTAAGTTGTCCTTGTTCCGCTGGGTTAGTTTTAAATGTAGTCTTTAATTTGATTGTCCTTTTGTGATAAGTCCGGGTTAATCAGAGTATAAATCATATCTCATTTCGGAGCACCTCTTTACCGGAGTAAGCTGTGCTGTTTGAGCTGAGTGGGATCTCGATCAAATTTTTAAAACATTTTGGTAATAATCATATTGCCTTAAGTTGGACATAAAACTAATTCGTATTGGTCAATCCATTGTGGTCAATCCTAATATGGTTTCAAATAGTGAATATTATTCGCTGGATCGATTGAGCGTTTCTTTTTGCAATCCAATGAAATGAAATACGACTTGATTGTTCCTCTTGCATATAATGTATGCAATGGACTCACCTGATGATTTTTTGTGCACTTTTTTGAGCGACAACATTTGGCATTGGTCTATATATGTATGTACATATGTATGTAGATATACACGCATATGCATAAAACACATGCAGGCCGACTTGCATCCTTGCAACATTGCATACGTGTATGTGTTTGTGTATTCGTAGTTTATGTATGTGTTGCATATGTTTTTATCAGCCATTTAGTGCATAACAAGTTATCATGTCTCCTTCCTCCCTCATCCCTCCCACGCAAACACACCCACGCCAACTTAACAGGCTAGAAGAAGAGCGCAACATATCGAAAAATCGAAGACAGCAAGCAACTGGTGCATATCCTTTTAACATCAACAACAAGAACAGCAACAGCAACAACAACAACAACATTGTCAACGACTTGCACATTTTCTTTACATTGACTGCGCTGCTGCTGCCGCTGCTCGCAGCCGGCAGCGGACAATGAACCCGCAAATGCAGTGTGCCCAATAACGTCAACTCACACACACACACACACAGACACACACAAACACATACAAGCACACACAAGCACACACGCACACACAGAGAAAGAGAGAGAGAGAAAGAGAGACACATCCTCCCTGCACAGGGCTTGACATGCATATCAGCAGGCAGAGAACGTCGACGACGGCGGTTGCAATGGCCAGAAGAACGTTGGCGTTGAGCACGACGAGAGCGCAAGCGAAGCAGATGACAACTGAAATTCGAATGTGTTAGCTGTTAAATTCGCCTATCGTCAACATAACAACATTTTGAGTCATGTCCACACTTCGGTTTCCGTTTCCGGCATGCACTGACATCAATAAACAACAATCCCAAGATCAGCAATAACAATAAGATTAGCTCGTTGTGCTGAAAACATAGTCCAAAAACAAACACAACCGCATCAGCATATTTTATATAAACATATAATTATATAAACTTGTGGCATAAGCAAAAGGCCTATTTAAAATGGGCAGTCTGCCGAACTTGCACGAGCTGGAGGCAGCGGAACGCAAACGCGAGAAGCGCAGGGAGTACGAGCTGCTCCTGGAGCAGCGTGCAAGAGACACCAGTCGGGAGCGGGAGCGTTTGTCAATTTTCGCCCAGCAGCGAAAGGTGAGTTTCGATTACTGATGCCCATTTCTTCGATATATATATACATATATATATATATATATATATATATATATATATTAAATTCGTTTATATTGGATATCCAATTAATCCAATTGGGAAGGCTTTTATACCCATGTAGATGGTATTATAATTTTGTCATGAAATATGTAACGCATTAAGGGAAACATCTCATCATCACCATGGACATACATACATATATATTCTTAATCCATATCACTGTCCGCCTGTCCGTCCTTTCTTCGGTTAAAATTTTGTTGTCTACCTCAGTTTTACAGCTATCTTGATTAAACAAGGTATAAATCCGTCTACTGGACTGCATCCCTATATATTGTAAAGCTCCCATAAAGTGTGGATTATTTTAAAAAAGTTGCTTTAGAATATGCTCCTCGAAAAAAAAGATTATTTTATTATTGGCATTTTTCATTTGGTTTCGTTTGGTTTTTTGGGAGACCATTTCTGTATATACAGGGAGCCCGTTAAACCAGTCAACATAATGATTCATGCATCAGTTTTTCATAGCCGGAGACAGGGTATCTGGTAGTTGGTCACTCGTTTAAGTAATTGATTGTTGTTTTTCTACAGCAATCGTCCTACAATGCCTATATTATGGCCGGCCTGGGCATCGGCGGTGGATCGTTGAGCCTGACAGCAACGGCGACGGCGAGCAGTACGGTGGCAGCTAACGGACATGGCAGTGGCAACGGAGATCTGGCCAGCGGTAACAGTGCAAAGTCTCAAGCAGTCGCAGCTGTGGCACCAACAACGACAACGACAACAGCAACCGCAACATCATCGTCGTCCGTGGCAGCAACTAAGATGCTGAGCAGCTTTGCAATGCTGGGATTGGCCAGCAAGAAGTATCCGCATCCATACCATCCGCATCAGCAGCACCAGCATCAGCATCATCATCAGCAGCACCAACAGCATCATCAGCATCGGCATTCGCTTACCACAAGGCATCGCGTGCTGCGGACTCGAACACGCAGCTCGGGCGGGGCACAGAATCTGTGGGACGAGCAGATGATGGAGGTGAGTGCAAGGATGGCTGGGGGTTTTCGGAGGTGGATTGTGAATTGTGGATGGGATATATTGACAATAAATGCTTCAAAGTGCAAACATAATACTGCAACAAATAATCGTAGCATGCGTGCGAATTGCGTAGAAAGCTGCCGTTTATTGAGGCATTCTCGACACAAATTCGCCACGCGTGCACTCCAATAACTTCCTGGGACATTAAATTTCAATCCTACACTGAGTACTTTTTAGTATATAGATTTCTTATTTCCGAAAAATTTTAAGAAACAAAAATCTTTCATTTAGAAGATATTTTTTTCATACGTTTCAAAATTATTCTTAAAAGCACAGACAATTCTTGTTTTGAGGAAAATTTAAGTTTTATGGCCATTTTTTTCTGAGTGCATTCGTCGGAGATCCCTCGCCACATGTATTTATAGCTATTTTAACTTGGGTTTATATTTATTCAGAGCTTTGTATTTAATACAGAATATACGTCCGCTGCATGCGACTTATACTACGCGATTCAAGCGACCAAAAGCGACTGACTCTTACTTCATGAAAGTAGCTTAAACATAGACCATCGAAGAAGGTCTTGATCATAAGGAACTTACAATTACCGTTGCTCGCAGGCAACAACAGATTAAGACTACAAAACGGGAATGCAAGACAAGCTGCGGTGTACATGGGCAAATACAGTTATTTCCAACAATAGCTTTTGCTCATGACTCAGTGCTACCGCAAGATTGGTGGGTTGCCAATTGTGGAATGCTGGGTGGTTGCGGGGGGAAACAAACGTCAGAGCAGCAATCAGAACATTAACGGAATTAAAGCTTGCACTTCCGCAATACATAATTAAAGTGAAAACAAAGATACACTCAGAAAAACAGTCAGGATGAAATGCAGAAAATCGCGGTTTTTACTATAAACATTTCTAATTATACGATATAAAAATACCGAAATTGATGTATTTTTCAGCAATTCATTTTTAAATTATAGAAAATATTTCTAACAAGTAAAATATGCAAAACACTTGTTTAAAAAAATATACTTTCTGAAATTTAGTCAAATTAAATTTGCCAAAGGACTGATTTTTTTCAAAGTGTACTAGTTGTAGACATGTGAGCAAAAATAGATTCCATTCAGCAGGTTGGCTGTGACAATGACATTTAAAGTGAAAAGTGTGGCAGGCAGCACTACAATATTTGTATTTTAAATGGGATTTAAAATGTAAATTAGTCGAGGAGGATATCGATTCGAATCCCAGGCTACTGAGTAATCACCCTTAAATGTACATACGAGTATACTTCCCAAATATCATTGATCATTTTTTATCCCTAGTTTAACAAATAAAGGCATTGTTAAAATTTAAACTTTCCCCGTATTTAATCCAAAAAATGGGAAAATTCATAAATATTTTGATGAAAATAAATTTGTGAAGCTTGGCAGTGCCATCTAAAAGGTTAGATGAATAGAGTTGGGAGTTTCACCAATTGAAATTCAGAATCGGAATCGGAAGCTAAATTTAACATTAGCTTAAGACCGAAATACCGAAACTAATATTATTTGTCGCGAAAAGACCGTATCGGATCATCATAATAGTCGATCCCTATTCGATCATTTTTACCGGCATCGCACCGGTACCCATTCGTAACCGATTACCTTAAACCAATTGGTAAAATTACCAGAATCTGATAAATATACAAGCAAGCAAAGTAATAACAAAAATTAAATAGACGATTAAATATTTGTTTTTCGAGAGTACATATTATCGATGTTGTTATATCTATGTATATATAGTCAGTCCAATGTTTATTAGTAGACTCTCGTCGTACAAGTGCATTTTATGCTCTACAACTTGTCTTAAAGTTCATTTAAAATGTAATATGTGCTGACAATAATAATTAAAAATTCAAAGTAGGCAGAAGTAAAATATTAAGTTTTCAGATTCCTCAAATACTAATTAAAGAAAACGCCTTATAAGGCTCCTCATGCCTTTTTGCAAACGTTTTCCAAACGTCAGGACATGTTGACCAAGGTATTGGTGTCGTTACCAGTTATTTGAACACAGTGAACTGAGTATGCCATTTTTAAGTACTCCCTCGATGAAATCATGTGTTGTCTTATCTTACATACATATGTATATTTGTTTACTTTGTTTCCCAGCATTTGGCCGCCTACTCACCGTCGCCGATCTCGACGCGTTCGCATCGGATCAATCCGGTATCCTCGTACCAGGTGCAGGCGGCCTTGGCGGCATCGCGACGTCGCGAATCGATAAACAGTTCGATTGGGGCAACATCGATCCGTCGTCTGATAACGCTGAATAATCGCAATTGCCGGCATAAGGTGCCCGCCCATGTGCGCCAGAGAGTGTGGCGGCAGTTCACCTGCCTCAGCATTGGCCACGGCCTGATGAGCGCCGTCCTGCTGCCGGTGATGGCGCTTCAGGGCTCCAATTCGGTGTGGCATCATCGCGAGCAGTGGCTGCCGCTCGGTCCAAACATTGGTTCGCTGCTGTTGAGCGCCCTATTCCTGCTCGCAGCCGGCACAAGTCTGCCCAGCACACGGCTCATCCGACGCTTTGGCTATACGCCGCTCCTGGCGCTCAACTCTGTGGCTGTGTCATTGTTTCTGCTCTCGCATCTGTTTGCCAGCATCTATACGCTGCTGCCGGCATATCTGCTGCTGGGCCTCACCGTCAGCGCGGCCACCAGCTGCAAGGCAGCCCTTATTGTCCACTATGGCGGCCGGTTGAGCTGCTCGCAGCAGGAGTGCACGGCACAGACGCAGACGCTGACGGCGTCGGATGCGTTGCATGAGGAGCACAAGATGTTCTGCAATCGGGATCAGAAGGTGCGTCGCTTGGCCCGCTGGTTTCGTGCCGCCCACGATATGGGCCTGATATTGGGCGCCCTGCTTGCCTCCCTGCTGCTCCACTGCAACGCTAACGATTCGAGCTGCCTGCCCGCAAATGGAACGGCCGAAAACCACTTGCCACAGCCGGAGAACTTTTACAATCGGAACGAGCATGGCGAACGCATCTGCGGCGCGGATATGTGCCCGTTGCTGGAGTCACAGTATCAGATGGACAACGGTTCACGATCCATCTACGCCGATTTCATTGAGAGCGGCGCCCGTGCCGGCGGGCAATCGCTGCTCTGGGTCTACGTGCTACTGTCAGTGATGGCGCTGCTGCTATCGCTGGTCCCGGGTCGCCAGGTGCAGGTGCTGGTCAGCGGGCATGTGAGGTATGAGCGTGCCGCCAAGGATGTCAGCGATACGCTTCTCTTCGCCGGACCGCTCTCATATTTTGTGGGCACCGAACAGGGATACATGCTCGGCGATTTTCTGCGCGCCTTCTTCTCCTGCTCCCTGGGCATCAGCCTGGTGCCGGGCGCTCTCATCGGCATGGGCCTCATGCAGCTCATCGTCTCCTGCACGCTCAGCATGCTGTTGCGGCACACTAAGCGCATTGTCGTCATCCGTGAGTAGCCCACTCCCACATCCACCCTCGACCCATTTTCTGATATAGTTCCGACTGTCTGTCTGTCGACTAAGTTTCTCTCAGTCTTAAAGTTGGCGTGCTTAGAATTATCCGGATCCGAACATGTACATGTATTTATATATTATTATATTATTATTAATACATTCTGACCATGGCTAGAAATTGTACAATAAAGGTGTACAAAAGTATGTAACATCTCCGTCCTTATCAAGTATACATGTACATATATTCTTTATTAGCATCAGCAGCCGAACCGATATAGCTTCATATGTGCGTAGGTCCGTCCGTCTGTATGAATAAGCGGATCCCAGAGACTATATGAGCTTGATCGCTATGCTATCAAGTCCATTTTATTTTATCGATAAGTCCCCTGTTCCGCGTATATCGATTCAAATCAATTTCCGATAGCAATAAAAGCCGTAACTTTAAAGACACAGACTTCCAATTGATATTTAATAAATAGAAACTTGCAGTGCATTAAATATTTTTTAGCAGATGAGGTGAGGGTATCCTGTAGTCGAGCTCACTCGGCTATAGATTTCGATCTGGACATTTCTACCCGTTTGTTAATTATGCTTTTTGTTTGTGGTTTGACTTGCTGCTTCTGCTATTATTTTTGGCTTTGCAGTGGCTGGTTTCTTTTTCCATTCGTGCTTGCTGCTGGCGCTTTCCAGCTGGAAGCCATCGAGCGATGACAGTGCTCTGTTCTACGTGATAGCTGCCTCGTGGGGCGCCTGCAATGGGATGTGGGAGACGCTGCTGCTCTCGCTGGTCACGCTGAATCACGTGCAGCACGAGCACGTGACGGAGGTGACGGCTCCAATGCAGGGACTTCGTTTCCTTGGCCTGGCCATAACATTTGCGGCGCACGGCTTCCTCTGTGAGTCGTTGAAGATAATTGCGCTCGTTGTGCTGCTGGTGATCTGTGTGCCGCCGTATGCGATGCTGGAGATGCGACTGGAGGCGCAGCGCAAGGCGACGCTCATCAGCTTATGACGCAGCTATTTCAGCTAGTCCCGGAGACGGGGCGCTGTGGCACGCACGCACACCATGTAGATGCGTATGGCGCCACAGGCTCAGCATTCAAGTGTTCGACTGATACCAAGGAATAGCCACGATTTCGGACACCGTCCCGTGCAACTCATTCAGTATTCAAACAGAGGCAAAGCAACAAACGACAAGGAGATGAAGAAGGGAAGAAACGAATGCAGTATTTATGTCAAAGATTTCCACCCAAACCCACATTTTGTTGAGGCATGCCCCAAGTCCAAGGAATATATGCCAAACCCAAGTCCATATACATAACTGTACTTAGCACGTACTCTGAATATATATATATATATATATATATATATATATGTAGACCCTATATTTACATATGTATCTATATGTCTGTAATGTAATCAAATATTCAGCCAGCGCCAGCAAAGTTGTTCGAAGTCTTTGAATTAACTGCTATATGAAATTTGAACAGACCGAGAAAAGTCCCGCAAGCTCTAGTTGAATGTAATGAATGTAAATAGTGGAAAAGTATTAACCTTAAGACTTATTAACCTTATTAGCCCTAGGGCTTAAGGGATTATAAAAATACTATGATTAAGCGAGAACTCTGTGCCATATAAAAGTATTCCTCATTGTAAATGTAAAGGTCAAACTCTCTAATCGTAAGCCTGCATATACATAAATATATATATATATATATATATATATCTGAAGATCCACACGCACCTAATAGATCCTGTTCGAAATTTAAATTTCGCATAAATCTAAATCTAAAGGAATTGTAATTGTGGAAAATTGAAATTGTGAACATGACTGAAGTTTGAACTTGAGAGATGCAACTTGTTAGCTCCTAGAATGTATGCGTATAGTTTATCTTGTTATGTAATATCGTTTATACATATATATATATATATATATATATATATATATATTATACATGTATATGTTGTACGTATTTGTTGATTGTTGCAAACGAAATGTTTTCCCTATGCTTTCTTATCTCTCTCTCTCACTCTCTCTTTTTCTCCACTTCCCCTTCATTATAAATGTACATTTTAAAATTCAATTGGGCAACAAGAAAAAATATATATATATATATATATTTGGCAGTTATATAATAAATGTATAATCGCTAGGTTAGCCAAGGTGAAATCCTAAAGTCTAGGAACAATGTTAACATTTTATGCAGAAATGAAAGACAAATTTTTAAAAATCCACATTTTCTAATTGAGACTTTACATGGACAATTATTGGATCAGCAAAAGCTGTGGAAGTATTTCGAGTAGGCCAAAATGGAGCACATTATGGATGCTCTTGTACTCCAGAAAGTTATAAAGTGTTTTTTTTTTATATATATACATATGCATGTACAAGAGATCAATTTCAGAAGATGTAAATCAATGTTGAAATAAATTTAAAATAAAACACGTAATTAAACCTAACCGAGTTAATCAAAAGCATACCATAAAAATACCTTTAAACAACTTAAATAAAACCAAATGAATTAAATAGTCATACTCTTCTGAAATACAGCAAAATCTTAAACACATGCCACACACACATAAAAAACATTTACATATATTATGTAAACAATTTATGAATATGAATATGACAACTTATTTATATGTGTACAAAATCAATAAAGAGTTAAACCACATGGTTAACCATATGCCCGATTTACTCCTCTCATTAAGCAGTGCTCGTCATAAGTTTTCCACTTATTACACTCTAATTTTAGTTTTGTTTTCGTTGAGTTTCTGTTCAGCTCCTTGTGCATCATAGATCATCTATATATATATCTATATTTTTTAATTTACTTGCAATATGCAGCCTCTTTCCGAGAAGTGAAATTCTATTGACCAGGCTTGAAGCAAGTTGGAATTTCAACTGCTCTGCTTTTGACTTTTGTAGTATAGTAAGCACAAAACCGGCTTTCAAAAGTGATTGAAAATCAGGTTAATTTTTTCTGTTTTTTACACAACATGCTGACATACTGTGTTAGCTAAATGGCGTTTAAAAATAAAAATTATATACACATATTACTCATAGAAAAGGTTTATCAGACGAATCCTTTCGCGTGTGGTGCCTCTCAGGGAAGAACATATATGTAATATATACACATACATTGGTAGTCCACGAATAATAGCTCCCAAAAATGCAATAATAATAAGAACCCTGGAAGTACTTGCTAGATTCATGCAAAAACCAGAGAGAGCGTTGTAGTCGGGAAACTGCGAAATACTTTGATGCCATAAGTAATACCAGCTTATAACAGGTATCCAAGAATAGGGTGGGTGAAGCCAAGAAATACCGTCCACGTTTACCTTTAAAATTGGCTTTTGTGAATTTTGGAGGAGGGTGTGTGGTGTATGGCACGATTTTAGTAATCTACATGCCAACTTTCCTAACTGTAGCTCTTAAATATGCACGTACTGGAGATACAGGCTTTTATAGTTTTTGGGGGCTGGAGGGGGCGTGGTCCAAATGTCGCAATTTTAGCAAAATACCTTTTGAAGTTGGTGACTCTAGCTTTCAAATTGTGTGAGATATATGGATTTATCGATTTACACTAAGAGGTTTATCGGATTATCGTGGAGGTGAAGTGGGTGTGGCCATCCAATTTTGTATCGATCTCTTAGGGGAGTTACCAATGACATACTTTAAACATTTGGTGAATCTAGCTAAGAAATAGTGTGGACTTATGTGGACTTATCAATTTACATTTTCCGATTATGGGCGTGGCCATAAAACTTTTTATCATTCCTTATTCAGTAATATACCTACAAAATTAGACGGCTCTAATTTAAAAACTGCGGGAGATAAAGCGATTTGAAATTTGTAGGCGCAGCGGGCCTGGGGGTGGCGGAAGTGGGCGTGACATATGCCGAACTTTAAAGGACATCGCCAAGAAATTTGGTGACTAGAGCCTTATAATTGCGGAAGATATGTGGCCTCATCGATTTGCAATTATCGATTTAATCGATTTCATAGCCCCCTAGTAAACGTAGCACCCCAATTTTTACAACTTGTCCGATACTGGGCACAGACCAGTATATGTTCCCAGTTTCAAGTCTCTTTCTCTAAGACAGCCAGGCAGCATGAGGGAAATTGCACAAAACCAATATTCTATGAGACCTGCAGTGTCAAATTATAATGACTAAGCACTCAAAAGGCTCATGCTATATTTGCTTAGTTTAATTTGAATACTTCTTTTTGTATATTAAATACCCTCTCTATGCACACAAAAAGTCGACAAATGCCTCTATTTATGGCTGTCAGTGTAAGCATTTGTGGTCAATAAGAAAGTATAGCTTATTTACTTACAGCGCCATTGATGACGTCGATGCTTTCGCCAAAGCTCAAACCAGTCACTTACATTTACATATATATATATATATATATATATATATATGTAACCTATATATATATAAAGAGAGATAGAGAGAGAGAGCCGCTGACGAGAGAAAACTGCTGCTTGATTCAAAGCGGAGCTTATTAAGCACCCTCCCTCATCCCGTCCCCCATAATCAAAGCTGTAAGCGAGCAGGTACAACTAGTTGAATTAAACATAGAATACAAGCGTATAAAGCTATGTGAGTGTTTACATTAGTGTGTGTTTGCATGGGGTAAGTAAGCTTTTGGGGGCTTTATCAATTGAACGGCGCGGTTTTTGACACAGTCGCCGCTCAGCTGCTCGGTGAAATCTACGTGGCTCGCATTGCGTTGCTGGCCGGCAACATCAAACGGCTGAGAGCCCATAACAAAGAACAATAATAACAAGATGATGACAGCAACAGCAACAACAACTGCAAATGCCCAAGATGTGGAGGCCAAGTTAAGAGAACTGCAGAATTGGTTCGAAAACGAACAAAATTTGCCCGAAAAAATAGGTAAGTGCCATCTTATCGGACTACGAGTATATCATGCAAGTAATGGGATAGGTTCAATCTAAATGTGAATATATCTAATACATACATGTATACATAGATAATATGTATGTACTTAATATATATAAATACTACATAAGTAATAGGAACTAAAAAATGCATCCGAATAAACCAAATACGCTTTAACTCGGTATGCCAATCGCAACTGATAGTGTTATCAATACAAATAAGCCCTAGCATTAGCACTTGTAAAGATAAATCATTGCTCGTATATTTTGATGTATGTATGTATGTATATATACATGTATGTAGCGAGTATTGTTGATTTTAAAAGCGTATAAATACTAATTAATTAAATTCCTCATGCGAATAGCAGCATCTGTTTTATATACACAGGCGTATTCAAGAGCGCACACAGCTTTTCGCAAGGGGTGATTGGGGAGGGGAGTGAAAGGGGTTTCTGGTTTTAATTATTCTTTTAATAGCCAGAACTCAATTTCAACAACAAGTAAGCAAGATATAAAAAAGTTGTGCAAGTATGTAACCGGCTGAAGGAAGCTTCTACGACTCCATGAGGTCTATATTTTCTTGGTTGACATCAATTTATTTTGTTCAAAATTCTTAAACCTAAATACATTTGCTACTTATCTAACGCGGTCGCTTGTTAGGCGACTGCTACCTCTATCAGGGCAGCCTCAAGTACCTACCCATGAGAATGCCACATGAGCCCGCTATCTGCTTCATGGAGCGCACACTTGAACATTTAAAATACGCATATCGATTTTATTTCATTTTATCTATAGCTTCCTCCGTTTCCGCAATATCGATGCAAGTCGATTACCGATAGCAAAAGCCAGAATTTTAAAGATATAGTTTTCTAATCGAAAATGTATACACGTTCAAAAATAAAATGGATAATCTGTAACAATTTTATTCAGATTGATAGATAAATTCATGTGTTCAGGGTATCTCCTAGTCGAGCTCTCTCGACTCAATCATTTTTACTTCCTTATTATATGTATTGATAATTGTACAACTTGAATTTCTAATCACCAATTGCAGAGCCAATTTCATTGCTACGATTTCTCAAGTGCGTGGAATATGACACAGATAAGACGAAAGCCCTCATCCAGTTGAACTATAGTCTGCGCAATAAAAATCCGAATATATTCATCGATCGCAACATGGACCATGAAGTGACCGCCAAGGGTCTACGCGTATCGTATGTGAAAAACTCATTCAATTTGCATCGTCATTATCATCTCTAAAAAAAAGCCCCCCGATTTCCTTGCAGGGATCTAATCATTCTGCCGGGCGTTACACCCGATCGGCATAAGCTGTTATTATTTCGCTTGGCAGACCTTGATCCCAGAACGGTAAGCTTCATTTATACATATAACTGTTTAAACTAACTTTTGGAATAATGATCATCCACTCTATTCACTAGTTTCCTTTTTAATGCATGTGAACTCCAAGATCCTGGTCCTGATCCACATAATTTTTAAAGTGACAAAAGTGGAAAATATTTTTATAGAATATACTAGAATATGTCTTCCGGTATTAGACGGGCCCAAGATTTTCTGTCCGTCAGGTAAATTTTTTGATATTAGAAAAACATGTACCGCTTTAAAAAATTAGTTGGAAGTCAATTTCTCCTAATACTTTGTTGTACCCATTTTTCAATGCATTTTTATATTAATTTTTTTAATCAAATTTCAAACTAATTAGTTGAGAAATAATATAATTTTATGCAAACTAATTTTCGCCCATTTTCCGACAATTCTAAATTCTAATTTCCAAATAAGAAAGTCAAGTTCTAAGATTCCATATTCAATATTTTTTAGATAGTGCTTTGCAAATTGGCTTTGCCAATTGTTCTTTTATACTTTTATACTTTTGACCCAAACATTTTCCACTCAGCTTGGTGCACTTGCAGTCGTAAAAATTTTTTCAAAAGATCTGAAAAAAAAAAAACATTAATTAATACTCAAAATCTCTTCCTAATGCTCACTTACATGTTGTAAGGAAACTACTATGAAAATTGTAGTTAGATGGATAATTCATGAATTTCAACGCTTGAATCCCTAGCGCAACTCTGTGGAGGAAAGCAAAATCTTCTTTATGATGGCCGATGCACGTTTCACCGAACCCGATATTGAAAGATCGCCAGATGAGCTGTCTGCTCATGGTGCAGAAACTCATTCCGCCCACATTTTTGATGATGATATTGCTGATGGCGATGTTCAGATAGTTGATATCAGTGGCTATACGATGAGGCATCTGGCCTATGTCTCTATCTTTGTGCTGCGCGTCTACATGAAGTTTCTACAGGAGGCATATCCATCCCGTCTGCGCGCCATACATGTTATAAATTGCCCATCGTTCCTGGACCGAATGATGGCCATGATGAAGCCATTTATCAGAGAGGAGGTCTACCAAATGGTGAATGGAATTATAATAGCGCTAGCTCATCCATCCGTACTAAGCTGTTTTAAATGTCCATTAATTCATGTAGATCAATTATCACACCGAAGGCATGGACAGTCTCTATGAACTGATACCCCGGGATATGCTGCCCATGGAGTACGGCGGCAAGGCTGGCACAGTTGCTGAAATTAAGCAACGCTGGTTGCGAATCCTTAAGGAAAAGACGTAAGTCAACTGTAACTGGACAGTAAAATATCTACTACAGTACAATCCACTTCATATCTGAATATTCTAGAGCCTATCTCAGCGATGAGAAATACTGGAAGGTAACATCAGAGAGTAAAAGTCGCTGGTCCTGGTTCTAATGCCTATACATATATACTTCGCTTTAGTGGATTATTACAGTTATTACAGAGTTATTGCCGCAAATGTGATTATTAATAACTTAAGTGTTTACAATACAAAGATATATTTTTACATGTTATATGTATATGCATATTATAATGGGGTAAGCTAGCACTATCCTTAGTGTTTGATTTAAGTGTTTTCAGAAATACATATTTTTTCAACCAAAGTCCACCTGACTTTATTTATGCCAAAATTGTAGAAACTTGTAGAAAATAATATATGTTTTTGGAATTTAAAAATATCGAATTTTTATACATATACAAACATATCCATATATTGGTAATACATGGTTTCTCTTGACTGATAGACTGATTCGTGTAAAAATTGGTACAAAACATTTCGAAAATTCCATTTATTACTGTTATTATAATTGTTGTAATTAGTGTTATTATTTCAACAAAAAAAAAGAAGCAGCATCCATTTCCAATGAAGTTTAAGTTCAATTAAAATCTGACTTTCAAGATTCCTAAATTTCAATAAAATATTTTTCAAAAATTATTATATGGTATTTACCCAAAATTAACTAAGACAACCAACCCTGACAAAAATACTCTTGAACTTAGAAATTGCTTTGGTTTGGACAAAGCTGTAAATTATAATACCCCTTGTAAGGCATTAGAACAAGAAATATGTGTTGGCTCAACCTAAATTTATTTTAAAATGTATTGTTACATAAGCATGAAAAACATTTAATAAAATATATATGTGAATATATTTTGCTATTATTTCTTTATAATGCAAAATTGTTTGAATGTGTTTAGTTATTATAAGTTGATTTGGAAATTGTACGTAATTAGCCAATTATTCAGTCTCTTAGCCGCCAGCTACACGATCTGTCGGTGGCCCCAAGCTGTGTGAAGATTTGGCATGAAGTCACCCTAGTATTCGATATAAAATCTCCGGCATATAGCGACACTGTCTCCATAGAGCTGCTCCTGAACGCTCTGATCCATGCGACACTTGGCATACGCTTGGTCCAACAGGGCGATGACCCGACTATGCTGTGGATCCATGTCCACAGCATGGTGTTCCACATGTAAATACTGGGATTCTTTTAGTGCAACGCCACTCCGGGCGAACTATGATGTTCATTATCCTGTTCATCGTCAGTTGTCCGTATTATTCAATGATCGGGGAGCCGTCAACGGTCAAGTACCCTTTGAACATCGTTATGAGTGCCATCGAATCACTGCTCATTGTCACGAGGCTGATGCATCGAACTGACGCCTACATTCTGTACACAATGGCTGCCGTTCCAGAAATACAGAAATACTGCACTCACTCGCCATGCTGAGGACGTATGCTTCGTCCATGCTGCTTTTCAGCAGCGGGTAGGTTTACTGCAAGTAATGTTTTAATGGCCGATTAAATGTACGTACGTATGTAAATTTAATATATCAGAGCGGAGACATGGCCTAATGTTGGCTATTCATTGTATAACTCATTAGTAACCCCATCGAATGGTATTGCTTTTTGATCAGTTATCAATTGATAATAATTGTGGCAAACGGTTTCGTTTTCGTTTTCAGTTTGAGTTGACCAAAATTTCCATGGCTGTATGTGAATTCTATGCACGAGCAGGTGATTAGATGGATGCGCAGAAGCTGTAACTGATGGGGAAGATACAAATTTAGGCACTATTAAGCCGCAACAATATGCCAAATGGAAGCGGAAAGCAATTAAAAATATGTACGTGTTTAATTGCCGGCTCGAGAGTCGAGAGTCCGTAAATATTAGAGCTTGGATACGCGCATATGTACGTATTCGCCATATCAATCAGTATTCGCATTTAAATATGCACACGAACAATAATGTTATCCAATATTAAAGGCGACACTCGCCCAGTCAGTTTGGCAGCAGGCTTCAAGCGCAACAGTACGCACAACATTTGCTGCGGCGCACACATTTGAAAACCGATTAGCAGAGAACAAATTCGAATACGAGTATTTTTCGCTTCGATAACGATACGATAACTCAAGCATGAGCAGCGATAGTGAAAGTCAGAATCAGCTGAGACGCGATCGTAATTTGGCCGAGCTTTGTGTGTGGTTTCGCGACAATGAGAGTTTGCCTCAGGAAATTGGTAAATATCAAGTGGGACGTGTGTAGAATGATGCCCCCGACAACGGCTGATGTAATGCCAAAAAGGACGCAACTGAAGGGGGTTGCTGGGGCTGCCTGCAACAAACACAGCATGGGAGCTTGTTGAAATGTTGCCAGCCAGCCAAGCAGCTAATGTAAACACTACACTCGTCTCCACTGCTCTTGCCACTGACCAAATACGTATATGCAATAATATTTAATGAGGTCGTTAGCAGGCAAAGAAGCATTTCGCACATTTTGGTAGTCAGCTTGTGGGCGCCTGTTACGTCATAAGGCAACCAACAGAATATATATAAATTATTTGCGTTGATTTCTTGATTTCTTTCATTTTTAAGAGCCTTTGCTGCTGCGACGCTTCTATCAGTGCATGTACGGTCATATGGAGGACACCAAGAAGCTCATCGAGGTGAACTACGCGCTGCGCAACAAGCATCCACATCTGTTTATCAAGCGCGATCCACTTGACGATGACAGTCGCCGCACCTTTGACTATGCGTAAGCTGATTTCGCATCCCATCGCAGATTCTATAAATTGGATAAACTTTCGATTCCAGGGATATTCTACCGTTGCCCGGTCTGACACCAGAAAATTATAAGGTCTCCCTCTATTGCTTTAGAGACTTTGAACCGTCGAAGGTAATCTTAACAATTAAAAATTTTCACTTCGAATTATTTATGCTCATGCACGGAGCTTTTCATTAAGTCTCAAAGCATTTTTCAGATATAGCAATCAGTCAGAAATGCAAATACTAATCTCTTTTTAGCAAAATCTTCTCTAATTAAATTCCGTACCCAGTGATGATTGTCGAAATGAAATTATACATATTACACTAGTTTTTTTTTCATAATATTTATTTGCATACGAAAAGATTACTTCTAAAAATTGTATTCGAAAGAGCAGATCGTTTTGTCAGTCTGCTTCCATGTGAACTATTCATCCACTAATTTTTTTTAAGCTTTCTTTATCAAACTCGGCCTTAATCCAGCAGTATATGTTTGTTTTAAAAAATATGTTGATCAAGAGAACTAATACAATAATCGCATTGCTTGGCAAAGTATATTTCATTTTCGATGTCCCCAAGATAACATAATTTTGTATTACTTTCAGATGCATCACACGGAGGATACGCGAGCATTTTTCATGGTCACAGACTGTCGCTTTATAACGGTCGATGATCCGACTCGTCCCGAGGTCCTGTCGGAGGGTGAGGTGCAGATATTTGACATGAAGGGCACCACCATGCGTCACATATCGCGTCTGACGATTAGCACGCTGCGAGCCTACATTAAGTTCCTGCAATTAGCGTTCCCAGTGCGGCTTAAGGCCATTCATATGGTCAACTGTCCCACGTATATCGATCGCATTGTGAGCGTGGTGAAACCGTTCATCAGCGATGAAGTCTTCAAGCTGGTGCGTTTCTTTACACCACCATCGCGTGCTGTTGTCGTCGAATATAGTTATACTTAAATTGTTATTTTAGATACGCTTTCACACAACCAGCATTGAGACACTGTACACGTTTGTGCCGTGCGAGATGTTGCCCGAGGAGTATGGCGGCTTTGCCGGGCCGCTGGCCACTCTGCGGGAGCAGACACAAAAGGTGCTGCTCGAGAAGCGGTAGGCATATGAGAATCTCATTATCTAAAGTGGACCACTGAATAATGTTTAAATTTTTCAGAGAATACTTAATGAATCCCAATCATTGGCTCGTTGAGAAGCCCGAGAAACGTAGCGGAAAATCGTGGAAACTATTTAATTAAGTGGCCTCATTCCTGCTCACCTAAAACATTTTTTTTTGTACTGTGTAATTTGTTTCTAATTGTGTAGCTTTTGTATTGACTATATTATATATGCTTGTTTATTTGTATCTAATAATTAAAATCTGGGATTATCCCTTAAAGGGTTATTAAACTCAAATTGTCAAAGGGGCGTATATTTTATTACTTCTGTTATAGGGAGATATTTACCTAGTAATTCTTATTTGAGTCACTGTTAATTATGTAATTTTTAGCACAAATGTATCAAAATGAGTAATTATAAATGTACAAAAATGTGAGTTATTTACAAAATAAATTCAATACTTTTTTTTAAAATACGTTGATAACGCGTTATCGCAGCATAGTCGTTTGTTATCGAATTGTACTCGATAACAATGTAGACGTAATGTGAGTGGCAAGCTGATGGAAAGAAGCAGCATTCGCAATTGACACATCGCTAATGGTGTGTTTATGCTGGAATCAGCCACAACGCGTAGTGCACAAAAAACCGAGTTGACTAAACTTTGTTGATAATCTGAATTTTAAAAACAGCAAAAGAGTTAGACTCAAAACAGAGCATGGATCGTCCACAGAAAATGCCCAAGGTGGCAAAGGTATGTAGAACAAGCGAGCCAAGTAATTTTCCGGCATTGTCGCAACATAAACGTTTGGGTTTCAGGTGAAAAACAAAGCGCCGGCCGAGGTGCAAATCACCGCGGAGCAGCTGCTGCGCGAGGCCAAGGAGCGTGACTTGGAGATACTGCCGCCGCCGCCGAAGCAGAAAATCTCAGACCCCGCCGAATTGGCCGACTATCAGCAGAGAAAGCGCAAAACATTTGAGGATAATTTACGCAAGAATCGCATGGTGGTCAGCCACTGGATCAAGTACGCCCAATGGGAGGAACAGCAGCAGGAGATACAGCGTGCGCGCTCCATATGGGAGCGGGCGTTGGACAACGAGCATCGCAACGTTACCATCTGGCTCAAATATGCCGAAATGGAGATGAAGAACAAACAGGTGAATCACGCCCGCAATCTGTGGGATCGGGCCGTCACCATAATGCCGCGCGTCAATCAGTTCTGGTACAAGTACACCTATATGGAAGAGATGCTTGAGAATGTCGCTGGAGCTCGGCAGGTCTTTGAGCGCTGGATGGAATGGCAGCCGGAGGAGCAGGCCTGGCAGACGTATGTCAACTTCGAGCTGCGCTACAAGGAGATCGATCGGGCGCGCGAGGTCTACGAGCGTTTCGTGTATGTCCATCCCGATGTGAAGAATTGGATTAAGTTTGCCCGTTTTGAGGAGACGCACGGATTCATACACGGCTCGCGTCGTGTCTTTGAGCGTGCGGTGGAGTTCTTTGGCGATGACTACATTGAGGAGCGTCTGTTCATTGCGTTCGCACGGTTCGAGGAGGGCCAGAAGGAGCACGATCGTGCACGCATCATCTACAAATATGCGCTAGATCATCTGCCGAAGGAGCGCACCCCCGAGCTCTTCAAGGCATATACGATACACGAGAAGAAGTATGGCGATCGGGCGGGCATTGAGGATGTGATCGTGTCAAAGCGCAAGCATCAATACGAGCAGGAGGTGGCCGCCAATCCGACCAACTATGATGCATGGTTCGACTATCTGCGCCTCATCGAGGCCGAGGGCGACAAGGATCTCATTCGGGAGACCTACGAGCGCGCCATTGCCAATGTGCCGCCGGCGAACGAGAAGAACTATTGGCGCCGCTACATCTACATGTGGATCAACTATGCCCTCTACGAGGAGCTCGAGGCAGGGGACACGGAGCGCACCAGGCAAATCTACAAGACCTGCCTCGAGCTGATACCCCACAAACAGTTCACTTTCAGCAAACTCTGGCTGCTGTACGCCCAGTTCGAGTTGCGCTGCAAGGAGCTGCAGGTGGCGCGGAAAACGCTCGGCATGGCCATTGGCATGTGTCCGCGGGATAAACTCTTTCGGGGCTACATCGATCTGGAGATACAGATGCGTGAATTCGATCGCTGTCGTCTGCTCTACGAGAAGTTCCTGGAGTTTGGGCCCGAGAATTGTGTCACATGGATGAAGTTTGCCGAGTTGGAGAATCTGCTTGGCGATTCGGAGCGTGCCCGCGCCATTTTCGAGCTGGCCGTGCAGCAGCCTCGCCTGGACATGCCCGAGCTGCTCTGGAAGGCGTATATTGACTTTGAGGTCGCCCTTGGCGAAACGGAGCTGGCCCGCCAGCTCTACGAGCGCCTGCTGGAGCGCACTCAGCATGTGAAGGTCTGGATGTCGTTTGCCAAGTTCGAGATGAGCAACAGCCACGGCGATGGGGGGGATGCCGATGCCGATTTGAATGCGCGCCTCGCTCGCCGCATCTACGAGCGGGCCAACGAGATGCTGCGCCAGCTGAATGACAAGGAGTCGCGTGTGCTGCTCCTGGAGGCGTGGCGTGACTTCGAGCGCGATGTCAACGATGCGCACTCGCTGCAAAAGGTGCTGGACAAGATGCCACGGCGCATTAAGCGGCGACAGAAGATCATCTCCGAGGATGGCGTCGATGAGGGCTGGGAGGAGATCTTCGACTATATATTCCCCGAGGATGAGATGGCGCGACCCAATCTCAAACTGCTCGCCGCCGCCAAAATGTGGAAGAAGCAAAAGGACAACGATGAGGATGCGCTACCTGCTGCATCGGATCCAGCAGATGCAACAACATGTCCTCCTCCTCCTCCTCCCTTAGCTACAGCAAATTCAGGAGCAGCTGATGCATAACCAAGGCCACTGTTCCCATCTACCTACCTGCTCCCCCTTTCTTTAAAATTAAAATATCAAATTTACATAGAATTTGTGTACTATTTTTATTTTTATTTTTCTTTCCTTTTTTAAATTTTTTTACTATGGTTTGCTGGGTTTTTAGCTTTGCTGGAATTAAATGACTTTCTAAGTATCTACAGAGAATAACGAAGTAATACATAATCATTATAAGTTCTAAGGAGACTTTTTATAAGACTTTTCCGTGGTTTTAGTACATTTAACCCGAAGAGCAAGGAAAATGTGGAGCTAAAGTACATTTAAGGCACTAAGTTTGAAAGGTATCCCACAAATATAAATATATATATATATATATATATAGTATCAAATGTTTTGACTAGGGTATTTGTTACTATTTATACTAGGGTCATAAAAGTTAGTAATTTATTAAAATAAAACAAGTAGAGGACAAGTGAAGAAAAATTGAATTAAAAAAAATTATAAAAGGTGGACTACTGTACTAAGTTCGCAAAGGACTACAAATAAATATTTGAATAGCAAGATAGTTTGATAGGTACAACTGGGAACTGCTACAAACTATATACTTTAGTATATCAATTAATTGAACTAAGAGCAGTAATGTGAAGAAAAATTATATGAAGAATGTCAACATTGTCGTCAATGAAAGTGCACAGACAGAGTCGCACCTGCGTCGCCGATTGATGGTCGTATAGAGCGGAGATTTCGGATATCCAATGCCCCGTACACGCAGTTCCAGTGACCGTGTCTCCGGTAATAGTACAGAGAAACGTCGTCGGATTCGAATAATTCACCCAGAGCTGTATAACAGGCTCCAGCTGGAGTACCTGGATGGGTGATGCGTATCCACCGCTACTTCCATATTGATTGGTTCTGGCTTCGTATCCGAATCAGACTCTTTGTCTACCTTATTGCATTGTGTCAAACTGATTGAGTCCAGGCGAGGTGTCCACCTTCTCACCATTATGCCTATACATGTATATCTGGATAATTGCAAAAGAATGCAAAAGCTGGCAAATTGTCCCACGCACACACACAAATAATAAAAAAAAGATCAACCAAAAAGAATTGCATTTAAGTTCGGTTTTTATTTGTCGTACTTCCAAAATTTGTTAATTATTCTCTTCTTTTTTTTTTGGTTCGAGAATCGAGCATTGGAGAAGGGTGGACATCTGGGTTGCTTGGATGTGTTGGGGAGGGGATGATATGGGGGATTCGGGTGGGTCGGTAATGTTGCACTTTCTAAGCGAAATGACAGGTTTTCTTATTTATTTATTTATGTTTTTTTTTGTGCAAGAAATTGAATAAAATGAAAGTAATTATCAAATGTCATCGAATCGTTCACATGGATAGATATTTTTAAGGACTGGCACCACAATTGTTTGTGTGTGGCATCAACTTTGTTTTTGAATCAATTGTCAAGGGACAATTAGAAATGACAGTCGACATGATATGAAACCTAAATAACAATTCGAATAGATAATACACAATAAACAACAACAATTATTACCAACAACAATAATCGTTGACTTGTAAGTAATATGTCCTTGACAGTAGGATGGATTTAATGGGGTGGCAATAGTTTCATAATAAGTAGAAAACCTTCATTTTCATCGACTTAAGCTAAGCTATCTTTGGGCAACCTACTGAATACTCTGGCAAAGACCAACTGATTCTATGTGAGCCACATATGCAACTCCTGAATTTCCGATTGTAGCTATATTTTACTATATGATAAGATATACGATATGATAGTCGGATCTCGATAAAATTTATGGTGTGTTTGGTCAAGACAATGTATATTCCCATAAAATAAATCTGAAATAAAATCCACAGATTAATCCGGTGACAGTAGTATGGTGATGTGACCTGATCCGATCCGACTCGACTCAGACATACAAATTAACAAAATCGATTTTTTTTTTTTTTTCGACACTCGACTGTTGATATTAAAAAGGAATATAGGTATATAGAATGCATATTTGACGGTCTTATTTTCAATATTCAATTTGTTGTACACATTTGGCACACAATACACGGATATGGTATTGCAATGTGGTGTTTTTATCATTTCGATAAATGTAAGCTCGGCTTAAGCTTAGGTAGACTTCTTACGTTTAGGAGCTCATTTCTGGTAAAAGTTGTCACTAAAATGCCTGTCATTCTGGTTGCGGGCTCAAATCCTTACAATATCATGTTTATCTTAGTCTTTGCTGCAGGGCATGTTAAAATTAATGTTGTTTAATGTGTTGTAACTACATGCAACAATCGCAATAATCATAGGAATTTCATGGAGACGGGAATCACAACAATAATGAAAACGTCGAAACTCTAAATATATATATAGATATATATATCGTGAGTTCCGCGCCCATCTTGGATATCTATTAAGAAAAATGTGAAGTATGTATGTATGTATGTGTATATGTGTTTTGTTTTGTATATTTTGCAGATAGTTATGTATATGTTGGTTGTTTGTGGTTTTCATAGCATTTACATAATCTCAAGAGACGTAGGTATACATATTTGTTCGTACGTAGATATATAGTAGTATATATGTATATGTAAGTATGTACACAAGAATTGCAAAACTGATTTGATCTATAAGCAATAAATATATATAGTATGTAATTGTAGATGTAGATAGTTAGTTGGCTAGTTAGTTAGTGATAGGATGGCCTTAATAAACTTGGACAGTATAAAGCTATGCTGCGTGGGATGTGCTCGTTGGATGCGAATGCGATTTTTTTTTATTCTTTTTTTTGGTTAACGGAGAAAAAACACAAAAACAAATCGTCGATGCACACAATGGATGATACATTAATTAACTAAATCTCTTTGAGGTTATTTAACTCAAATCTTAATTTTGTAATTTTTAAGAATTAATTTAAAAATACAATTAAGCAAATACTATGATTATCATAATAATTAGTTGTTTACAAGACAAGAAACATTGAGTTGCTAAACTTTTCTTATAATTTCTTTTGAAGTTTTTCCTTGTTGTTTTTCCTTTCTTTTTGTTGTTGCTGTCGATGTTGGTGTTGCTAAATTCAATTTAAAACAAACATAAACAAAAGCAATAAGGAAAGTCTTCAAAGATAAGTGCAAATATTAACTAGTTTACAAACTGGCGCTCAAAATTGCAAGTTATCACTTAATTTTTGTTTGTTTTCTGTTTCTGTTTCTGTTTTCTTAACATTTTTCCATTTTTTACGTTACATTTTACATTACATTACGTTAGAATTAACAGTAATAATACATACATACAGTTGAATGGCGAAAAAACAATGAAGTCCAATATTCTTTTCAAGACTTTTTCCTCGTTTTCTTCTTTTTTTTCTTTTTATACTGACACTCAAGCACAACTTAATGCAATGTACAGCTATTTAAATATTTCTTCTGTAGATTTGCGTTACATTTATTGAATTAAGCTCAGTTCTCAGTCGCAAAAATCAACAATACGACACAAAAGCTTGGTTGTTTTCTTTTTTGGCTGCATTTGCTCATAGAGAAGAAGTCTTGTTGCTTGTTTCTTTATATCGTTATTATTATTATTATTATTATTTGCTTTGTTGATTGTTTACACAACCAAAAATTGTATAATAATTCCTAAATTTCATATTTCCTAGTGTTATTTTTGTGTTTAAGCTTGCTTGTTTCATTGTTTCTATGTTTCGTTTGGAGGGGAGTTGAATTCATAAATATTCCAGGCGAACAAAAATAAATTAATCTAAATTTAAATTGAAAAAAGAAGAGTTTCTCTTTTAATTGTTAGCCTTTTTTTTTTTTTTTTTTTTTTTTGTTTAATCGCCGGCTGTGGCTGTTGCTCTGTCTGCATTTTATTTGCACTTAATTCGGTTTGATTTTGGTTTTTGCTTGGACTTGTGGAATAGTTGCATCATTTGTGTTTCCGACCTTAGCGGCAGCGTTCGGATTTGAATTTGCATTTTTCTCATTGTCTTTGTCTTTGGCATCCTGCAAAAGAATAATGTATTGATGTATGCCAACGATATATTAGAAACAAACAAAAACAACAAAAAAAAAAAACAAACAAACAAACAAATATAGCATAACTGCTATGAACTAACTAATAAAGCACTTCCTTAACTCAATTACAAGAGCTTGTACTCAAAACTAAAGCCTAAGCAAATCTGTTGTGCCTGATGTATGTATGTGTGTGTGTGCGTGTGTATGTGTGGGTGTAATGTTTTGTCTGTGCGTGTTCGCTGTTTGGCTATAATGAAGAGATTCGAGATGCATTTTGAATGGAATTTGAACTTTGTTTCTCTTGTGTCCGTCGGGAGAGTGATAGAAAAAATATATATATGTATAATATTTGCTGGAATATATTGAACGTTACCTTGGCCATCACCGTGGCGGCCTCCTGTTTTAGATACGTCTCGCGCGCCGCCTCATACATGGAAACGAATTTGTCCCGCTGCACCCTGTACTGGGCGAAGAGCTCGTCATCCTTGTTGCCTTTTAGGCGATTCTCAATGTCGAGCTT
The DNA here is from genome assembly GCA_035042055.1 of Drosophila macrothrix. Classification (NCBI taxonomy): domain Eukaryota; kingdom Metazoa; phylum Arthropoda; class Insecta; order Diptera; family Drosophilidae; genus Drosophila; species Drosophila macrothrix. The sequence continues at coordinate 24,677,374 of JAWNLX010000587.1, forward strand.
GGCGTCGTGAACGGCGCGTATTTCACCATTGACCCAGGGCTTGTCAATGGGATACTGATTCACCAAATTCTTGAGCGTTTTGATCGTGCTCTTGCCTTTGACCGCCTGCTTGATCAGCTTGGGATTTGGCTTCTTGATTTTGCCGCCGTTCATATTGCCGTTCATGTGGCCCATGCTGTAGGGTCCGGGGCCGGGACAGCCGGGTGGCATGCTCCGTGGTGGCATACGTGGTCCCATTCTGTGTGGTCCCATCAGCGGCGGCGGCGGCAGTGGCGGATGATTGGGACCGCCACGTCCGTTGCGACGCATAAATGGCGGAGGCGGTGGGCCACCCATTGGTGGCATTGGGCAGCGCATGGGCGGCATTGGTGCTGGGAAACGCATTGGTGGATATGGCGGCATTGGGCCGCCACCATTTGGACCCAGGACCCCACGTGGACCCATCGGGCAGGATCCTGGACCCATGGGACCCATCATGTGACGACCGCCACCGCGCATGGATGGTCCCCCTCCACCTCCACCTCCCATTCGGCCCCGGTTCGGCAGCGGCATCGGTTCATCAAAGCGTTTGCTATTGGGCGGATGGAACCGCGGTATCCAGCCATTGTTGCCATGCATTTGCATCTGCATCTGTGGCGGATACTGCATGTTGTGCGGATGCTGCTGCTGGTGCTGATGTTGCTGGTGGTTTTTATTACCTTTGACCTGCTTACCTTTAAGCGGTTTCTTTTTGCCCCCATCTGCCTGGCCCGGTACAGAGCCAGAGTTGCCGGTTGGCTTCGCGGATTTGGTCGGTGGTGCTGGCGTCGGGTTATTGAAGTCTATGTAGAGCGGATCGCTGGGCATCTGGCTGGATGAGTACATCATTTGATTCGCTGCCTGCGCCTGTGCCTGGGACCGGAATGGCTTTCGGTACGGTGCGATTGCGGCACGTAAATTTGAGCGTTGCGGCTGTTGCATTGCCCGGTTCTGTTGGAAATTATGATTACCCTTGGATGCCATTTGTGTGGCAAATGAAAAAATATTTGATTGGCTCACTCTCCGCTCCGACTAATTGCCAGAGTCGCAAACAACAGAACCAAATTCTATCACACGCTTAAATATTGCTACTATATTGTCGTTGTATATTTCGTAGAGATGATCAACAAATTTACGTACCTGTGACTGTCAAAACTATCAAGCATATATCGATAAATTGAGTTGCTTGCACAATTTATCGAATTTGTTTAGATTCATATAAATCATAAGCCAGCTGTACGCTGCAGATAGCGCAGAGACACAGCAAATAAAGTACACCCAATCCATGGGTTGCAATTAGAAATATGTTCACACCATCTGTCGAGCGGCCTGCAATTAGCAGATAGTAGCACAGGCAGCATCGTAAATAAGATAATTTAAGACATGGTATCTGTACACGCATAGATAAATATTGATTGTTTTAGGTCAACCCGCAAATAGCATAACTAGTCCAAAGCAAACATTATCGTCTAAAAATTCCGTATATAAACCGTGCATTTTTCTTCAATAAAGAGAGTGTATTTTAGAGTCTTAGTATATTCATACAAGTCTAATCATTCGTTTCATCGCACCATCGCACTTACTGTGCGCAACGAAGAACCTCCCTCTCCGTAAGTCCAACTTGTTACAAGTGCTAGTTGCGACGCATGTTAGTAGTCAGTTTATGTGCTGACTGCTTCCCTTAAAATATACACAAACAGAATTATAAGAGCTAGTTTGAAAATAATTTTTATGCGCTTACGAAATGTTACGGTACATTAAGAAGTAAACATAAGTAAACTATCAACTTAGTACTAATTTAATGTTAGTTCAGTTTTGTATTGACGGATCGTGATAGATTTAGGCATACTTGTCACCCTCTCTAACCAAATATATAGCTAGTAGAGAATCACAAAATATCTAATTAAAATTAGTTTAATACGAAAATTTTTACAAAACGAATAACTCTTTTCTACAAGAGCATGCCACCATCGGCGTGCTAAACATAACTGTTCTTTCTTGCTTTTGTTCTTAATCGTTTTCCGAAGAACATGAAAATTTAAAAACGAAATTGTCATTTTAAATCAAATAAAATATTTATCGATTGCTTTTTGCAAGTGTGTACACACTTTTCATATGGTTTCAATTTGAACATACAAATCGAGACACAAAAATATCACAATTAAACCATGTGAAAATGGCTAATTCAGTATATGATTTTTTAGCTTCTACTTAGCATAAATGACTTGATGTAATGTTTTTGTTTTTCTTAAATTCATTTGTATGCTTAACAGCTTTGATTTAGTTATGGTGTGTAACCACTGTTCACTGCGCAGTTCGGACCAGCTGTTTTGTCGAACTGCAATGCGGCTTGTGGGCGTTGCGACTACCACCTACAGTTAGCTAGATATTAGAAGACGAAAGGAGTTTGAAGATCCGACAACGCCATCAGCGGCTGCACGGTCGCTCGATTGACTACAAACCTAGATCCAAATACAAAGACAACAGCAAGAGCCGGGCCAGGATTAGTCATGTTTCCATATTTGCGTAGTCATCGCGTCAATTTGCAGCTGCTGCAGGAGAAGTCCTGTCGAGATCTGGTGCAGCTGCTTGAGTCCATCGAGGGCACCAAGCTGATTGTGCTGGACGACAGCATGATCGGTCCGTTGGGGTTGATAGCGAAACCGAAAATATTCGCAGAACGGGGCATTAAGCTGCTATCCCTGAAGCCGGAACAGCACTTTCCCAAGGAGTCGCAGAACATAATCTACATAATTCGGCCACAGCCATCGCTGATGGATCACCTGGCAAACCATGTGAAGGCAAACACACAGGCGGGTCGCCTCTTTCACATCTTCTTCGTGCCGCGCCGCTCTTGCATGTGCATCAAGAAGCTGGAGAACAAGGAAGTGATCGGTGCATTTGGGTGCATCGAGGAGCTTGCCTGGAACTTTCTACCGCTAGATTCCGACCTTGTCAGCATGGAGACAGCGAGTGGGTATCGCGATGTATGCGTCGATGGCGACACCACATCGCTTTACCAAGCGGCCATTGGGCTGGTGCAGCTGCAACGACTCTACGGCCGCATACCCAAGATCTATGGTAAAGGTGTGCAGGCACAACTGGTTTGGGATCATGCCAAGCACTTGGCCATCGATGAGAAGGCGCTGTACAATGGCGATAAGGGCGCCATCGATCAGCTCATCCTGCTGGATCGAGGCATCGATCTGCTGACACCGCTGGCCACTCAGCTCACCTACGAGGGCCTCATCGATGAGTTCTTTGGCATTCGCCAAAATCAATTGACCCTCCCAGCGGAGCATTTTCCATCGTATTTTGCCAGCGGTGGCGACTTAACCAGAGATGCCGCAGGTGGTGGCGTCGATTCGGAGCGGAGTCTGCTGGGCGACACAGATCGCAAGACGATCATGCTGCATTCCGGCGAGCAGCTGTACGCCGAGCTGCGCAACAAGAACTTCAATGAGGTGCGAATGCTGTTGGCGCTCAAAGTGAAAGACATCCAGTTACAGATGAATGTGAATCGGCAGGAGCAGTCGGTGCAAGAGATTAAGAGCTTTGTGGATCGCCTGCCGCAGCTAATGGAGCAGAAAAAGGCAACGTCCGAGCATACGGCTATTGCCAGTCTAATTGATGAACACCTGAACGTTCACTCGTTCAACGATGACCTGGCTGCCGAGCAGGAGTTCATGATCTGTGCCGACATTGACAGGGCGAGCGCCTACATTGAGGACCAGATTGCATGCCGGGCCGAGCTGCGGAATGTGCTGCGTCTCATTTGTTTGCAGTGTGCGGCCGGCTCTGGCCTAAAGGAGCGTGTCCTCAACTATTACAAGCGTGAACTGGCCCAGGTCTACGGAGTCGAGGTGCTCCTAAGGATCAGCAATCTAGAGAAGGCTGGACTTCTGCGCACACAGACCGAGTCGCGTGCTTACGCCGTGCTCCGAAAGGTAAGAACCGAATAACGAATCCAACGACTAACGAGCGCAAGCTAACGAGTAGCGAGTAACGAGTGACGAGTGCAAATTATACAATAAGTAATTATTGATTGCCTTCCTTCCACAGACCCTACATCTGACGGTCGATGACATCGTTGAGGTCAATCCGCATGACATTAGCTATGTGCATAGCTTCTATGCACCGCTGACCGCACGGCTCGTCGAGCACTCACTGAAGCCACTCGGCTGGCAGACGCTCAAGAGCCAAATCAACAATTTACCCGGCCCAACATTCGAGGACTTTCAGGTGCAGTTGATTGGGATCGGTGGGCGGCCGGTGGTCGGTGCCACACCCAGCGAGGCATCGCTGATGCACGCACGACGCGTTGTGCTCGTCCTGTTTGTGGGCGGATGCACGTTCGCCGAGATCGCAGCGTTGCGCTTCCTCGCCGCCCAGGAGGACAACAATGTGGAGTTCTTAATTGCGACGACGAAGGTGATCAACAAGCATACATTCCTCGACAACCTGTTGAGCTTGTGAAGCCATCGCCTAAGCCGCTGGGAGGCACACTATTTATGCAAGGCATGCGGCCTGACGCGCGGGCGCAACGCCGCCTCTCTCCCGAGGCCCTGACCCCTACTGTTCCGCATGGAGCAGAAGCGCAGCACTGGCTATAGATCGTATCAGCAACCAGATTAAGCAAACGAAGAATTATATATAATTATAAACAAACTCCTATATAAAACAATGCGAATTCAGAGTGTGCAAATTCTACATTTCCGTACCACTTAAACACACACACACACACGCACAAGAAGCAAATACACACACACGTGTGTGTGTATGTGTGTGTGTGTTTGTGTCGTTAACTGTTAAGTATGCAAATATATGTACACATTTATATATGTATGCCGGCAAACAATTATATTTATGTATACTCACATATATTTCAAATGTGTCTATATGTATACAACAACAACAGCAACAGCTTTTGAAATTCTTTATGTGTGTAGGCATCATATATATATATACATATATACATATATATATATACATATATACTTTGTACCTGTGTACATATAAAACTAGCTCAATACACAGATTGCAAGTCAACAAGAAACTATAAAAGAACACTCTTTGTCCTGTACATGTATAACATGTAATGAGCTATGTGTAGTTTAAATCTTGTAAGGGGGCAACAATCGATGCAACATGCCGCAAACACCAAAAGTGGATTGTTATGCATACAATTCATTTTAAGTGGTTGCGGAATGCTGCGCCCATTATTCCCACATCACAAAGGATATATATAGTCTACAGTTTTGGATCAATTATATAGTACATCTGTCTGTGTGTATAAATAACCTAATACAGCATTATTGAGTTCAATAAACAAACTGTAGTCTCAATTCAACCTGCAGAGGAGGAACATCGTAAGTAAAGCTTTCAAATGAAGTGTATATGTAAACTTTTTATTAAAAAACTGAAAATAGTGTTTGCTATATACATTTATATATTTCAAATTGAATGTCCAATTTCAGAGGTTTCTACTAGTGTGGACGAGCAAGGAAAAGTTTCTCTAATTTCGGAAAGCTCCAATTTCCAAGCGGCAATCGATTTTTTTGTATTTTACCAAACTAAAGTGATGTCTGTAAAGATTTGTTTTCATTTTTTTGCTCAGTTCTCTTCATATTTTCAGTAGTGTAATAAAAATGCATAAATATGTATATATTATTTTTTTTGTTTTTTTTTTTTATTTTATGTTTTATTTTATTGACGTGTATCAATTTAATTGTTATTCGTTTTTCCACTTCAAAAATACAATTTAATAATAATAATATAAAAAAAAACAATTTTATAAACATAAAAAATATTACATATGTATGTTCTGTGTTCTCTGTTTCCCACTTCCCAAAGCACTGCTCTATTATCCATCTCTCTATCTCTATCTCTATCTCTCTCTCTCTCTCTATAATGCCTTCTCTGCCTAAATATGTTTATAAAGTTATTTCTTTGCATTTGTTAATTTCGGTTTTATGCTGTTATTACCTTACTAAATCAATGCAAAAGTAACTAGTTATGCACTAGAATAATACTAATACACATTCATGATCGTTATCATATACTCATATACTCATATCGCATATCATATAATATTATGTTTTGTTTTCTGTTTTCCATATCTATGCACTTATCCCATTCGCTCTTGTCTTTATTAATTAATTGCTAGCGGAAAAATGTTTTTTGTTTTGTATTTGTTGTTTTTCTTCAGCTTTTCTTGTTTTTCTTTTTGTTTTTTTGTTATCATTGTTTAATAAAAATTGCATTTCTACAAATGTTAAATGTTATATCTTAAGATTGGGGCTTGTGATCAGTGATCATGGGTGTGTGTGTGTGTGTTGGGTGTATATTTATTTGTATGTATACAACAAAAAAAAAGAACTTCTCACATAAACATAAATTGTAATTAATTAAACATTCATATGCATTTAATTTTCTATACAATTTTTATTGTTTTTGACTAAGCATTTTGCAATTTGCATTAATTAAGTCTATAATAGGCTTACTTTTAGTTGTTGGTTTTTTTTTTTTTTTTTTGCTTTTTGTTTACTATTTTATTATTTATATTGTGTGTTTTTATATTTGTTTTATATAGCAAGTCCGAAGGAAAACGTAACGAAAAAATTAAAAATTTCGAATTCAACAACATGCAAAAATGGCGCCAAGCAATTGCTCAATCAAAAGTGTGTTGAAATCTGCTAGCTGCTTGTTTCTCCTGGGCATGGCAGGAGAGTTGCTTGCTTCTTGCTTCTCGCTCTCTCTCTCTCTCTATCGCTCCCTCTGTCTCTCTCTCTCTTTTGCTTAGTTTATTGACTGATTTAGCAGTGGGAAGTCATCCTCAGTGGTGAGCTTCGATTTCTCTCTCTCTCTTACTATATCTTTGATACACGAGCTCGTGTATGTGAAGACTGCACCTCGTCCACCTCTCCACGTCTTTATAAAGAGGTCCTTTTTATATTTTGATGTCTCTTCTCGAGGGTTTTTTCTCTCTTTGTTTGTCGTTTCTTGATCGAATTGCGAGCATTTATACATTTAAACAATTTTGCAATTCGCTTTCGATAACAAAGGAATTAATTAAATTATTATGTAATAATATCAAAATTTCAAAATAAAACTTAAACATTTGCATACATATACACATGTATATGTATAGTTGTCGATATATATCGATAATTTTGTTGTTGCTTGCGGTTCTCTGTTTGTTGTTGTTGTTGGTTGTTAGTTATTGTTGTTTTTATTTTGTTTTTGTTATTAGTGATATTGTTTTATGCTTACATTCAAATTATGTATTTATGCTGCCTTTTTGTTTTTTGTTTGCATTATATAGTTGTATTATGTTTGTGTTTCTGTTTCATCTTGCTTTTTTTTGTATTCAATAGCGTTCAATTAATTTATTAGTCGGTGTTGTTGTTGTCGTTTGCTTGAATTGAGTACGTTTTAATGCAAAATGGTTGCAGCTTTATGTTGTTATTTTTTGAAACGATTAAAATGTTTATGCGTGTGTTTTTTTTTTTAAGTTTTGCCATTCGTTAATTCATTTGACTGTTTATTAAGTTATGAATGCTGCTACAAAAACAACGAATGCCTTTGTATTTTATTATTAATTGTAATTGTTGTTATAGTTGCTTGTGTCGGGATCTGTTTGCCGCTGTTGTTGTTGGTGTTGAAGTGTTTGTTTTAAAATTTCCATTAAAATTATAATAGTTCATATTACTATATGGTTGCTGTTGCTCTTGGTGTTGGTGTTGTTGTTGTTGTTGCCTATGCTATAGGGAACCAGCCGGAAAACTTGTTGAACTATTGCTATGCGCTAAACTAATCATGGATCCAGACAAACTGCCCTCCTCATCCGGGTAAGTTTCGCGTGATACCTCCGTCAGTGATAAAGTGCTATAATATACAAATACATATGTATATATATATATATTTATTTCTATATATATATAACTCTAAATAGGTGTTTGTGTTGATTCATACCTGAAACCTAAGGCTATCGATTCATTATCAAAAGCTTCCAATTCTTTAGCATGTTTCTCGTGTTTCATGCGCAACCGTTCGGCACGTTCCAAATTGAATTGCTGCAATTCGGCATCCATCTAAATGAGGAGATGTACGATATATTGTAAGAAATTACCAAAATAATAAAATAATATATTATAACAACAATAATAATAATAATAAAAATAATAATAATAATAATAATAATTGTGATAGAATATTAACCTTATTCTCCAATAAATTGCGCCGTACGCTGACGCGACTCTCGAGCTCGCGACGCTCCCGATCACGCTGCTCCTGCGCCTGCTTCTTGTTCTTGTTCTGATAGGCTTTGAGCATATCCAGTTCGTATTCCAATTGCTCATTGGTACGTTGGCACTCGATCACTTGACTCTCGTCCAGTTTATAACTTTGACTTTGGAACATGTCGGCAATGCTTTGCTCATACTGCAAATCAAATTCAAATTCAAAATCGATATGGATATGGATATGGATGTGCATCTATATCTATGTCGGTTTACACTCACCTGTTCACCCAGCAGCGTGAGCTTGCGATGCTTCTCCTCCTTGAGCTGCTTGATGACCTCCTTCTGTTGCTCTTTGGGCGTCGTTTGCAGCACTTGCGCCTTGTAGCGTTTATATTGTTTCGTTTGCGTTTTGCATGTCTCGCGAAACTGTTTGCGTATCAGCAGCTCCTTTTGCTGTAAGTGCCAATATTCGAATTTCAATTACAATTCAAATTCATTCAATCAAAACCGATCGTTCGTCTTTTACCTTCAGGCTCTTGGGCTGTTGTCTTAACTCGAGGGCATGCTTGCGCTGCAGGTCCTTCTTGATGCGATCCATGTAGTCTTCTTGATTGTGGAACTCCGTGTCGTGCTGCTTGTTTATCTACGGTGGTGAGAGATTAATTAACTGAGTGAAGCACAAATTATATAGCAGTTGATGGCGCCGCCACCCACCTGTTCCTCGCGCAATTGATGCACGCTCTTCTGCTGGCGATACTCCAGCTCCTGTGTCTTTTCGTGGTGTTTCAACAGCATGGCATGGGCCTGTTCCAGCTGCTGTTGCTTCTTGCTCAGCTCCTGTATTGGCGGCAAATCGAGTTTTTTAATTCAATTAGTTACAATTATTTTGGATAATTTTTGGGAGCAACTCACATCACGCAACAGATGATCCTCCAGATCGTGTTGATGCGTCATGCGTCTTCGCTTGAATTTACGCATCTCGAGCTCAATGTATTGCTTCTGAGCCTGCAGCATGCGTTGCTCCTCCTGTGCCTCGTGCTGTTTCAGATTATCCTTTTGCGATTGCAGGGTTAAATCACGCTGTCGCTTTGGCGTTGACTCATCCATTGAGAGTTCGCGTTTCCAGCGCTCCTTGTTCGCTTTGTATTCCTTTTTGCGATTCAAATCGAACACCTTACGATCGCCCTCCTGCTTCAGCGTAATCTCTTTCTGTAGTTTCTTCTCGGCCGTTGTTGTCTGCTTCGAGCGCCGCTCCACATCCTGCTGATGCTTGGCCTGCAATATGGAAAATGAGTATCTATCTTAATCTTCTTGTTTTCAGTCTGAAGTCTTACCTCGAGGCGCTCCAGATCTCTGGTAAAGTTATGCAGCAGATTATCATACTCCTTGTCCAGCGCCGACTTGTGCGTCTCCATTTCCACTTTGCACTTCTCCTCGAGCTTCAGCAGCATTGCCTGGTGCTCCCGTCGCATCCGCTTGTAGCCGGACATTTGTTCGTGCATCTCCTCCTGCATTTTCACAAATTAGCAGGCAAAACACACAAATATTGTACATGGAAAACAAAAGCGCATTTTAGCTACGTGTCTGTGTTTATGTATGTGTATGTGGTGCTACAGTAGAAACAGCAATAAGAGCAACAACAACAGCAACAACAACAAGCTCAATAATTATAACTTACAACAATTCTGTTAAGCTCCCATTCGTTCTTAACCTCAAAATGAGCAAAATTGAAGCAACGAAAAATCATGCTTAGGCTGCGCTGCTAGGCAAATGCATACGATGCAATACAATGGAATAAAATAAAATAAAATATTCAAAGCTAATACTAAAACTTTAACAATGAAAACAAGGAAGACAAAAAATCCAACGTGATAAAACAAAAGATAAAGATAAAATGCCGGCTTCTGTTCTGCATTCCCGCTGCTGTCAGATGTCAAATGTCAAGCAAGCCAAGAGAGACAGAGGTACTGAGAGAGATGGAGCGAGAGAGTGACAGGGCGAGTGCAGGACAGGTGCGGAATGTGGGAGTAAAGTAAAGTTGAGAGTGGAGTGAAGTGTAGCAAAGAAAGCAAGCAAATAAGAAAGAAAAATAGCAGCATAGAAAACTATTTGAGCAAAGTGGTGCGAGTGTGAGTGCGAAAGTGTAAGTGTCTTGTGATTGGGCAGGTGCGCTCACATCTCGAGTGAGGATTTGTGTGTGTGTGTGTGTGTGTGTGTGCGTGCTATTTTACTGTTTGTTTTGGATGCACTCAATTTACAAATAAGTCTTTCGTCTATGGCATCAAGTATCTTATATATTTATTGATATATATATTTATTGTCATGGACTCGACCCCCACTGACAGGACACGCACATACATTAATAAATACAAACACGTATATGTATACATACATATGTTTGTAATGTACTATTTTTTGGTTTTTTTTTTTTTTTTTTAAGAGATCACACAGGGACAATGATTTAAAGTTTGGCATTGCTTGGGACTGCTACTATTTTTAGCCTTGTGGAAGAAGCCGTCATCGTGGCCAGCGAAGAAGTCATCCGCATCCGGCTCGCTGCCTTTGCTGCAGCAGAAGCAAGTGCAACAGCCGCCGCACAGTTGGGAACAGAAGTTATAGCGCGCCTATTTGTTATTTGTTGGAGAGTAGAAATACAAACAATAAACAACAACAGCAACAAACAAATGTTGTACACAGAGAGGGAGAAAGAGAGAGAGAGCAAAAGTTAGAACGAAAACGATCGATTTGGAGAACGAGAGAGCGACAGGCAGGAAATGACAGCTATGACTGCGTTAGTGGTGGTGGTGGGGGTTGGAGGGAGAACTATGACACAATGGGGAGTATTGCTGACAGGACGCAAATATGGTGAAATAATCATCCACCACACACACATACAGTAAAGCACACAGCGATATGAGTGAAATGACTAAGAGGCGAGGTGAGAGTTATAAAAAGCCATCGTTTATCGATAAGGCTTCGATAGTTCAGCCGATCGTTTAATGTGAATGACACGCTGCAACCCTACCCTTTTCAACTAGTGCAACTACAACTACAACTATACACACACACACACATACACACACGCGCGCGCGCCATCATAATGAGTTTCTGTTGTTGGTGTCATGTATGCATATATATATATATAGATAGATATATATCTATATACATGCAATTGCGTATGTATATTTGTATTGCACACACCTGCATATGCTCCTTCTGCTGCTTGGTGACAATGCTTGTCGTTCGGATGGTGGCGAAATTGTTGGGTCCATGATCGTTGACCGCATTGGAGATGGCCTGTTGCGACGATGCAGAGGTGGCCGCATAGACAGCCTGCTGGGCGGCTGGTGTCGCTAGATAACGTGGCTGAATTCCAGGCATGCGATGATCACCGCCAGCCGGTGAGCCACCGGTGCTGCCACCACCACCACCACCTCCACCTCCAGAACCACCAGCAGCACTGCCTCCGCCTCCTGCTCCCAGAGAGACACCCAGGTGCGGCATCACCGATAGCGGTGGCGCTGGCGCCGGCACTACCGATGCCGAATTCGTGGGCGTCACATTGTTATTCATGGAGTGCATTATGTTTGGCAACGGTGGCAGATTGCGATGACGCGACGAATTGCGCGATACAGCACCACATCCAGCACCAGATGATGAGTTCTGCTGCTGTTGTTGTTGCTGCAGTTGCTGTTGCTGTTGCTGCTGCTGCTGGGGTCCAGTTGACCAGTTGCTGTGATGCTGCTTCTGCAGCTCCAGCTGATGGTGCATGGCGGCTGCAACAGCGGCCGCCTGCTGATGATAATGCGCGCCGATATGGTGGTGCGCCGCAGCCGCAGGTATTGAATTCGACGAGGAGCTCTGCAATTCAGAAACGAATCAGAAATGTTGAGGTGAGTAAGTCATCTCCAATCTGCAAATTCACCTGACTACTGGCCGCCGAGACACCCACGGAGTGTATGGAGTGTTCGGAAGTAATACTATTGCTCTTGCTGCTATCGCCGCCGGCATGATCGTCTTGCTGGTCATCGGTGTCGCCGATGGCGCTTTCCGTTTCGCATGTGTCGACCATAAGTATCTTCTTCATTTTGCGATAGTTGAGGTTGTCCAGTTCGCGCACCGCCGACTTTGTGCGCGCGATCAGCTCCAGCAGCACCGTCTCGGAGCGCGGACGCGTCACATACGAGTGCTGCAGCAGTTTAGCCGATGAGGGTCGCTCCGCGGGCATCTTTTTCAGGCAGAGCTCCACGAAATTGCAAAACGTGTCCGACCAGTCATTTTTCTGCCAAAGCAAAATAAAAAATAAAAGAAGCCAAACAATAAATTATCACATTACCACATTATGCATATCTCAATAAATCAAAGGGTCAATCGATAATTATCGATCGATCGATACTTACCGGCAACGTGGGCGACTCGTTCTGGGCAATGTGATACAGTGCGGACATGGCATTCATATTGAAGTATGGGGGCTTACGCTCGGCGAGTTCAATGCAGGTGATGCCCAGAGACCAGACATCCACTTTGCCATCGTACTGGCCCTCGTCCATGGCCAAGATGACCTCGGGCGCCATCCAATACGGTGTGCCCACAAAGCTATTCGCCGGACACTTGATCGCTGCACTACCAAAATCGGCCAATTTCACCACGCCCATATCGGTGAGCAGTATATTGCCGGCTTTAATGTCCCGATGGATGCGACCCAGCGAGTGCAGATAACTCAATCCGCTCAGTACGCCCAAACAGATAGCAGCGATCTCGTCCTCGTGCAGCGGCTTCTTGTGCACCTCAATAATGTCCGAGGCGGACCCCACGCAATACTCCATCACCAGCCACGCCGTCGACTCTCGCAGATAGCAGCCCTTGTACTCAATTGTGTTCGGGTTATTCAATTGACATAGAAAGCTGCAAGTGAATTGAATAATTGAATAAGTGAATGACAATAACAATAACAATAAAAATAATAATAATAATATATGATAAATATAATTACCGTATCTCCTTGAGTATGTCCTGCCATTTGTCTTGGCTCTGCTTGCCCGTGTAGGACATCTTCTTGATTGCGACAATCTCCTTGTTGAGATTGCAGCGTGCATAGTAGACGGCACCGAACGACCCATGGCCAATTTCACGCAAATCCTCAAAGATCTTTTCTGGATCATGCTTGTTAAATAGATCGGCTATTTCCGGATCTTTGAGACTACCAGGACGTGCCGAAGGCATCTCTGTTATTCATGTTATGCCAACGCACACACACACCAACAACTCTGTCTCTCTCTCCCTCTCTCTCTCTCTGAGTAGAGCTGACAACTCGTTTCTTTTTTTTTTTCTTGCTTTGGATTTGTTGTTTATGCTTTTAATTGTAATCTCTGCTTCCTTCTGCTTGCTGCGCACTCTTCTGAAAACGAAATTAATTGAAAGTTACATATACATACGCATGTGTGTGTGTGGGAGAACGCAAAACTATATTTGTATATAATGTACGTATATATGTGAGTGATAAAAGGAGTCTCAGAGTTCTTTTGCCGCATTCAAATCGATCAAATGATTCACACTCGTTCTTCGTTCATTTAGCGCCTGCTTCACATATATAGACGCAAGAACTCACTCATACACACACACACATATCCGCACACTCATATCTCACATAGTTTGTTATGCGACAAGAAGCCGCTTATCAAAAGTATATTATTTTTATTTCTATATTTTTGACACTCAGATTTGAGCAAATAACGGTGTATCATCAAGCTACGCACTTTTTAATTTAAATACCGAAGAGTTTTCGCACTTAACATAATAACATAACATAATCCGACATTCTTTCTAATTCAAATTACACATATGTTCTAGATTAGGTGCAAGGTGACCAGACCGAGAGAGAACACACGTGCATATCTGCCATACACATATATATATATATATATATGTACATATATATATATATATAGCAGTGAGGCTTTGGTTAATTCATAATGGACAAGGATATGGAAGTAAGAGCGGTACTTATTTATTGCCCAGCGCCGTATGCAAACCAAAAAAAAAGAAGAAAAAAAGGGTTGCAGCACTTTGAATTTTTTTTCTTGTCGCTGTTACGGCAAAAATCATGCGATTTGTTTGAATGAAACGATTTGTTAAGGTTTTTAGAATCGTGTTAATTGATTAAACTATGTGTTTGATTTGTTTGGACTTTTTTTTTGTTTAATAGCGAATCGGCAACACGCCTATTTTTTCATATACACACAAACACACATATATAGAGAGTCAGCCATGTCTCTGTCATTCACACATGTGTGTATGTAAAACACACATATGTGTGTGTATGTGCGGTGTCGGTTGTTTTGCATTCGAACCGTCTTTTTGTCTCTTCACCCTTCGCTTTTCCGTTTATAGCTTAAAAGCAGCGTTTAATGCAGCTTTGTTTGCCGTTCCTTTTTATTTTAATTTGATGGCTTTTTGTTCTTTGGTGCATGTGTCTCAATTTTCCGATGAATTATTTGATTAAAATTTTGTTTATTTGCTTCAATCTATTTTTTTTATTTTATTTTTTTGGGTGCGGACAAACACATACAAAAACCAAATCGCACGACGCGTCGACGTCGTCATCGACTGCGACGTCGCTGTTAACAGCCAATGTTTTTGTTGTTGCTGCTGTTGTTGTGCTTGTTCTTGCAGTTTTTTTTTTGACTGCGATGTTGCTTGCAATTTGAAACAGCAAATTCTCTTTTTTACATTATCTATAACGTTTACCACACTTGAATAGTCTTCGTTCTATAAAATTGTAAATTGTTTTGCTTGCACATTGCACAGACAAACACACACACATATACGTATACATATGCACATATATATATATATGTGTATATATATTTAGACGTACACCGACGACAGCAGTTACATAGACAGACAGCTATGGTGCGTGCTCTCTCACACCCGCACAAAAGGCACTCACACGCGCACACACACTAACTTGTGTCGCCTGCCAGCGCAAAATGCATGTAGAAAATATGATAAAAGTGTGGAAAGTTGTGTTTTCCTTACTTTATGGCGGCTTACTTTTGCAATGGAACTCTTTTTGCTAATTATTCAACACGGCTGAGGCATTTTCTGTTCTGCATGCGTCGTTTTTCTTTCACGTCAGATCGGCCTCTGACTCTGCTGCTGCGCTGCTTTTGCTGTTGCTGCCTGCCTGCTGGTATTGTTTGCTTTGCTATGTTTCGCCTTGCACTGCACACGCGTTCCGTCGTTTTACATATTTGCAATGCATTCCGATTAAAGCACGAACGCAATATGTTCAATTAAATTTGCTTTGCACACATCATTTAGTTTTCCAATTTTTCCTTCAATTAATTTGTATGAGTTACGTATATATATGTATATGCATATATATGTATTTCTGCCAGTGTTGGACAATTCGGATTTGTCAGCATTTTTTTGTAACAAGTTGGCAGCCCACAATGCTGAAAAATATTGTAAAAATACCAAGTATGTTATTAGCAGAAGTTTAAGGATAACATCTGTTACGATTAGCAGTTGGTTTATGTTATAATTCGAATTTTATTTGTTATTGTATCAAACACGCCAAAAGAAAAACGATCATGTTTCTGCGAAAAGTATTTGCCATGTATATTTACCTTTTCACAGCACTAATTGCAAGAAAAAAACCTGAGCTTAATATGTTGATCTGCCGGAACTAATGTACACATCTATATATTTAATATAGGGAGGCATTTTTAATGAAAATCGAGGCAAAAGCAAGTAATAAATGTAATAACAAAAACATCCATACCAATAACGTGTTGGGGAGAATGTACCTTACTCACTCACACTCACACACTCGAAAACAAGCAACGAGAGAGAATGTTGGAATTGAGCGCCAAAAGAGAAGTGATGGCGATATGGAGAGCAGAAGAAGAAGATAGGCACGTAGCGCACAACAAAAGCGTCGTCGTCGTCGCCATCGGCGCAAGGTAGATTGTGGCCCCCAATCATTTTTTTAGTATTTAAAGAACACTCGGGCAAGCAAGTGAAAGCCGCTGCGAGAGGCGACCGCCACATTGAATAAGGCAACAGTTTAAAGTAAATAAGCACTACATATTCTTACATATATATACATTATATATATATATATATATATATTTAAATAAAATATATATACATTTACAATTAAGTTTGTATGTGTTATGAATCGTTCAATTGTCAAAATTCGCATTAAATCAGCAACTGAATTGCATTTGTCATCAGGCTTCGGCAGTTTTGTTTTGTGCTCTTGATTTTTACTTCTTTTTTTGTTCTGTGTTCTGTGAGCAAATTGTTGACAGTGTTACATATACGTATGTGTGTGTATCTATGAGTTAGGTGTTTGTTGCTACGTACGAAGAAATGTCAAAGTAAAAAGATGATAAAAGCGAAATATGCGTGAAATAAAAACAATACATAAGAAACAATCATCGAAACATGCTCACATACTTAAATATATTTATGTATAATATATATATATATATATTCTTGGGAGTGTGTGTGTGCTTACATCAACTACAAATTTTGGCTGCCCTAAATAAATTAATATGCGTACAAATGAACATCTTGTTATGTTCACACATTCACACACACACACACACACACACACACACACACATAGGCACTTGTGCATGTGTTTAGTTTGCCTTAGCGCAGCACGCGCGCGCGCACATTGTGCGCTGGCGCGCTTGCTGATGCTGCGATCGCTGTCTCAATTTCAGTTGCTGTAAATTGACCACAGTGGGAACAGTAAGCTAGTTGCCCCATGGGGAATGTGGCAGCAAGTGCTTCCGCTGCTGCTGCTGTTTTCAATTTATGATTTCATTGTTCGGCACATTGAGAGCAATCAAAACGCAATGCGTACTCTTAATAGAAAAGTCGCAACCACAATTACAATGTTCCCTCTGCCCGGCATAAAGTTGCCTCTTAGCTGTTGCTGTTGTTATTGTTGCATTGCTGGAGCTTCGCAGCTGTCGACAGTGCACACATACACACACACACACACACACATGCATACACTCACAAATATACAAGCTCATATTTCAATGAGAATATGTTTATCGATTGACAGCTTAAAAAGATGAGCCGCGTTTTAAATAGTTTTTAAGGCATCTGTGCCGATATCGTTTGTGAGTGTGAGTGCGTGCTTATTTATTGGCATATT
Source organism: Drosophila macrothrix (assembly GCA_035042055.1). Taxonomy (NCBI): domain Eukaryota; kingdom Metazoa; phylum Arthropoda; class Insecta; order Diptera; family Drosophilidae; genus Drosophila; species Drosophila macrothrix. The sequence continues at coordinate 24,694,816 of JAWNLX010000587.1, forward strand.
TATGCAACAATTTGTTCACCATAAATGGCAACAGTCAGTCAATAGGCACCCGTCCCACACACACACTCAAACTCACTCAAATATTTTTGCTCTTATTAATTTTTAGTTTAGTTTTGTGGCTTTTTCTTTTTTAATATTGATCAATTTTGTTGCTACACAAAAATCAATCGCAAACTAAGCTGAAAGCTATAAGTGGCATATACACGCATATACATATTTATATATATATCACGCATACACTGAGCGAAACAATGCTACAGCACATACATAAAAGTGCAACATTAAATTGTGTTAGCTTTTGTATCACTTTTTATATCTCTATTTGATTTACACGCACTTTTTCTTCAAGTGCATGCGATCAGAGTGGCTTGTGAACACATTTTTTTTTGTGTATTGCGTTAATATATTCTATTTTAGCAAGGTGCTCGAAACGCCTTGGCGCCAATTTGCTTTGATGTAGACAACACATACAACACACCCACACACACACACACACACCTGCCCACCCACCTGTGTATGTGTTTTTTTTTTTTAGTTAATGCGGAAGTCGTATTTTCAATGTCTTTTGGTTTCTCCAGACTTTCCCTTTCACTGCAAATGCCAATTGGAAATTGGCAATGCCAATTGCCAATTAGGAGTATTAGCAGAGAAGGGTGCAGATATCGATCTATCAATAATATTATCGCAGAAATACCCCTAACGTTTGTAAACAGTGCGTCATCAGTGTTGTTGTGTCTGGTTGCGCCCAGCCCCCTCCCCCCGGCCAGAGACAGAAAATGCCTCGCAATGAGCTCACAGTGTGCGTCATCATTAATGAAACAGCCGCACGAAAGGAACGAACGAACACTCTCAGCACCAAAGACGAAGACGAAGAAGAAGCAGAATACAAATAAGAAAGAGAATAAGAAGAAGAAGAAGAAGCACAAACACACCAAATCTCACAAAAATGTTTACAGTGGTTGTTTACGACAAAATTAAAAAAAAAAATCGAAGAGAAAATGAAATTGAATCAGAGCTAATTTTACATATTGGAAAATTATACTTGCGAAAAGATCTGATTTGTGAGCGATTTGTTTACATACATAAATAAATAAATGTATATAAATATATATATATATATACATACAGATGTATGTATGTATATACAGAAGACGCCTTTCCAATTTATGAGAATTGAAAATTGTCCGAAATTGTGCAGCTTCATTAGATATCTCGTTGTTGCTCAGCTTGGATATGTGGAAGATAACACACATTATAGGTGTACCTGTGTGTGTGTGTGTGTGTGTGGGTGTGGGTGTGTGTTCATGTGACCATGTTTCAACAGGTGGCAGCCTCGCATTATCTGCGACCTGAATCTCCAACATGTCAAGATAGCACTCAAAATATATACATAGGTATATATACATATATTTATACGCACATATGCTGCTCTTACAAAAAAAAAACTTGCTTCTGTTGCAAAGTCAAGCTGTATTTAAGAAAATACTACTTTCATTTTGTATAGTTAAATTTACCATGAGATTTTACTCAATAAATGCAATATAAAAAATAAGAATTTGAAATTTCAATAAATACTTAATTCTTCTTTTCAGCACTCATTGAATTGGCTTTGAAGAAACGGATATTTGATAGATACCCATTCCTACACCCAATCACACACACACACACACACACACACACACATTGCGGCATTCGAGGGGAGCTTAAGCAGTCACTGAAAAAAATGCCCGTCTTCCACACAAAAACAATCGAGAGCATTTTAGATCCTGTTGCCCAGCAGGTAAGCGCTTGGAAAATCTACCAAAAAAAGTTGACTTAAGCTTTATATAAGAAACACTAAAAGAGTTTCAAACATGAATAGTATTTATATATATATATGTATATATATTTTAATAAACATGCATAGCTATAACAAGTGTGCAAATTGGCGCCCAAAAAGGTAAATAGACCCTAAGAAATATATATCTATAGAAATCGAAAGTAAATTGGAATTCTTGCTATCCTTTCTTTGGATTTGAGTAGAAAAGTTGTCATGATTATACTATACAGATCCGTAATTGATATATACAAGTGCTAAATAAGTAGTTAAGTTGGCTGCGCTCGACTTTAGCAGAAAATTAACTTGAAAAGTGTTAGTAAAATGCGAAATCGTCTAAAATACACCAGTCAAAAAACATAATCATCACAGCTGTGAAACATTATGTAAACATGTATATATATATATATCAATTTAGACTGAATAATACATAGAATTCATTATACCCAAATCTCTATTTATGAACACAGAAAAAAACAAAAACATCAACAAATTTGATTATTCTTACTTAACACATTTTTTCTAGCTAAAAATAAATAGGGTGGCAGATAATCATAATAAAAATAATAATTAAAATAATATCAACAGAAGAAGAGGCAGAAGGCTGATATTGCATCGACCTGATCCTTAAGGACAAGCGAACAAATTGGAACATTTACTAAAACAACAAATGGAAATTTGTTAGCACCACAACAAAACCCAGAGCGTCGATAGAGAAATATATATTTATATATATCTATATATATACGTATATATATATATATATATATGTGTGTAGAAAGAGCTGAGAGAGAGAGAGAGATTTGTGGCATGCCAAAAATAGCAGCATAAAATACAAACATAATAAAAAATAAGAAAAACAACTACGAGCAAAATGAGAAAAAAGCATGCAAAGGAAAATGAAATCATTGAGAAGCGAGAAGCGAGAAGCGAGAAGAAAACTGCTCTTTTGGGGCGAACATGTGGAAGCCGTTTTGAGCTGATAGATCGTAACGAACACTACGAGACTATGGGGGGTGTGTGTGTGTGTGGCAAGAAACACAAGGTGTAGGTGTATTTAGGCGCTGATGCGGCTGACTGAAGACTATAGCTAAAGGGAAATGTGTGCCAAAAGCAAACCCAACTGTGTTGTCTGAGTCATCGTTCATTTTGGGGAAAGAATGGTGGGGTTGGTGAGCAAAATGAACGGTGGGCGGAGGGGGCGATGTGGGGATAGCTGGCTGGGTTTAGAAGCAGATCTTACCGTGGATGAATGGCTGGCAGAAAGCAAACAAAACGAATTAAAAATGATCATTCAACACATCAATCAACACATTGATACACACACCCACCCACCCACCCACGCACACACACATATATATATAGATTGATACTACTACACTACTACTATAATGAACTGGTTTGGTTTAAATTTAGATACGCTGACAAATTGGTCAGCAAATGTGTTCCAAGCGAAACCACCGGTGATGTTCATGGAACAAACGCACCCACGTTGCCGCTGCTCCAGGGCTCAATTTAATTACATAATTAATTCATCAAGAAAATGACTCGAAAAGCCCAGAGATAAATTAGGCAATTGTGCTGCATATTTGAACCAGAACAATGCTAATGGGAATCGGAATTGGAATCAGAATGGCAATGGGAACAAATCCAGTTCCTTTCTTATTTTTTTAAACAGTGTTTGTAATGTTCGCTATGTTCGCTATATGGCTATATATGTATACATATATTTCTGAACAGAATTAATGCACACGTCGATTGTTTGTTTTAATATATTAAATATTCGGATAGAGGCACCAGGTCTCCCCCAAGCCAAATGTCTTCTAGGTGGCTAGAAGCAAAAGCGATTTAGGCTGGTAATAGCCACGGAGAATGAGTAAGAATACCAGGAAAATATGTAGTGAAAAGATATATATAAATCTATATAGTAAATCTGCAACATGCTCTTATCAATGAGAGTTGATTATAAGAGTGGAAACCGCAATGACAAGTTGAATGTTGCCGATGCCGAGTCTTTGTATCTCGAGATACGGAATCCGCTGCTGATGTCAAGTCCAAGTTCGAGTCGAATTCTTCGACCAAATTGCAATACCCACGCTTCATTTCGCGGCCAATTCGCAATGCGAGATGCGGTCTGAGTATCTGTCTGTCTGTCTGTTAATCTCGTTATGGTCATGCGAGCGTATCAAGCGACTCGTTCAAAAAGAGACCGATTGTGATGGAGCGTGTTTTTGGTAATGACGTAATGACAATTGCTTGCCATACTTCTAGTTTGAATTTATCTCAGAAAGAGAGAGAGAGAGAGAGAGAGAGAGAGAGAGAGGGACTTCTATTTTTTTCAAGTCTACTTGGTTTTGTTTATATAGAAATCCATATAGGAATGGAAAATAAATACCAGAAACTAGCTGCTAAAAATATTGAGCTCGATTTATTATCAAATTTCCCTTTAAAGAGTGTGCAACACTCAAATATCGATATCGATTATCGATCAAATTAAATAAACTTGGCCTTCGGGGGGTATACAGATGGACAGATGGCTATATTAAATCGTCTGTTGTTCCTGATTAAGAATATATATATACACTTTTTGGGGTCAGATATGCTTTCTTCTGCCTGTTTTAATCGGGTTCGGGGTATTATAGTCATATGCAATTTGGAAACAAATTTGTCTCTAACAATCTTTAAAATTATAAAAAGGATTTTTTTTTTGTTTTTTTTTTTTTAAATTTAATTTAAAAGCGTATAAAAATAAAGTTCCTTTCTCATTTAATCGTGTAGAAGCGCCTTATTAACAAATGTATTTCGTAATTGAATCAAAATTTCATTGGAAATTTATTTATGTTTTTTTTTGTTGTTTTTAATTTGTATATGAAAATCCATAAATTATTTTAAATTATTAATTTCTATGTGCTAGTGCGTGCTTGAAAGCACCTCAAAGCTTTAAGCCTGGCTAATTGGCATTTGCGAGCAAGCTTAAAGCTTGATCAATTGCAATCGGTTGATCTAGTTTTGCTCAGTTGACCAGTTATCCCATGCGATCTTCAAAGCAGATTTAACAAATCTCTAGTTGTCCAATTGTGAATTGAACTCAGCTGAAACTGAAGCTGAAACTTGAACTCGAAATAATTGATCTAATATTTGTTGGTATGTTGGCTAGGTATCTCGCTTGGTTATCTTACACGAGGAGGCTGAGGATGGCAACGCGATGCCGGATCTTAGCCGGCCGGTCCAGGTGGTGTCGGCTGCGGTGGCGAATCTGGTGAAGGTGGGCCGCGAGACGATCAACAGCTCCGATGATAAGATACTGAGGCAGGATATGCCGTCGGCATTGCATCGCGTGGAGACTGCCTCGCAGTTGCTCGAGGAGGCTTCTGATATGTTGCGCACGGATCCCTATTCGGGGCCGGCGCGCAAGAAGCTGATTGAGGGAAGCCGCGGCATACTGCAGGGCACCTCCTCGCTGCTGCTCTGCTTCGACGAGAGCGAGGTGCGCAAGATCATACAGGAATGCAAGCGGGTGCTTGACTACCTGGCCGTTGCCGAGGTCATCGGCACCATGGAGGAGCTGGTGCAGTTCCTCAAGGATCTCTCGCCCTGCCTCAGCAAGGTGTCGCGTGAGGTCGGCGCCCGCGAAAAGGAGCTCACCCACCAAGTGCACAGCGAGATTCTGGTGCGCTGTCTCGATCAGGTCAAAACCCTAGCGCCCATATTAATCTGCAGCATGAAGGTCTACATACACATTGTCGAGCAGCAGGGCAAGGGCGCCGACGAGGCGGCCGAGAATCGCAATTATCTCTCCGGTCGCATGAGCGATGAACTGCAGGAGATTATACGCGTACTCCAGCTGACCACCTACGACGAGGACACCAGCGAACTGGACAATCTGACCGTGCTCAAGAAGCTCAGCAATGCGATTAGCAACAAAATGGAGCTGGCCAACGAGTGGCTGTCGAATCCCTATGCCCTGCGCGGGGGCGTTGGCGAGAAGGCACTGCGTCAGGTGATCGACAATGCCAACGAGATCTCCGAGCGTTGCCTGCCCCAGGACTCGTATCCCATACGCAAGCTGGCCGACGAGATCAGCGTCATGGCCAACAATTTGTGCGAGCTGCGTCACGATGGCAAGGGCAACTCCCCCCAGGCGATGGGCCAGGCCAATGCCGTTCGTGGCCGTCTCGGCGAGCTGCAGGGTCTGGTGCGACAGGCTGTGCTCGGCGTCGATAAGGCCGGTGTGCAGCAGACCGCGCACACGATTCAGGGTCGATTGGAGCAGGCGGTCAAATGGCTGCAGCATCCGGAGATCAATGATGGCGGCCTCGGCGAGCGTGCCATCAACCTGATTGTGGAGGAGGGACGAAAGGTAGCCGAGGGCTGTCCGGGCCATCAGAAGGCGGAGATAATGCAGCTGTGCGACGAAGTGGAGCGACTAAAGCGACAGGCAGCCGGCACTGGGCCGGCTGCCAAGCAGGCCGCCAAGCAGCTCACCCAGAAGCTCTACGAGCTGAAGGCGGCCGTCCAGAATGCGCTGGTCAATCGCATCGTGCAGGACTTTATGGATGTGAGCACGCCCCTCAAGCAGTTCACCGAGGCGGTTATGATGCCGGAGGGAACGCCCGGACGCGAGCAGAACTTCAATCAGAAGTCCAACAATCTGCAGGCCTTCAGCGATCGCGCCTCGAAAACGTCGCGCATGGTGGCGGCAGGTGGGGCATGTGGCAATAAGAAGATTGCTGAAATTCTGTTGTCATCGGCGGCACAGGTGGATTCGTTGACGCCGCAATTGATCAATGCCGGACGCATACGCATGAATTATCCGGCGAGCAAGGCGGCCGATGAGCATCTCCAGAATTTGAAGCAACAGTATGCGGATACGGTGCTGCGAATGCGGACACTCTGCGACCAGGCCACCGATCCGGCAGACTTTATCAAGACGTCCGAGGAGCAAATGCAGGTGTATGCCAAACTCTGCGAGGATGCCATCCATGCACGTCAGCCACAGAAGATGGTGGACAACACGTCGAACATAGCACGGCTCATCAATCGTGTGCTTCTCGTGGCCAAACAGGAGGCGGACAATTCCGAGGATCCCATCTTCACCGAGCGACTGAATGCCGCCGCCAGAAATCTGGAACGATCGCTGCCCGCTATGGTTGGCGACGCCAAATTGGTGGCCACCAATATCGCTGATCCCGCTGCGAGTGCCGCCTGGAAGAAATCATTCCAGCGTCTGCTCGGCGATGTGCGCGAGGTGCGTGACGCCATTGCACCACCGCAGCCGCCACCATTGCCCTCATCGCTGCCACCGCCCATACCGGAACTGAGTGCCCTGCATCTATCCAATCAGAATGGTGCGTCTCAATACTTGCTCACATGCACTCAATCCAAGTTGACTCATTTGCTTATTTCTCCCTCTTCCTCTATCCCTCTCTCTCTCTCTCTCTCTCTGTGTGTGTTTCTTTCTGTATGGCAGCGGAGCGTGCTCCACCGCGTCCACCACTGCCACGTGAGGGCTTGGCGCCCGTGCGTCCACCACCCCCGGATACGGATGATGAGGATGAGGGCGTCTTCCGTGCCATGCCTCATGCCAATCAGCCTATACTTGTAAGTTAGCTCCACTTCGCGTGCCTTTGGCTATTGTTGATCTTTGATTTTTTTGGCCAGATTGCGGCACGTGGCCTGCACCAGGAAGTGCGCCAGTGGTCGTCCAAGGACAACGAGATCATTGCGGCGGCCAGGCGCATGGCCAAGCTAATGGCACGCCTCAGCGAACTGGTGCTGTCCGATTCGAGCGGCAGCAAGCGTGAGCTCATTTCGACAGCCAAGAAGATCGCCGAGGCATCGGAGGATGTGACGCGACTGGCCAAGGAGCTGGCGCGCCAGTGCACGGATCGTCGCATTCGCACCAATCTGTTGCAGGTGTGCGAGCGCATTCCAACCATTGGCACCCAGCTCAAGATACTGTCCACGGTGAAGGCGACCATGCTAGGCGCCCAAGGATCCGATGAGGATCGCGAGGCAACCGAAATGCTCGTTGGCAATGCCCAGAATCTAATGCAGAGCGTGAGTAGAATTTGAAACAAACACATCTACCTGAGCTAATCACCTCTCTCTTTCTCCCCCATTTAACCTCTCTCTCTCTCTCTCTCTCTCTAGGTGAAGGAAACGGTTCGTGCCGCCGAAGGTGCCAGCATCAAGATACGATCCGATCACACCAGCAATCGACTGCAATGGGTCCGTCGCCAGCCCTGGTATCAGTACTAGGCAATTAGGCTTTTAATAGAGTTATCCAACGTTCGTGCCTTGTGTAACATAAACTATACTAATATTAAAACATTTGATGCTATTTAAATATTAATGCCCGTAATCCTCCCTCTAATTCCTCCAGCTACATTTATTTATTACGTGCTCTGCTTAAAAGAAATACCCAACTGCGAAACCCTTTCTATTACCACTCGAAAAAATATGTTTATGTTTATGTTTCTGTTTTGTTTTGTTTAGTTTCCTTTTTTTCTCCATTTCTGTATTTATAAATTTAATGTTTAAGACGTGCAATAAATAAATGTACATACATATATACATACACACACACAAACTCTCAAACGTAATACACACACTCACACACACACACACACACATTCAGGTGCAATGTATATAAAGCAATCCAATTGAATATGTTGAGCAACATCCACAAAAACAAAAAACAACCTCACCACAATTAATCGTCAGTTGGTTCTTGTAGCTGCATTTACAGAGCCCCCAAAAAATCCCTCAAAATTGTTAATTGATCTTTGACTAACTTGAAAATGTGCGAATATACAAGTATATATGTATATGTCTTTATACTATATACACTATAACTACATGTATGTGTATATCGAGTGCCTAATTCACATTGTACTTGCATAGTTATAACTAGAAGTAGTAGCCCTTAACAAACTAAGCCTAAAATGATCAACGCGTTATGTGTCATGTTCAAGAAAAATAACTGAAATAAAATATATTTATCGAGTGTTACAATTCAATGTGGACACTTTGTTTCGTATATTTTTACACATATGTATGTAGCTGATTATCGGCTGAACGTTGCTGAAATCATACGATTTGTGGAGCAAGCAAAAAAATACAAGTCAAAAAACATGATGGTTCTTGCCTTGGATGCATTTGCAGCACCAGTGACGTAAATTAGGTTGTTGCATTGGGTAAATTTGCCTTACGCAAAATAAAAGATGTGGCATACTTTTAGGGGCGCACAGGCAGCTAAAAAATTGGCCACAAAACTGGCTATTACATCGGCCATATCCTTGTAATCTACAAGGAAGGACATGGTGCAGTAGATTCGCAAGGAACTAACGAACTGCATTGAAGGATTATGGGCGACATCTGCGAACCAGACTCTTGTAAAAATTGTGCTCGCAAGGCGATTGAAATCATCTCGAAAGCTACAAAAACATTGTGGATGTTCTTCGGCCTTCTGGGGAAAATTAATTGTTTGACATAGAACTTGCCATCCTCTGCAAGGCTATGTCAATTTTATCTTTCAAGTTGCTCTACCTATAGTTCAAAGGACACTTGTGTCATTTTTCTCAAACATTTTTTTCTACACCTCAAATTTGTGAATGTCAATCGATTTGGCAGGATACTTATACAGTTATATAAACGACTAAGATAGGCAAGAATTGTTGACAAGTTTTTTGTGAAAACTACCCAATGAATCAAATATATTTTTAAAATTGGTAATATATTCAAATTTTACGCTTCTACAAGCCGACAGCAATAAATGGGTTTTTCTGTTCTGGGGTTTTTGCATGTAATATTTTCCAGAAACATTGCTAAAAGGGAAAATATAATTACATTGCACAGTGAAGTGAAGCACTTGACATGGCGTATGCGTAATTTGCTGGTGACACAGTTGCCTTGCCGCCCTGCGTATTCGCAACGTAATCTGATAGCGCAGCACAAGAGTGTTGCAGCAAACGTGCTGCTTGCTTTTAGGCGGCTGACTGTGCGGCATCCAATTTGCTTATCGCCAACCCCCATCCACATCTCTGCCACCCGCCTGCAGTCAAAGGCAACTGGAAAATGTGGAAATTGGAGAGGCCAGTTCAGCTAGCTGCTCGCTCGCTTCGAGTGAGGCAAACTAATAATAGACAACTGCCTGCTGCCTGCTGCCTGCTGCCTCCATGCCTCGGGTTGAACATCGTGCAGAGCGCAGCGGATATTGAAGTACAGTAGTCACTCACGCGCCATAGAATTGTAAATTTCACTGCATGAATTGCATTATTTTCTTTACAAATTTCACAAGTATTTGCTTGCTGAGAATATTAAATTTATGCATTGAGGGAGACTGCTTCAATTCCTTAAAGTAGTGTTTATATATTTTTTGAATGATTTCGATGAGTCAAAATTATATAGCTATTTCTACTCGACAGCTCTCTCATATTAAACCGTTAAGTGTCGTGGTCAGATCAGATATTATAAGAGCTGCTATATAAACTGAAAGTCCAAGCCTTAACTTCCATCTTACTACTACGGTAATATTTAATATTTGCCCGTGTTTTTTCTTTATAATAGAATTTGTTAAGAAACCCTTTCGAATTGATCAAACGGAATAGGTATTTTATTTTTGTATTCATTGGATATTCATTCAGTTTGATATAGAAAAATAATATTAGTAATCTGAATTGGGCTGATATTAAAATAATTATTTTGAATGCATTGCAAATGCAAAACGTATTTGAAAACGTATTTTAAATAATATTTTTCATCCTTCATCTGTTGTATACACTGTTGGAGAGGCAAGAGCTGCAAATTGTCTTAAAAATTATTCAGCGCTGGAGCGGAAGTATTCCAATTGCCGAGGTAGCACTGTAGTGAGATATCTAGAAATTGAGAACTCAGATGTTGTGATATAATCAGAGCGAGCCGTGGTATCAACCGCATCGACATCGACATCGACATCGACATCAACATCGCCAAGATCAGCCACATCGGCAGAATTGGGAACGCGTCAGTTGCGATTCGATTATCGAGAGAGTGAGAAAGGTTGATTCGATTCAATTCGATTCGATTCGGTTCGGTTCGGTTCGCTTTGACTTGGTTCGATTTTATGCGATTCGGTTGTGAAAACCCCCTCCCCACCGCACAATAACACAAACAAAGAAACAAATCCAAATTGAAGTGAATTGAATTGAGTGCGAAAATGTCGCAGCAGCTGACGCAGGCAGTGCCACAGATGGCGATAAGCGCCTCCACGCAGGAGCTGGCCACTTTAATCGATGAGCATTTGGGTGCATTGCGTGCGGAGTCGCCATCGTATCGTGTTGCCGACTCTCCTATTTCGGGGCGTGGCATCTTTGCTCTGCGCGACATTGCTAAGGGGGAGCTAATCTTTCGCGAGCACACACTCCTCGTGGGGCCAACGGCGCATCGTGGACGCAATCTGCGCACTTGCACCCAATGCTATTGCCAGCCACCCGGCGACAGCGATGCTTCCGCCCTCTGTCCCGCCGGCTGTGGCCTGCCCGTCTGCGGCAATTGTGCGTCCTCGCCGCGGCACACGCTCGAATGCCAGCTGTTCCGCAAGTGGCAGCCAAAGGAAGCAACAAAGGCCGGCATTGAGCCGCAGGCACTGCGCATCCTCAGCGTGGTGCGCTGCTTCTTCCTCAACGAGCCGCAGCGGAAGCTCCTCTACGCAATGCAGGCGAATGCGGATCGATATTACATTCGCGAGGTGGAGCGTGCCGCGGAATGCTTTGAGCAGTTCCCCCGCGACCCGGAATTGCTGGAGTACTTCTATCGCACCGTCTGCGCCTTCAATACGAACGCCTTCGAGAGCCGATTCCACATCGATGGCCAAGAGGTGGTGGCACGTGCTCTCTTCCCTCTTGCCGGCCTGCTCAACCACCAGTGTACGCCGAATGCGGCGCATCACTTTGAGGATGGGGAAACGATTGTGGTGACGGCAACGGAGCGGATACCAATGGGCGCCGAAATTACCATGTCCTATGCAAAGCTCCTCTGGTCGACGCTGGCGCGCAAAATGTTTCTCGGCATGACGAAGCACTTCATGTGCCGATGTCCGCGCTGTCAGGATCCAACGGTGAGCTAACTAACCATATCAACCATTATTCTACAGCTCTACGCCATGTGTGGATAGGTTCCTATTCCTATGCTTCCCCCTCCTTCCCCTCTCAATCAAGCAGCGTATTTCAGTGTGTCGCAATCAACGTGCTCCTCACACACCAAAATAGCAACAGATCTATATCTGTATCTGCATCAGAATCTGAATCTGAATCTGTATCTATAGCTGCAACTGTATGTGGGGCAATAGATACATGCGATGCACGTAATTATGCATTTCGAGATCAATGAATCGTTTCGTTTCGTTTCCTTTCTTTTTGTTTATATATGCATACAATATATGTATCTGCACTCGGTACTCACTTGGTTTCCAGGTTCATTCACCTGTGTATCCATCAACACTGCGAAATGAGTTGATTTATGGCCCATTTCAGCCAATTGCTGTCTGCAGTGGCTAAATTCACATTCAAATTCTACTGGCAGCCTCCAATTAGCAACTTAATTAGTACACAATGCTAAAGTGATTATTAACTTGATAAACACAACGGGGCAGAGCGACAGGATAATAATAATAATAAATGAATGGTTGTTGAAAAACGGATAAACTTTGTGGTCCTTCTGTTTTTTTAAATGCAATTTTATAATGACAAAAATGCAAGTAGAGTTTATGTGTTCATTCTGTTCAGATGATAGAAAGCCACTTTGGCCAGTGAATGAATGTGAAACGATCACAAACATATGAAACTGCCTACGGGGATAGCTCTTGGCGACGAGAGACATGCCAGACGCGAGTACTCATAAAACACTGGCCCCATTCTCTTTCATTCAAGAAAATGATAAAGCAAATGCTCTGAATGACAACTTGTTGCATGTGCCAACATCAACATCGGCATCGACTTTTTTCGGCTTTGCTCTTGCTTTTGCACACTTTCTCTTTGCTTTTGCTCTTGTTAAATATTTTGAATGAACGAATATGCCCCGCAACTGACATCAACCCCCTCCGAATTAGTACACCCCCCCGTCCTCCACTGTTCACTGTGCTTGTGTCACATGGCATGTCATAATGCATATTCCCATGGGCCTGGGCAAATTGCCAGGTTAAGAGCTAATGGAGGCCCAAACTAGTTCAAGTACAAATACGCACGCACACAACCAGAGAGTGACACACACACACACACAAACACACACACACACACACACACACACACACACACACACACACACACACACACAGTCAGTTCGGTGTGCTCATGCACGCACATTCGGCACGCCAGGGGGCGCTGTTGTTGTAAATCTTTGGCTTTTGGTCAGAAAACGCGACACATGCGAGAACAGATATGCACATACATATATATATATATATATATACACAGGCACACAGACAGACAGACACACAGACACACAGCCACACAGACAGACAGACAGTTAGACATATGTATCAAAACTCAACTGACGTGCTTCCCGATTCAAGTGAAATGTGAAAAAAGGGTATATTCAAACAGCCATAATGTAAGTATGAGCTGAAAGGAATAGATATCCGATATCCTCTAAAAATAGATTAAATATTTGCATTTAAATGCTGTATTTTATTCGTTACTCTTAATTCATCTTACTAATGAATTAATGTATTGCTTATGAATTTATTCTTGGATCTTTAAAACTTTTAAGTACAATTTTCCATTAGAAATTAATTATGAAATTAAGATGATTCCGATAAATGCGCTGTTTTACAAGATTCACAAAAAAACCCATAAGTTTTCGGAATAGTGGTTCGATTCATTTCGACATTAAAATTAAAACATCGAAAAAATAAACCACAAAAAACCAAAAATAACCATTTCATATACAGCTTGAATATGTTTGCATTTATTTTGATATGATACGGTATTGACTCAATTCAGGCCTGGCTACAGGGTATCGTCTTGTAGAGCATTCTTACTTGTTGCTTATAACGTTTCATATTTTTCTTGTTGGATTTCATTGGTATGTTAAATATAAATTTTGTGCAGAAATATTCTATTCAGAATGAAAACTGAAAAACAAATTTTTGTTTGTTTGTGGTTTAAATTTGGTATTTCTTTTTCTTTTTCTTTCTTTTTTAATGTTTTGTTGTTGGTATTGCTTTCTGATATGTTTGCTTATATGGAACACTTCTCAGAGTGTTCTCAGTTGCCGAACCTAGTATTGATAAACCTGGGCCAGCTGAAACTGGACGTAGAATTGAGGGTGAGAGTGATGGCGAGGGGCGAGGGGCGAAGGTCGACGGTGAGGGTTAAGCGTGTAATATTTGTTTGCTGGTTCACGGACAAAGTCAGAAACTGTGAAGTAAATAACAAAATAACAACTGATTTGGGGCGAACATTTTGCTTCAATTTTTTTTAGGCTGTGCGTATACGCAATGTGTGTGTGTGTGTGTCTGATTTGTTGTTTTTTTTTTGTTTGGTGACAATGTGTGCCAGTCACCTGCAGCAAACCTGGTCACGTGTCATGTGATGTTGTTCGGCCTGATGATGCCATTTGGCTGTTGGCCATTGTCAGGGCCGCGGCACGCAATCAGCTTGGGGATGTCCTAATTTATGTGGCGGCAACACGCAGCGCCAGAGAAAAGAAGAAGTAGCAAGCTAAAAAAGAAAGGAAGGAGGAAGCAAGGTAAGTGAAATCCCTAACGCGTGCCACGCCCACAAAGCACTGCGAGAAGGCAAGATGGGGGAAGGGGGGCTGGGGGGCGGTGTGTGGTGGGAATTGCTGCGACTGCAACAGCGGTTTTGGGGCACCGCCTTTCAGCGGAAGCCGCAAAAGCGACGACGACAACGACGACGACGACGACGACGACGACGACGACGATATCACCACGTGCCGCCTGATTCTTGGCCAGAGCTGAAAGCTGTGAGTTGTGGCGGCTATTGTAGTTGTACACGTCGACATTTTGTATTTATAGGCGGCTCATAACCGCAGCGCTAAGGCAAGGCAAGAGGAGCTTGGGTTTTTGGGTGGGTAGGAAGGGGGAGGGGGGGGAGGGGAGGGGCGTCATACAAAATACAAATTGAAATGACAAATCGAAATGAGTGAAAAAGCAGAAGACAGTTGTTAAAGCTATAGAGGGTACGTGGAGGGGAGGTGGTCGATTATAAAGGGGAAGAGGAGGGAGGTGTTGCTGTGTGTGTATGTGTGTGTGTGTGTGTGTGGCATGCTCGTCAACACGGCATGTGGTTGTCATGCGTTGTTGTTTGTTGTTGTATTGAATCCAATTGAATGCAACAGAAAATTGAATAAGAGTCAACAGCAAAAGCGTAAGCGGCTTTACTATGTGTATATATATATATATATATATATATGTGTGTGTGTGTGTGTGTGTGTGGCTGCGTGTGTGTGCGTCGCGCCTTGGAAAATCATATTTCTTGTCGCTGCTGCTGTTGCCTCTAATTTGTATGTGTGTGTGTGTGTGTTTTTGTTTTTTTTTACTAGTTGCGTTTAATGCTCTCTGAGGGCGTCGCAGTCGCAGTCGCCGTTGACGTCGACGTCGCTGCCCAGCGCTCGCCTGGTCTGGTCTTTGTCGCCTAGTCGCCAGTTTGCCAGTTTGCGAGTTGGCAGTTGTGAGTCGCCAGCGTCGCCTTCATCACACGCTAAACACACACACCAAACCCAAACAAGACAAAAATCGTCGCGTCGCGTTTTGCGTTTCGTCTCGTTTTCGTTACGCTTGTCGTCGTCGTCTTGCCGATCCTGCCCAGAGCGAGATAGAGAGGTAGAAAGAGAGAGGGAGAGGGAGAGAGAGAGATAGTGTGTGTGTGTGTGCTAGAATGACGGCACGCATGAATACGACGGCAACAATGGTGGCCCATATGGCGCCCAGTCGGCATACAACGCCCGAGCAGCTGGCCCGGCTCATCGATGTGCATTTGGGTGAGCTGCGCGAGGAGCAGCCCAACTGGATGCTGGCGCCATCGCCAGTTGCCGGGCGCGGTGTGTTTGCGACACGTGACATTGCCGCCGGCGAGCTGATATTTCGCGAGCACGCCTTGGTTGTGGGTCCGACTGCGCGGAAGGGTTCCCAACTGAATACGTGCGTCTGCTGCCACCAGCTGTTGTCCGCCAAGCGGTTCCTCTGCCCGCATCTGTGTACGCTGCCCGTGTGCGCTGAGTGCGCCGATTCGGAGTCGCATCGCAATGAGTGCGCTCACTTTCAGCGCTGGCATCCCAAGGAACTGGACGAGCAGGTGCAGCCGGATGTGAACGGTGCGCCAGCGGATGCTGATAAAATGGATGTGGTGAATCCGCTCTCGCTGCGCATTTTGACGGCGGTGCGCGTCTTCTATTTGAGCAAGGAGCAGCGTGCTCTGGTGGATGCCATGCAGGCGAATGCCGAGCGTGGCTATCGCCAGGAGATCATCAAGGCGGCGCAATGTTTCCGCAAATTCCCAACCACAGACAAACCGTTCATGGATCAGTTGTTCCGCGTAGTCGGCGTCCTCAATACGAACGCTTTCGAGGCACCATGCCGCGTCGACACCCACGAGACGCTGCTGCGCGGCCTCTTCCCGCTGACGGCGATCATGAACCACGAGTGCACGCCCAATGCCAGCCACTACTTTGAGAACGGGCGCCTGGCGGTGGTGCGGGCGGCACGTGCGATACCCAAGGGGGGCGAGATAACCACCACCTACACCAAGATCCTCTGGAGCAATCTCACGCGCGGCATTTTCCTCAAGATGACCAAGTACTTTGTGTGTAACTGCGACAGATGCAACGACAACTCTGTGAGTAGAGCCATCCACCATCCACTATCCGCTATTCGTCGTCCGAGATCCCTAAGCCAAAACTATTACATCTGCTATTTACTGAGATTCTATGTCCTGGAAAAGAGCCATGTTTCATTTCAAGTTGTGTGCTTTCCTTTTAAATGATTTGGCGAGCTTTAAGCAGATATGCATATGTATATAGACATGATGCTTTTGATGAGAACGATTAACCTTCAATCGGATTCAATCCGATGATAAGTTTTAAAGCTATTTTTCAATAACTAGCTCTGGGAATCAGATGAACTCATAAACATTGCTCACGAATCACTTTTCTAAGTTTTTAAAAACAAGCTGAAAATTGTAAAAATGATTATGAAAAGTTGAGTGCTTTTGCGAGTGGATCAGTGGCAATTCATTAGATCTTACCAATAGCCAGTCTATGAACAGAGGGGAAAAGCAAACTCTATTTAAACAACGAAACAAATTGTTCTTTAAATGTTAAAAGATTTAGTTCTATATTTATAAAAGAAAGCTTCTATCTGATTAAATTAAATTTATTGCCTGATTATAATGGAACTCGATTCGATAGTCATTGTAAATGCAAGATACTTTTCACTTCTCTTGAACGTCTAATTCTGGAATACGGATCTTGTGTGTGGTCTGCTCAATATCCGATTCGCCAAAGTAGATTGGAGTCTGTGCAGATTAGTTTCTTACTTGTTGCTCTTCGTCGCTATGAAAGGGGTGCACTGCCTCCATACACCGATAGACTGCTTCTTATCAACCTTACCTCCGTATTCATTTTTAATTTAATTTAATTTAATTTTTCTGTTCCCTTTAGACCGTCTCGTTATTTCTTCGCACTTTTTCTTAATCGCTGTCCTACTAATTATTTCTTGCATGAACCGTTTTGAAAAAAATCCATTCAGAGACATCCATTTTTATATTTAAAAACTCAATTTTAATCGTCCTGTCTCGTGAATACATTTTTCGCATGGGGCTTGACTAAACCACAGTAACTATTTTTTTTTTTTGTCTGATTGGGTTTTTTTGGGTTGGAACCATTTTGCATTAATTTTTTAATTACAATTTTATTTTAAATTGTATCTTTAAAATTATTCAATTCATATTGTTAGTTTTTGTATTTTTTCTGTCGACTGACTTTAGTTGCCATTAAATAAATGACAACATTTTTTTCTATTAAATTTAGTGAAATCCGTTTTCCAACCTAATTACGATCAAACCAATTTTTACCATGCCAAAATCTTATCACTTATTATTGAATCTTATTTAACACATTCTTGAGTAAAAATTATTGATTTTTAATTAGGGCTGACATTTTTTTCTCACAAATAAAAAATTGAGTTTGTGTTTTTTTTTTGTATACGCTCGTTGTATGTAAGAGATCATTAAGTACAATATTTAAATTATAAAGATTCGTTTCCGATTCGCTTTTGGGGAAAATTGTTTCCTGGAAAAATTGGCTCACAACGACCATTCACATTATGGGTTCGATCCGAAGGTTTCTTGAGATTGAGCCCCTGGGAATGGTCATCTCTAGACAGACATAAAACCATTATTGGAATTTATGAAATGTGAAATGTGCCTGTGTCTCTCAAGAAAATCTTTGAATAGAATCTGCAGCGGCGTGTGAGTGTTTGAACACATTTATGTGTCTGTGTGTATTATGTATGTTGAGCAAATATGCTCATCAAAATATATCGCGCTCTCTACCTTATGTCTATATACATATCTTTTGGATTAGATGAATAATAGCATTTGGCAGCGACATGACAAAAATACGCTTAATTAGATTAGTTGTATGACTTTTGCATGAACTTGCTCTGATGATGCAGAACTGGCCCGCAGACCCCGTAGAACCCCATCGACCCGCTTACACACTCATTCCTCATATATCTCATAGTGTACACAACTAACCTGTAAGTAGTTTGAGGTCGTGAGCGGGAACATGAGCGTGAGCTCATTAGTGCAACATGACCAGACCCAGACCCAGACCCAGAACCACAACACTGACAACTAAGCGGCACAGACACCTAAGACAGCTGCTGCTGCTGGTGCTCGTGGATGGAGGGATGCGGATTGGGGATGGATGTTGGGTTGGATTGTGTTGGGCATTTTCGAACATGAATGACATGTCCGTCCACGCCACCGCCCCCGCCCCGCCCCACTATATCGATACTATAGTGCATCCAACAGAGTCTCTATGTCGGGTTATGCAAATGACGCCGCCGAATACAAAGGCATACAAGCAGCAAAATAACTAAAAATGAATATATGAGTGGTCAGAACAGGTGGACATGTGCGGCTACTTAATGCTTTTCAATTTTTGAGTTAGCTGAGTTTCTGTTAAAAAATTAAAATGTTATTATTAGGAGCACATGGGTATCTACTCGTAAGCGTAACTGATTTGTTCCACAAGTGTCTGATTTTCCATGTTCCTATCTTTATATGCCAGACGTTGCAGCAGCTTAAGTAAATCCAAACGGAATTCTTAATCTACATTATGACTGAAATAGCTATTACAATAAGCAACAATAAGGTCAACATGATATATTTAAAGCGGAAAATTTGTTGAATAAACCGAAAAAGAAAATATTACAATGCGGGGACAGCGTTGGAAATGATCATTGCCAAGAACAACCAGTTCCAGTGCAGCAAAAATAAAATAAAATACTCGTAGTATTCCTCTCCAGCCATCGATGCCGATTATTTTTTCTTTGCCAATAAAAAACAAAACTCACTTGAAACTCAGTCTGATTTGCATTGCACTCGTCTCGTTTGCAGGAGAATGGAACCTATTTGGCGGCGCTGTTCTGTCGGGAGCAGGGCTGCAAGGGGCTGGTGATACCCGTGCAGACGAAGACACTGCAGCCGGACTGGCGCTGCCTCAGCTGTGAGAATGTATTCCCACACTCAAAGATGGCCCGCTATCAGGACTTTGCCCTCAACACGATCAACAATCGGATTAACACGTGCAGTGTTCGCGACATGATACATTTCATCAATGACCTGTGTCCGCGGTTCTGTCCGCCCTCCAACTATGTGCTCATCGAGGCCAAGCTCAACGTCATCTGGCGGATGACACGACTGGGCGCCGAGGAGTACTCGCCGGAGGAGCTGGCCCACAAGGATCGATATCGCGAGGAGATTCTGGCTATATTACACAAGCTTGGCGCTGGCGAGTGTACACTGAAGAAGCTCATCAATGAGGAGATCAAGTGACCTAATCCAGTGGGAGCCGACAGTTGACCGACCCCTCATCCAACTATGTGTGTGTCTGATTGTGTATGTGTCTGTTTGTGTATGTGTGTTAGTGTGTGTTAGTTGGGTCAGCTGTTGGCAATTGAGTTGTGGTATCTAGTGAAAAGTGTTTTTTTTCCCCCTCTATTTTGTAATCACTTAAGGAATACAATAAAAATCGAGCTCTTAACAAAAACATCATCGCCAACACTGTTCCACAGGAGACTTTCTTCCCCTACCCCCTTCTACCCCCTCCTTTGCTGCTCTCCCAAAATCAACATCAGCACAATACTTTCCTCCTTTGTCAATGTTTAAGACATATTTGTGGCAGCTGTCATGAGCTCAACCGAAAAATCGAATGGCAGAAACCAACTCAAATGGGATTCTCGCTTGTGTGAAAGTCGAAATGTTTTCGATTTAGAAATCTTGTCATTTGTCATTTCGATTAAAATAGAATTCTCACAACGAGCACTCAAATATTTATGGTTATGTAAGTACTTCATTCAAATTTGTCGAATAATTCCAATTTGGATTTGGCAGTAACAAACCCAAATCCAAAGTCTAATAATATTTTAAGAGTGTTTCCAAAAACAAAAAAAAATATATATATATACATATGTGGATGTGTAGAATGGCTCAATCTGGACAGAGCAATGTGAATAAAGTAATACAATGACTAGGAGCTTTAGACTGAACCAAGTGAACCGTGGGGATCTGCTTCGATATACACTCCGCGAAATTCGATTAAAGGCACTCGTGTTTATGGTGCTAAAACTGTACCATGCCTCAGGGGTTTTTGTTTACACATTTTATAACGGTGCTTCTTCTTCTTCTTCACTGTATAACGTTTGTCAAAGAAAATAGGGCGTTATACGAAATTTCCTTGAATGAAGTCTGAAAGATTTTTCCCTACTTGAAGCTGTGGCGGTGCTTCACTTATGATCTGGGCTGCATTCAGTCATCACAACAGGACCCCGATTTGTGAAATTTAAGGCCGTATGAGCTAGGAGGGTTATATAAGCCTGTTGGAAAAAGTTTTGGTGAACTTTATGGAGCATCAACCAGACCCAAAATTTCTTATTCCAACAGGATAATGCTCCAATACATGTGCCGCGAGCCGGTCGTGGGTGGTTTCGCGATAAGAATTTGAAGCTTTTAGAGTGGCCAGGAAGATCCAGGAAGATCACCCGAGCAGAATCCCATAAAGAACATGTGGGGAAATCTGATCGGTCGAGATTAGGGGGGTAATCGACAGCTTGAGACAGTTGAGCAGCTACGAAGGCTGTCGTTAAAGAACGGTCCAAAATCCCACTATCTGAGTTCTAAAAAGTTGTTGAATCGATATCAAATGGATTTTTTTTTTAGTTGTAATCAAATCTGGAGGCTGAACACTTTATTGATTCGTTATTTTCATGTATTTATTGCCTTCAATCGAATTTCGCAACTTAACCTCACTTTAAACAAAAAGAATTAATTAAAAATGTTATGTTAATGTTACAAATTTAATTCTTTTTTAATTTGACTTGTATTTAAAACAACTTTTCTGGAAGAAAAATCATTTTTTAAATTTTATTATCAATTTTATAAGGAAAAACTCAAGTGCCTTTAATCGAATTTCGCGGAGTGTATATCATATTGGGATCGAAAAGTTTGTGAAATTAGTTTTGAAATACTAAAAATCCAATGAATAACTTGCGGTATGGTTTATATATATTTTGTCAGAAAATGTGTGATACAAATATGTTATTGGCCAGCGTCAACAGCCAAGTCTATTAAGCTAACTAGTTAGGAGGCTTATTGCATTTGGTTTTTGGTCCGTAACTTAGGCTCTTTTCTTGGATTTTACTTCACACTCCGATGTGCACAGGTATTGTAAAGCACACCATATGATGAGGAGGGGAGCGTAACGAGCATTACAATTACAGCTGTTCACTGAAGAGATGAGCTTTGCCAAAGCCAAAAAAAAGCAACGATGAAGTCGTCGGAGAGACAGAGACAGAGACAACACAATTGAAACTGCACTTACATGATACGTATTCGATATGTGGTACACTTAGCATTACGTTGAGTTAATGACATGCACATACATATGTATATGTACATTTACATATGTATGTACACAGTGGGTTTCTCGAATCGATGAATAATAATTTGATGACCGATTGTAAAATTCCATTAAAATTGTATATCAAAAATTGTTGTTCCTTTTCTTTAATGGTACAGCAAATATCGTAATAGTAAATATAATTTTCAATCTATTAAAACTAAAGAAAATATATATATATATATATATATATATATATGTATATATGTGTGTGTGTGTGTGTGTGTGTATATATGTTTGTCTGCTTATGCACGCGGGCCGGGTATAAACGCAATTAATAAGTACTCCAAAGTACGCATAGGTTCAAAATAAGACTGTAAACAGAAATTGACGGTTGTGTTATTGTTGTTACTCCCCCAATTTTCCTACTGGATAAGTTCTTTATAAATAATTGATGAGCTATAGCCACGAATACACGTGCATCCATCTATGTATGTAGGCCTGCTTAGTACACACACACACGATGTATGTATGTGTGCAAGCATGTATGTATGTAAGTATGTGTGTGTGCATATATTGTCTATCGCCGCGTACTGCACGCAGTTGCATTTGCTTCTTTTTTCCCCAATTGTTCATTATATATTTTCCTTACAAGCTACACGCAAAAAAAAGAGTAAAAAATTACAATTTACATGTTCAAACATTGCCCCGCCCTAGCGCCCAATGAGAACAGAGCTAGCTGAGCGCCATCTGCTCGCAATTGGGTTTCTGCTTAGCCTTATTGGCCAGATAACGCTGCAGCGGGGGAATGACGAACATGACCACTCCACTGATGGCAATCATCACGCCCGCCAAGAGGAAGGCCGGCGAATACGATTTCGTTATGTCGTACAAACAACCTGCAATTAAATTGGATGTTCCAAAATTGTAGTTAAGTAGAAAGAGATATCGATTGCCACAAATCTTACCGCCTATGGGCGGGCCAATTAACGTGGCAATGCCCTGGAAGAGCAAGAGCAGCCCGAATGCATTGGTCAGCTTGTCCAGGCCCAACAGATCCACCAATATGACCGAGGTCAGACCAACATAGGCGCCAATGGTGAACCCAAACACACAGCAGTAAATGAGCAGTGAGTTGTAATCGTGGCACAGTGGCACCATTGTCGTGGCTGTAATGACAAAAATAAAAACACTCAACGGATTAGATTGAATCTTGAATTTTGATTTGATTTGATTTGGCTGTCACCACTCACCGATGCCGCTAACAGTGAGACAGACGTTATAGACGAGCAAGCGATTCACCCAAGGCTTGTCGGCTATATAGCCGAGAATGATGCGGCCAATGGTATTGGCAACGCCGATTGCTGAGATCAGATAGCTGGCATCCTTTGGGCTGATACCGAGCTCTTTCGCTTGGGCAACTATATACAGATAGGGCATATTGAAACCGATGCTTGTGCAGAAATTCGATACGGCGAAGATCACAAAGATCACATCCTTCAGCAGGGAGAAGTTCATCATTTCGGCGAAAGTGTCGCGCGTCTCCTTGGAGCAACTGATGCAGCCGCAACATTTGGTCACCTCCTGTAAAAGCATACAAAAATTACTTTAACTTTCGAAGTAATTAGAATCTACTCCAATCTTTAGCAAAAGCTTCACGTCGTGAGAGATCCGTATAGGAACTTTTCGTTTGACTTACATCCAAAAACCAGCGATGGAACCCAAACTCAATTGTTCAATTGCCGAGCAAGATATAGCCCAAAGTGGACATTCGTACAGTAAAGCCTAGCATTGCAGCCGAGTACATTAAATTTCGAATTTCATTTAAAATTGATTTTCTTCTACATTTCTGAAATTTGTTTCAAATATTTTTGTGAAAAATAGTATTATGTTGATGACAGTAGTCATCAATAGTGTTGAAAGAGAGAGAGAGCGAGAGAGAAAGGAACATCTCTTGTTCCGTACTACCAAGCAAACTGAACCGATTTCACGGGAAACCATTCTACAATTATTTGAACAATCTGGGAGACAGTTCACCCAGTCCACCTGATCACACTTCTTGTCTTCCTCCCACCAACTGACAGCCAACAGAATGGTTTTTTTCCGCAGACGTGTAGTTTGCATAACTGCATCGATTTTACATGTGATATATCTCAGTGTTAATGATCTAAACTTATGATGGATTTGAGTTCTAGATTCAAATTATAATATTTTTTGTTTAGCAGTGATAAGAACTTCTGCATTTTCACTAATAGCAATTGAAACAAGGGACGAACCGACTGCTTTGGCTGCCCGCTGCACATTCGAGGGGGGCAAGGGGATGGGGCACGGTAATGAGTTGGACGGCTACGCATGCCGATTAACATACACGCACATTGTAATGAGCCATACATAAGTAAGCAGCTCATGTAAGTTTAATTCCTGACGATCTAATGAATAATGAATGAACTGCAGCAGGTCGTGAAAGAGACAGAGAAACAGGTAGCAGTGACAAAATGTGGCACTATTGCAGTTAGTGCGTCTGTGTTCTTAACGCTGACAACAACTGGCTGGTTGCTCTTGCGAATGCCAATTATATATATCCTTATATATTGATAAAGATTCGCATGGCAATGACGCAACCACTAGCCGAGTTCTTTGAGGGCACCGAGATCTTTGTGACAGGTGGCTCCGGTGTTGTTGGCAAGGCACTGATCGAGAAGCTGCTCCGATCCTGTAATGTGCGACGCATCTTTGTGCTGCTTCGTCCGCGCCGAGAGCTGAGCGTCGAGCAGCGGCTGGCCAAGCTTCGACAGGCCGCGATCTTTCAAGTGCTGCGTGTCCAAAAGCCAAACGAGCTGGACAAACTGGTTGCCATACCGGGAGATGTCTCACAGAAGGTACTGGGCATCGGTGCCAACCACCTAAAGCTGCTCACCCAGGTGTCGCTGGTGTTTCACTGTGCGGCAACGGTACGCTTTGATGAACCGTTGCGCGTCGCCCTTCAGCTCAATGTGGGCGGCACTCTGGAGGCACTCAAATTTGCCGAGCAACTGCGCCATCTGCGGGTCTTTGTTCACGTCTCCACCTTCTTCAGCAATCCGTATTTGCAGCGTGTGGAGCCCAAGGTTGTTATCTTATCCAAATTAGTTCATTGCCTCGATAGCTGAGCTCTTCACACTGCCATCAATTTCCAGTACTATTCCTCGCCCATGGATTGGCGCCTGTGCCTGCGTCTGTTGCATGAGATCAAGGACGATGACGAGCTGGATGCGCTCACCCGCAAGTAAGTAGCAATGGCAATGGAATCGACCAACTGCCCAAAACTCCGTTCGCCGAGTAAAGTGAGCGCTTTTGGAACCGGTAAACGACATTGATTTCGAGGTTGAAGAAAGGGGTACGCAATTGAACTTTTTTTTTACATTAATCTCCATTTTTTAGACTGATTGTGGGATTTCCTAATACGTACACGTTTACAAAAAATCTGGCCGAATCCTTGATTAACGATTATCGTACACGCCTGCCCGTTATCGTTTATCGGCCTTCGATAGGTATGTACTTCGGAGTTAAGCTCCTCACTCTTCTACTCACTCTTTCATTTACTCTGCTTGCTTGAGTAGTTTTATTTGCGGTACGTGATCCGTTGCCTGGCTATGCCCCCTCTCTGATGGGCGCCATGGGTTTATTTTCGCTTGTTGGTGCCGGACTGCTCAAGACCGTATATATAGGAAATACGGTGCATCTGGACATAACGCCGCAGGATATGGGCATTAAGGGCATGATATACTATACCAAATGCGGTTACGATGCCTACCAGCAGGGGTAAGTACGGCAATACCCAATACCTCAAGGAGTATCTGAACTTTGATCCGTTTGTATCGTATCGTATCGTTTAGCACGCCTAAGGAGCTGTTGGTGTTTCAGACCTCATCTCGCACACACATACCGTACACCTTTAAGGAAATGGCTAATCACATGGATGACTACGATCTGTGGTACACTGGCGCCTTTCTCAACAATCTAATGGTGCCGGGCTGCCACTATACGGATAATCGTTTTGTCTACAAATTCCTAGTTTTTACCAAGCAGTTAATGCCCGCATTGCTGGTTGATCTGCTGATGGTGCTCTTCCGACGCCCACCGGTGCTAATGCCAATTATGCGTAAGCTCTACCACACGCTCGAGGTGATGAAACCCTTCATGCTCAACAACTACGATAGTCCCGGCGCCACAAAAATTCAGCACTTGTTGCAGGAAACCAAGGGGTATGTTTGTTTTACTTTTGTTTAAATTTGTATACTTATTTTGTACATCATCTTCATATGCAGCACCGAGTTTGATCTATGCGAAGAATACAGTACGAATTATAATCCCGAGCGCCTGACCTCCGCCTGTAGTAATATGATATTGAGCATACGCCATGATCTGCTCAAAGAGCATCCGAGCACTCTTCGCCGTGCCCAGCTTATAATGCGCATGTAAGTAGTCGAGATACAAATGTAATCCAATAGATACTGATTGTCATCTATTTCTGACTGCAGCAAGACAGTCGTCTACAGAGCCATACTCATATATCTGCTCTACAAGATGCTGAGCTGGCTGTGGTATCACTTTCTGGTCTAGTTGCCGAGACGATATTCGATTTCGAATTGTTTTTATCCGTGGAATTTCAGAGAAGCACTTAAACGACTTTACAAAGTCTCAGAGCGTTTCAGTTGACACTTTGCAGATTCTATATCTATAGTTTTGTTAAACGTTCAGCGTGTTTTAAATGTCTGTGACCATTTACTAATATTGAATATCTTTTCTAGATTCCTCCTGCTTTCGTGCATTTCACTTTTAAAATCAGTCTGTAGTTTTCGAATTTACATTTTGTTGAATTTTTGTCAAATCACCTTAGCCTCAATGTGTCTGCAGGAAAATTGTTACTCTGGTTTAAGAACTCTGCTTCCAAGGATATTTCTACTTCGGCGGACCGAAGGAATGGTTTTTTTTTTGTTAGCTCTAAGTACCCAATCACTAGGATTATCCAAATAAAACCTTTGGCATGTGAAAAGAACAACAACAAATGTTTGCATATAGCAAAGCTTACCTGACTCTGGACCAAAGGATGGCTCTGTCTTAGGGAACCATAGCGCTTGATGATGTTCGAGCCAGACCGAGAGCGGGAGAGTTCATTGCGGGAGCTGACGTACTCCGGTATATTGTGCAGAGAGCCCTGAAAGTAGTTAAATGGAATACATATTACATACTTAAGTCTGTCAAGTTTTCTATTTAAATTATTTATTGGCTCGACCTTTGAAAAAGGTTGGCCGTCATCTATCTTTTAAAATGTATGGGTCTAGGACTTATCGATGTATCCGTAGGGGTATATCGACTTCTAATCTTTGTTTTCTATCTTACAGTTTCCTTCACTTTAAGTAACGATAATTTGTTTCCAAGATTCAAGTCTTTCCAAAACAAAAGACAAAAAAGACTCTTTTACTTTCGATGCCTGAGTATAAAAATGCAATCAAATATTTATTGAAATTATAATTTTGTTTTTTAACCATTTGACATAAGCGAATTACACTGAACGTATAGCAGAGCGTGGTTGGCGCTTACCTGGTAAAGGGCATCCGGGCGGTACATGGTGCCGCTGGCACTACGCTCCCGATGCACCTCCCACAGGGGCATCAGTTGCGGCTGGCTAGCAAATTGGCGGCCGAGGTCATTGTTGCTGATGCTCTTCACCACCGTTGGCGCATTGCGGGTCTCGTCATTCAGCATTCCATTCGAGTTATTGTTCTGCGAAGATCTACGTTTAGCAGGCAATAGCGGGCAGCTGGCCAGGATTAGTGGTTGCACTTACCAGGCCGGGTCTGAGATTGTGGCCAACGCTGTTGGAGCGACAGAGACCATTGCCTCCACCGTTGCCGCCGGTGGTAGGTGGCGCATCTGTGCGCTGTGGCAGCTGCAGATATTGATCGGCTGCTGGCTTGAGTGCCGTCCCTGCTTTGAGCGGCTCCAGTTCGGCAGGCGTGACATTTTGATCAATAATCGCCGCCTTTTTAGACAGCTTGTGGACCTTGGGACGCGGCGCCTCCAGTGGACGGAACATTGCACCGAATATGACACAATTGAGCACGATGCCGCCCATGATGAGCATCGCACCACGCCAGCCATAGCTGCCAATGAGCACCTCCGTCACCGGCGCAAACACAAAGGTGCCAAAGCCTGAGCCACAAACAGCAATGCCGGTGGCCAAAGATCGACGTGCCTCAAAATACTGTGTCACGCTCACAATGGCCGGCAAATAGATAAGGCCAAACCCAAGGCCGGTGCCCAACCCAATGGTGACAATCAGCGTGGCCACATTCTGGGCGAACATGCTAAGAACAATGCAGACGGCGGCCAGAATGGCCCCAGCAATGGTCACCGCTCGACAGCCATAGCGATTGACAAAGGATGAGCTAATGGGACCTATAGTACACAATTACACCGTATAACAATTGTAAGGAGATGAACTGAGATGAATGCGAAACTCACCCGACGAATAGGTAACGCCCGCCATTATAGAAGCGATCAGGGCCGTGTAGCCATTGCCCTCATTGAAGTACCTGAGAAACTCATTGTGGAACAGGCCAAAGGAGTATGTCATGCCATCGGCTAAGTGTAGAGTCGCAAAAGGATTGTTTATTGAGTTAGTTGAGCTTTTATTATATTCTATTCGTTTCTATTTTCTTAATGACCTATTCTGTATTCTATTAAAGTTTATCTAGATTCAGTATTCGCTTTTCAGAGATTTTCCCTTCTGCTCCTGTTAAACTTTATCTAAGTTGATGAAGTATCTCTTATTTATCTCTTATCTTTCTCTATATATATATTTTTTTTTAATTCTTTATGCTTTCCATAAATTAAATCGAAAAATTGTGTCATGCATATTGTCATAAAATCCAATTGTGCTCTTGGTTTAACTCCTAAATTTGTTGTTACCCCGAAAAAGTAGGCAACATGCTTTGGAAGCCTTCTTACAGTTGCTTAAAATTGGGTGTCTATTTTAACGAATTTTCAACAGCTGCTCATAAATCAGTTAAGCGGGCATTTAATGATACATTTCCATCTTGGACAAAATTTGGATTTGTTTTTTTTTTTTTTTGGCTGCTACTGTTTGTCAGCAATGCTACTGACGACATGTTTATGGCCCAGAACTAAAGCCGATAAGCAACTATGTGCGATGGCCAAATGTGTCATTTCTTTTGAAATGGCAGTTACCCCTCGATAAGATTATTCAACCAATTACCCAATTATTAATTATGCATTTGTTTGCCATTGCACAAGTGGCTGTACTATGCACCCTTCATCTGTAAATCTGTCTCTCTACCACAGACCCCATTTTCAATACCCAAATGCGACACTAGACACTAAATGCATAATAAATCTGCTGTTAACAAACATTTATGGCTCAGCGCTAATCACGTCTGGGTAACAAATTTGATTTGTACGATTAGCGCGAGTTTTTATGATCCATCGCTGATGTCGCTCGCCATATCATATGCCTGCCAAGGTTTCATTTCATATGTATTTTGTAGTTGGTTTTTATTAATTTATGAATGCAGCTTCATGCTGTTACCATGTGACTGTGTCAGGCCAATCAATTGGCCCAAAACACAAGCCCTACTGGAAGTAGTACAAGCAATAAAATCAAAATCCACAAATGCCAGCTTGTGATTTCACGGCTAACTTGTAAGCAATCGTCAAAGGCGAGCATTGATGATTAATCACATAATCTAAGACTATTCGTTATCAATGCTCAAATACTTTGATATCAACCCCATTTATTGGATTACAGATTAGACGTCAGTGTATTTGAAGCATTCCTGCTACTTTGTTTCCGTCAGTTGTCATCAGTTAGGCCCCATATACATTAGAAATGTTTGATAACGAGTCCATCTATTGTTGTGTGCTTAGATATGTCCATGATAGGAATTAGTTACTTCAAGGCCTTATCGCATTTATTATAAGCACTCAAAAAGAGTTGTATTCAAAAACGAATGCTCTACTCTATTTCTGTTAGATTAAAACAAATACTATGCATTTGTGCTTGACAACATTCGAGTCCTGTGACTTCTTAGTTCTTATCGAAATGCTTTTACAATTAGAACTAATTGATTATACTAAAATATTTAAGCGGTTATTTAATAAAAGTCTTCTGAGCTTCGATTGGCTCCAGCTGCATAAATATTCTAAATTGAATAGTTTTTTTTAGTAATTAATTGAATTCGGGATGAGCACTTACTGACTATGTGAATCATGAAGGAGCCATAAACAACAACCCAGCCCCAGCCGCCATCTGGCGGCGCCGGCATTTCATCCAGATCCATTTCCATGTCGCAATGCAGCTGCTGCTGCTGTTGCTGCTGCTGTTGCTGCTGCTGTTGCTGCTGCTGTTGTTGTTGCAGCTGTTGAGATTTTCTACGTGCTGGTGGTCCGTGTACCATTTTGGCGTCGTGTGGAATGTGCGATGCCTCCTGCTCCTTCTAATCCTACTCCTACTCCTCTTCTGGCTGCTCCTATAGCTTTCGACTCTGCGACTCTCCCTCTCAGTATCTCTTTCTGTATCTGTCTGTGTCTCTCTTGTTTATCGCTGTGCGTGCTGTGTGTGTGTGTGTGTGTGCGTGTGTGTGTGTGTTCCAGTTGTAGGTGTACCCTATGTGTGCTGCAGCTGCTGCGGCATGTTGTGCCGGGTCCAAGCGGCTTGACTGAAATAAGATTTACAGGCAATTAAAAATTGTCATTCACAGCTTGAGAAGTTACAAATTGCATTTAAAATCAAGTAAGCTTAGTTTGAATTACTATATTATATACCTCTATATATATTATATATGTATAAACAATAAGTAATCTATAATAACTTTTAAAGGTAGATTTGAATCCGGATAACTGGATACATCAAATATCCGAAATTACATTTTTAAGACTATAAGTGAAAAATAGTTTATTTTTAAGTTTATTTTATTTGATCGATATCTCCTTTTAAAACTATTTTTAGGGCTCGCGCTTGTGCCAAGCAGCTGATTTCAGTTCGAGCTGTTATAGAGAATTTCACAATATATCTGGCGACTGTTTTATTTTAAATAATAATAGATTTAATATAATTGACAGCTGGTTTTACGGTATCTGTATTCAAGAAGTTACAGATTAGGTAGCCGAATAGACATACTCCAATTTCATTTGCAACATGATTTCGATTTCATTTTGTTAAATTTAAAAAGAAATTGAAAATTGTAATCAGAAACATTTGAAATTGGCTTAGCATCGATAATCAAAATCGCTTCATCGAATTCTCATGGACTTTTAATGATTTAGTAATTTTAGTTTAACCGTAACAAATATCATAATTAAGTCAATATATACACGACTTTGCAATCCGACAAATAGAGACGGAGCGCTGCAGCTCGCTGATGTGAGAAAAACTGAATGGAATCGGTTATCACATAGAAGCTCCACCTTCTGAACTGTCCCATAATCGCGCAAAAAATAATATAATTATAATACAAAATGGGTAAGTTCGAATTTGAAATACCCTTTCACAGCACTTGCTTGCATCAAAATTGATTTGATTTTTTTTTTAAATATGACAGATTGTGCTTTGGGCCTGCACTGTGCACTGTGTCTGAGCTGTATTTTATAGAAGATCTTATCTATCGACAGATGCCTTCTATGGCTGTCGGAGGGGTTTCCTGCATTACACGACATAATCATAATACCCTCTGCAAGGGTATAACTAAAATCAAGCCTTATCTGCGAACCGACGCGAGATGGGGGGCTCGGAAGGCTATGGCTGTGCCATGATCCGATCAATCTAACAAATGGCAAAGTAAGAACAGTTTTTATGTAAAAATCACTTATTGAGTGGCCTTGGTTATCAGGTCTCAGACCCCCAGCGGTTGTGTTGCTGGCAGGCAATAAACAATTTATATTTATAATAATGATAGGTCGTCGTAAAAATCCAAAGGTATATACGTACGCGAGATTCGTGATAATCATAAAGAAACGCACTCATGTCAATTAGTAAGTGAAAACTGAGGCAATTTGAGTCAATTTAGCATTTTTGCAATACACACATGTATATTTTGGCTTTACATTTTTCGGAATATTTGTTTGTAGTCTGGGCTGTAAAATGCGGTTTTTTTCTTTCAATATATTAAAGTTGATAAGATTTTTGAATCACGCGCTTGTCGCTCATTAAAAAACATTGTGGCTGGCATATTTGAAACGCCTGTAAAAATGTGTTAATTATTTTATTTTTGTGTTTTTCTGGACTATCGCTGACGTCAGTTGGTTAATCGCCTTATACAGAGACAACGATTGCATACTTAAGCGTATTTACATGTTTACATCCATACATATTTAAAATGTTCTCAATGCTCAATGTATGCTCAATCAATGTTGTTGTTTTTGCCATCAAGTAAGAACAATGCGCAAGAGTTGCAACAATGTCATACGAAGACAATAATGCCACAATAATGCACAGCAAGCACAATATGTAAACGTATCTTTGTTTGTATGTACGTTATATGCAATAAAGAAAACCACAACAAAGCATAACAAGGAAGACTTATTTTAATGACGACGAAAAGATACCCTTCCAGCAATGAATGATCCTACATAA
The DNA here is from genome assembly GCA_035042055.1 of Drosophila macrothrix. Lineage (NCBI taxonomy): Eukaryota > Metazoa > Arthropoda > Insecta > Diptera > Drosophilidae > Drosophila > Drosophila macrothrix. The sequence goes on from JAWNLX010000587.1 coordinate 24,727,389, forward strand.
TTATCTAGTCAAATAGTATCAAAGATTCAAGTGCGCATATTTCACTTTGTATATACGAGTTCTTAAGTGATAATTCTTTTAAAGGGATTAAATACACAGAGAATAGGAAGAAGTATTCTTGATTCAATCATGTGACATTAAGGTGGTAAAAAGAAGAACTTGTATCTGAATAATTTTCTTTAAAGTTTATTGAAAACAATGCACATTGACGAGCGAAGAAATTTGTATCATGTCGAAATTATAATTTAAAAATTAAATAATTAAAATTATAATTTAAAATTGACAAATTTAATATTAAATGAAAGAGATTATCTTAAACCAAGATTCTTACCAGCTTAAAATAAGATAATTGTTCTCATTTTTAGAACAGATTCTTAATTTGAGTTGTTAGCTTTTCATTCAGGTTAAGAATCTTAATTTACGATTTGCCATTGTAAAACATTTTTGCACTAAGATCTGCAAAATACAGGCAGAATTGGTTTGGTTTTGGGAACAAGTAGACGGACTCAGTGAGTCATAGCACTAAGCAGAGATCACATGTATTTTAAAATGCACACAAATGTATACACAACCCACTGAAAGGAGAAAATGAGAACAAAAATGGTCTAGTTTCCTGCCCGCTGACGATCAGCTAATATACGAATATTTCTACATATATGTATATACAGAAAAGTATATTCATAGCTGAATGTATTATGTATGTACATGTGTCATATGACGATAACAACAACAACAATATGTGTCACAGTCGAACGAAACAAAGCAACTTCATCAGAATACCGATTGGGGCAGCTGAGGGGCGTCTCCACAAATGAGAACAACTAGTGGATTATCAATTAGAACAGGGCGCCTGCGCCAAAGTTTCACTGGCCACAATTGCAGTCGCAGTCGCAATCGCAGTCACGATTTACGTCTCACAATCACCGCCAAAAATCATTGTACGGCGGCGCTGAGCTTTGTGCAATCAGAGGCAATTAAAATGTCGTGAGGTATCTGAACCACAACTCAAAATAAAATCTCCATCACTACAGTCATCAAATGCGTTGAAACCCAAGAAAATTCCATATATACATATATATATATATATATGTATGTATGTAGTTTATGTATTTTTAAATGAAATCAGAAGTCTTGACCATGACTTTCAGTCGGTCGTAGATAACTAGATGTTGGTCCTAATCTCGTGACGTTAAATTACCTACAAAGAAAAAAAGTGATTATAACAACGACAACAAAAACAATAACAGCTAGATGAATCGAATATTGCGCATACGCAGCGTGAAGCGGTAAACTAATTGACAGACTTGTTTGCTTGTTTGCCACCCACTCATTATACTTAATAGAGAAACAAAAGAAGCGCTGTCTCTTGAAAAACGCAAAAAACTAAAAACGACTCAAATCGCATTTCTTCAAAGATATAGTTTTTGTTTCAAGTAGTCGCAACTTAACTGCTGACAACTATTATGGTCGGTTTTATTAATTAACTTAGTTAACAAGCGCCGGCAAACTTAAAATAAATGATTATTTAACTGAAGCAATTCGGATCTGGCGCTAGAAGATAATTGAATATTGGATTAACAAACTACTTGGAAGTATCTAACTTACTAAAATCTGAATTAAAACTGGATTTTTGGACAGGGCAGAATAATAACAGTCTTATCTTAAATGATATTTGAAACATTTCAGAGTTGATTTCGATTTTAAATTAATTATTCACAATATAGCTCATTAAGTGAGTATCAGTATTTATATTTTTCAGCTTAAGGCAGGAATAAGATTAAGGGCATTCGCTATGTGGAATGAACTGTGATTCTGTGGAAATACACAGCACTTGCTCGTGCCAGCTCTGGCACGGGTTCAATGCAATCTTGGGATTGCACTCAATTATATTGTTAGGCGAATTGGTTTGGGTGTAAAGTCGAGTTGTGTATCGGTCAGCGACCGATAACAGCATAAGTACGCTCGGGTTTATCGAGTGGGGCGTCACTTTGTTGCTCGCCCGGGCATCGCATGAATGCGTCACGCTTTGATTTCTGATTTGTGGTTGGTGGCTACTTGTTTGTGGTTTGTGTTAGCGGCATACTGACCTATCCCTAGCCCTGGCGCAGAATTCAGGTGAATTGAATGTCAAATTGACTTGTAAATTGGCAATAGGGATGGTGTGGATTGGTGATCTGAGTAAAGGGGGGAGGAGGGCTGTTTCTGGCAGCTTTTGCGTTGTAGTTGTTATTGCTGCTCTTTTGCTGCAAGTCGTTGAACTCAAATAAACAAATAAACAAAATGCCAATGTCATGAGTGCAAAAAAGCTAAGCAGATAGATAGAGAGAGAGAAAGAGAGAGCGAGAGAGAGACAGAGAGAACGTGTGAGAGAAAGATGCGCCTTCGGAGACTGTACATTTGCATCAGTTCAGTTTAATTCAGTGCAGTTCAGAGTTCAATTCACTTTTTAATAGATGAGTAGAACGATACAAATCGGGAAGAGATCTCTCACCTTGGTGAATGCTGCTGTTAAGAAACGCTGATGCGTTTTCATCTTGGACGCATGAATGGAAATGCGAATGCGAATGCGAATGCGAATATGAATGTGAGTGTGTGCTCATGTGAAATGATGAAGTAAATGAATGGCATTTATGAGGTTGTAGGCCTTCTGGACAAACTGTCGCAGTAGCATTCTGATTCCTTCCTTGTCTTCATCTCTCTGCCTCTCACATTTTTCTCCTACACTGTTGCCGTCTTTATCAGCTGGATTCACACTTTGTTCGTTACAGATAGCATTTTATGTAGTAACATGTCTGGTACGATAATGCAGTCGAATTGTGCATTCAGACAATTTAATTGCTTTACCCTTGGCTTGGATTCACGCCACATCACTTCAACTTACCCGAGCCACCTCGCAGCAAACCAACTTGCCCCCATCCTCCCATTAACTGGCAAGGCATCCTTTAGGCATGGCAGTCGACCTAGTGACACCAATGCAGCTGAACCACAAAGGATCCCTTGATTCGTTTGTTCATTTTGACACCGATTATAATTATTTATACCAGAATACCAGAATATCTACATGTATTTTTTAGATTGAAATCTTATCTGAGAATTATAACTATTGCAGTTTAAGCAAAATTGACATATTACTTTTTAATTCATATGGGCTTAAGTAATTGACTTCTAAAAATATTAAAATATTGACAGCAAGATACAAATACTTTTATTACGCAAAAGAGAAATGAATAATAATGAAAAAAATAAAGTTCAGTAAAATATAATCTTATATGTACATAAGAAGATAATATTTAAATCATCTGTTATATTGAATACGATTATTTCAAGATAAGATACATAACATGAAATAATTCAGATAAAAAGAGCCCCTATACGCAAGTATAGCTAGGTATGGTCTGGTATTAGCTCTATCTGTGCTTTGTTGTTGACTGGCTGGCTGGCTAGCTGGCTAGCTGGCTAGCTGTTTGGCTGGTTGGCTGATTGGCGAGTTCATTGCCAAAGAGCACGTTGCGCACTTTGAGGGATTTACGCTTTCTGTGGGACGCTACCTGCGGGCTAACGGTGCCCATCGATAATATCGCATGTGCTTCTTGCTGACAGTGCACTCGCTGGTGTGGCAGCCACTTGTGGAGCGCTTATTTAGAAAATGTTATTAACTGTCTCAATGCACGAGCACCTCGCACACCCACCCACACACAAATCTACACACACTCACACTCGCGCAGTCTTCCCGCTCGCATACAATATATTTTGTATATTTTTAGTTATTTTTTTTATATGTTTGAAATCGAAAGAACTTTATAAATAGTTGCACGTTTCGGTTGATCCGATATATCTTAACTTGGCCCATGCATGCTTTGCATTTGGCCAGTATCATTTTTATGGATATATGTCGCATATACATATGTAGGTACTGATCTTACCTTGTCTTCCGTTTCCTGATTGCTCTTAAATTATTGGTTGTTTCTTATTTTCTTTGGGTGTTTCTATTATTTAATTTATTTTGCACTTTAATTTTGTTTTTTTTTTATTTTTCTTTTTACAATTTTAAAGTGTTCTTTGACTACATCCCCTTGGGGCACTTCACTTTGCACTCGATGCGCGTCGCTGGGCTGCCGATTTGGAAATAAAACCGCGTCAACTTTTAAACAATGCGTTTATAAAAATTGAAAATCAATAAAACTGTCCAAAATAATAAAACATAAAAAAATACAAAAAAAAATAAGGAAAACAATTGCAAATACGTAGATTTTTAATATATGTTGAGTATATGTTGCCTGTCGGAGTGTCACGGGAATCGAAAGTCAGTTTGGATGGCTTCTGGTTGCAACTGGCTCTGGAGTGGGGAACAGCCGTTGCCGTTGTCGGTGCGCGACCAAATAAAACCAAAAGAAGAACAAATTATGGCGATGCCGCGCTCTGATCGCGACCAAACCAAATCTACAAATGACTGGCAACTCTCTCGCTTCCTCTGTCTCTCTCTCTCTCTCTCTCTCTCTCTCTCTCTCTCTCTGTCGCTCTCGATCTCACTCTCGCTCTGTTGCTATCGCACACTCACTTGCTCAGTCGCTATCATTGCGCCAGAGGCGAGCGCGCTGTTTCTTTCTTATCAGTTGTGTCACTTCCAAGAGAACGTGCGAGAGAGAGCGAGAGCGAAAGAGAGCACACATCGAACATAATCTAATTCGAATTATGAACTCTTATCAGAGATTGATTTTTAATCGTCAACTTGGCGCCTCGCTACATGGCTCTTTTCTTGGATGGGACAGCTGGGTGAAGGGGCGATGGGGTACAGCTGCTGCTCAGTGCCTTGTGGTCGGGGGTGTAGTGTTATATTAAAATTAGCATATATTTTATTCAATAATTTTGTATATACAATAAGCACGCTCAACTAACTATCCACACATACATATGTGCACAGTTATATATATACACACATACATCCATGCATACATCCATGCACACTTGTGCTCTCTCCCTTTTGCACTTTGGTGAGTAAGCTCTACAACTTTATGCAGCAGTTGGCAACATGACAAAAGCTAATATATACATAAATACATACATTTGTAGCTATTAGCTACCTAAGAATCTCAACAAAATTAGTCAGAGAGCAGTGCAAATAGAATATAGAGCAGTTTACAATAACATGCGAAATAGAACATACATACATACATACATACATACATACATACATATGTACATACATACATACATATGTACATACACACACACAAAATTCAATAAATATAATTGTGTACATACATTTCTTTTTAGAGGAATCAGAGCAGTATATTGCTCTGGAGTAGAATCAATCCTGTTCTGATTATTGTTGCTGATTGTTCTCTCTCAGAAATAAAAAACAATATTTAAAAAATAATTAAACAAATATTCGATTCCATAGCACAGCGAAAAGCCTCTACAATATACTGACATCATCATAAGTTGAACTTTTTATTTATTTTATTTTACTTTCCTTTTATACGAAACAATGCTTCTGATTAAACTTTCATTTTTCACTTTCTTTCATATATTCTTATTCAATTCAGGGTCAAACATTTGCAGCTACTATAATAGATTTAAGGCTTAAGATATACGTATGTTCACAAAAGGCATTATCTTTATGGCACTGGTTTAGAGTATATTGGGCGCCGGTGTAGTACAGATAACAAGCCTTTTGCTTCAATTTATGTATGTTCAATCGTAACGCACTTTACTGTCTAATAGGAACTTTAAAAATGTATTTGCTGGAGAAGTGTGTGGTACAGTGGGACCCTTTTGAGCATACACAAAGCAAATTTTAATTACTACTTAAGTGATATAATGCTAGCATAATGTATATTAAACAAAGCCCACAAACAGATTTGAAACAAGCCTGGAAGGCTAGTTTTTTCCAGCCCAAAACCAAACCGTAAACTGAAACAATCGTTCAGCTTAAAACAATAAATTACTGTGCACAATATATATTTGAATTGCATCTATTGTTTCCAACTGTGAACGTCATTCCACTGTGCAGTGAAAACCGTTAGTTTTGAATGACTGTAGGAATGTTCGCACTCGCCGCCTAATTATCTGAGTAAACAAATTTAAAATATGCAAGGTGTGAGCGAAATTGACCTATGCCTTATTAACTTTCATTAACGCGAGTCCATCTGCTTTCTGGCCTGATTGATTGACGTACGAGGATGCAGTCGTTGTGGGTTTAGGGGGGAAAGAATGGGGGAAGCAATTCTTGAGTACTGCCTACCGATTGTTCCAACGCCGGCATCCGCATTGGTTGGTTAACCTGATCGAGTCCATCAACTGCAACTCAGGCCCACTTCTCACTGCTAACGCAGAAGAGGACTAGAGCGCAGTGGGGCAATGTGGCGGGCGATGGACAACTCGTGATCGTTCCTCAATGCTCAATGCGCCACCCCAGCTGGCGCGGCTCTCCCCGTATAGATCCCCCTTACCCCGACACACGATTTACGATCAACGTAAAGCGACCTGATAAGCACCCTTACTACCCTGTGTACATATGTACATTTGAGCGTTATTGATAAGCGCACAGATTGTTGTTCGCATCGAATTTAATACGCAACAACATCAAATCAGCAATGTAGTGCATTCCTTATGATGCAGCAATGCCCAGCAGCAATGCCCGAATACCCTATCCGTCTGTGTGATACATTTTTCAATATATATCTTCTATATAGGAATTGTACATTTCATATATAATGTATATTATTTAATATTTTCTAATTTTTTTTTTTTTTACTAAAATAATGCTACCATTTCAAACATTTCCACAACGCTAATATGCTCTAGTGGGGTTTGCAGGCAATACAGGCGTTTGCCACGCCCCTTCGAACTACATATTTGCGGTTGCCAGTTGCAGTAAAGTGTTCGATAAGCAGACTTTACAGCGATAACTGCTTCGATTACGATTGCAAGCCGCAACTGCAAATAGAGTGGAACGGAATTTAATTATGTGCACCCTCTGGGGCACAGGAGCGGAGTTTGAGAAATCGGGTCGCCCTTGTGAGATTTGTGTCAGTGTTGATCAATATTAAAAATGGTCGACTAGAATGCTCATTGCTGAAATATATATTTTGATTTATTTTATTCCTTTGAGTAAGAGCATTTAAAGTAAACATATTCACATTTATTGGGCGTTTTTTGCAGCCGAGCAATCAGAATGGAAGCGATCGTCTTGAATCAAGTTGAAGACGATAGTTCGCACAACACCACATCCTACATCGAGGAAATTGTTCGCGCTAATGTATTTAAGTCCATCTGCGAGGAGAATCTGCAGCAACTGGAAGACGAGTTGCCGCCATGGATGTCCTTTAATAAAGTGGATATGGAAGTTCTGAATACCGAGATGCTTGACCACAGCATTGGCACCCAGACCGACATAGAAGGTGCACAAATGGCGATCAAAAAGTATAGCTATATAACCTGCCTGTGGCTAGTCATAGCATTGCTATTGGCGTTCATTATACTGCCGTATGCACTAGTTTAAGTAGACACTATCAAACCGCACTCCGCTCGTGACACAATAGTTAGTTATTTTTAAAACGAGCATTGCTATTTTAAGCCTTGCTCCCCACTTGTGACAACTACAGATAGCGCCCGTTGCTGCTACTTCCCATTCCTATATAACCTACCCCCCCCCCCCCCCCCCGTACTGCACACGCATTGCAAATTTTCAATGTTTTGTGTTTGGTATTTTGATTCCTATTGAGAGAGACTTAGATTACCATAAGAAAATCAAAAATTGAAAGAAAAAATTGAAATTCATAGCAAAAATTCATTGTGTGCCCCGAGAGATGGCGATAGCGACATTGACACCCAATCGAACCCAATATTAGCTGTCAATAATTAACCCATATATGTATCTATATTTACACATATACACCAAATAAATACTAGAACTGGGGTGAAATTCCATTCGAGATGCAATTAATGGGCAATGGCCTCAATGCAACTTTGATAAGCGACACACGCTTCAACACTGCACATATATATAGGTGCATTCAACCTGACGGGGCAGCCCTGCCCCCAACATAGAGACAAGTATCTCAGTGCAATGACACTGCGACAATTGCACCTTCTCAGAGGGTATCGTACCCTAGTTTCCTTAGTTAAGTGTCAAGGTACAGAGTAATAACAAAAATAACGACCGTTCTAGTTACAAATCTTACCATATTATTATAATACTCTTTGCAAGGGTATCCAAATGTCCGAGTACTTCATCTGCTCGCAGCATTACTTCAAATTGTGTAATTTTTTACACTTAGCATTAGTACACATTTTGACACTTTAAATGTATCTTATTTTTTTCTTCAAGTCGAGCAAATTAAGCCATATTGCACATTTAGATATGCTTAGAAAGGTTCGCCAATCGTTATAACTTATATCGTAATAATGTATAAACCAAAATAAAACGTTGCATAAACATTTCCTTCAGTATTTACTTCATGTGCATATACATTTCACAGCTAATTCAAATTGAATTTCATTTCAATCATTAATATTGATTTGATTACTGCGCTTTTGCTTTGCTTTTTATTTCTTTTGTTTTTGCTTTGTTTTATAATGTTGTTATGCATATCTGTTGTTCTTGTTGTTGATTTGTCAATCAGTTGTCATTGCCGTTCGCTGTTATTCATTGGAATATATAGGCATTGGCCTGTGTGCATCGAACATGAAAATTACCCTCTCCAACCCAACCCGCCAAGTGACACACGCACACACACAACGCCAAGTGGCGAAAGTGGCACAACATAGATTGATGCAAATTAGCTGACAAAACATGCAATGCAAATATATACATCAATTTGTGTCTTAGTGTGCGTGTGTCTGTGTGTGTGTTTGGTATTAATAAATCAACTGTACATTATTCAGCCATTTTGTTTTGCATACTCAATACCATACACAATACAATGGCAGCCTAAAAGCAGGCAACAAGAAACTGGAGAGCTTGTTAGCCCGCCAGAGAAATGAGACACGATGAAGATAACGGGGAGAGCAGTGTGTAGGGGGGAAGGGGGTTGTTTGCATTGTTGCCGCCTTCTATTTAACATGCACTTGCTCATTGTGCTGTATTAATAATGCAAGTCACTGCATGTGTGGGTGTTTGTGTGCAATTTGAGCGCATTGGGAGCCTTCTCTCACCTGTTGAGGGCTTCCCTAAAGCGACGTCAACAGCAACAGCAGCAACAGCAGCAGCAGCAGCAGCAGCAGCTGTAACATAAACCGGGCTAAGCATCAGATTGCACATGTAATTACATACACACACACGCTTAGATATGTTTTAGGCATTAGGGTTGAGCGAACCAACATTTTTAATTGAGCTTTAATTTCACTCGATGACCCTTAACCTTAAATGCAGTCGTGCGAAATGTTAGTTTTCTATGCTCGAGCTACAAATAAAAAGATTTTTTGAATAAATATTTGTTATTTTAAATACAAAATGCCAGATCTATAATAAATTAAAGAACATCTACATTTTCTTAATCTCATTTTTGTTGAAAAGGCTAAGATTCGATCTTAAAAAGAACAGTATCCAAAGTTGCTTCCTGTTAGATTTTATTTTATATAAGCATATATTGTTAATTATGAATATATCAGAATTATACGTTTTTATCATTCCTTCTTTTACAACTTCAAATTTGTCGATGACAATATAAATTCGTAGAGCTTTGATTTTTTGCACAAATGCTGCTTTCTATTGGCAAAAACAAAATACTCACTCTGACTCAATGTCCATAAGCCTACGCAGTTGCTAATTATGTAAAACTTATAAAAAGCTTCAGTGGCCATCTATACATACACATACACACACACACACACTCACACACGCAGAAGCCTTGCCTTTTACTTAAGAACCTTGACCATAGATATAGTATTTTGCATATAAAATTTGTTGGCTCAAAAGTGCATTTCATACACTGACCAACAAAAAAAACTTGTACAAAAGATTAGGTTTGCTGAATAATAGAAACATTATAATATTCATATATTAAAAACAAACAAAAAACGTTTGCCTCAATGAATGTGTATTTTTAACAATTTTTTGTTTGTTTAATAAAATAAGTTGTACGCAAAAAACGTTTTTTGAAGAATTATGTTTTATACTGTATAAAGAAAATTCATCAATATTCTTCATCGATTGATAAACGATTGTTTTTTTATTCTATTTTTATTTCGATTATAATACTTATTTGTACATATTTCTTCTGAAGGAGCAGCCGAAGATTTACTCAGTATTTACAGAAATAAACTTTATTTGTATTTGTACCCATTTGCCCCACAGGAAAGTGTTACTGTACTTTGGCGTTTTTGCTTTCGCTTTCGAATAGTGCCACACGTGTCGCGTCTCGTGCCAGTCACTATATGTATGTGTGTGTTTTTTTGTTGTTGTTGTTTTTATTGTTGTTGTGTATGTGTGACAGGTGGTTACATCAATGCAACGCCGCCCGTCATTTGCTTGCCAGCTACACTCTCTTTCTCGCACTCTCTTCTCTCAACTCACATTTACATAGTTTGTTGACAAAGGATATGGGATGGGGATAGCGTAAGGTGGGTGGGGGGAGGGGTGGGGGGTGTCATGTAACCACGTGACTAAACGCTTGCACGTGGGTCGATCTTTTTGACTGCAGGTCACGGACGCCAGCATTGACGCTGACGGGGCTAAGGTAAAGGAAAAAGCAAACTTAAAAGGCACAGCGCACAATCCAATTTGCTCACGTAATTTATTTGATGGCGCGCACTAATTTTGGATAACGACAAGCATTTAAACGTATTTTCTTACGCACACACGTGAACAGAAACAAAAAAAATAAACAAAAAACGTAAGCCGGTCGGATCCGGTGCGACGGCCGACCGGCAAATTGGAATCACTGCGCCGAGACTCGATTGCGTCGCTTGTCTGCCAAACTACGGATGCGGATGTGTATGCGGACAGACAGGCGCACACGGCGACTGACAGTGCCGCAGTGACCGTGGCATTTGCGCAACAGACACCTGAGGATTCAACGACTGCCATTTCTTATACCCTGTAGCCCATTTTAAACGCCATCAAAAGGGTATATTCAAGTTTTGCAAATGAATGTAATGAACATATTTGGGCAGAACGATTGCTGATCTCAGATTCTACTATTAAATTAGGAGCAAGAAAACCGGTATTTAGAAACTTGAATGTTTTTCTTGGATGGGGTTCCGAGAACAAAATACAAAGCCACTGCATACGCATTTAAATTTGAATGTACGTTCGTAGCAGGGACTGTGAATTTTAAGTAGGTGCTGGGTATAAGCTAGTCGGATACTATCTAGACTAGAGCAGTCTTACTTAGCTTTCCTGTTTGCTCCTTTGGCCGGATGTGAGAAAGCTTTTTCCATTTAAAACCAGCACCGACCGCGGGGCTTCTGAGCTTTGTCTGCGTGCTGAAATGCGCAAAAAAAGCTCGCGCAAAAGCTCTCAAGCTATCAGGTGAATGCTGTAACAGGATCCTGGCCGTTGCCTGAAACTAAAATAAACAAAAAACAAAAAATGCACGTCCATTTTTTGTATGAGCTTTGACATGAGTTTAGTTTCTTAACGATTTTGGGATGATTACATGATATATGTATGAAGAACCAAATGGAATGATGTGTGTGATAGTTGCCGCTATTGGCAGTTATAAATTATGGCTCTCCACCTCTGGCGCCATCCTCCTCATCAATATCCACCCAGCCGTCGTCACTGAGCTCAGCGATAGTGTCGTTGTCATCGACCACAGCAGCCACACTGGTATCGTCTTCGGTGGAACCAGAATTGGTATTGCTGTTGGTCACAACAGCTGTGGCCCAGCCAGTAGCGGCCGGCAGATCCTCCATATGCCTCTGCGTTACTGGCGTCTCCGATGTTGAGTTGCTATCTGTGGACGGAGCCGTTTCGGTTGCCGTAGCGGTAACCGATGATGACGATGATCTGCTCGCATCGATAGTTGCTTTTAGCTTGTTGCGCCTACGCAACGCCTGGTACTCCTCCAAATCAGCCAGAGTCAGATGAATTCTTTGCAAATTACGTTTTAACATAATGTTTCCCGCCGAATTTCTATGCGTTGCGTGTTAGAAACAGTTAGAACGCTAGGCTGCCACCCTGATTTTAAAATCGCGGGGCAGAGCTGCAACTTTTTCGATAGTTGGTTGTCACTAAAACTCTGATTAAAAATTTTCGAACTTCATTGCATATGTGCAATATGTACAATTAAATGTGAGCAACCTAAACGAAAAATGAAGTTTCAAAAAAATGTATTTTGAGTTAGTTGAGGTTAAAATATATTAAAATTATTTTCAAAGCAGCCGATAATTAATGACATAAACTTCTGTTAATATATAGCAAAAAAATTATTTTAAAAAAATGAATTTATACGTTGAAAGGATATTTATACATGCACACAAACTTTTAATTTACTTTGGCAAATTCAGCGATAGCCTTATCGACCAGCCACCACGTCTATCGTGGCAACTCTGTTTTTTTTTTTTTTTGCTCAATTGTTTTGTTTTGAACAAGAAACAAGTGGGTGAAATAAAGCAACGTGGACTCAGCGCGGCTGTCTGTTCTACCAACTCCGCAGACGCTCTCTCAAAATAAGACCGCAGCGGCGAGCTGTATTTGTTTATTGACACAGACGTTTGGTATTTCGCCATTTATTGTTGCTATTGCTGTTGTTGTTGTTCGTTTGTATTAACTCTGTTGTTTCTGTGCTGTGTTCTGGCAGCAGAGGGTAGAGCCGCAGCGGGGCATTGGCGGCGGCATCTGCAGAACCTGTGCTGATCTGGCATTGCCCGCGGCCAGTGGCACGTCGACCGACGCACTTCACATGTGAAGAAAGAATTACGGGCGACTTCTGCTTAGCTGAACTCTGCAGAAATAAAGACGTCTTGGCTACTAATGAGCAATAAACTGACAGACAATATGAACGGGCGCACCATACGCATCAACCGGGTTCCAGCCACCATCACTGCCATTCTGCTGACCATTGCGCTTGTGTACTTCCTCAACTTCCAGAAAGATGAGCGGCCGGCCATTTACGGCATGCTGCGCAGCGACAACAATGTGAATCTACGCAAGATGCTCATTGCCGCCATACAAGCGGCACAGCGCGGCGGTCTGGAGGTGGTCGATGTGATGCACTCGCGTCAATTGAAGGAGCGCAGTAAGGGGAAAACGGCTGAGGGTGTCAACGATCCATTTACGGATGCAGACGGGCGATCGCATTGTGTGATGAAGCAGGGCCTGCAACGCATTTTTCCACGTGTACGCATCTTCTCGGAGGAGGATAAGGAGCATTGCAAGGATGCGTACAGCTTTGATCTGGATCCAACTGTGTTGCACGAAACGGCCAAGGTGCCCGACATGTCGGTCACTGCTCAAGATGTGACCGTCTGGGTGGATCCATTGGATGCCACCAAGGAGTTTACAGGTAAATCACTGTCACACAAAAAAGCCAACCGTATAGTTCAATCTTATCTAATCGTAATCCTCGTAACCCAGAGGAGCTGTACGAGTATGTGACGACAATGGTGTGCGTGGCTGTGGCAGGTCGTCCTGTGATTGGCGTCATACACAGTCCCTTCAGCGGTCAAACCGCCTGGGCGTGGGTTGGCCAAAGCAGATCCGAATACTTGCAAGAGCTGCACCAAATGCCGCGCCTCAACTCCGACCAGCCCATCATAACCGTTTCGCGGTCCCATGCTGCCGCAGTCAAGAATGTGGCGCGCAATGTTTTTGGTGCGAATGTCAGTTTGCTGACGGCTGCTGGCGCTGGCTATAAGGTGCTACAAGTGGTGGCCAATAATGCCACTGCCTATCTGCATACCTCCATCATCAAGAAGTGGGACATTTGTGCCGGCGAAGCCATACTGCGCGCCCTCGGAGGCGCCATGACAACGCTCGATGGCGAGCAAATCCAATATGGACCCCACGATTCGTCAGTGAATACAGGTGGCTTGTTGGCCAGTCTGGGCAAGCACGAGGAGTACATGGAACTCATTTCAAAATATCGCACCACGCACAATGGCAAACTTAGCTAGTAACTAGTAGACTATTTAATTAACTGCAACTGAAACCCAAACTCTCTCTGGAATCTCTACCCCGGCAGCTGTTGCACGCGTGCAACGCGTCGTCGTCAGCTTAGGCTTAAGTTCAAACTTAAAAAGAAACAAACCGGTTCTTGTGCGAACCGTTCGATTTGTGTTGGCATTTTCGCGGTGGGTCATGAACCCCTGCTCGACAGCAGATCGACTTCTAAATAATGCAAAATACTTTGAAATTGTGCTCAGTTATATAAAATTAATAAATACCAAATAAGCGAACCGTCTCTACAATCGTTCATGCTTTTTCATTGGATTTCGATGCTTTGAATTATATTTGAACTTTGAGAGAGTGCGTAAATATGTTAATTAGCGATATTCGTTTGCTTTTGCTTGTGATTGTATAAACCGGTCATTGCTTAATATATGTACATATAGCCAGACTTAACTGATTGGAATGGTATGAATAAATTGAGGATGAATTAAATTATGAATTCATTCAGATAGATGATAATAGATAATAATAATAATAGTGTGATATATATTCGTGTGATATCGTGTTACCATTTATCATACACACACACAACACACACACACACGCACGCACACACGCACACATTAATAGAGTAGAGGCTCATAAATGCCACCATCAATATATGATGATCTCCTTCCCAGGTACAATTGTTTTACCATTTAACATTTATTTAACTATTTGCGTGCATTGAACTTCTTAACTGTATTATTCGTAGAGTGATTGTTAATATAACAATTCACTTAATGCTTACAGTATGTTTCCCTTGTGCCAGATGTGCTGCTATTTAATGTTATTTTTATTAAACTCTAAGCGCAATCCTTTAAGCTATGTGAAACACATTGGGATTATTTGTTTGCTGCTGTTTTCCTTCTTCTTTTTTTTGCTGGGCCTTGTGCATACCGTGTCACGTTATGTCTGAGCACGCGCCCATCTCTAATTGTTACAGCTGTGATGCATGCAGCGTTCAGCTGTTTTATAATCCGCTTTGCGCTGCGCCGGTCGGGGAGCAATGACCAGCAGCGTCAACGTCTGCCAGCGCACCCATCAGATTGAAGTCGAATCTCTGCGGGAGGCGGACAAAGTGCGTCACAGCCTCCTGCTCATAAAGGGCCGACTGCTGCCTAGCTGCTCCAGTGGCAGTCAGCTGACGGCTACACTATCTTTGTGCCGGTCGAAACGGGAGCAACTCACCCAGCTGTCTGCTGTTGGTGAGTTTAAGCTACTGTTTGATTTGGAATCAGAGTCGGATAAGGAATCGCAGGAGGTGCAGGAGGAGGAGCCGTGTGAACTGCAATTAAACTGTTGCAGCAGCAAACGCTTGCTGCAATTTAGCTATCAGCGACGTCTCAGCGCTTATCGTGTGCAACCATTGTATCTATTGTGTCGTCCCAACGACCACGACGACGAGCCGGCAGAATCAGAGCAGTTGCAGCGCGAACGGTGCACTTTAATTGATTTGAATCTGCGCCTGGTGCAATGCATCTATGCGCATAAGCTGCACGCTGCCGGCTATGCGAATCGCACGTTCAGCTTAAACGGCACCTGTCAAATCTTCCGTAGCCAGCTGAGTGGAGCGACGGCGCGTGGCTGCGGCGAGGACGAACTCTGGCAGCGATTCGCCAGCGAGATACTCGCGTGTCCCCACTGGGGCCAGCAGCTGCATCTTAAGTTTATTGCATTCATTGGCTGTACCCGCTACGACGGCGCTGGAGTGGCGGCCAGCGGTGATTACAGTTACGCGAATATCCGTCGGCATCTGAAGGCGCACGCTGCTTTGGGTGGCGGTGGATTGGCTCTGTTTGGTAGCGGTCATTTTTATGCATGGCCACGACGCTTTGCGGAGATTGGCGAGTGCATACGGAGCACGAGGCGTGTGGATGTGACACGACTGCCGGACGAGAGCAACTATCGACGCACCTACGGCGGCGTTTATGCCAGCACCTTGGGCGCTGTCTGTCACGAGCTGGGCCACTGCTTCGACCTCGGCCACACCATCGATGGTGTGATGGGCCATGGATTTGATTTTCTAAATCGTGTGCTAACCGTTGATCAGCCCACGGAGCATCTGCCGCAGCGTATTGTGGCGGCTGCGGCGGTGGCGGCCACAGATGCATCCACATCTCTGGTGCGTCCACGATTCACCCAGCTGAAGCTAAAGAAGCGGGCGGGCAGCGAGTATCTGGATACCTATCACGAGCAGCGACGCAACGATAGTTTCTACTTTACAAACAATTGTGCCGTCATTCTTGCCCAGCATCGCTGGATGCGACCCGACTTGGAGCCCCAGGCTCAGAAGCAGCAGCCACACATTGAGTTGCTGGCAGCGAGCGCTGAAATTGTGTCAAGTATACCACTGCGTCTCATCGAGTTGCGCTGCAATCTAAATAGCCTGGTTGCCCACTACGAGGTGTTCGAGGAGCAGCAGCAGGCGCATCGCTTCCAGCTGCCCGCTGCGCTCTGGCATCTTTTGGCCACCCAGCGCACCCACTACGTCTTTATACTGACCATTGACGGCGACACCAAACGCTTGACCTGTGACAACGCTTCCAACTAGCTATCGCCCCGGTGAGCTTTGAGTCGCATAATTCCATAAATCATAAAAATCCTCAAAATCTTGATCAACTTAATTGGCAAACCAGCTTTAAATCGAATTGTCAACCGATCCTCCAATTTGGAATTATAGTACTTTCAAATCTCCATTTGCTCTTTCTCATTTTCTGATACCTGAATGTGTTCCAAGTGGGTGTAAATTCAATGACTCACGAATATTTTCGTGTTCGAAATTCAACAAATGATTGATATTTATAATAGTCGTAAATATGATAACTGCTAATAGCACAATAAATGCTGACGCGATTTGCTTGCAAATGAAATCGTAGTACAATAATCAGAATATTTCATAATTCAAGAAGTTATTTTCAACCTTTACCTACAGTTATCTTCATATATATATTTATTTAATTAATAGTTGTAGATCTTTTTTTCACTATGCTCATCCACTAAAATTACACTGCGAAACCCGAAACTGTCTAAGTCTTTGTTGTTGAACTCACTTTTGGAGTGAAACATTTCCATAAGCCCACTTGACCTAAGCAAAGCCACGCAATACCAACATATATATATATATATATATATATATATATATATTTAAATATCATTACGGAACTTGGCTATCTATTAAAGATAAAGCGTATCTTTGAAACTAATTTGAATTCTCTATTGAAATAATTTAAACAAGTAAAGCTACGTGTGCAATGTCTGCTGCTAAAATACAATATTATATATTTTTTGAATTATAAACAGGCCTTCAAATCAATAGCTCTGACTTGATTCAATAAATGAATAACACTGAAAATATATCAATACAATCAAATGGGCATGTGGCTTGCAACCCATTAAGAAGTGCTGTCCTGCCTCAATGGACTGGGGAATAGATAACCAATCATATATTGTAAATTATGAGTCATGTTGCGACGTATGCAGCTACATTTATCTGAAACTACTCACAATAAGATGATTCATGCGCGCAGCTGTTAAATCAACAAGTGCCCGTTACTAACATCAACCGACGGAACCGGCTCTCGAATTGCTATCAAAGTTCGATGATCGTACGCATATAGTTATAGTCGAAATAGACGAGATAAATAGCTTTGAGAGTAGCTCCCCATTCCACTGAGATTGTTAGCTGATCTCTCAGCTGAGCTGGCAAACCAGCTGAGAGAGACGTGGGAGAGATAGAGCCTCCAGACGACTATCGCAGAGAAGTACTCATCGATCGTTGCCTATGTCAAATGGGTTAAGCTTTTGCGTTGTCAGCATTGCTGCACATTGGTGTAAACGCTACAAATGAACAATATTCGAAAATAGATTTCTTAAACATGATTCACATATTCGTAACGATTTTTACTTTTCATTTCAAATAACTAATGAGAAATCAACATTTTTCCTTGTAGCTTCTTTCAGAAAGCCGCTGACAACTCAGCCAATCATCATTGAAATACTCAAAATACCCTCAGAGGTATGTCAAAAAAATATGTATTACAAACAAATTGATTTCAGTTCAAAGTCGACTTGAAATTGGAACACGTGAGTTCGTTTTTTTAAACACTGTGCAGCGTCGACAAACAACTCGCATTTCTTACACTTTGTTTTCTGTTTGGCTTTTTTTTTTGCTAAGCCAACAGTTCGATAGTGAATATGCTGTGATAGGAGCAACAAACAAGCAAACTTAAAAAAACAATTATTTTTGGCAGAGGTCCGCCTGATAAGATAAACATATTGAAAAAAAGTATATATATATGTATAGTTAAATTCATATTGAACTAGTGTCAAAGGAAAGAGACAAGGAAAACCTGGGCTAATTACTAATTGTGGCGTTTGTGTGTCATTCACATTTCAGAGCTCAACTGGAGCAGCAGCTGTAGGATCGTACAGGAACCCAATTAAATATGGTGGATGCGCGCATAAAATTTAAAGTCTTGAAAGGCTTCCCGGATGCGACGGATAAAATCGAAACGCAGACATTTTTAAATGCGGCAAAGGAAATTGTAACTGTAATTGGTGAGCTTATTCGATCAGTAGTTGATCGATCGCTATAATTAAATTATATATATTAAATATATTATCTAAATGCCCGCAATCTTTAAAACAGAAACCTTTGGTAAACTCTTCACGCCCGTAATCAGCGATATGAATGGCAATATAAATGTAAGTTTTTACCCAATACAATCATACATATATGTCATAAATATATTAATCACATCTTCGGCACAGAAACTAACCAAGGTCTATGGCACGGATGTGCTGAAATATCAATATCTGGAAGATATGATTGTGGCGAATGTGAATGTGGATGATTTTGCGGCAAATGCGCTGCTCTGGCTAAAGCGCGGTCTGCAATTAATTTGCACATTCTTCGAGAACATCTACAACGATGCACAAAACACAGAGGCACTAAAGCATCATCTACAGGATGCCTACGAGCGCACCCTAAAGCCCTATCACGGCTTCATTGTCCAAAGCACGATCAAGGTGAGAGTGCAATTATCGAAAGAGCCTAAAATGCAATGCTTAATTTTCTAATTTGTTTTTCTCCAGATCATCTATAGTTGGGTGCCCACACGCAGCCAGCTGCTCGGCCAGGGGCCCGCCCAGCAGGAGAATATAGAGGTGCTGACCAATTACTTGCCCACAATGCGGGCACAACTCGATCGGATCGATGTACTGCTCAAGGCGCACAGTTTGGACGATGCGCGCAAAGTGTGATTCAAGTGATGATCGAAATTCCTTTAGATTGCTAGTTTAGCTTATATTAATAGTACTATACTATACGCTGATACATATACTATTTAGAATATTATGTTATTTAAGTCGAAATCCACATAAACATTAACGTGCACATTGAAGTTACAGTTGTTTGGCCTTGAGCATCAGCAGTTGCCGCGACTCCTTCTCCCTAATGGTGGGGGTGCACAGTGCATAATGGATGAGCGCCACGAGCGCCTCCAATGCAATCAGTACAAGCTGCACATTCGAGATGAACTGCAGCCAGCAGTCACCCAAAGCAGCAGCCAGACGCAGATAGACCAGCGCGGGCAGCAGGACGCAAGGCGTTAGCGTCAACAGCAACCACATGGTCGTCGCACCAGTGCCCAGATTAATTGAGTAGCTGGCATAGAGGCGCAGCGATTCAGTGCCAACTGCCAGCACATAGGCCAGCAGCATGGCCAGGCCAGTGTAGTTCCACAATCGAAACGACTGCAACAGATCGGCGAAATCGAGACAGTTGTATATGTATGTAAATCGTTCGGCTGATCTAACTCACCCAGATGATCATGTGCAGCAAATAGCTGAAACTCCAGATGATCGAGACGTAAGCATTGGTCTGTAGCAGCATTTGCAGCAACAAATTGGAACGATGCGGCAGCACTAGAAATATATGCATATAGTTAAAATATATATATATATATGTGGATCAATGTACGTACATGTCTGGCCATTGTTGTAGTAGTTGCTGCTGCTCCTAATCTCGGATCCATCCATTCTCATAACCAACTAGTTCACTGACAACCGTTTTTCGATTTGCTGTTTTGCTGCTTTTGCCGGTCGTGGTTGCCAGGACAACAAGGCATTTAAATCATCCCCTTAGTTGCTTGCAATTTAAAATGTGGTCAAGCTCAAGATAAATAAAATTAATATTTAAAAATTACATTGCAATTTAACAATTAAATACGTAATAATGTTAATAATTTATTAACGCTTAATGCATAATGCAAATAATTTCAATATTTTATTTAAGAAACACAACGCCACTTTCTCCTTTGATACAGAAACACAACTTTGATGAATAATGTAATTACACGTGTGTGTCTGTGTGTGTGTTGTGTGGGTGGGTGGGTGCTTGGAATCGGTCATAGCTTTAGCAGGGCACGCTCGAGCTCAGAGCCAGTTCCAGAGAACTGACTGCAATTAAAAAGAGATAAACATGTGTAAAAGAGTCAGATAAATGGTATAACAGAATACAATAAGTATATAATATATATATATATATATATGACTTTCACTTACAAATCTTGTGATCGTCCTTATAGACAAGCGTCGTGAGTGTTGAGGCCAGCAATTGATGGCAACGTTTGTAGGTGCCTTCAATCTCGCCCACCTGGCTAAGCGCCAGATACTCCAAGCCATTAACTTCAGAGGTATCCAAACTATTGCAGCCCACATAGCTGGAGTCACCACCACAAAAGCTCGGATCTATGCTAAGCGCATGCGAATCATTTAGATAGCTACTGCAGCTACGCCACTCCATGTCCAGCACAAATACCAAATGGAATATCTGATCCAGAGCCGAGCGAAAGTCCTCAAATTCTTTGGTGAGCAGACAGTGCCTGGATAGCTGCAACAGATAGTCTTTGTGCAGCTTGGTCAGCTCTCGGATGTTGCGCGTCTTCTTCAGTTCGAGTTCGAAGTGCATGCCCATGGCGTGTATGACGTGGGTGCAGAGATGCGTATGCAGGCTGCTGATCAGATTGATCATCCAAAAGCGAAGCATTTCCAGCCGGCGCACCGTCAGGCCCAGCAGATCGAGTGGTGCGTACAGATCTTTCGAGTTACGCCGGATGAAACGCATATTCTCCAGCTTCCATGCCGCCCACTTGATCTTAAGCAGTAGCCTCCAAATGTCATTGTAACACTTCATATTTTCCTCTGTAACAATGGTCGACAGCGCCTGCGGCATGGTGTACTTCACCTCGATGGCTTCCAGAGCTTCAAATACTTTAATTGACTGTGAGCGCATGCGCGAAATGATCTCCACATATATCTCGCTGGCCATGCCCGGATAGTGCGGATCCAGGACCGTGTACAGGTACTTAGTGAGATCCGATGTGCGCGCCCACTGCTCGCCCGACTCAATCTTGCGGTAGAGCCATGTATAGAATGGATATAGCAGATAGTCGGCCTCCAGCATAAGCAGATGGCGCAGAAAGCGTACATGTTCACCCAGCAGCAACTCCTCGCGATACCATCGCATCACAAAGACATTGGCCAGTTCGATGCGATTCCGCAACACCTTGGCCAGGGCACGTGGCAGCACCTGGGGCAGCTGCAGTGGCGTGCATAGTTCCAGCGCTTCCAATATATCGAGCACCTGCAGAGGCGGCGTTCTTTGTTCCATTTGCACTTGCTCCCGTTGTGATTGCTTCAGGTGCTGCGTAAAAAAGTCCATTAGCTGCGGATCGCCCAGCTCATTGGATCTCTGCAGTATCAGCGCATTGTCCTGCTGCCACTTCTGGTGAACATCATCCAGAACGCTAGTACGCCGGCGACCAACTGGGCAGGCGACACATCCAAAGCTTTTCAGATCATCGAAGAGCTCTTTGATAAGATCTGAGTGCAGCGATCCAACCTGTTTGCTGTTCTCAATCAACTCACCCAACAAATTGTGGCTGCCCAGCAGATTCTGCGTCTCACCGAACTCGAGTGCATGCTCCATGAGCAAGTGATAGAATTTGCAGTCGCGCAGTTCCTTAAGTATAATTCGATGCACATCCTTTGGGTCCTCTGTTCGGCAACGTTCACGTACGCTTTGTACAGCATCCACACTGTTACCGCGACTGCATTCCATTATATACTCGTGGCGACTGTCTTTAAGATTGCCACTGTGCCACCAGTTATCAATGATGGTGCAATAGCGCTTCAGCGTAATCAGCAGGAGTGCCATTGCCATCTTCTGGTTCGGTACGTGCATTTTTGTGTGCTTAAACAGATGAGAGAGCAGATATGCGCTCCGCAGATGCGGCGGGGCCGTAACAATTGCGTTGACCGCAATCGATTGGATAATCTGCAGCTGTTTGAATTGCACATCCATGTGCCGCACAAAGCCAATCAGCGTTAGAGACGACTCCGTAATGCCGGCGCCACAGTCAAGCAGTTGCCGTTCGAAGGCAATGAGACGCTGCTCGATGGGCTGGATGACATCGCGCAGCCCCACAGCAAAGCATTGAAGTGTCCCTGAGGTGGGCGTATGGTCGTTGAGCAACGTATGCTCTTTGATAATCTGTCGCAGTTGTTGCATGGCCTGCATGGCTGGCAACACCTCCGCGTCCAGCACTGTCTTCAGAATGCCCTAATAAACATTACAATACAATTGGGAATCATAATTGCTATACATTTCTGATTTTATGATATACATACGCTGCTAACGCTGCAGATGGAAACATCACTGCAAACGCTGATCTCCATCGATTCTGGGTGCACACGAAAGAAGCAGCAACTAGCTGGCATAAAAAACATGAAGATGATCTCACGAATCAGGCTGTGCTCATCGATGGTTTTAGGCAGCAAGCGTTGCGTCTGTGGATTCATATACTGCACATAAGCACTAGCAAAGTTCGCTAATGGATCGAAATTCATTGTATATGAATGGCATTTGACGTCTTGAAGCCACCAATAAGAATGCACCTTTGTCGACAGATTAGTGGATTCGGCAATAAATTTGGTGTATGTTGTCAGCGCATTTGGAGCCTGCAGCGCTGACAGCGTGGGCAGCTTGCACCAGCTGGAACGTTTTGGGGTGCCATCGATTGATATCGATTCAGTTGAGTGGCAAGGAAAATTCGTGACAACGAGCTGCAGGTTCGTACTTGATTCTTCTTCCTCGATCTCGTGCATTGTGTACTCTGAACTGAAACTCTCTTCGTCATCGGACCAGTCCTTTAAAGTGGGCAAAGCATAAGAAACGGGTTAAGCTTTATGCTGCAAATTGTTAATTGTTTTAAAAAAGAACCTACGCTCAAGCTGCTGTTGCTATCCGAGCTTAGTAGTGATTCTTTATCGAAATCCTCGCTTAGTACTGCCACCCAATCGACGTCTGCCTCTGCAGGATTAGACAGGGACTGATTCAAGAGTTTATCGTTAGTCGGCGCCATTTCGAGATCATGTTTTAGGACTAGAAGCTGTAGATCCATCAGTCTTCTATTGCGTCGCACCGTCTGGATGGGCGCATAGGTCACGCTCAGGAGAAAATCGATGACCGAATATTGTACGTCCGTCACGTAGTGGGACTTCCACAAGTCTTGGTCCATGATGAGCGTGCTCAGATACCGCAGCGCGCTAGCCTGATGCGGCATGCCCTCGCAGCGAAATCTCTCGATCATATTATCAACGGATCGTCGCACTTCGTGTCTGTTGATAGCCAAGGAGCGATGATTTTGCACCTTGTGCAATCCATATTGCTCCAAGGTTCGTCTCTGAGATTTTGTCGACTGCACAAATCAGAGATCAGAAATCAGCAGTGTTAATATACATATACAAACACTTATGCAGTGATTTTACTTACGTTGCCGTCAGCTAAACATTTCACAAGCTTTCTCACATTCTGTTGAACAAACGCGCTGCTTGCATCCTTGGACATATTTAGATGCCCAGCGCTGCTTTTGTTAAAATAGAAAAGCAAATTTGTGAAACTAATGTAGGGCTTGTTTATATTGAAAAAAGTAAAGATGAATATATATGGAGCGTGAAGTCACTTATTCTTAGTTTTTTTTGAATACAAATAGCAACATATGTTACTACCTGCAAAAGGACTTTCCCAAAATGCTCTTGTTCATCATTGCATCTTTTTATTTTACACTTTTCTTTAAATTCCACCAAACTAAATCTTTACCTTTTATCCTAGATAGCAAATGATGTACTCATTTAAACGGAAATAACGAAATTTGCAACAAATGTACCACTTATTTTGAGGGTTTTAAATTGTTTATTAATATAGTGTGACCAGACATTTGAAAGATACAAATGTTGAGGGGTGGGTCGCCCGCCGTTTAAACAATCGCACAACCCTACACAAATCTGCAAGCAGCTGATTTCAAAAGATTACAATAACAGACAACAACCCAACGAAAACTGAACAGTTCGGCGTTGTTGTTAAAGCCATGGGCAGCATTAAGTATAAATCACATCTATTAATCGTTAGACAAATGATTTGAACTCTCTACCCTCTCCTCCTCCCTCAACGTAGCATTTAACACTTGTTTTTTATTTCGCATGTTAAATTTGTAAAAAAAAAATATATATATAATAATATATATATATTGCGCCACTTACTTGCACAAAAAATAAACGGTTTAAAATAAAATTTACGGCTTTACCATGAAGGTAAACATGGTAAAATTAAACAGAAGACACGCAAAATTCCTGGAGCCTTTTAAATAAATGTTCGTTCTCTGAATTCAGACGCATATAAAATAAATAATTAATAAATAAACTCCAGAAAAATTTTTAATACAGTGTCTCACAGTTCATTTCGGGCAGTGTCTAGCAAAAATTTTAATTGCCTGCCATAAACTAATTATACAATATTTTTCAAAAATTCCAAAGACCGATGGTAGGTACATATATTAACCACCTAAATGAATATATGACCCCCATAAACTGGGGTTTCCCCACCTGCTAGGTCGGGTTATGTAAAAAAGTACCTTAATTTATGGTCACATATCATTTCGGGCAGTAGCATTATGGACACCTGGGTGCCATAAAACCCGGGTTTTTTACGTCGGGTTGATTATTTTCGGTATCAATAGACCAATCCTTCGAAGTTAGTTTAGTTATATCCTGCAATTTGGGTGCAACCAGCCAACCAGGACTATGGACAAACGGACTACCATCGAGCAACGGAATCTCATCGTGGAACACTTCAAGATCGGATATTCACATGGCCAAATAGCTGAAATGGTCAATTTAAACAGGTCAACTATAAACAGCATCATTCGTCGCTTCGTCGACGAAGATCGGATAGAGGAAAAGGGCAGAAAGGCACCAAACAAGATTTTCACCGAAAAGGAGGAGCGGGGGATCATCAGGAAAATAAGGGCAAATCCCAAGCTATCGGCTCCAAAACTGACTCAACAGGTGGAGGATGAAATGGGGAAAAAGTGCAGTGTGGAAACTGTGCGCCGGGTTCTGCGCAACCATGACTTTAATGCCCGAGTACCACGGAAGAAGCCCTTTATAAGCGCAAAAAATAAAGGTACTAGGATGACATTCGTCAAAACCCACTTGGACAAGGATTTGGAGTTCTGGAACACATTCATATTTGAAGATGAGCCCAAATTTAACATTTTTGGCTTAGACGGACGGATTATGTGTGGCGACAGTCCAATACTGAGCTAAATCCCAAAATCCTAAAGGCAACAGTCAAGCACGGCGGAGGAAGTGTCATGGTATGGGCATGTATCTCGGAAGCCGGCGGTGGAAATTTGGTGTTTATTGAAACAACAATGGACAAGAATGTGTATTTCAATATATTAAAGGAAAATTTACTCCAAACTGCCGAAAAGCTAGTAATCCGGCGATCTTTCCGGTTCTACCACGACAACGACCAGGACAACAGCCAAGCATAAGTCCGGATTAGTACAGTCCTGGCTTATCTGGAACTGCCCCCACATGCTAATTCCACAGGCCCGGTCTCCAGATTTAAATGTTATTTAAAATTTGTGGGATCTACTGGAAAATAACATCCAGAATCACAGATCCGATCTCAAAAATGCTCTGCTGGATGAATGGAGTAAAATCAGTCCAGAAACTACCCGGAAGCTGGTATCTTCCCTGAATAATAGGTTAAGGGAAGTTATTAAGGCTAAAGGATATCATACTAAGTATTAATATCCTTATTTAAGCTTTTATACGCCTAATATGTTACTTTTCTAAGACTGCCCGAAATGAGCGTTGACCTGTATTCTGGATATGTTTTCAGTTTTTGACTAATTTTAGTTAATTAATTAATATTTTAATAAAACATTAAGTTTCCTTTTCAAACGTGATATAACATAAAACAAATTGGCATTTAAACATTTTGCGTTTGTTTCTTTGTTTAAACTTTATAGCACTTTAAAATGTTTGCAAGACACTGCCCGAAATGAACTGTGAGACACTGTATATATGCGTTAAATCTAAAATAAAATAAAGTGAAATTCAATTTCAAACAAATGTTCACTTACCTTTAAGCTAATATTTTTTCTTTCTAAAAAATGAAATTTAAATTGGAAGCCATTTTATACTGCCAGTCTTGAGCCGATCATTAGATTTTTTAAAGCACAGTTATGATCCGTGAGAGATTGTCATAGCCTTACCTCTCTTTATCACTTCGCACCACATATTAACAGAGTGCTGCCACCTGGTTGAAAATGGGAATGCCAAACTATCGATGAGCCATTGCCACAGTGCAACATGTTCTATGGACAACATTTATACGGCTAAAAAGCAAATAACATTTAAGTTACAAACAGCTTATAAATAAATAACATTTAAGGCCAATAACTGTTGCACATGGATGTTTTTATTGAAGACATGGATTTGCTCGAAACTGTTACTGAGGGTAATTAGACTAAACCACTTATTTTTGCATAGTGTGGTCAGAGATTATTTTGAAAGGTAAACAAAAGCTGGTTAGAAATTTCCAAGTGGTCTCCGCAATTAATTGAAACAATGATGAGTACGACCAAATCACCGACAACTGAGACGATACACCCCACCTTTGTGATACTCGGATCGGGCGGCCACACCGCTGAGATGTGCAAAATGAATCAGGCACTACTGCGTGACCAGAACACATACCAAAAGAAATACCAGCCGGTACGTTACATTGTGGCCAATAGCGATGATACCTCAGAGCGTCACCTGCGTTCCGCAATGCCTTCTGTGACGAAGGACAGCGATTTCATCCGAGTGCCGCGCAGTCGAAGCGTCGGCCAGAGCTGGGTGAGCACTATATTCACAACGCTGTGGTCACTCCTCTGGAGCTGCTGGCTGGTTTGGCGCGACCGGCCACAACTGGTACTGTGCAACGGGCCTGGCACCTGTGTGCCCTACTGCTATGCAGCATATATGTGGCGACTGCTTGGCCGCCTGCCCGCCCACAGCCGGATAGTCTTTGTGGAGAGTTATTGTCGCGTCGAAACGCTCTCGCTGAGTGGCCGCCTCCTCTTGCCTCTGGCCGATATGTTTGTCGTCCATTGGCCAGCGCTGGCCGCACGCTACTCCCACAAGCCTAATATACGATATTTTGGCCGAATCTTATAGGATTCATACGCATAATCTTTCAAATATATGACATCGATTTGAAGTACATCCAATGATACTTTCCAGTTCAAATTGGTTTCACTAAAAAAAAAAACAAAAAAAAAAAAAAATCAAACCATATACAAGAAAAACTAGTTTAATAGAAAGAAAACACAAATGCGAAATGTACCATAAAACAAAACAAAAAGAAAATAAAAAAAACTATTCATAAGAATAACGAATAATATTATTATTATTAATAACTGACAAATGATTTGTATAATAAGTAATTCATGTCACACATGACATGTTTTCGTAAATAAGAATTTAGAATGTCAGCGTTTCTTGCGCTTGCAGATCATACGGTGTGCCTCCATTTGATGGCCAAGTATTTCCTGGCCGCACTTGGGGCACTGATTAGTCTGCTTCTTGAGGGAACGTTGGCGCCACTGTTGTGGTGTCATATTGTCTGACTCGCTGGACGTACTGAGATCTAGCGCTGCAATTTCGCTTTCTGAGTAGCCAGCGCTTCTCAAACACCCACGACTTGAGAATTTGCGTTTCGGTTTTTGTGATGATTTTGGCTTGTTGATGGTGTTGCTATTGCCGGGCAATTTTGATAAGCCTTTGTACGATGGCGCTGGCACTTTAATGGTGATGCTGCAGCCCTCCAGGTGATTGGTAAATTCACAGCGTTTCATCTTCTCAAAGCAGATGGGACAGCTGGTAATATCATTGGCAGCATTAAACTGAAAGGTTGAGCTGCAGACAACTACGTCGTTTTCGAGCTGGAATTCCTGCAGCAGCGTATCCTCCCCAAATAGATCTTCAGTAATCGACAGATCGGAGAGCTCAATGGCTGCAGTCATTTCATCGACGTTATCATCGTACTCATCATCGATCATGACAATGTCGTCGTCATTGTACAACCCCTCTTCCTCCATAACCTCGCGCTTGATGTTAATAGTGCGATCATGGCTACTTATTGCTGCCGATTTTAGTGGTTTTGTGAGCACAACATTATTCTCAGTCCCAGTCTCATCTTCGCTATCTAATATGGTTAAAATTGGATCTTTTACATCGTATATGAAAACATCTTCATCATATTTCTCCCAGCCTTCGGTCTCTGAAGAGTCGCGTCGACGTTTGTTTTGCGCCTCTTGTTTTGGCTCAGTGTGTTTATTTCGGTTATCAAAACGCTTGGACCAGATATCGCGCAAATGGTTGAGGTTTACATTATCTGGCGGCTGGAGCTGACTGGGGATGCTCGTTGTTAGACTATAGCCCTTACCCTGCATACCACTGACTTTGAAGTTGGCCTTGGTCTTGTTCTCGTCGCTAGAGCTGCCATCGCTGGTCAGATCCTTGAAGCCAACTATGTTGCCACGCTTCCTTGCGTTACTGGTCTGAATGCCAGCAAATGGTTCGTGCGATAGACCCGGATATGAGGTTGGCGGATATGCGCCTGGTAGTCCAAGATGTGGCTGCGCTTGCGGCAGTAAATTAACAGATGGCCTCTTGTTGCCAAAATACTTGCGAATGTCATCACTTGAAGTTGATGTGATAGTGCTTGATCTCTTCGACGCTGGTTTTGCAACTGGTTTGCTTGATTTGGCAGCTGCTTTAGCTGGCTCGCTCTTCTTCTCAAAGGTGCCGCCACACTCGCGGTGATGTTTTGCCCACCACTGGTCACTGGGACCGGGAGCACGATTCGATGTGCGCTTCACCCAGCCCTGAAAGGGATTATGATATTGGCAAATGCCATTGCAGCGCCAAATGTGCGTCTTATATGCGTTCACTTCATCGTGGAATGTGTGATAAACGGTTATATTAGTGCCCGCCACTTTGTTTATCGTTCCCATAATGCGCTTAAAGTTCGGACCATGTCCACCATTGCCCTCCAATATGTTTAGCACAAAGCAATATGCATGTATCATCTCGTGCTGCAGACCAAATAATTTACTAATATACATACGTATATTTATTACCAAATAGATTTATGCACTTACCAGCAGGGTCTCCACTAGATCCTTCCGTGGACGCAGCTTTAGTAGCGGCTCACTGAGGCGTATAATCACCTCTTTACCTAGACGGTTGCCGCGCTGATAACAGATACCGGCGCAGGAATACATACGTTTGCTCCATTGGACAGCGACGGCGCTGAGACGGCGATTAAAGAACTTTTGATCGAAGCGCACAAACATGGCGAATATGTCTGGTGTGGGATCGACTAGCTCCCATTCTGGATGGACAAGATTCTGTGTCTGATCCAGGTAATTGCCATCGTGCCCAACGGGCTCCTGGATAATCTAAATATAAGATCAATGGTTTATTTACATACAACATATTGATATAATAATATAATAATTACGTCTGCTCGTTTCTTGTTGCTCACACCGCGCACCAAAATGCTAATGTCTGATGGCCGAGTGGCTTCGGCAAAGGAAGCACTACTTTCATCTGCGTTTGAGGTATTCTCGGCATCAAATTCGGCTTGCAGCCGCATCGCAATTTGGTAGTCGTCATCCTTGACCGACATTTGATTAGTTTTTGCCTATACAAAGTTGGCATTATGGGAATTTCATTTATGTTTTTTCTGTGTTGTGTGTTGATTGTTTTATTCAGTTACTTACATGGCGCGAGTCTGAATCAATATTGATTACATCCTCATCGATTTCCTTTTGAAGCTTCCTTGCAAAGAGGTAGTCTGGAACATCAGACATCTTAGACAATTGCGTATTTTAATGCGCAGCGACAAACGAGCCGCTCTTCAAAATATTTGACTGCTTGGCGGCTCCAAATGGGAACCGACGCTCACAGCTGTTTCTCTGCTGCGTCTTTCAGCGGAATGAAGTGATCAAAAATATATCGATATTTTTTGTGGAGGCCTGACAACAATACTTATTTAACTGAATTACAAATAAGTTTTGAGTTACAAAGCACTGCAAGACGAAATAAGACTTAGCTTTGCAACTACGTACGTACGAGTTTGTACTCAAAGCAGTATGACTTAATTTTCGCTCGGTAATACGTTGAAGAATATTAAATACTATTTGGTATTTTTTGCGAATATATTTTATATTTCAATCATTCGACCACACTGCATCGTCAGCGGCCATTGAAATATTTGAAAATACGAACACCGACTGTCCGAATTGTGCCGAACCGACACGAAATGAAATATCTGACCAAGCGACAGCGTACAAGAAGGGTGCAACAATTCAATCGATTTGGAAAGATCTGTTATCCGATCAGCACAGAGGGATTCAACCTCAACGTCAACGTCGATTTGGACTTGTGCAGTAAAATAGAGGCAAACGATTTGGAGACAACGTCCTCCAATAAGAAGGTAGGCTCAAGGCTAGCTGTTAAGTCGAACATGTGCAACTTCCACTTCTAATTTCAATTTAATTTGCTTCATATCCAAGCATTTGATATTGAAGACAAAGACCATCGCTAACGGCGTCTACAAGTCCAAGCATTACCACCAGCTCCAGCAGCAGCAGCAACCGCAACAGCCGCCCGATGGGACGACTTTTCGTGAGTAATCGACACCGGTTGGCTGGCATCGGCGTCAAATGGCGCCGCCAACGCCTCTACACATAAACAAATAGAATCCGTTAAGCCAACTCAAACTATTCGTAACAGCTGATCAATTGCATTGACTCTCTTTCCTCCTCCACTCTCGCTTTTTGCCTTAGTTGGAAAGAGCTGAGCTCAGCAGTTCTCTGTCCCCCTCAAAAAATTCTAAATTGAAATTAATTGTTTACCTTTATTTTTCTCTTGAGAGTTGTTTGTTATCAATATACACAAATATTTTAAATATAAGCATATACATTATTTGCTTTCCTTAGATCAGCGAGGCTTTCAATTTAGATTTGGCTCGAGCAGTTGCTCTCAGTATTTTGATCGGGATCGGAAGCGTTATCAAAAGCACCGCGAGACATTAACGCTAGGCAGCTTCATGAGTCCTGAAGTTCGGAGCCAGCTTCTTGGTGAGCGTCGGGACCATCGCCTGAAGATACCAATGGGCAGACCACAAAACTCAGCAGCCGTTTCCACCAACCTTTTCATGTTTACACAGCCGCCAAAAGGGCCAACAATGTCCTGGAGGCAGGATGTGCCAATTCATGAGCTGCTGTCTTGTCTGGCCATGACTACACCGTATAAGGAGCTGGCCAGCGTGACGCTATCAATGCTTCAGGACACCGCCTTTGGACCACTGAGCATTGGAAGCCCCAGCACTGGCGCCAATATACCATTCATGAAATTCTGGCCCAATCCCTTTCAGATTAATTTTTTCAATGGCAGCGAGTCAAAACATTATCCACATCTATTCGTCGAGAATATGCCTCAAAGTGCCCTGAAGCCCATTGGCTATGAGGCCAAGTGCAAAAACCAAATGCAACAGCAGCAGCAGAAACAATTGGAACCGATGATGAATGGCTGTAACCAGCGTCCAAATGCCGCCGGCCTTTGGTTGAGCCAGCAAAGCAACAGCAACATAATCGATCCGAATCCCAATAGCATTGTGGACAGCATCAAATGCATTTGGAAACGCAGCATCCAATTTGACAACTGCCAGCAGAAAACTCAACAGCATAGAGAATTCATCTGGGGTCGGCGCAGTCGGGCCGCATTGGCTCATCAGCAACACACTTTGATAGCGGCAGTGCCGGAGTATCCGCAACATAACCAACAAATTGTAACACCAACAGTAGCAGCAGCAACCAGCAACGACAAGTATATCGTGCGCAGCAATGACACTTCTCGTTACTTTTATAAAAACCATGACAATTACAATGCGCGCAGCAACAACAGTCGCTTGCAGTACCATCAGCAACACGTGCGTCACAGCTATCAGAATGCACAGCAACAACCATCGGGCCAACTCCAGCAGCAGCAGTATTGGTTATCCAAGCCACGTCCACAGTTCCACACCAGTCACCTCTACAAGGGCAACGATTGCAACCACAACAACAACAACAAGAACAACAAGAACAGTAACCACAACATCAACAACCAGAATCCATTTATGCTAAATCTTTTCCAGGAGGATCTGGATATGTCAATGGCTATACGATACAAGCATACTCCATATCCATCATCTGCAACATCTGAACTAAGAAACACGAACGCATTTCGAAATCCTTACTAACAACAAATTTTCAAGTTCTTCTAGCTTAATAGAAATAAAAAAAGAAAAGCAAAATGGCGAAATATCAAAATGATAATAAAAATTACACCCTTTTTAAATTTTTAATGGGTTCATTTTATAAACAACTTAATTCCAGAGTATAACTTAACTAATAACTCTGAAAACTTAAATATGTATCAATATTTGTTTTCCGAGAGAAAATGAAGTAAGCTTTAGAGACTTTTGCGATTGCATTTCACGCGATCCATTTGATGGCCGCTCTTGGGACACCGACTGGTGCGCTTCGCAACGCCCCCTCCGTGCAACTGTCGTGGAGTCAAATTGCTTAGCTCGCTGAACGGAATGAGGTCACTGATGCCATTTTTGCTTCCTGGTGCCGGGCAATTTTGATAAGCCCTTGTACGATGGCGCTGGCACTTTAATGGTGATGCTGCAGCCCTCCAGGTGATTGGTAAATTCATCATCGTTTCATCTTCTCAAAGCAGATGGGACAGCTGGTAATATCGTTGGCAGCATTAAACTGAAAGCTTGAGTTGCAGGCAACCACATCGTTTTCGAGTTGGAATTGCTTTAATCATCAGGAGCGTATCCTCCCCCTACTAAAGATCTTCAGTAATCGACAGACCGGAGAGCTCAATGGCTGCGGTCATTTCATCGACGTTATCATCGTACTCATCATCTATCATGACAATGGCATCCTTGAGACGGTACCTTTGGCAATGGTAGCACGACATTCATCTGCATTTTAGGTATTCTGTATATTTGATTGGTTTTTACCCATGCAGGCTTGAATTATGGAAATTTGACTTTCATTCTTTGTTTGTTGCTATTGCGCTGATTGATTTATTTATTTACTTACACGGGACGAGCCGGGCTTAACCTTGATAGCATCGGCATTGATCTCTTGCTAAAGCTTATCTGCAAATAAATAGTCTAATCATTGGTCATTTTGCACAATCATATATTTCAATGCTCAGTTCTTTAAAATATTTGGCTGATTTGCTGATATGTACCTGTTCCTGTGCTCTGTCTCTTAGCAGTGTGAAGTTAAAAAATATATATATCGATATTATCTTATTAATTACATTTCAAGTATGTTTCGAGTGGGCAAAGTTTCAAAACGAAACGATTTTAAGACTTTTTAAAATTAACAGCTCATTGAAAATAAACATTATCTAGAACTCCATTTTTCACGCTGAAGAATGGTATATACTATTTGGTATTTTATATTTCAATCATTCGACCACACTGTGTCGTCAGCGGCTATTGAAATATTTGAAAATACGAACACCGACTGTCCGAATTGTGCCGAACCGACACGAAATGAAATATCTGACCAAGCGACAGCGTACAAGAAGGGTGCAACAATTCAATCGATTTGGAAAGATCTGTTATCCGATCAGCACAGAGGGATTCAACCTCAACGTCAACGTCGATTTGGACTTGTGCAGTAAAATAGAGGCAAACGATTTGGAGACAACGTCCTCCAATAAGAAGGTAGGCTCAAGGCTAGCTGTTAAGTCGAACATGTGCAACTTTCACTTCTAATTTCAATTTAAATTGCTTCATATCCAAGCATTTGATATTGAAGACAAAGACCATCGCCAACGGCGTCTGCAAGTCCAAGCATTACCACCAGCTCCAGCAGCAGCAGCAGCGACGGGATGACATGCCGTGAGTAATCAACACCGGTTGGCATCGGCGTCAAATAGCGCCGCCAACGCCGCCACATATAAACAAATATAATCACTGATTTTTAAACAAATGTGCAGCGCATTGGCAGTCACGCTTTGAATTGACAAACGAATTGACAAACGCTCTACGCAAAAAGCAAGCGGTAAGTAAATCAAATGGCTCGAATGTTATGCAACTGATCTTCGATCCGTTAAGCCAATTGAAACTATTTGTAAAAGCTGATCAATTAATTCCTCCAGTCTCGCTTCATGCCTTTCCTTGTGCGTTGCAGTTTTTGGCATTAGCTGGAAAGAGCTGAGCTCAGGTGTTCCCTATAAAAATCAGAAGATTCAAAACATTCTAAGAAATAGTAAATTCTTATTAAATTGAAATTAATTGTTTACTTTGGTTTTCACTTGAGAGTTGTTTGTTATCAATATACACAAATATTTTCAATATAAATATATTCATTTTTTGCTTTCCTTAGATCAGCGAGGATTTCAATTTAGATTTGGGTCGAGTAGTTTCTCTCAGTATTTTGATCGGGATCTGGAGCGTTATCAACCTCAACATAAGTCACTGACCCGAGGCAGCTTCACCGAGCCTCAGCTTTTGGGGCAGCTTCTTGGGGTCATCGCCAATGAGTAGACCGCAAAACTCAGAAACCGTTTCCACCAACCATTTTAAGCTTACGCAGCTGCCAAAAAGGCGATCAATGTCTTGGAGCCGAGATGTGTCAGTTCACGAACTGCTGTCGCTCCTAGCCATGACTACACCATACAAGGAGCTGGAGAGCCTGATGCTATCAATGCTTCATAACACCGCCTTTGGACCACTGTGCACGGGCAGCCCCACTGCCGGCAATATACCATGCAAGAAATTCTGGTCCAATCCTTTTGAGATCACTTACTTTAATGGCAACGAGACGAAACACCAGCCACGTCCGTTCGCCGATATTATTCCTCAAAGCGCCATGAAGCCGATTGGCTATGAGGCCAAGTGCAAAAACCAAATGCAACAGCAACAGATGATGAAGGATGATTTGTGGTTGCTGCAGCAATTCAACCGCAACATAATCGATCCGAGTCCCAATAGCATTGTGGACAGCATCAAATGCATTTGGAATCGCAGCATCCAATTTGACAACTGCCAGCAGAAAACTCAACAGCATAGAGAATTCATCTGGGGTCGGCGCAGTCGGGCCGTATTGGCTCATCAGCAACACACTTTGATAGCGGCAGTGCCGGAGTATCCGCAACATAACCAACAAATTGTAACACCAACAGTAGCAGCAGCAACCAGCAACGACAAGTATATCGTGCGCAGCAATAACACTTCTCGTTACTTTTATAAAAACCATGACAATTACAATGCGCGCAGCAACAACAGTCGCTTGCAGTACCATCAGCAACACGTGCGTCACAGCTATCAGAATGCACAGCAACAACCATCGGGCCAACTCCAGCAGCAGTATTGTTTATCCAAGCCCCGTCCACAGTTCCACACCAGTCGCTTCAACAAGGGCAAACATTGCAAGCATTGCTGCTGCAACGTTCGCCACAGCAACCACAACAACAACAACAACAATAACAATAACAGCATCAGCAATATAGATCCATATATTCTGAATCTGTGGCAGGAGGACCTGGATACAGTTCAAATGTATGCAATACATGGTAAGCGCTTCTTTGATATGCCAATGGCCAGACGATACAGACGTATTATATAACGATCATCTTCAACAGCAACAGGAGCGAAGCCAATACGAAAACCTATTGACAACTGGGAGGTAACGATGACAGCGAAACCGCAGGTGAATTGAGCAACATTTCCACTTTCGAAATATTGAAAATAGTAGGTTAGGTAAGGTTTAACGGCTGCCGATCAAGGTCAACACACATAGGCCATTTTTGGCCCGTTGTGATACCGTATGAATCTTACTCACTCACTTGAAAATGGTAAGAGTGCTTGTCCACACAAGGACATAATAACATAATGTACTATGAGAAGGTATTTTCCAATAGTGCGTGGTTCCCATTTTCTAAGCTTGGGCATCGAATTTCCCAAAATCTCGCTTCTAAGCAAGCTCCATGTAGTTTAATGCACTATTCAACCATTTTTCATTTCTTTTAGTCTCTTGAGCCGATGTCAGCGACAATTGTATCAGAATCATCAGCAACGCCTGCCCCTCCAATTCCTTTTCCGTGTGGACCTCCGTTGCCTTTACAGGGTCAGGTGACAGTGCCAATGGGTGTCGGCTGTAATCTATATATGGCAAACTTTCCACCACTGCTAGCACCAAATCAGAGACGCGACGGCAAATTCCAATACCAACAGGATTAGGTTTGCGCATATGTTAGTTGCGATTTTTTCGTAAAATATAAGTTTAGGTAAAATGAATATATTATTAAATAACATAGTTAAGACAAGGCAAAATTGTTACAGAAATGCACTTGAAGAAACAATAAATCCATAGTAAAACTTGTCTGTGTGAATGAAGTGTTATTGTTCAATTATAAAGAGAATTAATTTTGAATTGCGGTATAAAATTTTACTTGTTTATTTTTTATATAAATATAAATAATATAAATAGAATTGTACTTTTAGCGGGCGTTTATTAATGCGAAATACAACATTTTCCTCACTTGAACTGGCTATCGATATCAGAAGCGATTAATATCGGAATGTGACCTGCGACTCTCGATATTCAGTAACGGCGTCACATGATTTATTTGTCACTCACAGTGAACCAGATCCAGACATTCATGCTGAAACTGGACGCAACAAAACAGGGAGGTAATTAAATAATTAAATTTATTTAATTATTATAGACATATGTGTGATATGGTAATGGTGACAAGTGTTTTTGTCTTGCAGACAAAAACGACATCAACAACACTGCAACCCCAATCTGTCAATCTCATCAATATTAAAAAAATATGGTCAAGCTATACTCAGTGAGTCTCTATCGCAAGGGCGCCATCGAAGCGCTCCTACTGAAGACAGCATCCGACTTGCACTCCTTCTCGTTTTTTCAACGTAGCACGGTCACTGAGTTCATGACGTGAGTATGCCCAATGTACACACCGTCCGAGTGACCCTCGTTAAAAATTGTTCACCTAATATGCGATACACACACCTTTTTTAAAATTTTTTTTGCTCACAGTTTCGCCTCGAAGACAATTGTGGAACGCACACAGCCGGCGCTGAGGCAGTCAGTCAAACAGGATGCCTACATGTGCCATGTGTATGTGAGATCTGATAATTTGTCTGGCGTTCTTATCGCTGATCACGAGTATCCACATCGTGTGGCACACACGTTAATTACAAAAATACTGGATGACTTTACAGCCAAGGTGCCCGCCGAGCAGTGGGCCAACGGTACCGAGGCGACCATAAGCTTTGATTCATTGCCAGCATTTCTGGCAAAATACCAAGATCCCAAAGAGGCCGATCCCCTAACGAAAATGCAAAACGATTTGGATGAAACGAAAATCATACTGAAGGACACAATTGCGTCCGTTCTGGAACGTGGCGAGAAGCTGGAGGACATGGTCACCAAATCGGAGCAGCTATCCATGCAAAGCAAGGCATTTTATAAGACGGCGAAAAAGACTAATTCGTGTTGCAGTTTCACCTAAACGAGTTTCACGGAGGCACTGGAACGCAAAACAGGAACACAAACACCGCTAACAACAAAAAAAACACCAACGTACAACTAACAAGATCAACACGGTCAGGATACAAACGGCGTTAAGGCACGGATGGCTAATGGCACGGGCTTAGAATTTGCATGCTTTTTTATAAAATAATTAGTTAATTTTATATTTAATATATTATACTATACTGTACATATATACCTAGTTGGAAAGGAACCGATTTAAAGCCCTTCATTCGCACTGCTGTCACGAGTAATATATAAATAACTATATATGTCCATTCTCCTTCAATGCGTTACACACTTGCTGAAATGAAAATGCTGTACAAATTAAAAAGCGACTCAATCTCACTGCAGATAGTCCATTCTACAGTTAAGAGCCTGATTCCTCTCCAAGGATGCTAACAAACATTTGAACAGTGAATTCGGAGAGAGATTCAGTCAACCCTGTCAACTCTTCGAATTTGAAGCTTCCTAATTCTTGAATTGCATATATTACATCGAATTGCTCAAAATGTAATTGTTTTGAATGCTTAATTCTATTGAAGAGAAACTTGACAATTTTCGACTGGGTATATACAAAATACATACAAACACTAGTACCTATATTTAATGTGCGAATGTGCCCCAACTCATGTGTCTGTGTCTGCCTCTATCCGTGTGCGCGTGTGGGAGTGTTTTAAAGTTTATCCTGGCATCTTGTTGTTTGCATGTCTAGGCTAATGGTACAGATAATGTTATTCATATGCAATTATACCAATATACATAATTATGATAATATATACATGTCTGAATGTTTCAAACTTAATGCTTTGTGTGTCTATCTCATTCGCTTTTGTTGTCTCTCTCTCTCTCTCTCTTTCTATCTCGAGATCTATGTATATTTCATTTTAATAGCTTTTGTCTTCTAATCTGATGCCAATTTAATATTATATATATCTAATATGTATATATGTATGATTCACACAAGTTACAAGCGACTTCATACTGCCAAATACTCAACAGGCGACTTCGGGGAACTACAAATAAAAAGTATGCTAAATGTGATTTGAACAGTTGTCGATTATTATTATTATTTCACTTTTCTTTTGTTTTATAGCTTTTTCAATTATTATATTCAAATGTGTAAAGACTTCAATAGCAAATACATTTGTTATTTACATTTTTTAAAAATGTTATTATTATTAGGGGGGAAAGCAGCACCGCGACCTATTTGATCTATTGTGCCCTCTTCTGAGCTTATAGCTCTTCCATCAGCCCGAACTCCCGCACGAATACGAGGATCTTTGTTGGGTTGAGGTCTTCTATGTCTTTGCACTTCAAAACATGCTCCCTTAGGAGACTGCTTCTTCTTCTAACTAAGGCGACACACTCTGCCAGGATGTGCATCGAGGATTCCTCCTGTCTTTCACAAAACCTGCACAGGTCGCTACTATATATACCCAGTTTTGCTAGGTGACTCCTTAGTCTACAGTGTCCTGTCACCGGTGACCGGTGAGTATCCTAAGGCTGTTCTTTCCCATGGTTATAATTTGTTTAATTCGTACAAGATTATAGCCACCTAGGAGACATCTGGCTTGTCGGAGACCAACTGCCTCCGACCAGCTCTGATGCCGTCTCTGCCTCTTCTCGTTTCTAAGTTCCAGTCGTATAGTGTGTCTCCCTATGCCACAATACGGTTCTGGTCCTGTTAGGGGCCTTCCTGCCCCTGCACCTGCTGGTGTGCGTTCGCAGGGATTCATGGTAGAATACCCGAGGACCCACCACTCCAAGGCCCGTGCCCTGATTCGTGAGTGATCCATCGGTTGTAATGGTCGGCAGATAGATCGATAGGCGAGGGATATCGATGGGGGACCATCTTCAGAAAAAGAGGAGAAAAGGAAGAAGAAAAAAGGAGGTAGAGGGACCGCATGCGCATGCGCTGCAAAAAGATTTATTTTAAAAAGAAATTCAAATAAATAAATTGTGAAAGGGAATTTCTCCAGGAAATTTAGAGGAGGAATCATTAGGAAGGGAGGGACACGCAGGCTGTACAACATCCACACAGCAGCGAGCGGATAGAAATATTTGCTTTTTTTATTTATAAAAGAACACAAATTTTTTTTGTTAACTTGCCGCCCAATATACCGCGGTCGAACTACCCCTGAGCCGATAGCTAGCCGGCTGAGAGATATATTGGTGCTTTCTACAGGCAAGGCATAACAAATGGCGCCCAATTGAAAAAACTAGGCTGACATAAGAACAATTGTCACCCCAAATGACGCTCGCATGAAAGAAATAAAAACATGAATAGATAAGAAATTAAAATAATCAGGAGATTGTACTTGAAATTCTGAGTATTAACAATATTACAATTTTCTATATATTGAACAGGTGGCCTTTACCAACAAGTAGGGGGAATGTTTAGTCGGACCGTTGATGAGCATCCTACTATGCTGAGTCCATCGCTGCCACAAACAGTAGTCCTGCCGATTTGGTCAAAGAACATCTTTCAAGTGTCAGTAGTAGTCAAAGTGAAGCTTAGCTGGTCCGTGAGCCGGGGAAAAGGCCGAGCCACGTTGCCGCTGAAGTGGATCTGAAGCTAAAAAGAAAAATAGAATTTGATAATTAGTTTACAGGCCAATTAAAATTTCTTAAAGATAGCATACCAGGTAATGGGTTTACAAAGTACGTCGAGTCGCGATCCGTGCATTACCGCTTAGTTATTGTCAACGTTGTCCGACTTTGAGAACGCGCGCAGACAATATAATTAATTAATATTCCAGAATAGAGAGGAACAATTGTAGGCGAGCTAGAAAGATAAAGGAGTGTTTTAGCGTGTGATATTAAATTATTTTCGTTTCTTGTTGTATGGATTGTTACCTGTAGGTGACGTCATACGGTGTTACCTTCATCTCACCCATCTTACGGCTTAAATTGTATCTTCGAGAGTGCTGAGTTTGAATTTTGAGTGTTAGTTTTTCGTAATAATTCGATTCCCAGTGGTAGCTTAGTTCTCAACATTATTGTTACAATACAATTATGACTTAGAGATTAGGTTAGTCAAATATTTATTATAGGTTACATATAATTGTTTTTGAGTTATTTATTGGTTGTTGGTATATTTATTGAATATTTATTTATATAATACATAGAAGTACAGATAATTATTTTCCGTTGACATATTTATGCATATATACCTATATACATATCTTTATGAAAATTGGGGGTTTAATTAATTATACGTTTTTTTGTGTTGAATGTTGAAACATATTAAAAATTAAGAATTACATGAGCGAAGGGGTATTCAGGCAGTCGAGGAAAGTGCGGCGTAGCGGGGACTTTCAGAGAGATAGAGAGCACGAGAGAATGCGCCTGACTACTCGCGCACAAAGCACCAAACCCACCGAAGAAATGGAGAGTACTTCTCATCCAGTCGGAATGCGTAGCTGACAAGATGTAGCGGGTACCTCGTCAACAACACAACAAGCCAGGAGCGAATGTAGCGGTAGCCCAAGCGCACGAGACCTTGAGAGCATCGCTGTCCCAGGAAATGAGCGCTTTTAAAGAGACAATGGAGGCCAACATGTTAAGTTTCATGCGGGACATCAACGAAGTGGTCTCATCCTTGAAAGTGGAAAAAGGAAGAAGCGATTAGAGTTCACAAGAAGCGAGAGAGGCGAGAACTCATCGACCATCTGCACCTACTCACCTTTTCGTGGATAACCGAGCGTTGGAATCCGAGCAACAGAAACAAACCGAACAACAACAAGTTCCCGTATCACCATTTCGTCCCTAGGTTGCATCAGCAGGGGCAGTTCGTTTGAAAGGAGTTGGGCATCTTTGTGGCTTAGGATATGATTGCCCCCAACTTCTTCTGCCGATATCCTTAGAAGCGTGGCTTTCTGCTTGAGCCTTATGATATGGTTGAGTGGTGTGAGCTCCATTAAGGCTTCAAGGGCCATTGTTGGGCAGGTGCGCATAGCTCCTGTCATACATACGCAGGCCATCCTTTGCACTTTTTGTAGTTGCTTCTTCACGGTGACCAACCGCGCCCTGTCACCCCATGCTACCACCCCATAGGTTAACATGGGCCTTACTACCATCAGATATAGCCATCTTAATATCTTTGGTGATGTACCCCATGATTTGCCGGCAATACTACGACACACTCGTATATAAAGCGCCGTAGAGCACTCTAATATCGTGTTTTGCACATGGGTGCCAAAGTTAAGCCTGCTGTCAAATGTGACT
This sequence comes from Drosophila macrothrix, assembly GCA_035042055.1. Taxonomy (NCBI): domain Eukaryota; kingdom Metazoa; phylum Arthropoda; class Insecta; order Diptera; family Drosophilidae; genus Drosophila; species Drosophila macrothrix. Next base: position 24,769,767 of record JAWNLX010000587.1, read on the forward strand.
CGCAGGTATTTGACCTCCCTACTCGTTTCTAGTAGGGTCCCTGAGAGCCATATTTGTCTCATCCTCTGTAACTTATGACGTCTGGTAAAGCGGACGTTGACTGTTTTCGTAGGATTTAGGTTGAGTCCAACCTCCATACACCAGTCATACGTTATCCTTAGCTCTGACTGGACTATGTCACAGAGTGATTCTTCGAATTTGCCTCGCGCTATGATAATAATGTCATCGGCATATCCTTGACATTGAATACCACTGTTAGCAAGTCTGTTTAGTAGTTCGTCTACTAACAGACTCCAGAGTAGCGGAGACAACACATCTCCTTGGGGACAGCCTTTGGTGGTTAGGACTGTTACATTGCTATCATATAATGATGCTGTGGCTTGCCTGGACCGTAGCAGTGCGAGTATCCATCTGCTGGTGGTATGGTCCAGGCCTCTTCTCTCGAGGGTAGCATTGATTGCATCGTGCGATGTGTTATCAAAGGCACCTTCTATATCTAAGAAGGCGCACAGTGCTACTTCCTTATTATCAATTGCCGCACTCAAAGTACGTCGCAGTTGATAAAGTGCTGTGTCCGTGGACCTGCCTACTGTGTGTGCATGCTGCGTTCGGTGCAGCGGCCTTTGCTTAAGCAAAGTACTTCTGATTTTGTAGTCCACCAGCTTTTCCAACGTTTTCAGTAAAAACGATGTTAAGCTGATGGTTCTGAAGGACTTTGGGCTGGTAATGTCTTTCGTCCCTGCGTTGGGGATGAAGACTACCCTAGCTCTCCTCCACGAGCCCGGTATGTATCCGAGGGCTAGGCTGCTTACTAATGCCTTCCTAATACGGGAGAGGAGTATTTCCTGTCCCTTTTGAAGGAAGGCTGGCGATATGCCGTGCGTTCCAGGGGACTTATAGGGCTGGAATGTACCAATTGCCCAATTAAGTCTTTCCCTTGTGACTGTCGACTTGGCGCATGCCCAGTCGTCAGTTGACGGCCTGTGTCTACCCTCCCTTTCGATAGCCTCTTCCTGCAGGGGTGTACTTACTGGGAAGTGCGTCTCGAAAAGTAGTACTAATATCTGCAAATTACTGCTCGTAAAGGAGTTATCCCCACGCTTTAGTGCTAAGTTAGCATCAGGCGTTCGTTTCACTAGTGCTCTAAGAAGCCTGGCGCCTTCGCTTGTGCTAACTATGCTTTCGCAGAAGTTTCTGTAGTTCTTCTGTTTGGCCTTTCTTATCTCCTTATTGTAGGAGGTCAGGCTTTCACGGTACTGTTCCCACAATCCGTCTCTCATTGCTTTATTAAAGAGGCGACGTGTGGTCACGCGCAGCCTTTCTAGGCTGTCGTTCCACCATGGGGCATCTATTTCCATATGCTTTTTCCCTACCGGGCAGTTATCCTCAAATGCATTAATTATGCATTTGTTGAGGTCACCAATAGCCCTGTCCAGCTCTAGCGACTTTCTGGGTGTACCAGATGACCCGTTGGCTAGGGAGAGCCCTAAGGTCGACTTATAGCCTTCCCAGTTGGTTTTCCTGGGGTTGCGACCTGTTGTGCTACTATCCGTATTTAATTTTAAATTAAATAGGATAGTCCTGTGATCGGACATGGATTCCTCTTGGGAAACATGCCAGTCCCTAAGGTGAGGCTTTAGGGACCGACTGATCAGGGTGATGTCCAGCACTTCTTCCCTGATCTTAGTGACAAATGTCGGTGTAGATCCGACATTACCTAGTTCTAGATTATGTTTAAAAATAAAAGATTGATGTCACTGCTGCCCCATATAGTATGGTGCGCATTGGCATCACATCCAATGAGCACCGGCATCTTCTCTCTCCTGCAGTACTCCACCAGCTTCTCAACCTCTGGTGGTGGGCAGGCTGCATCCCCTGCGAAGTAAGCAGACACGATGACCATAGAGACCGCGCTGCCCTTGGTGTACACCAGTATGGGAACGCAGTCTCTAGTCAGGAATTCTGAAAGGATAGTAAAGTTAATACTTTTCCTTACCATGATACAAGCTCTGGAAGTGAATGCCCACGAATGAGACCGCGACATCTCCACCAGACGCAATAACTTCGTCAATGATGGCCTCTTCCAACACAGATATATCTCCGTGACTGAGCAAGACCCGTGGGAAGTCCACGGGCAACACGGCCACCTTTACCTTTTTTGCCATGTCTGCATAGGGCAGGCGAGGCTCGGTGGGTGTCGGCGAGCTGGGCTTCGTAGCCACTGCACGCGATGTGCTTGGGCGCAGGTCCAGATTACCTGCCCCATTATTCTTCAGCACCTTTGCCGCTGCCGAGCCGCAGGCAGGGCCCACAACCTCCGGGCACATCCTCTTGGGGTTGGCCACCAGAGGTGTGAGATTGCAGCTCCGCCTTTTCGGGGCTGGCGCAGGTGCTGCAATCTCCTCCCTGGGCTCTTTGGCCTTTTTCAGGGCTTCATCGGGGCTGAGTCCCTGCTGGAGGTACCACTTGACCCTTGAACCGCAGAGATTTCTCCGGTTCGAGTCATCCAGCCCACCGGGTTGACCCCTTGGTGGCAGGAGCTCTCCCTACCTCTATGGGCGCTGAGCGCCTTGCCTCGCGGCGTTCTGTGCTGGGTGCGGTGGTTTGGGTGTACCAGCCATCGGTCTCCCATGCCTCACAGCCAGAGTTCCTCGTGCCTGCGGCACTGTCCTTTTTGTTGCTGGGGCAGCACGGTGTGGAGGATTGTCTACCACACGCAATGGTCGTTCTTCGTCAGGAGTATGACCCTCTAATTGTCTTGCGACAAGTTCCGCAGGGAGATCCTGCGGTATCTTTTTACTTTGTGGCTTTGCCTGAGCTCACCGTTAAAGACTGGGCTAGTTTATAATCCGGGCCCCCAGCCAGGCTGACTCTCGGCACGGTTTGAATAACGCCTTAGTCCGGCCGGGAGTGAGATGAGGGGATAGGATGTGGTAGGTAGTTATGTGGGGAGATAGGGGGATGTGTGAGGCTATACTTTAGAAGGCGGCGACACAAGCGCCTTGTCGGTGCGATCGACATAATCGCACCCGCTGTTTGTCCGGGACTGCTTATTTACGAGGAATCTCGTACTATTCGCAGCTAACCTCCCCGAGAGGAGGCCGTTCGCTATCCGCAACCCGCGACCCGCCCGGTGGCCTCAGCTCAGCCCCATCCGAACCATCCCACAAGTTCTTAGACCAGGCTTTAAAAATGTTACTTTCAGAAATTTAATTCAATTAATTTTTCCGAAAATATTGTTTGACAAATTCTCATAAAAAAGAAAAAATACGGCAAATAAATCTCATTCTTTTACTTAACGGCATCTGATAACGTATTGTAAATACGGTTTTATTATAAGGTTCATATAGTATCAGAAAACTGTTGAACAAAGTTTAAATCGGTTCTCAACCATATCACACAAAAAAAAAAAAAAAACTTGAAAAGAATGCATCTGCGTTGCTTACGAGTATATCGAACTATATAGTATATATTTATATTTCAGTATGATTAATTAATCAAGAAGGATTTTAAAATTGAAGTATTTAGTGTGGAAAATGAAATGATTTGGTAACGAAAACTTTATATCTGAATTAGTGTGTATCAAGTCTTTATTCTACGAGTATACTCGAATTAAAACATCTACCGAGTAGCAGACGTGATCCCAGTTGATGCGTGAACTTGGAATAGATTGCGAGGTGGCTGATTTGCGAGGATTATTTATCTACGAGCGCTGCTTGATATGCGTGGCCAAAAGCTTTATTTTGATACGTTTGCGGTCCCGCGCAATTATCTCCATGCGCTCCTTGATGCTCGTTTGGAAGAAGATCAGGTGCAGAGTACGGCTGGCTGAGCACAACTAAAAGTGGATAAAACAATAAATCATAGATGGTCATATCATAATATCATATATAGTACGCACCTGTTGTAACAAGCGTGCCTTGAGTCGTATATTGGCCGGCTCCTCCTGCTCAAGACTGCTGCCGTACGTCTCCAGATGCAGATTGAGCACAAAGATGAGTGTATCGCGTATGGTTTGTACAATCCGCTGCACTTGCTCCGTACGAAAGAGTCGACGCACGAGGAAGCCACGTGTGGCAGCATTTAGCAGCGTGGCAGCTTCATGACGTCGCTGCATCTCTGACTGCTGGCGATGATCAAATGAGATCAAATGATATCAGATCAGATCAGATAGCATGTGATTAATAAGCCATTAATGGTTTCGGTATTAGTAAATTAGTTCGAGTTAGTTCGATGATCTCCCTCCTCAGTATTTATTCAACATTTTCGAATGTGAATAGGAATGTTTGTCAAATGATTAGTTTGTTAGTGGTTGCTAGATGCTACTTGTTCCCAGAGATTTGCCAATATATTTGGCTTAAGGCACTTTTGGATTCATTGCATTAATCACTATCACTTCTTGGCCACAAAGCGCTGCTGTTGGAGCAGCACAGCAGATTCGCACAGACAGATTTGAAGAAAAGGAAGAGATTTTTTTTTTTTTTTTTTTTGGTTAACACATTATTTGCCCCAAACAGTAGCTGGGAGCACACTGGCTACTTACAGTTAGACGGCTCGGGGATGCACTGCGTCGAGTCTTGGCCAATTGCAACGATTGCTGTTGTTGCGGGCTGATGCGTGTATTGTTTTTGCTGGTCGGCTTCGTCTGTGATGTCAATTTTGTCGTCTTGTTGTTGCCGTTTTTGCTGTTAGTTTTGCTGGCTCTTTGCACTGGCGTCGGCGACTTGGACAACAGCAGTGGACTGCTGACCCTCTTCGATTGGCTGCGCTGTACGGGCTTTTTGATTTTGCTGTTGTTGCTGCGCAGTGAGCTGGATTTGGGTGAACTGGAAGCACTCTGCAGAGGCAGAGGCAGAGGTAACGACATCAACTCTATTCCCTGACCGTCGGAATCATTGTCCACGTCGAAGAGACGCTTGCGTGCCATATGCTTCGATTGCTCCTGGCTAAGGAACTCCGAACTGAGTGGCGTTATCTCGAGCGAGTCGAGCGCAATCGTGTTGTTCGCCGAGGAGTGATATGTTGCCGTTGGCGTTGGCAAATCATCGGTGCTGGTATACTCGGAAATGGCGCTGGGACTGGACGCAGCAGGGAGCGGCTCGTGCGCATAGGCAGACACATTGATCTCGGTGCAGATCTGTTCGATGAGAAACTTTTGCTGGCGATCGAACTCCTCCTGCATGCGACGCTGCTCCTCGTGCTGATACTGCACCAGTTGCTGGAAGCGATCCCGATGCGCCGTCTTGATATCTTTGAACATTTGGCGCTTGGCCAGAGCCAGCCTGTTGCGTTCGACCTGTTCCTGTCCCGCCAAACAATCGGTTGTCTCGTGCAGCGCACGCTGCAACAGATCCTCCAGTTGCTGTTGCTGATGCTGAAGTCGAGCCGTTGTTGTGCTGTTGCTACTGCCGCCACGCCGCCTACCGCCCTTTGTAGGTGTTGCTGGGGATCTGGAAGTGTTGCGTTGCACCTGCTTGGCCCGCGACTCGACGGTATCGCGACGCAAATGCGCCAAACCCAGCGTTGATGAACATCCCGATCCGTTGCCGTTGCTCGTTGCTGGCAGTGCGAAGCGGCAACCCGTCGATAATTGAGCTGGTAATGGTGGCACTGGTGGTGGCACTGCTGGAGGTGTTGGCGGTCTTTTGCCCTCGCGCTGCATGTGCTCGATGAGCGCCTGTGATGGCTGCTCCAGCGTGAAGGAACGCGATCGATGCAATTGCTTCACGTCCATTTGGGCAGCGCTCAGTGCTGGACTGGTGCTGGAGCGCATCATTCTCTTGTCGGCTGGTCCAATCAGCGTCTCGTTCTGCCAAAACAAATGGGTTGATTCCGGCTGCAGTGGCTCCATCCGTCTGCCTAGACCAGGGCGCTCAAACTGCCGAATGCGACCGCTTATGTTGTTCAATTTGCGTTGTCGCATTGCGCTCAGCGCAATGGACGATGTCGTTGAACTTGTGGCCATAGTTGGTGTTGACATGCATGGTGGCTTCGTCGATGGCTGCAGTGGTGTTGGCGGATTTACGCATATCGTAGGTATCGCAGGTATCGTAACACCAGCTAATGCCGCGTGCTTCTTTGGCTCAATATTGAGAGTCTGGGGTCGTATGTGTCCTGCTGAGCTGCTAAGCTCCTCCTCATGATGCACATCCTTCTGCTGCAGGTGCTGTTGCTGCTGCTGCCGTGTGCTGTCATAAATAAACGTTTCCGTTTGCTGCAGTTGTGGCAGTCGCTGCATGCTGTTAATTGTGCTATTCGTGCTACTGCTGTTGTTGCTGCTTTTGCTGGTGCTGCTACCGCAACTGCTGTCTGCTTGTTCCTCGTCTAGCGTTGATGTTGATCTGATGGCATGCGGCTGCCTGTATTTGGCCTCTAGCGCCATAGCTTGCTGTCGCAGCTGTTGCATTTGGCGTCGCTTTTCCGCCGTCATCTGTAAATGGTAATTTTCATGCTACAGTAATGGCACTCCCCACATATATATGTACATATACAGTATATATACTCACCAGTGGCGGTAATATGGGTTGACCATCGATGCGGAACTGCGACACGTATTCGGGCGGCACAGGCAGCTGGTAGGGATTGGCGACATTGGGTGTGTTGCTATCCAACCTTAATCTGTCCTCATTCTGTTCTGCAGCGGCACGCAGCACATCCATTGCCCATCTGTGAGAAACCACCGAAAAGAAAACAGAGAGCAAAACAACAGCCAAGGTGAATTATACAATTTGTTTAATTAATGGTGGTTAGCAAACTCACCTTGCGTTATCCATATCCATGTGGAAGAAATTGTTGTTATATGCACTTTGAATTTTGGGAGGAATGTTGTGTGAAAAAATGCCAAGCGATGCTCTTTTTTGGTTTATGCTTTTGTTTTTGCCCAGTGTGCCTTTTACCAAAAGCTATAATTGAAAGCTAACTACATTTGTTATTTGTCCGTTGCTATGGCGATTTCAAGGGCAACTGCGCACTTTGAACGGCTATCGGTTGGCTCCCGCACGAACATAAATACAAACTAAAGATAAGCAACAAGAATAATTAATAAATAAAAAATCGCTTGGCATTTGCTTTTCTGTTCGACTTGTTTACATGAGCCTGCCAGCCTGCTTATGTTTTTGAATTCAATTTGGATTGGAGCAAGTGGGCAGCTCTTGCGCGCAGCGCGCTTCGTTGTACAGGTTGAATAAAATGCGCTTTACACGAAATCGATGACAATGTCGATGCCAAGCGGATATCGAAATGTCGATATATCGAGTGCTGAACAGCAGGTTAACATAGGCGTAACATAGCATTTGATATCGCGTTGCGCGTTTCGGACCTAATTCGTTGTTATTATCAATTTTTTGTTTTTGTTTATTGCGCGGCTAAGAACGGAGCAAGCAGACAGTGACAAAAGTGACGCGCAAGCATCAATATTTTACCAAATTGTATATCAATGTGTTTCGTTTTGGTGCCGAAAAGAACATAAGATCGTGTAGCATAAGGACGTACGTACCCCCCACAGTCACAATGACAATCAACCTCAACTCTACCCCACTACGCCACTCTACCCCTTCTCGTGCAACGACGCGTCTCTCAACATTTGTTGTTGTTTTTGTGTGCTGTTGCACGCTATTCCAAGAGCTTTTTTTTAATGTGTGTGTGTGTGAGTGTGTGCGAATTAGAAAAATAAGTCTTTCAAGATTTGCCGACATTTTGGAACAAATAGAGAAACAAATTAAGTTGAGAATTCGAGATTTGTTCAATTCCAAAAAATCACATGTGCGCGAAAATATGTACATATGTGTGTAGTAGCCTTGTAAATGTTTCTCTATCTGTGCCGTCTGTTGTGTGTGTGCGTGTGTGTGGGTGTTGTTATCCGTAGCAGCTGCCGTTTTAGCTTGAGGAGGGGGAGGGGGGTGGTGAGTATTGAGCTGTAATTGTAACTGCGTTTTAGTTTGCTTCCAAGAGAAGCGTTTGTTTCAACCAGAATTATTATTATTTTTTGCAATAGGCACTTGCGAAATGGGTAAAATGCACGAGTCTTAAGTCACTTGACTTTTATTTGCTTTGCTTACTTACATATGTATGTATATATGTGTGTATGTACATACAAAAACGTCTTTGTATTTAATTACTTTGTACATACTACGGCAGAATAGAGTACAACAAGAATGACAACGCCACAGCACTCACACACTTACGCATATATAATATACATATATATTTATACACGCATACAGTAAATATGTAAGTCCATATGTATGTATGTATATTCTGCGACGCAATTGAAAAGACATCGAAGGCCAAACAACTTTGCTGTTTTTGTTTTCGCCTTCTTTTTACGCTTGTGTGTTAGTTGGCTTTGTTTTTGTTATTATCACAACTTCACTCACTATTCGCACAATATTGTTGTTGTTTGCTGCTCACGCGCCCGATCGTTTGCGCAATCCGTCACTCGCTCTCCCTCTCTCTCGCTGTAGCACGCAGCCGGCGTCTCAGTCGCTGCCAATGCCAAACGCCAACGCGTCCTCCGCTGAGCTGAGCTGAGTAGCTGCAAAGCTTCAAATAAATTTGGTCAGTCCTTTGAGGAAGCAAATTGTCACAATTATCGTGCATACCCCATTCAAATATTGGGTGGCAATCGCAACGCAGTTTAATTTCCTTTTTTGTTGTTGCTGTTATTTTTGCACACTGTTTCCAATGGAAAAGCGGCGTATACGTGCAGAATTGAAAACGCTTTCGATCCAAAAGTATTTAATTTTAAAAATCACATCTTTCGACAATTCAACAAATTTCTATACATTTATTTACAAAGTATATATTTGAATAACCTTTTACAGCTATTGAGAGAGAGAGGGAGAGAAAGAGAGTATGACGTGGTCGGTGTTGTCCACAATGAGAGCAGAGAGATTCGAAAGTGCCCTATCATTATGGACATTTCTGTTTTTGTCCTATTTAAATAATATTAATACGAACAGCAACTATATTGTTTTTCTTTTTTGGATTATTCGTTTGCATTTATTTTTGGTAAATTGCCATATTCTGTTGTTTTCAGCAATATTTCATTTCTACGCAGCAGCAACAATCAGCAACAGCAGCATCAGCATCGGCCGGAAAAACAAGTTGGCTCAGTGCCCCTCAAGAGTGAATTGAGATTCTGGCTGTGAGCATTCCCATTCGCATTCGCATTCAGTGAGGAAAAGTGCAAGTGCGCAGATTGATGTGACGGTGCCCATGCGCGAACAGCTCATCGATCGATAGGAACCGATTGTCGAACACTAACCCAACATAGCCACAAACCCTAACCCAACCCCAAACCAAACCAAACCAAAGCATTGCAACACAAAGCAACCCAATTAACGGGCAACATTCTGTTCAAAAGAACATTCATTATCAAGCCGAAAACCGAAAGAGTAACGCCAATTTATCAACAAAGAAAATATGTTTCAAATTCCACGACCTTCGCGGCTATCGCTGCAAGGGGCTGCCATCGCTCTAATCATTGTGCTTCTAATGTCCTGGTAAGTAAAAGCATTCACACACACAAACACATCCATAGATACATATAAACTTCCCATATTCCTGTTGCATGAAGTTCTTTATAATTTAAATACTTAAGGTGCACTCACGCCTTCCAAATTTGGGTCAGAAGCCAAAGCCAAACGCATTCCCATTTTAAAGGGAACTAAAATAGATTCTATAGCCGGCGACACAGGAACAGCAGCACAAAGGGAATGAGGCAAAGAAAGTGTTTGGAGGAGAGAGAGAGAAGAGAGACAGAGAGGGAGAGTGTGGACGATTCGTCGCGTGGCCAAATTGTATACCCTAGCAATAGATATTATCATTTTGTCACATAACCTGACGAACAATGTTCATACATGTTGATCAGGACCAGTAGTCTATAGAGGTATATATTTATGGTCTAAGTATGTATATACATATAGATATATATATATATATATATATATATATATCTGCATGCAAGGGTATTCAAAATTCGTCACAACAAAAATAACTTTCTCTTGTTCAAAGTTGCAATGTTTTATTTTAGGAATATACATATATATATATATAAATATATATGTATATATATATCTGTTTACGTATATGTACATATGTGTACATATGCACATGCATATGTGTAAGTATGTACGTGCTTACACCTTCGATTCGGCTGGCTGCTCAGCGTTGTCTTTTGGGCCCCCGCTTCTACATATGTATGTATGTATATGAATGTCTGTATGTACAGACTTATGTATGTATTTGGTTGGTGGTCAGTTGCGTTGTTCTTTGTGCTGACTTTTTATGTGCATAAATATATATAGATAGACACACACACACATATATATATATGTAATTTCCATGCATTCCCCCCAACAGCTCAGCTGCTGCCATGGCTTGCATAGCACATGTACCAAATACATACATGTGTATTTGTGTGTGCGTAAATGTGTGTGTGCGTGTGCGTGTGCGTGTGTATGCAATCACAATTTCGCTGTGTGGCGCAATTAACCAATGAAGAATACAGCAACAATGTTTCGCACTAAGTCTCAAGCAGATCTGGGCAGATAATATACATATGTATATAGATACACATGTGTGCATAAATGAAATTATATCGACAGAGTAGAACGAGTCCACTCAAAATGTAGTTGTAACTTTGTGCTGCATTAGTTTGTTTATCAGTCGACTGACTATCAGTGAAAATAAACAATAACAGCAAAAATCGTTATGCAGCTAAAGGTTGTTTGTCAGACAACGACGCCAACAACTGCCAATAACAATAATATAAAAAAAAAAAAATCAAATACCATTATTCCATTATTATATATATATATATATACATACCTTATATATATATATACATATATATGTACATATGTACGTAGATAAGTTGATCAGAAACTTTCTTTACATTAACGCAACTTTTTATTATGACAACAAATACTTGGAGGCTGATTCTATATAGACTTGTATTATTATTGGGTGTTGTTAGTTACGTTTTCCACTGACCAACTATACCAACTCTGTATAGTTCGGCTTTTGTGGTAACTAAATGTGTAAATTAGCTGTCAAGTATAAGCATTGTGATAATTAGAATTCTCCACTCCGGTAGAGAGTGAGTGAGAGACAGCAAGAAGACAGCCCCCTGTGTGATGCATAGCTGATAACCTCATCATAGAACGTTATCGATAAATAATCCTGATGTGCGCACCAAATTTGGTTTCGCTTGCCAATCAAGGAGAAACGACGATGTTTCCTTTTGCCTGTTCCATATAAATACATATGGATTATATTTGCACTTAACAAGTCTCGGTTGGATTTACGATGTAAACAGTTGATATGCAATTATTAACTAAAAAAAAAACATACATAAATACACATACATCGATGTGTGTATATTCTTAAATACACGTTAACAGCCAGCACAAATGCTTTTGAGGTTTAACAACTCAGATTGCTCCAGTTGACACAGAGGGATCGACTAGGAGGTATCCAGCTGTTAAGTGTATTGAATTGATTCAAACCGCCCTTTTCCCATTTTCAATGGGTATACAAATAACAAAGACAAGAAGGTGATTAGTCAGTTTTGCGTATGGTGCTTTTGTTATTGCCAATTTAGATACAACGCACATTGAAGAAGTGACAACTTTCGCTACTTTTGCCCCACTTCATACAATCTAATCTTTGAAGTGAGGCGAATTTGCTGCCTTTAAGTTTGTATAAATACATCTACACATAGAATGAATACGTGTTCACTATTTGGTGAAATTAACTGAACGTTCACAGATATATGTATATCAGATACACTCATTACGTAGCCAGCATTTGCTTAAAATGCATTTGTTATTTGCTATGTACATTAATAGTAAGTAAGCAAAATAAAATATATTCATTTGATTGTCAGACAATAAACTAACTTGCAATGTTATTAAAAGAAAGCCTTTATTTATTTTAGTATTAGATACTTTTTTCGATTGGTATTTATTCAAAGACCAAACGATGAATGAACGACTATTCAAAAATAAGTAAATAAAAATATACAGGAACGAAAGTTAATCAGCGCGTTTAAAAGGTCAAAACTGCGAAATAACATAACAATTTAAGTCAGTTTTGCTTATTAGCGTTGAACATTTCCGTGCAGCTAGCTGTGCACATGAGAGAGACAGAGAAAGAGAGACGGATAGATGGAGAGCGAGTGAGAGAGAGAGAGAGAGAGAGAGAGGTGCGAAAGAGTAGCGCTCCTCTTTGCATAACCTGTAGATTAGTCAGGTTCAGTCAGATATTAGCTAACAGGGAATCACACACACGCACGCACACAGTAGAAGAAAACAGAAACAGAAACAAACAGAGATCAGCTGAGTTCGTACAATGAAAACGAAACGAAAACCAAAACCAAAACCGAAATCAAAATCAAAAACCAAGTTATATAAAATTATGATGATGCTGGACCAGCTGCTTCCTGTTAGAACGTGTTTTCATTTTTGTTTTTGCTTGTCTTTCGTTTTTTTGATTTTAGCCATCTCAAGAAACTTATATAGAGAGTAACGCTATATGCGATTGGTAATTGGTTAGTTAGTTAAGCCAAGTTAGCAAGTCGCATTTGTGTTTGACACGTCAACATCTTCAGTTCAGTTCAGTTCAGTTCATCTTCAAGATCCCTCGCCGAGTTTGTTGCTCTCTGTGTGTGCTAATTGGCTAATTGCTTCCTGGTTTGCCTGCCTGCCCGTCTATCTTTGCAGTGTTCGTCCGTTGGGTGTGCTCTTCCTGGGCCTATTCAGCTACTGGCTCTATTGGACACGGTGTAGTTACCGTGTGGTCCTTACACCACAGCTGCGCAACAAATTCGAGTCGTGGTTGCATCGTGCCGAGAATTGGCGTCACAACTCACCCAGCATGTTCTGTCTGGTTAGCAGCGGCTGCCTGGCCACCCTTGCCATTTTGGGGCATCTGATATCGGGCTCAACGCTGGTGCTGACCCTATTGGTACTCTCCGCACTCGTCTCCACCAAATACAATTTCAAGCTGCTGCAAATTGAACGCAAAGGTAAAAATATTTTATATTTTTATATGTATTATATACACACATTAAATATTATTTTGACTTTCGCTTCAATTCAATTCAATTCACTTGCAGATTTTCAGTGGTCAGAGAAGATCAACTATACCAATGCCGATGCGGAACTGGATGATGAGTTCATGCCCGATGTGAATGAATCGAATCTATTTGTGCTGGAGCGCGCCAGTGATGTGGCCACCATCAGTTCACCCACCGATGCCGATGGGGTCGGCGATAATGATGATGATGACGATCGCAGCGATGATATACCCTCTGAGCTTTTAATACCCGACTCCATACCCGAAATCGATGAGCACTCAACAGACGAGGATGATGAGTTGGTGCCCTTGGTGTCTCAGTCCAAGCAGACAGCAGAGGAACGAAGTGCTGCAGGCTACGTCAAGTCTGAACAGACGAAGCCGAACGAATCCATCAACAATACCAATTTGTCAAAGGGAGACAAAACGATGGATTTTCGCAGGGGACACTTTAAGCGAGACTCCTCATTGTCCACCACTTCATCATCGTCAGAGGAGAGCTTATCCAAGGGTCTGCAGTTTCCCGATCATACCAGTGTCGATGCTGGTGCTCCGTCGCTGCCTCAGCTAACTGGTACAGCGGTGAGCAGCGATGCCCCCACCGGCAGCGCCAGCTCCCTAATGGCCATCGCTGTTAATGCACAAGTGGCGCAATCCCTGCTTCCCAGCCTCATGTCCAACTTGGTCAAGTGGGGCGCCAACGAGCTAGCCGTTAAAACAGACTGCACAGATAGTGCAGCGCTGGTCAAATCTCAGCGACGCCAGGTGACCGCGTTGGATTCATCCGATGAAAGCGACTTTGAGATACTCGAAACGGATGATTTTAAGTAAACTATTGTACGCCTCGTATTACCAACTAATATCTTAAATATATATTCATATATATTTACATATATAAACATACTACACACAATGTGCATACGCAAACATAAATCCAATGAGGTCTGAGCACGTTGACTCTTTCAGCGATTTTTGTATTTTGCATCTTGCATTATATGACAAAAGCAAATCAGACAATTATCAATTTGCTATACATACAGATAAGTGAAATTGTTGTAACGATGTACTGTATTGTGTTGTGTTTTAATTCGTATTGTACGATGACAAATACTTATATATATATATACAATTTATATAGGTTTGTAAAATTTGCTTCATTTTGTTCAGTTCTGTTACTCTGGGCTCGTGCTTTGTAGATTATTATTTTAATTATAATATAATTTTATCATTATTATTTTTATTTGTGTTTTTTGGAGCATCGGTTTAGTTACTAAAGACGCAAATTGCAATTGAGTTGAGTTTCGATCACGAGTTCTATTAGCAGTATGCAAAAATGTAAATACATATTTATCAATATTCATACACAAATACATATACATATATATAAATCTATTCGGTTATCCATGCGAATGTTGAGCTACTTAATCTGTACACAGAACGCTTTAAAAAACAAACAAAAATCGAGGCAAACATACGTACATATTTACAACCTAATGCGGTGCTGTAACCCATTTAAACAAAAATCGCTTAATACCAATTTGTCGAAATTGTGTATAAAACAAAAATTGTTCCCAAGTGAAACATGCTTATTACTGATTAAACGAAATAAAACTGATTTATTTTGGTAATTTACGCTCTTTATGTCTCAAATTCATTGTGAGCAATATAAGTCTGGAAAATTAAATTAATTCTTTTCGAAATCTATTCTTAATAAACTGCTGTATCTTAATATACAAATGTGCATGCCAAAGTTAATTCCAATCGAGTGTTTATTATTACTCGCGGTGACGACATTCAGCTGGAATGACACTATTCAAGTTCGGCTATGCGATAACACTTCGATAAGTATCGATAATTTCAGTTGGCGCGCAAAAATGTGCGCAGTATTGCCAGTCACAACAAAGAGTATAGCATTGGTAGCAATGCGAATTCGCGCTTTGGCAACAACATTTTGAACGAGCTTTTGCAGTATACAAAACTCCGAATACTGTTCGTTTCGCAAAAATATATATTTTAATTGAAAACTTAACAAATAGCATACAAACATCTTAAGATATGCACATTTTACAATTTACTTGCTCTTAAGCTATAACCATAGATATGAAGGCGACGCCTTGTTAATGGCAAATTGGCACAGGACGCAATGAACCTCTTCAACGACTACTTCGATTTAAAGATCTGATCCCCGTCTCTTGTTACCACATAAAATCAATTACAATAGCTTATATTCAGAATGGGATGATTAACAAAATTACAAATATGTAAATATCAAATAAGTTGGAAACATAAAATAGAACTTGGGAATGATAGATAAAAAATGGTACTTTTGATCTGATTGCATGCGCAACATGCGAGTTTCGGATGAACAGATGCAAAAAGTTACGAGACCCTCGTAGCGAGACTCTCGGCTAGAAATTCACTTTAAACAAATGTTTCAGATTCACACCGAAGCGTAATGTAAAGTGATAGAGCAGCTCCACCATGCTTAGTATGGAGAAGCCCATGAAAAGGCCAAAGATGCCGCCACAATTGGCCAAGAACTCGGTTACGCCATACAGCTCGGATCGTTTCGAGGTGATAAACTGACTCTGCTTGAAGTATATCGAGAGGCGGGACATCTGTGAGCCGGGATATTCGCGCAAAAATTCCGTATCTCCCTCGGCGACCAGCATCTCATCCAAATCGAAGTTGGCCTGCGAGATTTCCGTGTTGTAAATGAGCGATGTGCACGCGGGCATACAATTGCATGCTGTCTCCACACCGCGCGGCGCCTCGCTGACTACATTCAGGCTGCGCACGCGATGGAACTCGCGAACGAGCAGCTGCGTCTCGGCCCGTTCATAGCAATGTATTTTATCCTCGCCGCAGACGGGCGTGTCCAGGCTGCGCGGCATCGAAAACTTGACACAGCCGCATTGGCTCAGCGTAAAATTGGCCTGGCATTCCAGCTGGCAATTGGACTCCGAGTAGATCTTAAAGAAGCGCAGCTGGCGCTCGTGACTGAGGAAGCATTGCCTTCGCAGCGGATGATATTCGGCAATGCCCGACGATGTGGTTATCATATTTGGTTTGACGGCAATCAGCACCTCCCTGCCCATGGGTATGCGTACGAATTGCTTGGACACCTGCGGCACATCGTCCGGCGCATGCAGCGACACCTTGAATCCTTGCACGGGGCCCCTGCATGCATAGTCCACCTCCTGTTTGAAACTCTGCAGTGCCATGAATATGCCCGAACGAGCGCCGGCACTTAGGACACGTGCTGGATAAGTTTCGACATCGCTGTTGGCATCATAGCCGGTCTCCAAACTCCATGTTGCCGTGGTGACATTCTGCTTTACAGCCATATTGCTGCTGTAATGGTATTGATACGTATCCTCGCGATAAATCTCCGTGGCACGCAGTCCATTAAACGTATAACAGATGCCCTCCTCTGTCAGAGTCTGCTTGAAGTATTTGTCGCACTCGTTGAAGCGACTCAGCCAGCGGCAGTAAAAGAAGTATCGCTCAAATGGCGGCAACATCCGTTCGAGCACATCCGTGTAGTCCACATCTTCGCCCGGTATCAGCGGCATATCCTGCTCAACGATCTGCTTATTGCAGATGTGCAGCAACGTACGAAACTCCTCCATTTCCCACGCAGTGATATTGTGTGGCCGGAAAATGCGACCGGATCGCATATCGGCCGTAAATTGACGATAGAGATTCGCATATGAATTGTTGTGGTTGCCTTCCGTCTTCAGCACACGTTTCGTTTCCGAGCAGATGGTCACAGCTGGAAAGGGTATATTCCATACGGGCGTCGATCTCTCCGCAAAGCTGACAATCACTGGCGTCTCATTCCACTTGGTGTAGGCGCTGTAGATCAGCGTCGCCGAACAGTAAATGGACACCACGAAAACGCACAGCCAGAAGATGCGCTCCTTAATCGGTCGCTTCTCCTCCCCGAGATACTGGACACCATGTATGGATGTGTGCTGGCAATAGGCCTGATAAGTATTAACAAAACACTTGCATATGGTTTTACCGACGGCCGACTGGTGACTGGCATTTTGAATATTATTTTTATTTTTAATTTTATTTTGATTCAATGTCAATTCGGTGTCCATGCTGTTGCTGTCCATGTCCGAATCGGGGACAGAGAAAGTAGCTTCCATTTCATAGTTCTTGGGGTGCACAAACATTTTTCAATCACAACTAGACGCAATACACACAACTATTAACAATATGTTTCTAAAAAATCATCAGCTCTTGTCGATCCAATGAAATTCAGACCATCTAAAATTGATGACTATTTTGTTTTACCGTAATTTGTTTGCTCTTACTGCAGATCAGCAGAGCAGCAGCGAAGGGAACAGTGCTTCAAGAAAGTCAAGTACATGCTCATAAATTGTACTTATATATATTGCTTGAATTATGCATTTTCCCAAAGCAATGAAAAAGAAAAACATTACAAATTATTTGTATATCGTTTCGTTAGAAACATTTAAATAAAATATATATATACTAATTGTAATAAACTAAAATAATTTTTTTTTTTTAAATTGGGTTGTATTTCATTTTGATTTAATTACCGAAATAATTACAAGTTAAATCCATATTCTATTCATTGATTGTTTATTTTAAGATTACAAGAATTTTAAAAAAACGAACTAACTAATCTTAACAAATATTAAGACGCGTTTTCAATTTATTTGCTTTAGCGCGCTACAATTCCGAATTTCCCGTTCATTTATGTGTCGGTCAGTACAAGTAAGGTAGCAACACACAACATACAAATACAGTGTCTCACAGCTCATTTCGGCAGTGTCTAGCAAAAATGTTAAAGTGCTATAAAGTTTAAACAAAGAAACAAACGCAAAATGTTTAAATGCCAATTTGTTTTATGTTATATCACGTTTGAAAAGGAAACTTTAGTTTTTATTAAAATATTAATTAATTAACTAAAATTGGTTAAAAACTGAAAACATATCCAAAATACAGGTCTGCGCTTATTTCGGCAGTCTTAGAAAAGTAACATATTAGGCGTATAAAAACTTAACTTATGATATCCTTTAGCCTTAATAACATCCCTTAACCTATTATTCATGGAAGATACCAGCTTCCGGGTTGTTTCTGGACTGATTTTACTCCACTCATCCAGCAGAGCATTTTTGAGATCGGATCTGTGATTCTGGATGTTATTTTCCAGCAGATCCCACAAATTTAAAATAACATTTAAATCTGGAGACCGGGCCTGTGGAATTAGCATGTGGGGGCAGTTCCAGATAAGCCAGGACTGTACTAATCCGGACTTATGCTTGGCTGTTGTCCTGGTAGTGGTCCTGGTAGAACCGGAAAGTACGTCGGATTCCTAGCTTCTTGACACTTTGTAGTAAATTTTCTTTTAATATATTGAGATCCACATTCTTGTCCATTGTTGTTTCAATAAACACCAAGTTTCCACCGCCGGCTTCCGAGATAGATGCCCATACCATGACACCTTCTCCGCGTGCTTGACTGTTGCCTTTTGGATTTTGGGATTCAGCTCAGTATTGGACTGTCGCCACACATAATTCCGTCCGTCGGAGCCAAAAATGTTAAATTTGGGCTCATCTTCAAATATGAATGTGTTCCAGAACTCTAAATCCTTGTCCAAGTGGGTTTTGGCAAACGTCATCCTAGTCCCTTTATTTTTTGCGCTTATAAAGGGCTTCTTCTGTCGTACTCGGGCATTAAAGTCATGGTTGCGCAGAGCCCGGCGCACAGTTTCCACACTGCACTTTTTCCCCATTTCATTCTGCACCTGTTGAGTCAGTTTTGGAGCCGATAGCTTGGGATTTGCCCTTATTTTCTTGACGATCCTCCGCTCCTCCTGGTCGGTGAAAATCTTGTTTGGTGCCTTTCTGCCCTTGTCCTGTATCCGATTTTCGTCGACGAAGCGACGAATGATGTTGAATACAGTTGTAGTGCTTAGATTAATCATTTTAGCTATTTGGCGATGTGAATATCCAATCTTGAAGTGTTCCAGGATGAGATTCCGTTGCTCAATGGTAGTCCGTTTGTCCATAGTCCTTGTTGGCTGGTGGTACCCAAATTGCAGGATATAACTAAACTAACTACGAAGGATTGGTATATTGATACACAAAATAATCAACCCGACGTAAAAAATCCGGGTTTTATGGCACCCAGGTGTCCATAATGCCACTATTGGAAATAAGTTGTGACCATATTTTACGGCACTTTTTACATAACCCGACCTAGCAGGCGGGGAAACCCCGGTTTTTTGGGGTCATATATCCATTTAGGTGGTTAATATATGTACCTGCCATCGGTCTTTGGAATTTTTGAAAAATATTTGTTAATTATTTTATGGCAGGCAATTAAAATTTTTGCTAGACACTGCCGAAATGAGCTGTGAGACACTGTATTTCTCAAGGGAGACAACAGCACGGTCAGAGTCGTTGGCGCCGACGAACAGCCTCCAAAAGCGCAGGCGTCAACGGTAAGAAAAGAACCCTACATAACCCTAAAAAGGACGTGCTTTTATTGTTTTAATTTATTTTATGTTTTGTGTAAGTTTACTTGCATTGAACTAATCTCACATTGTGTTATTTCATAGATATGTTTAAGCGTAACCATTAAATTTTACATTCGATTTTGTATATAAGTATGTATGTAGGGTAGATAATTGCCTATAAATGACAAGTGTGGTATTTGTCAAATCGAAATTATTCAAGCTGTTTGTGAGTTGGTCGCAACCAGAAAAAAATACTAAAAAAAAGGTGACCATGCTATTTACAAAATGCTGGTCATACTTTTGTTTACGTTTTGTTTTCGCTGTTTTCCTCTTGCTTTTACAGTGGTGTTACAAATGAGGGCAATGTTGTTGTATAGCGCGTACAGTGGTGGTTAAGATGAAGGTCCAATGAACAGCTGTTTGAGTACACACCAAAAACACATTAAAAAACTTATCGATAGCGAGAACACAACGACGCAGCAGCAAACAGCCAATATTATGCGAAACAAGAAATCTATAAAAAAGTAGAGCAGAAGCCGCAGCAGCCGCAGTTGGGGTGGGGTAAGCAGGAGCAGGACCAGCATCAGCATCTGTAGCAGCAGCATGGAAGCTCCAGCGAACGTTGCTGTAACGGGCGTCACAACGAGCTGCCTGGGCCAGAGTTCAGCGGATGCTGAGCACGATAATCAAGTCGCAGCAGCGCAAAGCAATGACGCAGAAGAGGATAATGATGACGATGACGATGATGATGGCGATGATCAGGACGATGCAGATGATGATGACGTCGACGACGACGATGATGATGATGATGATGATGACGATGATGATGCCAAGGATGCTTACTACGAGGCGCGCAATGGCAATGAAAGCGATGAGCTGGAAACGGCATTTCAAAGTGCGTTAACTTTGGCCGGTGACGTCAGAGTGAATATTTGCGATGCAGATGCGGATGTGGATGTGAATGCTGAGAATGGCATTGAACCACAGCAGCTGCAGCAGCAGCAGCTGGATGTAGCATCGGATGCGATCGTGATACGCAGAAAACGTAACCAAAGTAAGTGATTAAAAATTATGAATGTTATTATTATGAACATGATCTAATAATGCACACCCTACGAACAGCTCCAAGAGACTTGCAACATGAGACAAACAACGAAATTAGCGAAATAACAACCACAACAATAGCAACAACAGCAGGTGGAGCAGCACCTAAGCACCAGACACTGCTAACGACCAAATCATGCGAGACGCCTGTTGCAGCTGTAGCGGGTGCAACGCTATCGCCGAGCAGTTCGTGCAACGGCAGCATTGGCAGCGATGGCAGCTGCAGCGTTGGTGGCGGTGCGCGTCGCAAGTCGTGGACACTGTCACCGCAAAGCGCCAGCTCCAAGAGGAAGACCAAATCAATTGCGTCCAATGGCGATAGCTTTAATTTGTGGGTGGCACGCGAATGCTTTGAGACGGTGCCCGCTGAAATGGTCGACACGCTTACCGTTGCCGAGCTGCAAGAACAACAAGAGGACGAGCAGCTGGAGGAGGAAGAGGAGCCGCCTCATCACGATCATGATCATCACGAGGCTGATGACGATGATGTGGATGAAGAAGCCGCCGCCGTTGAGAGTCTACTGGACGCTGCAGCAGCTCTGCAAGCCAGTGCTTATATCAACTCCGCATCTGGTTCGGGATCGGGAGGACTGGGTCGTCAAAAGCATAATAATAATTTGCGACAGCCGCCGGCACAGCATCGTCCGTTGGAGCGCTCGTGGCCGCCACGTGCCATCGGACGCGAACTCAAGCTGCATGGTGACGTGTTTAAGTTCGACATACTCGATACGGATGAGCGACTCCATGCGGACGAGGCGCCCAGCTACAGCGGCGCCTGCACCAACAGCAACAGCTCGCCATTACGTCTGCCTGGACCAGGACCAGGACTCGGACCCGGATCCGGTTCTGGACTGGCGGAAGCCAGTCCGCCGCCGATGCGCTTTAAGCCGCTAATACAGAAGAAGATTGGACCCGATAGTTACATCAATACGATTAGCACACAAAAGGTGCCCGCCCATTTGACCTATGAGTTTCCCACATTTCCGCTGCAGGAGCAGCACAGTAACAGCAACAGCAACATCAACAACACCATAGCCAGTGGAAGTGGCAACTCCAACAATGGCCTGGTCGCACACCATTTCCCCTATCTGCGACAGCATCGTCCCCTGACACGCGCCCTCTCCAATGGCAAGGGCACCACAGATGAACCGCATCATCTGGTTAGCAGCAGCAGCTGCAACAATTCTCCACGACTGTTGCTGTCCCCGAAGCGCCAGCGTAGTCCACCCTCGGGTTGTTCCACACGCAGTGTATCTCCGCTGGATCTCAGTCTGAGTCCAGAGCAGCATTCGCCAACGCGTGGACGTGGTGTTGGTGGCTTGGACTCAATGCTGCCACTGCCATTGGCACCACCGCCACCTGGCACGCCCACATTTCATGCTCAGCGTCCACAGCAGAGGCTATTGAAACGTGTGGGTGGCGGTGGTGGTGGTGGAACAGGAGCAGGAGCAGGAGGAGGAGGATGTGGTGCACCTACTAGTGGACTCATCTGTCCGCCAACGCCAACACATCATGCACGGCGACATGCGCGTCTGCAGGCCGTCACTGCCAACTCCGTACCGGAGTGCAACTCTAGTCAACTACAGACGCCGCCCGGTTCGCCAGCTCCTGGAGTAGTCGCCGCTGCTGCTGTTCTGGATGACAACAACGAAATGCTGCACATTAGCAGCACTCGTCTGCCCTCCATACCCGAACGCACTGCAGCAGCAGCGGCAGCCGCCGCCGCTGCAGCTGCCGCCGGTGCTGGTATTGTGGATGGCGGCAATGGTGCGAATGGAGCATGTGTGGGAGAGCCACCATTGCCACCGGCATGGGAGGCGCGCATGGATAGTCATGGTCGTATATTTTATATTGATCATACAACGCGCACCACATCGTGGCAGCGTCCGGGTGGTCCCAGTACTGGGCCCGGCGGACGGGAGCAGCATCATCGCCAGCAGCTGGACAGACGCTATCAGTCCATACGGCGCACCATTACCAATGAGAATCGTCTGTCCATGCATACCGTCGAGCCGTCCACGGGCCACGCCCACAATCAGCTATATAATCTGCCTCGTGGCGCTGCCCAGACCACAACAGCATCACAGTCAGCCACAGTTACTGCTGCTGCTGCTGATGGTGGTGCTGGTGGTGCTGGTGTTGGTGGTGCATCTGTGCCGCCACCACCTCCGCCGGCGCCGTTGTCATCATCCGCCTCTCTCAATCTGGCCATTCATCCGGCAGTGCTGCTGCTCTGCCGTCCAGACTTTTACTCGCTGCTTCACACAAATGAGGCGGCGCTGGCCATTTACAATCGCAACGCGGCACTGAAACACATGGTGATGCGGATACGTCGCGATCCTCAGTGCTTTCAGCGCTATCAGTACAACAAAGATCTGGTGGCGCTGGTCAACACATTTGCGCAACTGAGTCGTGAGTTGCCCTCCAGCTGGGAGACGAAAATCGATCAGTCCGGCAAACAGTTTTTCATCGATCATCAGCATCGCAAGACCTCCTTCATGGATCCCCGCCTGCCCGTCGAATGTCCCCGTGTCGTACGGCATCGGCAACAGCAGCAGCAGCACCATCACCATCAGCATCCGCATCCACATCAGTATTTGCCACAGCCGCAACCGGATTTGGTTGATGGCAACTGCCTGTCGGCCACCAGTGGCCACATTAACTCCAACTTCAGTTCCAGCAGCATTGCGACGGCTTCGGTTTCGGGCGTGCCGCCCCTGCCCCCGCCACGTCCCT
Organism: Drosophila macrothrix; assembly: GCA_035042055.1. NCBI lineage: Eukaryota > Metazoa > Arthropoda > Insecta > Diptera > Drosophilidae > Drosophila > Drosophila macrothrix. Next base: position 24,793,186 of record JAWNLX010000587.1, read on the forward strand.
GTCGCGGCAGTGCCAGTCAAACGGCAGCAGCAGCTGCAGCTGCAGCACATAATTGCACCACGACGGCGTCCATTGCCTGCGCTTTGAGTTTGAGCGGAGGCGCTGCCGGCGGCCCGAGCACCCAGTCTGGCTATGAGGATGTCCCCATTGCCTACAACGAAAAGGTGAGTAGAGTACAATTCCTCTAACTCGAACCAACCTGCGGTAATAGCTAGGAATCAAACCGGATTCCAAAAACGGAACCGTTAATCGAAATTCAGATCCAGAACCGTAACCGTAACCGTAACCGTAACCAAAATACGATTCGGTTTAATCCCAGTGTGCTCATGACTCAAAATTACGTGCGTTAAACATTCCGTTAGACCACTACAATGCATATAGTCATTATTTCAAGGATAAATATATTTAAATTGGATTTTGCGTATATAGCTTAATTAGATTTAAATTCACTAGAGTATATGATCCATGAAGACTTCATCCTACTTTCTTCAGGGGGGTTATAAAGTAGACAGCAGAAACCGTTTGTTCAGGCTGGATTTTTAAAGTGAATCAGATGAGCTTGAAGCCCTGGCCCATACAGACTTAATACCCGTATTTTTTTGATGATACTTGGCACATGTCCATGCATCAAGAATCGGCCGTATTTTCACATTTCTAGTCAAATTTCGATATTGTCCAGTTGACTCCGGTCTACAAGTGCATGTAATCTTCGGCGTGCCTAAGTAAGTCGCTCTTCCTTCGATTGTGCTCAACAAGTTTGTATATTTCAGGTCATTGCTTTTCTGCGACAACCCAACATTCTGGAGATTCTGCGAGAACGTCAGGGCCAACATACCGTGTCCCGTTCGTTGCGCGAAAAAATTAACATACTACGAGTTGAGGGCGTGCCCGCCTTGGAGCGTCTTGGCCATGATCTGCAATTGACCATTTTGCTTAGGTAAGTGATTGTCACAATATTGAAAATGAGAGATTGGGTATAAGAGAGTATACCGTATTATACAAGTTGGGATTTTTTTAAGAAGCAAGTCTTTATGAGAGAATCGAAGCTTTTCAGAAGGTGTTATTCGTACATTTATCACTTCTGGTTGGTAATCATTTGACGAACTGCTCAACGATCAAGGTAGTTGATGAGTTGCCTACGCTTCGAATCAGTGTTATCGAGATGAGCAGCAGAGATGCGCTTTCGAACCTTAACCTTTGGTATAACTAATGAGTTTTTTTTGTCTACACGCAAATTCAAGAATGAATATTATAAAACATTCATGTTTTATGTATAGTATGTATGTACGTACATATTTATGGATTTATAGTGGAACTATCAGAGTCAGAGTCAGCGTCATATCCAATTGCCAATTGGCAATCCAATAGCTTAGATCCCATAGCCATCGGTTGCACTTGGCAAAGGCTTTGGCACAAATTGCATTGCTGCGTCATCAGCAGCGACTTTGTTGGTCGATGGATGTCTCGATGGTGTTGGTTGGTGGTGGCAATTGGCAGTTGGCAGTTGGCAGTTGCCAGTTGGTCGTCCTGCTTCAGTGCTTCAGCTCGTCAACGAAGTCATCGACGACTGCATGTGTGTTAATTGCATTTGAAAATCGCTGCGAAGGTTGCCAACTAATTTTCCAAAACACTTCGAATAGCAACAAACAGCAAGGTTAACAAAATATGTATTTTGAAAACAACAAATTGCCCGAACCTCCTGCAGCACTAGCCCCCCACCTTCATGCCATTTGTTCTATACACATTTATTGTTTAATTGCCAATATTTCTTCAAAATGTTGTTGACTCAACCACAAATATTGAGGAAATATTCACATGCATTTTCTGACCTTAATATCTAAACAAGTTGTTGTTGTTATAAGATTAAGCCATAGATTAGCCGACGTGATCTAATGGAGCTCCGTCTCATGACAGGCGGTCCGCATGAAAGCAGCTGCCCACCGATTGGATTTTGAGCGATTTAATTGCATTCAATTAGATAAATTATCATGCTTCATTGCATCCCAAAAACCAGGCGATCAAATCTGAGTTGGCATTACCGTGGGAGTGGGCAGTCCAAACGCCTTGTGGAAGTAAATACAGCTAACCAATCTACAAATCTACTAATCAGTGGATTAAGCTGACTTATCACACATACATGTATGTACGTCATCGCTCTACCTCTTTGTACTCTGCAACAAACACATCTCTTCACAAACTACACTTCAGTCAAACCTCGTCGAACAAGAAACTCCCCAACAAAATTGGTTCAGTTTTGACCAAAGCATAGTAAGTGGACAGCATTTTGAACAGGGTGTTCCATTCTACATTCTGCCATTTCGCACAAGCCTGTAATCGATGGGAATGTGTATATATATGTATATATACGAGTATATACATAGTAAGTGGAATGTCTGTATAAGAATAATAATAAGAAAATACATGTAAGAATGCTTTAGTCGAAAGAGCTCGACTAGGAGATACCTCGAACGTAAGTCTTCTCCTATTGTAAAAATGTAAATTTTGTGCTCCCTTAACCGATCTTGATAGCTCCAAACCATATACACATAGTCGCTATAGTCATGTCTGTAGTTCTCTATGCAAACTAGCCTTTAAGTTGCTTACAGTTGCTTCAGAAAACATTTTTTTTTCAAGATGCCCAAACCGAAGTAACTGGTTTTGTTTGAAGCAATAAGCAACTACTATACAGATAACTCCCATAGGAACAATCGGTCGGGGCTTTCAATGAGTTTTTGTAATTTGTATTTATTTTTTGTATTTGTTTCAGGCGTAGGCTTGAGAATAATTAAGATATTACGCACGAATCACCCTGTTCGAATAACTTATCATATTTTGCGGCTGTTTTATTTTGTTATCTGTAAATTTGTATTTATTTGATTTTAAAGACGCGCCCCCTTAACAACAACAACAACAACAGCAACAATAACAAACAACAAGAAAAACAACCATTGTTTACTGGACAGTCGCTAAATTCTCGTGCTAATCCCTCGAAAAGGAGACGAGACGAAACGTGCCGCAGTTTAACCCAATTTTAGGTTTTTTATTTGGAGCTGGGACCAGCGACAAATGAGCGTTGCCAATAAACCAATAATTTATTGGCTAGACGGCGTATCAGAGCGCTCCAGCTTCAGCTGCAGCTCGGACTCAGGCTCTAAGCCTCAGTTACGTTGGCCTGGGTTGGGTTGGGTTCAGTTGAGGGCGGGGTTGTGGCAACTACGTCATCTTCATTAGTAGCACTGAGTGTGTTTTTCTTTTGTACCCATTGCCGAGGGTATTCTGATTTTGATGTGAAGTCTGTAACGCATTGAAAGACACGTCTACGACCATACTAAGTTTATATATAGTCTTGATCAGCATCGAGAGCAGTTAGCAAATAATATATACGAATTAGATCAGTGTAGCATAAAGCTGACATGGGAACGATTGAATGCTGAGTTCTTGTATGAAAACTACCTTTTACCAAGATGTTCCCATCAAATCCATTAATAAATAATTATGTGATCCTCCTAACAATTTGCCAAAAGTAATTATGAGCATTGGGCCTCTATTGGGGCTGTCGTCCAGCTTTTTAAATGTCTTTTGCAACTTCGATTAGAGCAGGTGGACTCCATTTTGGCTAGGGTATTTAAATCTTCATGGTGCCTCAGATACGTGTTCTTTCTGTTTTTTTTTTTTTCACAACTGAAGCGTTGACAACCATTTGAGCTTTCGAGGGGCTATTTGTTTTTGTGATTTGACCCATTGAAGGCGAATTAGGGCTTCAATGGTTGCTGCCGTCTCGTCTCGCTTGGTTTACAGTTCATTGGGCCTGGGCATGGGTTGGATTTAGGTTTGGGTTTGGGTTTGGGCTTTGGATGCGTGGTGTGCTTGACAGTGGACGCGTTTGTTGTTGCAACCAAGTACTGCTAGTACACCAACTATTTTTTTTGGCGCATGGCGCGCCCTTTACGCTTCTGCTGCACCCTCGCAGCACTTGGAACTCCACCAAGCGCATTGAACAGCCGGCGATCGGCTGATGAGCGACAGCTCATAACCATGACCAACGCCACAGTTGTCATCGGTGCACATGTGCTGCGCTGCCCTGCTCTCCCGCTCTGCCGATCAGCCCTCCCACTCGCCAATCACTCGCAGTCCAAGTGCACCACCAGCAAATAAGTTGTGAGTCAGCCGCAGAGCCCCTGCCAGAAGCTAAAAAGCCGTCTATGTCATTCTTGAGGTAATAGCGCAAACGCAGTAGTGCAGTCGCAGTCGGAGTCGCCGTCGCCGTCGCAGTCGGCGTCGCTGTCGTCGCACATAGAATTTAATGTTCGGCAATTCGTTCGTTGGCGATTCGGCTGCACTTCGTCAAACAGAAATAAAAAGAACACAAAAAAAAAGAGAAATAAAAATAAAATTACAATTAAACAATTTTCTTTGCTGTGTGGAGTTGTTGGTGTTGATGTTGTTGTTCTTCTTGTTGTTGTCGTATATTTTGTGCGCTCGCTTAATTCCATTTCCAATTTCATATTTATCGGTTGGGCGCTAGACAAACTCGTCCATTCTGCGTTTGCTATTCGACATTAGAAATACAGCGGGAACTCGCATTTAACACTGCTGCCTTAGCACATAAATATATCCAACTCTATTAACCCGACTCCGACTCCGACTCTGACTTCGACTTCGACTCAGTTTCGATTTCGCGCGCCTCTTTAAACTGAAAAAAAACAAAATAAATACCAAAAAAAAAAAAAAAAAAACAGAAGCATTTGAACTGTCAGCGTGTGCAGGTCGCTGTCACAGTCTCAAAACAACAATATAAACATAAATAAATAAGTTTAATTTTCAAAAAAAAAGTGAACTATTTAATATTAACTTAAAACTGACCGTTTTATTATTTGGTTTTTGGTGTCTGTCATTATAATAATTAGTAGTGTGAACAGTTTTGAAGGAATTTCAAGCATCCAACGGCATGTTGAACCATTCCATGCACAAGACTTTGGCCGCGCTACAAAATGGGCTTCCTATCGAAGGCTGCATACATCGTGTGGGCGGTGTAAGTGTTATCAACCCATCTAATATTTAGTACGACCCAAGGCACGATCCAAGCCATTGTCGCTTGCAGAGTCAGCAAAAAAAAAAAAAAACACAAAAAAAAAACATATGAATACATACTATAATATTATTGAACAGCGCTTCGATCATGACTAAAGTTGCGGGAATTACTTGCCTTTGTGAAATACAAGTGAGAAGAGTGCGAATGCATAAGGCATTTCCTACAGTTGTTCGAAGTACACCCTAAAATATATATTTTACATATTGCCAACTGATGGCTAATTGCAGTTGTGTTATTTATTTATTTAAAGATATGCTCGAACCAGCTTCAGAGGTTTTCTCCTGCCCAACCTAGTCGAATCTCGTTCAAGAAATTACTTTTAATTATGTTACATTTTCCATAGAAATCTTAATCAGAAGTACTTCTTAGTATTTCTCTCTTAAAAGGTAAATCAAACTTGTTAAGTTATTTTGGTAGATAGATCCAAGAACTAGCAAACTATAACCAGACAAGAGCTAAGCAATATTAATACCAATAAGGAGGAGATCGATCAGTGTTAAGAAGATGTCAATACTGCAACCTTCACTTCATGAAATACTTAGATATAGGTTACTATGGATGCCTATTTTAGAAACTAAATACAATACGACCAAATGATCTGGTGGGGGAGCTTCCACACTAATATTATAGTAATAAGTTTAGATTTGCTATGAGTGTGAACTGAGTGTGAAAATCAGGAATAAAATTGTTCGATTTGGCGACATCTACAATTGTCATAAAAATAAAAAAAATCATTTTGAAAACCCGGAAAATAATAATAAGTAAAGTATGTGATTTTTAGATTGATTACACCATGATTATTATCGGTAACTTGGTTTGATTGAAAAAACCTCTTGTTTGTCAGAGATCTCATGCAGTTTCTAACTAAAGAGGTTGACTTAGTGTTGTCAAAGAATTTGCAAGCTATCTAAGATCTTCCATCTACATCTGTCTATCTCTCTCTGTCTGTCTCCCTCTCTTTCTCTCTTTCTGCATCTCAACATCCTGAGTTATCGTCTTACACGCTTGCATTCCATTTGTTTACTATAATACATCGCTCGTATTCTTTTTTACTTGCTGCTTTACTCACTGAGCCATTCATAAATCTTCAGTTTCAGTTCAGTTATCCCAAATGGATGTGGTTCTCACGACTGCCACCCAGAGAAGGAGTATATCTATATATATATATATATATATATATATATATATATATATATGCATATGCGAAGTATCTCAGGGTATCTGGTTGAAGAAATGCTACGCAAACAAATCGCAAGCCTTTTATCGTAATCATCTTTGTAAATCTAATGCTGTGGTAGAAAACCACTTTCAGTTCTCAAGTCTTGCAACAAACTTGCTGGTTGTTGTTTTTTTGGATTTATATTGTTTTTGGCTTGTGTTGTTTTTTTTTGTGATCTCAGATCCAATTACTCGCACTAACTGCTGCCAGGCGACAGGTTCAAGGATCGACTCCGGTTGCTAGTAGTCAACAAAAGTATCTTGTGCTCTACTAAAGTATCTTTTCCTCGTATTACACAACAACAAGTGCAATTAATATACAGCTTTGAGCAAGCGGAAACAATACAAAATTTGTTGAGCCCTTATCGCGGTATTCTGTCCAAATTGGGGTTGCCAGATTGTGAATTGATTACAATCGATCAACTTTTGAAACAGTGTCACTGGCCGCCATAAGTTGCCGGATTACCCCACCAATCTAACCAACCCCAACCCCCTCGTACACCACTCGACCCTTCAGATGTGCATTGCGTACTTGCGACAGTGGTTTGTTATTAAATTCGTAATACCCCACAATGGTTTTATCGTGCCCGCTTATCAACGCTATCGGGCCTCGCTCTCAATATGCCCTCCCTCTCTGTCTCTCTCTCTCTCTCTCTCTCTCTCACACTCTCACTCTCCGTCCCTATCTCATTCTCTGTCTCTGTCTATTTCACTTTGTTTGGGGTAACTGCAACTGCTATGTGCAGCCCAGTAACCACAAGTCAGTCGCTTCGCTTTCGTTGAAAGGCTTTTCATTTCGGATCGTCGAGAATAAAATTTACGTTACATTTACAAGTTTTTGTCGTTGTTTTTTTGTTTGTTTGGTTTGTTTTCTACCCAGTTTTAGTTTATAGTGCGCTAATTGCGAATCCATCAGGGCCTTACAACCAGCCCTAAAATAGCCCAATCAAATGGGTCTCTTTTCGAAGTTCAGCTATACCTATAACACCATGTTGACCACGTAAGAGGCTCCTCACATTTTCATTTACAAACGTCCGAAATATTTTGTACAAAGTATTTTTTTAAATATTATTTTTGGTTTTTTCTCTGTGTACCTAGCCACACACAGCTAGCACACACACTTGCACATATCCTATACCTATTTATGGAATTTAGTTTGCTTGTTACTATCACATAAGTATGCAGTTGATATTAAAGCAGCTTGGGCATATATGTGGATAACTGGCAGTGTTCCTGTGCACACAAAGATATATACTTATATACAGAGACTGTAGCTGGATTGGGATCTGAATTTCAGCAAAACTTTTGTCCGGAAAGATTGAGGTTAATGTTACTTGTCGGTCGGGCTCGAAGCGAGTTTATTTCTTATTTGATTTGTAGATCTTAAAAATAAATTGACACTTATGTTAGTATACACGTATATATCTGCGCTTAACTCAATATCTATGAATTAAGATCAGTGGTACTTGTTTGTAGGTCGTTCGTCAAAGTTGTTAGTTAACTACTGCATGCAGCAATCAAACTCTTGACTTATCTATTAGTTACATTTAATTAAAAGTCTTTAGATTTTGTTCTTTGGAATTATTCGCTGTGTTCTTCTTATCACGAAATATGGCTGATGATTAAAATCTAATTGACACGAGCTAACATCTGGTCTATTTATGAAATTAAGAAGCTATGAGATTAAATTGTGTCTAGAAACCCTTCGCCTGGTCTATTCATCAAGCGCTTCAATTAGCAAACTACCAGATAGAAACAGATGTAAATAAATATAAAAATATATATACATATATACATATATATATTTGTAAACTCACTACAAATGCGGATAGAATTCAAAGCTTATTTAATTGAAACTGACCACACCCGAAAACATTTGGTGACCCCTCATCTATCGCATCAGTTCGTGCTCGCATTGCGCTTGGAACAGTAAAGATGACACCACCAACCATCACGCAGCAACCACCACTGCCAGCACCACCACTCGCACCAAAGTGGGCGACAAGACAGACCCGCATGTTGTTGCCAAATGCGCGCGTTTAAAGTCGCGCTCGCGTTTTGCGCCGCCTTTAATTTACGTTAATTGCAATTTCCTGTGTTGTTTTCGCTAATAATTTGTTAACTTCAGTCAATTTGAAAGTAATTTGACACGGCCCAAATTATATTGCCGATCAGTTACCATTTCGAATCAACATTAGTTGTTTTTGTTTTTCAGCTAAAAAAAACAAACAAAAAAAAACCAAATTTTTTATCGTCTCGTTTCCACAATATATATATATATATATTTTGGAAATTAGTCATTTCCGTGCCGCGCAAAAGAGAGTTAATTGCACTCAAACTGTTGTCACTAGTGCATGGACATGGCATGGCAACGCCCTCCCCCTCCCATTCTCCCCCTCCCCAATCCTAACCCTGTCGACCACAGACAGTCACCGATCGCCATAATTTTTGTGTATTAATTGATCAATTTTCAAATTCAAGTTGAAGGTCAAAAAGTAAGCGCGAAAAAAAGAGAGAGAACAAAAACAACAAAAAAAAAAACGCAACACAAATCGGCAATTAGAATTCTACGGAATATTGGGCAGATATTATTGGAGCTTAGCGGCATCTAGCCCATTGGGAAAAGTCTCCAGCGAGTTCTCGGCACAAGGTCTGTGGTCTATTCAAATTCTTCCGGCAGGCGTTTACATCGACATATTACAGCTGCTGTTTTTCAAATGGAAAATCATGGTCAAGTTTTGTGCTTGATGCAATTTAGTTGGTCGCGCTACACAGCCGAAAGGCATATGGATTTTCTGAGCTGCAAGGAAGTCATCGATAAACGAGTCCCATTGTTCTTATTGTTGCTTGTTGTTCAATCAATTTGCATTAATTAACTTAATTTTGAGATCATCTTTGTGGTATTTGAGAATGTCATGAACTTTATTCGTCATCTTCTGTTCGAATGTTAACAGTCTATTAAATAATTTACTAAGACTTTATAATTTAATAAATTTGTATTTGCCCAAAACAGGGCGTCTACATACTCGATTGTTATCGATAACCCACTATATATGTGTTTAGCTTGAATTTGCACATATTATCACAGATATTTTCGGACGTGTTGTGTTATATTATTGTCTATATGTGTTTATTATATTTGTACTTACCTAAAGCTGGGCTGGAACACAATCGATTGTCATCGAAAACCCACTCTGCTTATGTGCTTAGTTTGGTTGTTTGCAGGGGTTTCTGGCATTATGGTAATATTGACAGTGCTGTGAATCAAAACAAAAGGAAAGCCATCGCATTTTGCAAACTAGAGAAATATCGATAATAATCGATTACAAAACTAATAATTCTTATTGCAGTACGATCAGGGCTATTTTGCGTCGACTTCGACAACCTGAGCAATTTCTGTTGTTGTTGCTTGTTACTTGTTGCTTGTAGCTTGTTAATATGTCTCATTAGTGAATTGTCAGCTTAGCCGGTATTAATAAAACAGATAACTAACCAATTGTGAGTATAAAGCATTGAGCTAGTGAATAATATGCACAATTAGTTACGACCAGCAACTGAATACGCAAGTTGCAGCTACGATCTCAGATACATTTCAGAGATTATCAATGCCAGAGCTAATCTTCAACTCTTCCTCTCTCTTTCTCACTTTCGATTTCAGCCTGTTCGAGCAGGAGATCATGAGCTATGTGCCCATTGAGGAGCGTAGTCCGCAAGGATCGCCGGTGCTTAGTTCCCGGATGACGCAACGTGCACCGCCGCCATTCCGTCGCGACTTTGAGGCCAAACTGCGTAGTTTCTATCGCAAGCTAGAGTCCAAGGGCTACGGTCAGGGACCACACAAGCTCAAGTTAGTATACATGTCCCAAAAATTGAAGAGACTGCGGATTGCTGATTGTTTGTACTTTTTTAACAGATTGCACATCCGACGCAGTCATCTGCTGGAGGACGCATTCCGTCGCATTATGTCGGCCAACAAGAAGGACTTGCAGCGTGGCCGTCTCGCCGTGCTCTGGGACACAGAGGAGGGCTTGGACTATGGCGGCCCGTCCCGGGAGTTCTTTTTTCTGCTGTCGCGCGAACTGTTCAATCCTTACTACGGTTTGTTCGAGTACTCCGCAAACGATACGTATACGGTGCAGGTGTCGCCGCTGTCGGCATTTGTGGATAACTGCCACGACTGGTTTCGGTTCAGTGGGCGTGTTTTGGGCCTCGCCCTCGTCCATCAGTATCTGCTGGATGCGTTCTTTACGCGACCCTTCTACAAAGCGCTGTTGCGTCTGCCAGTTGCACTCAGTGATCTCGAGTCGCTGGACAATGAGTTCCATCAGTCGCTGCAATGGATTCGCGACAACGATATTGGCACCGGCATCGATCTGGGACTCACCTTCTGCGTCACCGAGGAGCTGCTCGGTCGCGTTGTCGAGCGCGAACTCAAGCCGGGCGGCAGGAATGTCATTGTCCATGAGAAGAACAAGAAGGAGTATCTGGAGCGCATGATCAAATGGCGATTAGAACGGGGCGTCCAGGAGCAAACGGAGTCGCTGGTGCGCGGCTTCTACGAGGTGGTTGACTCACGGCTCGTCTCCGTCTTCGATGCCCGCGAACTGGAGCTGGTCATTGCCGGCACCGCCGAGATAGACACCAACGATTGGCGCCTAAATACCGAATACCGTTCGGGCTACCATGACAACCATCAAGTGATCATTTGGTTCTGGCAGGTTATCGAACGCTTCAGCAATGAGCAGCGACTGCGCCTGCTTCAGTTCGTCACGGGCACATCCAGCATACCCTACGAGGGTTTCTCCGCGCTGCGCGGCTCCACCGGCCCCAGGCGCTTCTGCATCGAGAAATGGGGCAAGCCAAACTCGCTGCCCCGTGCGCACACCTGCTTCAACCGGTTGGATCTGCCGCCGTATCCCACGCCGGAGCTGCTTTATGAGAAGCTCCTACTTGCCGTCGAGGAGACCAACACCTTTGGCATTGAGTGAATTTAATCAGCAGAATAACCCTACCACGATACTATAGAATCCGATTGGATGACTAATGTGGATGTGCAGTTGGCTGCTGCTACTGCGGCTGCTGCTGCGGCTGCTGCTGATGCTGATGCGTGATATTTGATGGTGTTTGTTGTTGCTGTTGTCGATGCTGACATTGCTGCGTTATTTATTTACTTAATAATTATTTGTGCTTTTTTTCAATTTGTATGTATTAGTGGCTTCGGACTGGCATGTAAATACACAGACAAACACACATATTGTTGTTGTTGTTGTTGTTGTTGTTGTTGCTGCTGCCAGTAAATCGATGAGCTTAAACAGACTGTTTTTTTTGTTGTTTTTTGTTTACCATTAAGCAAATGCTAAATACGAATAAGAATATTATTTGGTGACGAATTTGGTTGCTTGCAATTTGATGGTGTCAATATTGCCGCTTTGATTTTGCCGTTTATAGTTACCGTTACTGTTACCGTTACCACTACCGTTACCGTTACCATTACCTCAAAAACAAACATTTTGCCAGCGCCACAGTGCGCCGCACATCGCAGTCATTAGCCATAAGATTTACACACACACACATTCGCACACACACACACACCCATGCATACACAGACGCCCCTGAATCAATGAGAAAATTGCAGTCCTTAGTGCGTAGGATCTGAAAGCTGGCCAAAGCAACTTGGCCACTTAAACTTGCAACCATATTAAAGCTTGTCTTCAAATTCAAAGAGAAAATTTGAGAAAAAAACTATTTTCTCAGCTCATTCCATAAAACCTAAAACCATGAACAAAAAAAAGAGAAGTGAAACGAACCTTTGAAAAATTCTACGCCAATACTTAAATAGCTTGTAATTCCTTAGCCTTAAACAAATCTCTTGAGATGTCTGCGTTATTAGCTATGCATTCCATTTTGGGATCGGTAAATATTAAAAATACGTATGTTAATTATACTATTCGCAACTAAAAACAAAAAACAAGTTTGTACTAAATTTAAGTGTATTGTCTTTAAATTTACAAAAGCCGATAATGTACGAGAATATATATGTATGTATGTATGTATTTAGAAGTACTTGCATATGTACGAGCATACCAACACATGCATGCATATATGTATATTATGTACATATATACATACATATACATACATACATAAATATATACAATCGATTGATTCTACAGCCATTGGGCCAGTGATTTGCTTTGGAATTATTGTATTTTCCAGCGCATACAAATTAATATTAACCAAAAATCAAAATAACGAAATTTATTAGCTAACAATTAAATAAAAAATGAAGACACATTTTTAAAGTTAGTATTGAAAATTATTGAGAATAAAAGAACGACTACAAAATGGTGATTTATTTTCGCATTAGTTTAAAGCAATTAAAAAAAAATAAATAAAAAAAAGGAAAGACGAACTTAAGATATAGATTGGAGATCGAGATACTTATGTAGAGAAACGCTTTTTTGATGCATGAGAATGTTTTATTGTATTATTAATGTGCGTGTATTTATTAAATAAATGAACTATAATTAATTAATGAATTAATAAACATGAGCCTTTTACTTGAAAAGCTAAATAACGTGTGTTTGAATTCATATTTTAAATAGTTTAAATTATATCGATAAGATTATTTTGCTTATACACCTAAAAGCGGGAAATATTTAAAATAGATCACACTTATTACTTTTAAATACTTCCAAGTTAGGGTCAACTTAGGCCACTTTGTGATGACTCCATAAATTAAATGCAAGAAAATTGAGCTGGGTTTCATATCGATTCATTCAAGGATTCTCAGAACTTGCAAAAATATTTCAGTCGAACTTTGTAAGCCCTGAAAATCGTCTGTAACTTGGCGATGCGGTTGTCTTTAGGCCTACAAATAGACCTTGTATGCCAAATCAGAATATACATCCAAAAGGTTCAGGGTTCGACATATCATGATTATATCTTAGTCGTATCCGTATCCGTATAAGTCTTGTGCCAAACGAGTCGAACTAAAGAGGGCTTTAAATTGATAAAAGAACCCTCATATCATCCCGTTGCCTTTCAAGCTACAAGCGACTTTGCGTCTTGACCCACTTGCATTCGCTCTCCGCTTGAAATTATTCATGTATTTGGTTTTTAAATAACTACCTTAACCTTAAATAATAGATCGATGGAGTTGGTCCATGTGATTTTAAGGCGCCATGTACTTCAAAAATCAGCACGGATTAGGTAGATTTAGCGATTTTTTAAATTAAAAAAGCAATTGCCCTTACAATTTAATTCATCCTAAAAGTAAGCTGTAAGATTTTTGAATTTCTGATTCAAAAAATGTTGTGGAAAATTCAACAATTCTGAGTAAATAAAGATGTCCGTATTGAAAGTAAAAATGTATCCAAACCATAGAAAATATGACCAGGATTAAATTTTTTTGTTTTCTATATATATTTTGTTCACAATTTCATTTACTTTTATTTGTGTTTGGTATCATTTCTTGCATTTTGATTTTTCTTTTCCTTTTCCTTTTGTTTTTTTTTTTGTCAGCAAATGTAATTCGCTTTACATATACCGATTTATTTTCATTTTCAGTTTTTGCTTGTCAATATTGTTTAGATTATAATGGAAATGATAAGATACATATATGCACTTAAATATTTATTTGTTATGTGACCGACCGGCTTAGATTTCCGCATTTGAATTAGTTTTCTTTTTTCCCGCTTTTAATTGGACTTGGACTTATTATGTATTTACAAAGTTTTGAGCTGGGCATTAGAAGTGCTACTTTTTAGGTAGGTTTTATGTATGTATGTATGTATATATATGTGTATATATTTATGTAGAGGAGTAGAGAGAGAAAGAGAGAGAGAGAGAGAGAGAGAGAGAGAGAGAGAGAGTAGCGTGTGTGTTAATTAGAATTATTGTGTAATTATGTATTTGTCTTAGATTAGGTATTTTTAGATGCGCAGAAGTTGGGTGGGCTGGATAACGATCTCTCTGTTCTCTGTTATTAGTTAAATTTGTGTGTATGTGTGTGTGTGTGTGTGTGTGTGTGTGTGTGTGTGATCCCTGCCAGTGCAGCGAAAGCTTTCAGAAAGCCAAAGACTGGATGCAAAATCACATTTGCAACATTTGATTGCTTATATGCCAAGCTGCCTCTTAGAGAGCCCGGCCATGGGACAGAGCAAGACAAATGCATGTTGCCCGATTGCAAGTGTATGTGTGAGAGTCTGTTTGTGTGTAGTAATTCTAGCTAATTATACATTACACTTGAAGAAATTTTGCTAAATCATTTTATCATATACATAGTTTACAGATAATATATACATAAATATATATATATATATATATATATATATGTGTGTGTGTGTGTGTGTATACCATTGCCATACATTTGTATGCATATTTTCAAGTATGTACGAGTACATACATACATACATATACAATGGATTTGAAATAAAACCTCACTTTTGTGTACACAACAAAATATTGACATTGACGATTATATACATCTCTGAATACATATGTATGCGTGTGTCTGTGTGTGTGTGTGTGTGCATATATTGTTATAATATGGTACTTTGATTTTAATTCATTACACTTGAAGCATTACAAAAATAGAGCATCATTTTGAATTTTGAATAGAGTAATACTTTGCATCTGGATTAGATGTGCTCTCGACCACATTCCGAAAAGGCCTTCAAAAATTGAAAATGTTTTTTTTTAAGATGTTTATAAGCTTATGTATTGACTGGCATTCATTATAGGTAGGATTTGACTTTCTTTGTTTTTTGCTGTTTTTTTTTTTTTTTTTGAATTTTTGCAACTTGTGTGGAATTTGGTACGACTAGTGTGCAAGCAGGATAATTTGCAAGGTTACCTCTTAATTTTTGCATTATGTTGATCACAGCTTTTCTTCTAATGATATACAAATTGATGTATGTATGTATGTGTGTATATGTGTGGCCAATGAAGTATGTGTGTTTTGTTACTCTTAAATCTGTTCTCTTACTAAATTCGCACCAGAAATACTGTTATCCATATGTATTTGTATGTGTCCACGTATGTGATCGTGTATATGCATATACGTGGGAGTGTCAGCTTGGTGTAGACATGCAACAAATGTCTGCATTTGCATATACACCAACATACACACTTATATATTTATAATACTTTTCAACTTTTATACTTTTACACATATGCACAAGGTTTGCACTGGCAAACAAATCTTGCATGTTTATGTTGATGCTTAATTGTTAAGAAAGCTGTTATTTAATATATATTCATATCTTTGCTGCCTTATTTGCATTCCCTGCTACGCACAACAACTAAATATTCATTTTCTCTGTCATTCATTTATGCTATTTTGTTTGTCATAATAATCTTTTAGTATTTAAAAAGGTAATACAAAATATGTTGATTTTAGTGGAAGTTTTAGTTTTTCGCCTGGTATATGAAAATCATGAGAAGAAGGCATGTAATCTGTATATATATATAGTTATACATATATACCTGCGACTCTCATCAATATGTGTCTATGTATGTATATCATATCATTATTTACTTAGTCAATTCTACTACATGTAGAATTCGATGTGATCTACGTTGAAAAATGCTCTAAATGAAATGTCCAAGAACCTAAATGTAATACTACCAGATCGAAAATAGTAAAAAACCATACGCGATAACATTCAACAGCTAGTACGACGGTTTTATTTCGATTTTGTTGTTTATCATTACGTATTTGTATTATTATTTTCTTCAACTTCTTACGTTTAACGTTGTTCCTTAAAAAGCGATTTGACTTCTAGATGGGGCCTGGTGGGGTAACTTCTTGCAGGAGGGAGGAGGACTGGAGAATGCTGCTCGAGGGACAAACTATTATGTATACTGTGCACTTTGAACTCTGCTCTGCTTGTGGCTATTTGTCAGTAGGAATAGTGTGTGTGCAACAACAGTTGAACAATCAGTGCCTAAAATTGTATGCTTATTTAATTTGATTTACACGCATTACTCTCTGTGTGTCTGTATTTATGCACGAATATGTATGTATATGTTGTAACTCTTTTCTCTGATTTGTAGTTGATTGTAGGAAATTTGCAGCAATTTGCATAAATTGTATTATTTGTATTATTATCCAATATAGTACATACATTTATAAAAAGTATACAAAACACGACAGCAAAATTAAAACAATTGCACAACAAATTCTTTTTAATTGCTATGAACCATTGTGAACCTGCTGCTGTGCCTAATTCATAATTATATTTAATTTAATTTAATTATTTATTGACTTTAGACTCATCTCCGTTGCCGTCGTTGCACCGGACGGTATCAACTTGTATTCTCTTTTTGGGTTGGGACTGTTTCTGATTGGGACTCTCTTGTCTGTTCCTCTCAATTCGGTTCGGTTCGGTTCGGTTCGGTTCGGTTCGGTTCGTTACGATTCGGTACCGGCCTGACCTTGCGACTCGTTTCGTTGTACTTTACCGCGTTTCTCTCTAAGCGTCATCTGACCATAATTGTTAGCAAGTTGCATTTCTTACGTAGTTAACTTTTGTGTGACTGTTAATTAAACATATATATATATATATATATATATATATATTTTTTATTTTTTTTTTAGCATGTTATTATTTTATTTGATTTTTTCTCATTTTGTTTTTGTTTGTTTTGCTATTTCGCATAATGCTGATCTTTTTTGTTTTTATCTAGTTTTGTATTTTGTTTACGTTTTTCTTTTTCTTTTTGTTTTCAATTTTAATTTAATTTAAATAAATGTACATTACAATTACAATTACAATTCATGTTAATAATGAAGACGTTTGCAAGGGAGCTGGCTGGGGTAGTGGGAGTGGCCTAGGGGTGTTGGGTTGGGGTGGTGTGGTTGTTTGGGTTTTCAAAAAATAAGCATCATTGTAATCTTGAAATTATTCTATATAAAATAATGCATTTTAAATATTAATCACGTACATTACCAAAAAATTTGTTATAAATACATATACATACTATGTAGGTAGGCGTGTGTATGTGGGTGGGTGTGTGTATGTATGTATATCATCTATACACACACACACATACAAACTTACTACATACATCATTAGAAATGGTTAAGCAACTTGCAACTTTAAGCAGTTGAAGTTCCACTCTTCACTTTTACATAAATAATAATAATAATAATAAGATAATAATAATATTAATAAGAAACATATAAAAAAATAGTCAACTTTACAATTACCAGCCGCTTACATCGAAACATTGCTAAACTTGTATCATTCGCTCTCTCGCTTGCTCTTTCTCTTTCATATACATATTTGATATATATAAATGTTGGTATGTTGTTGTTGTTTTTTTTTCATTGCAAAAAAAAAAGATTAGAATTATTAATATTATGATAATAAACATAAATTGCTTGCCTATGCGTCTGATTGAACGAACGAATGAAATATTCTTCTAATACAAAATTACAATTTCAATTCATAATAATATATCCATGTTTATATATATATATATAAAAATAATAATAATAGTTGTAAAAAATGACAATAATATAAGTAATCTGTATACAATTTGTATTCCTTGTGGGTGGCTGCTGCTGCTGCTGCTGCTGCTGCTGCTACCGCCTAGTCGGAGTCCTGTTCCCGTTCATCAAAGCCTGGCAAATCAATCCCTTGGAGCATGCCGCGTGAATACGCGTACTCGATCAGCGCCCGGTGGCAGAACACATATTGATCTGGCATTTGTATGGAGTAGGCGCGCTGCGAGCGTATCTTCTCTACCGTGCCGCGTATGTCCGCCGTGCCGACATCCTCCAGACGCGATATGCATATGTCCAGCGTGATGAAGGTGCCTAATAAACAAAACAAATGTGGCGATTAGTAATCGGATCGCAATGCTTGTATTGTATGCCAATATGGTAAGACTCAGATATCACAGATTTCCCTCTCCATTTTTTTTTTTGTTCATATTTATTAAGGAACAATTTTCTGTGTTATGCATATATGCATATATGTAATATATCTTCAAACCGAACTAAAGACTTTAATGCAATAAATCAATGCTCTCGTCTCACATCGATTTAAGCTATTTTGACATTGGGCACTGCCTAAAGTTTGTTCATAGCTGGTTGCCTATAAAGCTGGATTATTAAATCATTAATTGATAATCCACTATTGTTATCATTATAATCTATTATAATTCTTGGAAGCAAATATAGTGATATAAGAATGAGTCCAGGCGCATCTGCAGCTGAGAAGGTGTGCGTAGTTAAGGATAAGCACAATTGTAGATAGTCTAAGATTGTGATTCTAATTGAACTCGTGTTCATGGGGTTAACGGTCAGTTAAAATATTTACCGGTGCGTCCAATGCCAGCGCTGCAGTGCACCACAATTGGGGGGCCGCGCGCATGACCCGCCCAGGTGTCGCCGAGTGCGTGGACCAGCTGTGCCTGCTTGTCGCGCACCTTCTGCAAAAAGTTAAGCATGGCCATTGCGGAGCTGGGCACACCGTAGTCCGGCCAGCTGGTGAACTGCCAATGTGACACATTGCGAATTTCGTCAGTCTGAAAATGCGAATGCAAAAGAATAATTCAGAATTCAGCAACTGGCGGGAGCAGGAAACTTACCTTTAGGTTTCTCAATTCTAGGGATGTAACGGTGTAATCCTTGTTGCACTCGACGCTAATTGTTCGCACATGGTAATTTCCAAACTCTAAGGAACTATCGTCAGTCGGCTCCCAGTATTGGCCGCACTTCACACGCCCGCGCTCCATGACGCGCGTTGTCATAACTATAACTAGGCAATGTTGTTCCCAGATCATGCGCCAAAAGTCATAGGATGTCTTTGGTAATGGACCTGCAAAGCCAAAGCCAAAACGAAACGAAAACGTATCGATGCCAATTGATTATTGATTATTATTGTTGTTGTCTCTCTGGGAAGCCATAGTAAGAGCAAGAGAATCGATAAATGCGGCGTTGCGGCGACCTCACCTTGAGTTGAAATATATGCATTCTTCTGTTTATAGCCATCGACGAAATTCGCATTTATGTAATCAACAATCGCGCCATCCACTATCTCGCCCAACAGCACCACACGACTGTGATCATAGCAGAGCACGTCTGTATATCGATTTTTGGTCAGATTGTTGCGCATGCTGCAAATGAAAAAAGTTGGTAATCTTTTGGTTGGCTGATGCTTGGTCATGTCACGCTTACCGCGCATGGATGAAGGTGCCCTCGGGCGCCCGATTTCGGATTTCCGCATACTCTCTGATTAGGCCTTGGCGTCCGCGTTCTCGCACCATTTGAACGATTAGATCAATCGTTTTGGGGTCTCCCTCCTGGCCGGCCAGACTGTCGTCATCACTGAAACCAGATGAGGCACTGCTGGGCGGATTTTCCGACCAGAATTCACCGGCACCAACGCCAACGGCGCCTCCAGCGCTACCGTTGCTAGCGACACCAGCGGCGCTGCCGTTGACAGCGCTGCCAGCAACTGTTGCTGCCGCTGACGCCGTTGCTGTTGTCGCTGCTGCAATGGCAGTCCCAGCAGCTGCACCACCACCAACACCACCAGCACCGTTACTCTGTACGCCGCTGGTATTTAGCTTGAGCTGCGCGCCACCTGCGCTGTCAACGGGAGTCCGATGCGTTGGACTTAGTCCGTTTATTGTGATGTTCTCGTTGGACTCCGATTCCGTGTTGTTGCTGTTGCTAGTTGCTGTTGCTGTTGCAGTTGCTGTCGCTGTCGCTGTTGCTCTCTGCTCGCCACTAACTGTCACAACCGTTGTGTTGCTCTCGGCCAACTGATGCACGGCGCTGATTATTGTTGATGTCGCGGCGTTGGCAGCACCACTGCTGTTGTTGCTGCTGTTGTTGCTGCTGCTGCTGCTGCTGCCGTTGCTTAGCGGCGTCGCTGTTGCAGATGTTTCTGCTGTTGCTGTTGGTGCGAGTGGTGCGCAAGCGACACCCACCACAATATTGGCAAGCAGTTCGTCTTCACGATTCGTCATCGATTTGCGGCAATTTAGCAACCATGTGGCGTGTTCGATTTGAAGCGTGCCGCCCAGATGCACCGGCAGCGCCTTGCGCGGCACGTGCAGGCTCAGCTGCGGCACCGATACGGTGAACACACGCTCGCGCAGCTTCTCGCGCACAAACAGACGCAGTATCTTAAATGGCGCCTTGAA
The DNA here is from genome assembly GCA_035042055.1 of Drosophila macrothrix. Taxonomy (NCBI): domain Eukaryota; kingdom Metazoa; phylum Arthropoda; class Insecta; order Diptera; family Drosophilidae; genus Drosophila; species Drosophila macrothrix. The sequence continues at coordinate 24,813,662 of JAWNLX010000587.1, forward strand.
CCACAGCGGCGCCGTCACGATCAGCACTTTCTTCAGGCGTGCCGGATACCCGCCCTAAATATGCAAAATAAAATATACAAATACAAAATACACATTAGAAATTTGATGTTGTTGGACGATTGAACGATTATTGAATCTCAATTAGCCCAGCAAATTACAGCGCATTTTCATAAATACGGCAATCATTGCCTCTGCACACGTGTCTATGCTTATACTAGGTGTGTGCCTCTGTGTGTGTGTGTGTGTGTGTGTGTGTGTCTGTCTGTGTTTGGTTATAATGAGGTTCTCTTAGACACATGCTAAGGTCAACTGGTCGCCATCCGCAATCCGCCGCCATTAATGTCAAATGTGATTTGATAAATATATATATGTAGCACACGCAAGCAAGCGGACTGTTTTTAGTATTATAATCAAGGAGACATCTGTGACCCCACAATGATTATGTATATAGATTATACCTGGCCAGTAAAACAGGTGTGACTTGTGAGTGTGCAAATTTGCTCAAAACTACAGTCTTTTTAGAAACTACAGTCTTTTGAAGTTTGCATTGTGTACATACAGACATGCACACATAAATATTACAGATATATACATGCATATGTACATACATACAAACATATGTAGACCAGACATTCTACTAACGAGGCACAAGTCTTAACTGTCTGTCGGCTATGGCCAACTGATTCATTCCATTGGGCTCATTAATAAGAGTTATTCGGTTACCCGAGCGATATTATTTAAGCTGAATAGTATGTTAACTGGACCAAGAGAAAACCCATTTATTATCTTTTCTCTGGTTAACATAAACAAGTCAGCAATTTGTTTGCTTGTCTAAAAATTGTAAAAGTGTCAGTTTATTTCAACAAATGAGTTGCGTCAAATGACTCGTCATGTTTCCAAAAAAAAACATTCATATATACATATATATATATACATATATATATATATATATATTTAGATGGTGACACTGGCATTTGTAAAGGAAATTGCAAAAGTTCGTGGGTGGCTCTGATGCGTATTTCATTTGCTGCATTGTTCAGAAGTGTGCAAATTGAGGCACGTAAAAATAAATGTACAAACTTGAATAGATAACTCACAAATGTGCATCAGTTATATGCATGTATAAGAACAGTAATTTCACAATTATGAGAGCTCAGACCCAATACAGAGTAAATATTCCAAGATGTATATATTATATATTATTGTGTCAATAAGCAGCGTTGAGGAAGGGCAAGCGATGCCAGTTGGAAGAGTTTCCCGGAAGAGTTTCCTCTTTTAAGTTTGGTAACTTTTGCTCTTAAACTACGGAAGATGTGGACTTTAGGGAATTTTGGGGCGAAAGTGGGCATCGCTAAAAATATTGTTGGAGGACGATCTTAGTAATCTATCTAAGGATATCGCCAACAACCTACGAACCAAATTTTCTGACTGCAGCCATCGAATTGCAGGAGATATGTGGCTTTATCGATTGGCGATTATCGATTTTTATCGATTTTATCGATTTGCTCCTAGTGGACTCAGCACTTCATTGATTACACTTTGTGTGACGTGGGCACAGACCAGTAAATGCCCAAGTTTCAAGGCTCCAGCTTCAAGGACGTCGAAAAAAGTTGTGTTCATACAGACAGACGGCCGCACAGAGAGCATGGTGGACATTGACAAAATCAATATACTATGATACCTTCGGAGCCAGAGTGTAAAAAATGATGTCCAACTTAAGCCAAGACTAGGGGAATGGCGAGCAGATCTGTGCTGGCTATGTGAAGAATAAAGTGGGTTTTTATTTACAGGGTATCTGCTGGACATGTCGAGCGGCAAATGACGATTTTTTCATTGACATCAAGAGATTACATTAAAGCGTAATAAACGCACGCGTTGGCGTAAATACTGATTGACAGCATCATTTTTCGCAGTGTACGCGTGTGTGTGTGCTCGCGCTTGTGTTTGTGATCAAATTAAGTGTTGTATAAGCAACAACAACAACAACAACAGCAACAGCAACAAATGCAATTGCAAACAAATTGAAATGGAATGAAATGAATTTGTTGCGACTGCTGATTCTGCTGATGTGCGCTGCTGTGGCTCGGAGCTGATGTCTGCCACTGCTGTTGCTGCGACACAACCTTCACCCAGTTGCAGCGTGTTGAACACTCCACTCTGCGGCCAGGCCATATTTTTGGATTGCACAAAATGGCCGACGCCGGCGAAACGAACGTGCGCCCCAAAACCACCCAATTTGCAGGGTGGCATGGCCAGTGGAGAGCTTGTGCCTTGTGACTTGTCCCTGCATATCCATATATCCATACAGCTATATCCGTGTCAACGCTATTTATTCCCAGTTTATTGTTCAAGTCATCCCCTCTCCCTCTCCCTCTCTCTCTCTGACTGTCTCTCTCTCTCTCTGTCTGCCTCTCTTTCAGTGTCTCTTCTTGTCCTTCTTCATATATATGTATGTATGCATGTATATATCTAGATATTTGTTTGTGTGTGTCTGTGACCACAAGCAAGCCGCACACAAACACACACACACACACACACACACACACACTGACAGACACATAGGTAGACACGCAGATTAAGGTCAGCAGCAGCAGCGGCAGCAGCAGCAGCAGCGGCAGCAGCACTAGCAACAACAACAAGTGCATTTCACCATTTGCAACGCTTAATTAAAAGCAACGCTTACAGCAACAACAGCAACAACAAAGATGGCCACAAAGAACAACAGCGAACAAAACTATGTATTCAAATTGACCAGATTTGAGGCTTAACAATTTTGCCACCCACACTTGTTATTTGCCCCAACTGTGTGTGTGTGTGTGTCTGTGTGTCTGTGTGTGTGTGTGTCTGTGTGCCTGTTCAGTTTTAATTAAATCCCTTCACAGCGTTTCCACCAACTGACTCTAGCTATAAAATTATGAAATGATTAAGAAATTTGAAATTGCAATTAAATTTGAAATCGAGACATATTTATTCGACATTAGAAATGTTAAATGGCATTTTCAATGGTTCCACAAAGTTTGCCGGTGTATATGAAAGGAGCACTTGCAACATTTGGTCACTTTACAGCCTGCCACTTGGCCCAATAACAGTTAGCGACTTTATGACTCTCATGACTTATCAGCGGCTGTTCTTTTCAACGGATTGCATCATCAGGAACAGCAACAAAATTGCAATCCTTTTTAGTGTGCCGCTCTCCTTTAAATGCTGGCTGGTTGTTGTTGTTCTCTGTGGTACAGTTGACTCAGCAAAGTAGGCAACACATTTCCAATTTCCCAGCAGCTGGTAAAGTTAGCTTCTCCTTCTGGTTCAGCTTGGAAAAGGACCGAGTGGGGAAGTGAGCTGCTTTCAATGTCACAACTGTTGCAGCTGTTTGACCCACTCGACAATCAAGTCCTTATAAAATCGAAGCCAATTTGCATAATAGCACACATACAACACACACACACACACACACACACACACACACTGATATTTACACACATTTATTTGTATTCTAAAAACTCATTTCACAATCATATTTAGAAAGGGGGGAAATTGTTGGGTTAAGGACAATTCGCTGGCTGATTGTTTACAGTTGTGCTTTCAGTTGTTTCGTCCTTGCTGCTTTCACTTTGACCGTTACTCTCGCTGTTACCGTTGCGTGTGCCAATAGCAAAGGTACACGCAACAATTACTATATAATCTCTATATATATATGTACATATCCACTTAGACCACTTCAGCTACAGTTCATAAATACAAATTATAATTTGTACACCCAGAACCCAAAAGGGTTTATTGAATATGTATTCAAATAACAGGCAGATGGAAGCAGCTCTGACATATATATATATATATATATATATATATATATATATATATATATATATATATATATATTTCATGATCTGTCTTCAAATTTGGAATGCATATTCTCACATAGCCTAAGCAGAGCAGGTTTCATTTCACTTGATCGATGACTCTCCTGATTATAAGTCGATTACACGGAGAACCATAATTGGAAGGATGCATCTTTCTAACCAGGTATGAATATATATATATATATATATATCTTGACAGAAAATAAAGGCATCTGAAACATGTTCCAGTTTTGATATCTTCCAGTCGAGCTGTCTGGACTAGAATACTCCTACTTGTTTGACTTTTCTTTTCAATGCAGTATTTTACTTGTATTTTAGTTGTAATTTGACTTACTATTTTTTAACATTTTATTTAGTTCAATTTGGTTTTTTTTGGGGTTTCGCAGAACAGGACTTGTTGCCAGACATTTAAAGTTTAAAGCTTTCCATTTGTGAAATCCTTTTTCGGTTTGACACGATTTTATTATTATTACCAGTACTAAAACCTTTTGAATCTGGTATTGGTTTTTATGTGCTATGGGAATCATTTTTACAAATCATATTTAATATTTAATCATATTTTGCCTTTTTGCTTCAAATTAGTTGTAGATGCATTTGATGGGTTAACTAAATTATTTACTATACTATTTCATTAGGCTTTGCCATGCTCGTTTTTGGGTCATCGGCGAATATCGAACCGAAATCGATGAATAACAATTAAACTTGGCTATTGGCTTGAGTTGCACAAATTGGAATACTTTGTGTGGGAGCAAAAAAGAAAAAAAGGTAATAATATGCCAGAAAATAACAGAGAGACACAAGAGCCAAATAAATATTCGCCTCTTAATAAGCGGCATTATGACGCACCTGTCCCTAATAAGCACAAAATAGCAACAACAATCGACATAATCATTGACGAAAGCCAAGCAACAACCGGCAGCAAATTAAGCCGAAAATAATAAGCACACACACACACACACACATATATATATATACGAGTATATATATATATATATATATACATCTCACAGCCCACATGTACCCATTGTTATTGCTAAAGTTTCGTCGGCCAGTTGCAATTCAGCCTAAAAGAAAGTCAACTCGTCAAGTCGCCCCTTGCCGCCGCCCACATGTTTCGCCTCCAAATGGCCCATGGAGAAGGGGTTGGCGGAGCAGGTGGAGGTGGAGCAGTGAAGAATTGAAGTGGTTGCGCGTCAAGTGGGCATGTTATGCACTCCACAACGTACTCCACGTGGCTCCACTTAATACGTGCCTCGGCATGCGACTTGCGTCTCTAATTGTTGTTTCTTGCCACAAGAAGAAAGTGATTAAAATGCACCAGCAACAGCGGGGACAGGAGGGACGTACGGGATGCTAACAGCAGCAGCAGCAGCAGCAGCTGGCTGACAAACTCAATGAGGAGTTGCTCTCTCAAATATGATTCACCAGCTGATCAAAAATGCGATTTTGGTTTTTGTTTTAACAAAATTTGCAAAATCTTAATTCAAATATTACTCATTTTGGCTGCTCTGTTTGATTCCGGCTAAAGATCAGTTAAACACAGATAAACAACGCTCAACGGTTGCGATAAGATGCTGCTAGACAATTATCTATAATATCAGCAATGATTCGCGTGTGCAAAACGTATCGAAACTGGAAAGAAGAAGCAATTATACAAATATATATTTAAAGTTCTTGGAACTTTCATTCCAAACAGCTATTTCTGCAACGCAGCACAGCAGATTGAGTGTGTTTGAGTAATCTTGGGCCAATAGTTGATTGTTATCAAAATATAAATGTGTTTGCCCCATTGCGGCAACAGATATCCCGTGGTGCCACTTGAGTACACAGCAGCAGATGAAGATGACAAGGAGATGGGGCCCTAGTCTGATTGCGAACTGGACTTGACTTGTCTGGGGCCACAAATGTTAAATGAAGCATACGCCACATGGGCTTTTATATCCTTGCCTTGAGCTAAGCATTTCGAAATTCTTGATCAGTCGGAGGCAGACCACTAAATCGTATAGCCGCCACTTGAACAATCGATCGAACGAATGAAAAAACGTTTTTGTTTATCGGGATACCCGTTAAGCAATTATCAACTAGACAAGAAACTATCGAAATGGCCACAATCGGTCAATTAATGTGGCAATTCCGAAAGACGGTCTGGAAGGGTATGTAATCTTCGGTGCTTCAAATATAGTTTTTTTTTTTTTGTCTTGTTTCTGGATGTATTTTTGAATGTGTTTGCTTAGTTATCGCGCTGTTCGCTTTGCATATTGTCAATATATGTATGTCTGTATGCCCAAAAATAAAAGCCCGACACACTAGCCAAACAATGAGCTGGCCAAATGGCGTGCCATACACAAAAAAAAGAAACCAAAAAAATTAAATAAAAATAAATAAAAATTATGAAAAATAAAACAACAACATCGACTGTGTATGTTTATAAAAAAAAGGTTACATATATGCATGGATGTGTGCGTGTGTGTGTGTGAAATTAGCCATGGCCAAAATTGGTAATGCGTTTTAAGCTTGTCGCCGGCTTTGGGCATGAAACAAATTTGTTGTTGTTGTTGTTGTTGTTGTTGCTGTGGTTCTTGGCGGCGTTTGGCCTCAAAAGGCGCTATTTGGACGCACCAAACAGTCAGAGAGGCAGGCAGGCAGGCAGGCAGGCAGACAGACAGACATCCAGCTAGACAGCCAGACAGATGGCTAGATGGCTAGATAGATATGACAGAAGTATGATTAAATAGAGAGGGGAGCAAACTGTTCAGAATACCAATAAATAAAAAAGAGAAACAAAAAAAAACGGAATTTTTGGTATTGTTTAATCACTGGGCCGGATATCGACAAACAGACGCCAAGTGCCAATAATAAATAAATAGCAAAACAAATAGAAAACCCTAGCTGAGTAAATATTTTGTTTCCCATATATATTTATATATATATATATATATATATATATACATATTGCATATATGCATGCATGTGTGTATGTGTGTACAACAATAATTCTTTATATTTAATCATTCGTTCAACAGAAAAGTTTATTTACTTACTGCTGTCTGCAATTTTTCAGCGTAAAAAACCCGAGAGAATTTTTGTATTATTAAATTCAGAATAAATATATATATATATATATATATATATATATATATATATATATATGAGTGGTACATAAAATGTTTCAAGCCAAAAAATATGAACACAAGTTCAGTGGGTAAATAAATTACAAGCTTCCAAAGTCGAAAGACTCTTCTTAAATATACAGATAAATTGCTGCACTACATCAACAACAAAAACAACAACAACAAAAACAACAGTGTCAACAGACTGTTTGTTGAGTGGTACGTTGCCTGCCCGCTAGTCGACCATATAATTATTAATTGTTTTGGGTTTATTTTCTCTATAGTTGCCATGCCCGTATTCTCACTAATACTCACGCAGATACGTAAGTGTGTGTAGAATGAGTTGGCAAGCGAAACGAAAGGCAGAAATCAATGTGTGCACATAAATCAAAAGCGTCGTTCAAATAAACGCGCCAATGTACAAACAGCTGTGATTTCATTGACTCTTTTGGCTTCAGCTCATTCTTCGAGTCATCGTTGTATTATTTGTTGTTGCTGTCGCCGATATCGGCTGCTTGATTTTGATTTTGATTTTGTCATTCTTTTGCAACTGGCAGCTGCTTTTGTTCCCATCCAATGCCATTAACAAAAAAAAAGAATTAAATAAATAAAAAAAACCTCTCACATCACCTGTCAGCTAGAGGATAGCTTCGATACCAAATACTTGTACTGGTACTCGTATTTGTACTGGTTCTGGTACTCGTACTTGGTACTTGGTGCATGCCGCACATATCGTTTGTACTTATTATTTATTATTATTATTTTAATGGGATTTTCAAAGTTTTCAAGTCATGCTAGGCTGACTTTACAACTGTGACGCCAAATTGAGCATAAATCTTTAGTTGGAATATATTTTTGGGAACCTGTTCTGAGTAGCTTCCGAAAAGGTTGGGTTAGGTAAGGCTACTTATTTGTTGTCACCCATACCCCTCGTGTGAAGATCTGTTGCTTGCGCAAAGGATATTTTACATTTGCCGTAGTAAAACCAGGGCAAGGCTCAAATCTCAATTCTCGTTTCATTTAGGAAAGTGTATTGAAATTTCATCAACCGCATCGCTGATATTATTTGTATTCTTGGAGTGGCGTTTATACTAAATTTTGTGGGGAATAATTAGCCATTTGACATGATATATATATATATATATATATATATATATATATATATATTGAAATATAAATATGACATAAACATTACAAATACAAATATCGATCGGGAAATAAATGCATATATATAAAGCTAATCGAACGTTTCGAAGCTGTTGTGTGAATATTGAAAATCTGTTTTATACATTCCTGATCAGAATCAATAGCCGAGTGGATATAGCCAAGTCGACACACTCGTCAGGGTAGTGTTTTTAGGGGCAATCAACAATGTGAAATTACAATCTAAATTCATATATACGTATATATATTTACGTACTTTGAAAAAGGGTCAAATGTTATAGCACCTGAGATGGCGACTGTCGCTTAATTATTTATAGATACGCGTTATTGTTTGGCAATTGTTATTGGCTTTTGGAAAATATTCGCACAGTGAAATGCTAAATGCACTAAATGGCACTGTAGTAGGGGCGGAGGGGAGTAGCTGCTATGCACGACGAGAGCACCATTTTTTTTTTGTTTACTGGGACAATTTTAATTGGCAATTTGTTAGCTTTTGCGATTTTTGTTGCTGTTTTTTTTTGTTCTGTTATTGTTTATATAATAAGCTTTTCAATGTTGTTTGTTGTCGGTTACACAATTGCACAAATGATGCATCCAAAAATTGCAAATTGTGAGAGAAATGCAAAAACCGAAAAATCAAAAAAAAAAAATCACACACACGCAAATTATAGGAGAAACAAAACAAAACAACAGACGATAGACAGACGGTGCTTTACAGTTACAGTTGCTGTTACAATTGCTGCAGCAACACGGACTGCGAACAGCGGACAGCGGACAGCGGACGTTGGGCAGCTGAGTCTTTTTGCACTTGTAGATACTTTTCTCGCTAGACCCTCTGGCGATCAAAAGTTGCGGCACTTATTGGATTTGTTTTGTGTGAGACATATGCATGCATGCATGTATGTATGTGTGTATGTATATATGTGTGTATGCATGCATATGTGTGTATGTCTAAGCAACACATTGTGGCATTTGCAGCAGCCGTGTGACAGCATTTAGCTTAAGCACATACACACACACACACACACATATATATATATATATATATATATATATATATATATGTATATAAGTGGATACACACACACACACACAGAGACACACAGACGCGAAACACACACGCACACAAATGCGTTTTATACGTTTTGCTTACAATTTTCTTTGGCTGGCTAAGTAAACGGTTCTCACTTTTCGCTGTCACAAAAAATATTCAAAAAAAAATAAAATGTTGACGCCAATTCTTTTTCTTGTTTATTCCGTATAGGTTATTTCTCTTCGATTTTTTGGCAATGAATTGCTTGTTTCATTTGATGTATATTTATATTATCATTCGTTTATAAGTAATATTTAACGGTTAACTTTGTTTGCTGCGCGTCGTCGTGGAGAGCTGGACTACTTCTATTTGTCGGCCTCTGCCGCCGCTGTTGTCGTTGCTGCTGCTGCACTGCTGCTGGCGACTACGAAGGCGGCAGCAGCAGCGCTAAACGGTAAAACGGCAAATACACGACGCCAAAAACCTCCAACGCTGCGTTCTTGACGCAGGCGCGCTCTCCCACCACCACCACCACCACCACCTTCGCCCTCAGCAACAGCACCAAAGAAAGTGACAAGAGCGACAGAGAGATAGCGAGAGAGAGAGAAAGGAGGAGAGAGTAAAAAAGGAATAGAGAGCGCGCGCACAAAGTGAGAGCAAAGCAACCCACTGGCCTGCTTTGCTTTGCTTTGTCTTTTCGCTGTTTCGCTCACCACCCTTTCCCAAAAATAATCCGATAACTGACTGCTAGGGTTGCTTTTGGCAGAGCGTTGCGTCTGCTGCCACCTGAGGGTTGATTTCAGTTTTTGCATTGCTCGCTTGCATGGTTGCATTTTTACAGCTGTCCGTTTTGGGTTGTTGTGGGCGGTTGTCGCCAGGGCTGCTGACAACGTGATTGCGAATGTTAAGGGTTGCCAAAATCCACAATAAACATACATATGTAGTTATGCATGATCTTGATGTGACCAGTATTGCCACAACGTTGACATACATGTGTGTGTGTGTGTATGCACACATATAATTGTGTCACTGATTTATGCAAACTATAAACAGTTACTTAGCCTTGGCACAAACCCTAACGCCCACATGATTGTTGTCTTCACTGCTGAATGGTTTCAATGCGGAAACGACAACAACAACAGCAACAACAACAAAAACGACAACATCAATATGTTTTCGAAGCTCAATTAAACTGTATGAAATACGTGCATACATCACGTATGGATGTGTTTGTAAAAAATAGTACAGGAAAATGAGGTAAATAATAGCGCATTACTTTGTATCGTTGACTTTGAATTTGCATTTTTAGTTCACAAACGCTTATACACACTTACATACACATATGCGTTCTTTTATTTATATATATATATAGATATATATATATATCTTAACGTTTTGCGTCAATGTCAGACGGAAACAACAGCAAAAAACAAAAAAAAGCAAAGCGCACGTTGTAAAAATAACACGAAATATCAACGCAATGTATACTTTTCTTTAAGCCAACTGAGCAATGAATGAACACTTTGCTCTCAATATGCGCACATGTGTATGTGTGTGTGTGTGTGTGTGTGTGTGTGTGTGAGTGAGTGTGTGTGCGTGGGTGAACACTAAAAATAACAATATCAATCCTATACAGTTTTGATTATGATTGTGTTGAGTGTGTCTGCTACCTACATATAAAACTTGTTGTTCCTTGTAGTCTCGTGTAGAAGATATTGAAGTTTAACAAGAAAAACAAAAACAAAAAAACACAATAACAAAAACTTTAGCTTCCGAACTACGCACGTTTGTCTCCAATTGTCGTTAAAGCGACAAATGGGGGAGGGCGAATGACAGGGCGTAACGGAAACGGTTAACGAGCCGGCACGACACAATGCACAACGCACAACGCAAGACGCACAACGCAAGTCGCACAACGCAAGAGGCACGTTCTTTTTATTTTATTATGATTTGGCTTTCTTTGACGTTTGTGCTGCTTGTGAATCAATCTATTACGTTCGACTAGAACTCGTCAACTGAATTAGTTAATCAAGCGAAAGATAGCCCCAAGCGTCGGCGCGCGCGCTTGCCACGAGCGCAGCGCGAGAAAAGACGAAGCGACGAGCGCGAGTGCGAGCAAGTGAGCAGCTGCCAGCTGAGACTGATGAGAGGCGCACTACAAACAACACAAAAAAAAAAAAACGAGAGTGAAAATGTGTCAGTATGACTATGACTGTTGTATGCGCATGTGTGTGTGTGTGTGTGTGTGTGTGTGTGTGTGTGTGTGTGTGCGCGTGTGTGTGTGTGTGTGTGTCTGCTTACTATGTGCACTGTTTATAGCCAGCTGTTCGAATGTGCCACGCAATAAACTTTACGATCGCTTTCCAATATGCATGCATGTAATCTGTACCTGTGCATAAATATTTATATTTAATTGAATGTACATGAGTTTTTACTTAGCATTGGCCGACCACACAATCACTCATCACTCAGCACTCAGCACTCGCTCGCACATGCTGCGTATTCGTAATGTAAGATACAAAATGTTGCGCATACGCCTCTGTGACTTCCGATTACATTTATGTATGGCCGTGCGAGTGAGTGTTAAAACTTCGCTGCACAGTGGTAGTTCATAGGAATTTCAGTTTACTATTCATAACTGATTTAAATATTAAATTTAAGAGGAAATTCCATAATTGCCATAACTAGTTTGAACAAGTTGAGTATTATACAAAATATTACCTGTTGATTGCGAGAGAAATGAGCTATATACACATTCGTATTTTGAACTTGTTTCGTATCGTCAAACATATAAATATGTACGTATGAATATTCTCCGTGTTCGTGTTCTAACTTTCCATTGATCTTTTAAAACTTTTGCGTAACTGTGCAGGCGCTCGACGGAAAAAAAGTAATTCAGCTATAAACATTTCACTCGCAGCGCTTTACCTTGCTTAATTCCAAATTGTTTTCACTCTCTCTCTCTCTCTCTCTCTCTCTGTCTGTCTCTATCTCTCTTGCTCACGCTGTTCAACTGCGCACAAGAGAGCAAGAGCTGCTCTCTCTCTCTTTGGGTAGGCTCTCTCAGCTCAGCTGCTTTGCTGCCACTGCGACTGCCGATGTCGGCTGCTTGTTTTGCCCACGCAATTTTTTTTTGCGTTTTGATTTTAAAGCAGTTGTTGTCAAACGCATGCATATAAAATGTTTATATAAATTCTTCCATAATTATATGTATATATATATATATATATATATATATATATGTACATGCTCTTGGCTTCTTGGCAAACACCACTAGCGGCCGGTGTTTGTTTTAACCTTTATATTTGTATGTTAACATTTCTAGGTATGTGCAAAGTGCGTTGCTACATATGCATAAATGTGATGTATGCCATGAACTATACTATATATACATACATATATATATACATATAGAAGCAGCCAAAAATAATTACGTCTTACTACTGGCTGGTCACAGCATTTAATGTAGGCGTATAAAAGGCACCGAATTGACCGTCGCATCACTGCCTAGGTGTGTAGGCGTGTGTGAGTGCGTGTGTGTGGGCGTGTGTGTGGGCATCCTAAATACATACGTATGTGCATACATTAGTGTGGATGTAAAGTTCGCTAGTTGGCATTGTGATTACGTTGATTATTAAGCTCGGCTACTTCCGTTAAGTTCGCCGCTCAAAAGGATTTCCGAGTCGCTCTTTTGTTTAGCATATGGGTCCACCCAAATCAACTGCTCAACACAAACAGAACGAAATAACGAGAGACAGAGAGAGAGGGGGAGAGAGAGAGGGGGATATAGCGAGGAGGAGAAAGAGACGGGTAGAGTGAGAGAGAGACAGGGAAAGGGGGAAGCAGCGTCATATTTAGTGACTACTTGCTGTTGACTGCTGACGTCGCAGCTCAGCATTTAACATAAGCCAGGCATCGATGCAAATGTTTAGTGGATTTCGGATAAGCCCCGCGTACTCCTCTTCGCTCTTCGCTCTTCACTCTTTACTCTTTACTCTTCAAATTCGTTTCGAAAACTAGACGCGGTCGACACGCAGCAAACAGAAGCGTTAACTATGAACAGCAAAAGCGCAGTTATCTTTTGATTGGCAACGATTTAATACGCTTGCACACACAAACACGCACACACACACTGTTTGTTTGTGTGTGAATTGTATCAATCAGATATCAATCATTTTTACTATACAATTAATATGCGATAACGTATTCCGGTGTTCAAGTATAAGTTTAAATGATGACGGATGTTTTTTTTTAGATTCATAAAAACAATGTTTTTCCCCAGATATAAGTAGCTTGCTAGCTATATAAATATGTATATACATAGGTAAATATATGATAGTCCAAGTTTCATTGAGTAGTAGTATGTGTTTCTGGCGGTGCTATAGTAGGGGCATCCCCATGAGGGAGGGGGTAATGCAAAACTAACGAAACGAAACCAAATTTTCAGCTTAGCCACAAAATTCTCCAACGTTGAATTAAATGCACAATAGATGCATATGCGATAAGAAGCAATTACACGCACACACGCACACGCACACGCACACACACACACACACACATGCACATATAGCACGGGTATTCCAATTTGTTGGGACACGCTTTGTGAATTTCTGGATCATCCCGCACCCCTCCCGCACAACCACTACCAAGTTTGGGCAGATTTGCGATTATATGTTGTATACGTGAATGTAATTTTAAAATGTTGCCCAAAAGTATGCAACGAGTTCAAATTCAAATTTCAATTCAAAAACTCACCTTGAGCAACGTGAGAATCTTTTGCGATAGATCATAATCAAAATTGGAATATTTGGAGCCACTCATATCGTAGATGAAGACAAGTCCGGCACGCTGTGTCTCAGTATCCTGGAGCGCACAGTCCAGCTGATAGACGATACCCTGTAATGTTGTAGTATGCGAAGCACTCAACGGACTATGCCGGTTGGCCGTGAAGAGCGCAATCGCAGCTCCCGAGGACGTGCGCGCCGGCTGAAATTTGAATAGCAAAATAAACAAACAAGCGACAGAATTGAGTTGAGTGGTCTTCATTATAAAATGGAACAAAATACACCCTAGAGCAGGCCCTACCAAAATATATTCACACAAAATCACACGTTTTCCATGTGTTAGTGTTGAACGCAGCCTGTCAAAGAAATCATGGCTAGATAACATACCCACCTGCTGATAATACTTTAATTTCAAATACCGACCGACCTATATGATATATCCGATGTTGATCATTTAAATTGCTCAAATGCAAGAAGGCTCCTTGTTATTAGCTGGTATTACACTGGTAGCAGAGTATTTCGCCCGACTGCAACATTCTCACTTATTTTTTCAAACTTTTTATTGTACCAATACGTAGGAACCTAATTTCGATTTGACTTGAAAGCCTGATTGAAAGTTTTTAATGCGCACAGTGGTTAGCGCAATGCAAAAAGTTAGCAAGTCAAATATGAATTCGAAAATTGAAATAAATAATGTGAGGCACAGTTTGCCATGGCATCTACCACCATATCAGTTTCAGAGGACCAACATTTGTATAGCATTAGGTATATAAACAGCGAAGGAGCTTTTTAGGCATTGAAAGCTCTTGTGAAAAAGCGTAAAAGCTTTAAAACAAATGTGCAGATTTTGGTAAGGCCTGCGAATTTACTTGCTTGTAGTGTTTTAGATGTGGTTTTCGTGTAGACTAACGGTACATACCAATATTGTGAATTTGCCTGTTTGCAGCTCGGAGCACAACGGCTCCACATCCGCATCAATGTTGTAGAGGTATTCCCTCTGGCGTATCTGCTCATGCTGCTCGTACAAGGATACGGCACGGGGTATATCAAACTTACGGGCGTACAGAAACTTGACAGCTGTCGTATGCGAGATGTGGCGCCTAATGGGCAATGATGCGGATGTTGCGGATACAGTTGCAGTTGCAGTTGCTGTTGCTGATGATGTTGTTGCTGCATATGTTTCAGGGGCGACTGTTATTGTTGTTGCTGCAACAGCTGTTTGTTGCTGTTGTTGTTGCTGTTGTTGCTGTTGTTGTTGGTGTGTGGTGTTCGCGTTGCTGAAATTGAATGTGTTGGCATTCGGAGAGGCGGCGGCTGCTGTTGCGCCTAAATTGTTGCAGAGATCAATGAATTGTTTGACAGCCTGCAAAGAACCAATGATAATGAACATTTTGTTAATTCTCCAACAATCACTTTTGTCTTGCAACGTCTGTAATAATTAGTATTGGTATTAATTGTTATCAATACAAAAATCGACCTGAATATTTCTTGTATTTCTGGTTCTTAGAACTAATTTCAAAATATTCGGGAAACTATATTTTAAATTAGAAAAGGCTGTTCCTAAATCTAAAAAAAAAAAATATGTTCTCTGGTTTGAAGCAAATAACAGTCCAAGTTTTTAGAAATCATACATTCTGCATAATACGGTGAATTACCCTTCGCCCCAAAAGTATGCCGATTTCTAAGTATATAAAAATTGCCCAATACTAATAAGAGAAAGAAACGGGTTTCATACGATTTCATCGAAGAAATGAAATAAATAGAAGTATATGAAAAGCTAAATAACCCAAATCAGATATGAATAATTGTCCAAACACACATGCAAAAACCTTTTAGAAGCTCTTATCAATAATATGTAAGAGCTTATACATTCTCGATTCTCAAAAGATATGTCTTTTATTGCTATCGCTAATCGATTTTTACCGGCACTGGCCAAACAGCGGAAGTTATCGATTGTGCGCAATAATCTCGAATCTTTGAAGTCTTTAGCTTTTCCCTCCTTCCTCTTAATATATTTATTTTATTCTGTTTACTTTTTGGGATATCTCATCTGTCAAATCAAACGAATTGCCAATGGAAACATTAAGTTATCCATCAAGTTCGATTTATTGCCGGGGATGACGCCAACTAAAATGTAAGTAAGCATTTGAGGCGTGATTAATATGCCCGTCCAATTACATATGTATTCGTATTATTCACACAATGAACTGCTTGCTTATTATTATTAGTATATACAACTTGCTGTGAAATGACGTAATTAAGTGCAATTAAAAATGGAAATAGTTGGCAGACGAATGACTCGTTTATTGATTCATAGATTACAATAGGCAATCGGCGATAGGCATTAACCTTGTGCCTATCAAATCTGGGCAAGCAGGTCAATAGAACTGATCCCGGTCAGATGGCCAATCGTCAATCAACGCACATTGAGTCTTTAACCCATTTACATTGAAGTATGCAAAAATAAATAGTATACTCGTATAACAAAAAACGTTGAGAAGAATAGGTGTGAACGAGCCAGTCGGGATATACCATGAGGCAGAATGAAGCATCTGCATGCCCATGGGGTATATACACATATGTATGTACATATATTAGAGATCAGCAGTCATGTCAGTCTGTTTGTCCGTCTGCATGTACAAATGGATCTCAGAGACTGTATGAGCTGGACACCTGGATACCAGATTGAGCACAGACACATACACATACAAATACAGCTAAGTAACGAGATCAGCTTTGGCTTAGCAGCCTTATAAGTACATACAACTTGTCTAGTAGATGTTGAATGGGTTTTCTTCCCTTTTTTAACTGCCTACGAGAGATAATATTTCGTTGGTAAGAACCATAAGCTTTTATTACAATTAGATTAAATTATATAACTAAATTAATAAATAGTTTCTAAGAATTCAATCGAACCCCCAATCTATAATCAGCTTCAATCGCTTTCTTGTTTTTTCTTGTTCAATCCTTGTCATTGAAAAATATATTAGCTGACAATTGCTGAGAAGCCCATTAAATCCATTAATAAATCGAGAATATTGTGTTTGCCAGTGAAAACTGCCGATTTCGGCTGAATTTCTTCACTCGATTCACTTAATCACAACTCACACGCAATTCTATAGCTTGTTACTTATCATTCGCGGGAGTTTCCCCTCCCCCTCCCTGCCATCGCCTATCGAGACATGAGCGATAAGCTCTCGCAGTGCTGGGTATACAAGTATATATATATATTATATACATACAAGTACATACATGTTGTACAGCTGCATTCAAACTGAGTTTGTTTTGTGCAAACACAATCGATTTTCCATCAAATATAAATTTCTATAAAGTTTCGTGTACTCAAAAAAAAAAAATATATATATAAAGAATTAAAAAGAAACTCAGTGAACTCTATCAAATTATGCCCTTGAATTAAGCTGGCTTGTGAACGACACTAGAAATTTAAGGACCGAAAAAGAAAGTATTTTTTATCAAATCGAATTAATAAGACAATAAATATTATATTATATCTTATTTATAATATAAGTAAACCAAGCCACGGTTCACATTCAAAACTGTAATTTCAGCTGAAAAGCATTAAAAATGTTTAACAAATCTATAGGACTCATTCTTCTCACTCTTTCGGCTTTGCTCGTCAGTGAAATTCAATAGACTCATTTCGGTTTTGTCGAAAACCAAAATATCGTATTTTGCTTCAAGAGCAATCAAATTCCGACAGGATAATGTTTAATTAAGATTATTAGCCTAAAATTTATTCAGCAATATTTTCTTCAAAACGAAAATGAAAAGTAAGAAAACAATACAAATTTGATTCGAGTTTATTAATTTGAGAACAAAGCAGCTCATTTTATACGCTTTGTTCCCTTTTTATTATTTTCGTTCCTGAATCAAGAATATATTCTTTAATGAATTGTGAATTTTATTATAAACAATATAAAATGCTTCTGTGTATGCAACGTTTTTAGAAATACTAATATTAGGTAATAATAATTCTTCAAAACATCACAATGGAAATTAGATATATTTGTTCTAAATTTTTAGAAATCTGCACCCAGAAATTTAGAAATGCAATCCCCAGTTTTTAAAAAGCCACAGCCATAAGTAGATATAGGTTAGGGATTCAAATGAGCTGGACTCTTGTCTTATTCGATTTTTCTTTGCACTCTGAAACACCCACACAGACAGACGGACATCCATGCCAAGCACACAACCGATTTCTGCGAATTGTGTCGAGAGTACAATGTCGAGGGTCGAGAGTGTGAAAAGGGAATACCCAGTTCCAGAATGTGAGTTCCGATGAAATGAGCTAGCATTTGATTTGAATTGGGATTTTGTTGCCAGGCGTAAGTTTCTACGAATTGAATTTTCAGCTCGTTAATCTCTCGATCCATAACCCATAATTGTCGCCCACTTCCACTTCCACTTTTGCCACATTTGGTTTCGTATTCATGTGTTCCTAGTATCTCTCACTTCGATTCGGATTTATTCAGTTGACTAATTAGATATTTGGCATGCGATACGCGTCGTCATCGGAACAAAAATTCGTTTCTCTCGTTTCTTCGGCGATTGGCTTTTCTTTTTGCCTGAAGAGGTGAGCCGCGGGAAAGGCGGTGGGGGGATTGATAAGGGAAATTATATGTGTGACCTAATCGCTAATGACACCCACCTGTTCCCGGTTGCGTCGACGCTGACAGAGATGCACCATTTTCTTTTGTTTTATGCTTGATATTTTTCTATAACTAGCACTAACACACACACGCACAACAACAAAAAAAGCAGAGATATATACGCTATAACAATAACTGCAGATATCTGATTTCTATAACAGTATAGTATGCAGTTAGGCTTTTGTTCTTTTTGGGCGACACTGAAATTCGCGACACGACGCTTTCAGAGTTTCTTTCATTACTGAAACGGAAAAAAACGTAGTCGATCTGCCAGCAAATTAAACAGCGAAGCGCAACAAAAGCAATAACAATGAAAATAACAACAACAGTAACATTAACACAAAGGCAACTGCTGATAGTAAGCGCTGCCGCTGCAAACGCTGACGTCAAAGTCGACGTCGACTGCTGTGATGACTAGCTGCTGCTGTTACCGCTACCGCTACCGCTGCTGCTGCTGCTGCTGCTGCTATTACTGTTGCTGTTGCCGAGCCGACGAGCCATGTTAACGAACTTTATTGAACCGAAATGCATTGGGGCAGCCGACGAGCGGCAAAAAAATAAATAAATAAAAACCGAACGAAATGTGAACGAAGGCGAAAACGAAAACGATCAAACAGTTGAAGAGCTGAAGGCACCGAATTCTAAGAAGCCAAATCGACAACGCATGCGCCGCCTCGACTTTGCTGCTCGCCGCCCTAGCATACCAACAATTTGAGTCATACCGTTTGCACCGTCTCTTCTCCATATGTCACCGCTGCAATCGCAGTCGCCGTCGCCGTCGCCGTCGCAATCGGAGTCAACGTCAACGTCGCAGTCAGTGCACAGGAGGTTAGAGAATTTGTACGGTCACCAAACAAAGTTAAAACTGCAGCTCTGCACTGAGCAAAACAAATTGTACCTTTCAAATACATTAAGTATTATTATTGATTCAGTTTTGAACAACGTATATAAGTAGTTTTATAGTTTCGCTCTCTGCTTTAATCTTATCATTATTTTTATATTTTCGATTTCCGGTTTAAGAAGTAAGTAGTAGTAATAATTAAAGACTAGATTTTTTTTAGAATTTTAATATCTGAATATTCGTAATTGATATGTTCTTCAGACTCACAAGAGTGTATTTTTTTCATTCAGTGTACGTGAGAAACTTACGTGTTCGAATTTCATATAGAACAGAACACAGACACGAACGAACATGTCGTCTTGAGAAAACAAGAATCTGTATGATGAAATGTCTTTCCACGTATTATGATAAACAACACTTTAAATAAAGTTGCTGACTATTAAAGAATTACGTAAGTTTTCAAGAATGAATAATGATGAATGAAAAAACCAACAAACAAAGAAAAACACCTTTTTTCGAAATTGCAATACGAATATAAAGCCTCTTCTTGACGACATTTTAATGCACTACATTCAGAAGTTGTTAGCTCTCTTTCAATATGTGTGTTGTTTTTTTTCGAGTGTAGCGAGAGGGAGAGAGAGTGAGAAAGAGAGAGAGAGATGCCGCGATAATCTAGAGAGGCCTCAATGGAGAGTGCGTCACCTTATTCTTTTTTTTTCTTTTCTTTCTTTATGGTCGCCCATTGTTTCCACGAAATCATTATACATACATATGTATGTGTGTACTATCAACACAGCCTCAGTCTGCAGCATCATCCGTTTTGTGGGCAAGGCAGATAATAAAAGCCGATGGCATGCATATGAACACTAGAAAGTTCAACTTTAATGTCTCTGATAAAACCAACAAGAAAACAGAAAAGGCTGAAAGAACGGCTGTCTTAGGCATGCCAAAGATCTCTGGCAGCTACATACATATGTATGTACATATACATATGTTATAGTAGTTCGATATGAATGATTTTTTATTTAAATTGAAGAGTCCTAAGTTTGTTTTCGATAATTTATTAAACAAAAAAGTTTTCCATTGTTCCTATGGCAGCTGTATTATATAGTGATTGGATCCGAACTGCAGCAAATGGACAGATTTAAGGGCCAAGTTTAATCAAGTAAGTTTTGAAACTGTGGGACTAGTTTGCATAGGAATATGGCTAATTCGACTTGGCTGGTGATGCTGATCAAGAATATATGTACAGTGTCTCACAGCTCATTTCGGCAGTGTCTAGCAAATATTTTAAAGTGCTATAAAGTTTAAACAAAGAAACAAACGCAAAATGTTTAAATGCCAATTTGTTTTATGTTATATCACGTTTGAAAAGGAAACATTAGTTTTTATTAAAATATTAATTAATTAACTAAAATTAGTCAAAAACTGAAAACATATCCAAAATACAGGTCAACGCTTTTTTGGAACAGTCTTAGAAAAGTAACATATTATGCGTATAAAAACTTAAATAAGGATGTTAATACTTAGTATGATATCCTTTAGCCTTAATAACATCCCTTAACCTATTATTCATGGAAGATATCAGCTTCCGGGTAGTTTCTGGACAGATTTTACTCCACTCATCCAGCAGAGCATTTTTGAGATCGGATCTGTGATTCTGGATGTTATTTTCCAGCAGATCCCGCAAATTTTAAATAACATTTAAATCTGGAGACCGGGCCTGTGGAATTAGCATGTGGGGGCAGTTCCAGATAAGCCAGGACTGTACTAATCCGGACTTATGCTTGGCTGTTGTCCTGGTCGTTGTCGTGGTAGAACCGGAAAGATCGCCGGATTCCTAGCTTCTCGGCACTTTAGAGTAAATTTTCCTTTAATATATTGAAATACACATTCTTGTCCATTGTTGTTTCAATAAACACCAAATTTCCACCGCCGGCTTCCGAGATACATGCCCATACCATGACACTTCCTCCGCCGTGCTTGACTGTTGCCTTTAGGATTTTGGGATTCAGCTCAGTATTGGACTGTCGCCACACATAATTCCGTCCGTCTAAGCCAAAAATGTTAAATTTGGGCTCATCTTAAAATATGAATGTGTTCCAGAACTCCAAATCCTTGTCCAAGTGGGTTTTGAGGAAGGTCATCCTAGTCCCTTTATTTTTTGCGCTTTTAAAGGGCTTCTTCCGTGGTACTCGGGCATTAAAGTCATGGTTGCGCAGAACCCGGCGCACAGTTTCCACACTGCACTTTTTCCCCATTTCATCCTCCACCTGTTGAGTCAGTTTTGGAGCCGATAGCTTGGGATTTTCCCTTATTTTCTTGATGATCCTCCGCTCCTCCTGGTCGGTGAAAATCGTGTTTGGTGCCTTTCTGTCCTTGTCCTCTATCCGATTTTCGTCGACGAAGCGACGAATGATGTTGAATACAGTTGTGGTACTTAGATTTACCATTTTAGCTATTTGGCGATGTGAATATCCAATCTTGAAGTGCTCCAGGATGAGATTCCGTTGCTCAATGGTAGTCCGTTTGTCCATAGTCCTTGTTGGCTGGTGGCACCCAAATTGCAGGATATAACTAAACTAACTACGAAGGATTGGTATATTGATACACAAAATAATCAACCCGACGTAAAAAATCCGGGTTTTATGGCACCCAGGTGTCCATAATGCCACTATTGGAAATAAGTTGTGACCATATTTTACGGCACTTTTTACATAACCCGACCTGGCACGTGGGGAAACCCCAGTTTATGGGGGTCATATATCCATTTAGGTGGTTAATATGTGTACCTGTCATCGGTCCTTGGAATTTTTGAAAAATATTGGTTAATTATTTTATGGCAAGCAATTAACATTTTTGCTAGACACTGCCGAAATGAGCTGTGAGACACTGTATATAGTTAATGAGGTCGAAGTCGTCTCCTTCAACAACATAATTATAATGCGCTCTTCAAGGGTATACAACGGCCAACTCAATCCTAGTAAGACTTGAAAGCAGTGATTTTCATATAATATTGGGATCCGACCGATGCAGATGATTCAACCAGCAGCAGCATATTATCTAAGGTCAGAAACATGTTCAGCGCTGGCCATCTGTGTAAATTCGAAACAGAATTCAATTTCATGTAAATTGTATTCATAACTGTATCTCAGATCAGGTCCATGACGCCATACATCTGTGTGTGTGTGTGTGTTGAGACCAGGTCAGCTTTAATGAACAACTCTAATTTAAGCCAACAACTTCAAGTTGAAGCTGTTTTGTTGTTTTTGCTGTTGTTGTTGTTGTTGCTGCTGCGATGGCTTTCACTCTTTTTTTCTTGGCGCTTTTCGCTAAAAAGGGCTCATCAAAATGTGACTAATTCAATATTGTTACGCCTAAATCTGCAGCAGAGCGACTCATATTTAAATTTATGTTACTAATGTATCTAAAATAGGTGTATGATTTATTTGTATAAATGAAATAATTGCATCACCAATCATTTATTTATCACGACCTACCAATTTGGTAGCTGTTCTTTGCAATTATCGTTTTTTATCGCTGACTCTCCTATTTTTTGGCCGCTCCGAACTCAGAGACAATATCGTTATCGATCATCGATAACTTACTTCTCTTTCATATAAGAAAAATAATAAGCAAACATCTTTAGCTATACCACTAAAAATTTTTAAAGTGATATTTGAAATGATGAATTGGAATGAAAGTTCCGTTAGTTTTTTCCAAGTCATTTGCATAATAGTGTTTTTGAGCTAGTTTAGTCAGCCTTCGGACAAGGAAGTAGGGCGTTATATGAATTTTCTTGGAATGGGACCATAAAGAATAAATATTTATTTAATATTTTATATGTAAAAATAGATGAGTTGCACACAAAAATTTGGAATGGGATACTGGAATGAACAAAAGACAAATATCAACTAATTATGTCGATCGGCATCAGCAATTGATGACATGTTAAAATTAAAAGAAAACATCAAAAAATTATCACAAAGGCAGAAATCTACAATCTAACGGGCTGGGCTGGATGAAAATTATACGGCATCTAAAATTCTTTTTGATGTAAAGTTACAAATATCGAAAAATAGTATTCAAGAAATTTGATCAGGTAATGAAAATGTGGTTAAAGCCAGTATTAACGAAGGCACACCACACAGCCGGATTAAATGTTGCAAGGGAACACATGTCCTGGACTCATGAGGGGACGCAGTTTTGGTGAGCTTTATGGAGCATCAACCAGACCCAAATGCCTCATTCCAGCCTGTTGTGGGTGGTTTCGTGATATGGATTTTAGCCATAGAGAACATATGGGCTACTCGACAATTTGAGACAATTGAGCAGCTACGAAGTCTATCGTTAAGGAATGCTCAATGTGAAATCAATTTTTTTTTGTGTTACAAATTTAATTCCATTTTTCTTTAACATGTATTTAAACAGCTAACTTTTGTGTGACTTTAATCGAATTTCGCAGAGTGTATATGTATATACATATATATTTATATACAAAAATATATATTTGTATATGTATATAAATATATATATATTTATATTTAAATATAAATATAGATGAACTTTAAAAGCCAATCTTTTAAACAATATATATTTGCGTGCAAGCAAACAAATTTGTTGATTAAAGATTGTTCCGCCAATTAAGCGAACAGCCTACATAGAGTATACACACATACACACACACATGTATGTGTGTGTGTGCGGAGAGCAGCATTTCCGGTTGCGAAGACGAGTAGCAGGTGGAACGTGCGCTGACTTAAATTATTGGCCATTAGCTCTTTACAGCGAGTTAATAGAGCAACAAGTGAAACGTTTTTTTTTGCTTCTTTCTTGTTTTTAATTCATTTTTTTCTTGCAACAGAAGCAGCAACGGCTTTCAAAACACTCTTAACTGCGCATGCAAAGTAAAACCAACAACAACAACAACAACAGCAACGAGAAACATTCTAAAACTGTAAACCGCTTCAAAGCATGCATGAAAGAAATAGAAATAAAAAAAAAGCAGCAGAGTAGGAATGCTCTAGTTGAGAGACAAGCAGATACCCTGAATGAATATGAATTTGATAAATATGCACACGTATTGCACAAGTCCAAGCTTTTCAAATGTAAAGCTGTGCTTTTGATTGCTATCGGTTATCGATTTGTATCGTTAGCGGGGAAACGCGGCAAGTTATCGATCAAATGAAATTGCTTGGGGAATACGAGAACTTACATTCCATTTACAAATTGAAAGTCTCGAGCTCCTTTACTTTATGGGATCGGAGATGCTTTCTTCCGTCTGTCACATGCTTTTGCTTATGATGATAATAAAATGATCGAGTTGATAGTTGTATAACAGTAATGAGAAATTGCTTACTGATAACAGTTTTGTAGTCTGTAAAGGGGAAGCGCCTCTGTCAGGGGCACAGTTGCATCTACAAAATTGCGGATGCCACAAATACACAGAGAGAACACAATTATTGAGCAAGATCGGAGAAGAAACAACCATGTTATAGTCCAGCAGGCGCAAGCATTTTCTGTATGCAGGGTATAATCGTAGCGAGCCACAGCATTTTCGCTGGTTTTTTTCTGTCAGTGTACATGTGCTTGTGTGTGATCAACTGAATCGTGTGCACGCTGTGGACTAATCATCGATCGGGGATTGACAACCGTTCAGCTTTATGATCACACATTTCGTTTTAGAAATCAGTGACTAATAAACATCGAGATCAATGAATATTATCGCAAACTCGATTTGAATCGTGATCTTCCAGAATCGTTTGCGACAATTATCGTGAAGCAGCATTTACAATTTATATATTTTTCAGCTGAATGGTACAGTTTTCAGTTGGTTTAATTTGGATCAAGCTCGATTTGTGATACAAACTCACTGTTGTTTCTTTCTAATCGAATTCAACTTGTTCGGCTCTATGTGAAAAATCAATGGAAAATGTAACTTTCTGTTTAAATACGGATATTAACTTGTTGCACGCTCACCCTGGTAATTGGGGATTGAGAACGATATTGGACACAAGTATTTGTAATATGCATATTGAGACTGGTTCTGGTTTCCTTTTATTTTGATGTTCAATTTGTGCTCTAATCAGGATGATAGGAATAGCAAAAGGAATGCAGGATATTACTGGCTGATTGAGGCATCCGCTGCGAGAACTCTGCCGGACATTTGCCACAGTTTCCAAAGTGCAACAGCAACAGCAGCCGGAAATAGACGCCGGTTGCATTTGTGCGTGGCATGGCCAAGACCTGTTGCATCACTGCATTGTGGGGGTGTGTGGGCGGCAAACGGGGGTAAGGGGGTAAGCGTAACACATACTTTTGCATAGTATAAAAAAATAAATATAATAAAAAAAATGCTCTTCAGAGCAGATTTAATGTGCTTCCGCTCAGTGCGCAGTCGCGTGTAGATGAACATTGTAGCAGGGGTGAATGGTGACGGCCGGAGGGGTGGGGCTTGTTGGTTGATTACTAACTAAAACTACGCATTGCCAGTCAGTCGACAGTCGCCAGTCGCCAGTCGCCAGTCACCAGTCGCCTTCATCATCCACATTTGAACATATGAACACCAATTTGAAAATGGAAAAACGGAATTTGCGTGCCAAATGATGTCGTTGACGAAAATTGGTTACAAAATTGCGTTATGTTTGTTGAGTCAGCTAATGGAAAACAAACAGCTGTTGACTGGGTGAATCAAGTTGCAAGCAGATTGCTTCACACGAAAGTGAATGAGACAAGCTCCTCAGCAAATGGTGATTAATGTACGCAAGTGGACCACATACGATTTAAGCGTAATTTTTCATTTCATTTTGTGAGCGAGCCCAGTTTAGCCCAACTGGACATCGGACATTTGTAAGAATATTGGCAACGTCTCAGCGTTTATGCTCTGTATGTAAAATGAAATGCATATTAATTATTTTGATGCTTTGCATCGCTATGTGGAGTTGCCACCTGGTTTTCAAATGTTCGCCAGTGTGACCATTTGGCAATTTGCGAAAAGTTAGGTACAACAGTTAGATGCAAAGATTTTATGACAATCGATAAGTAAATAGACCATTTTTACTTATTTACCATTTTTAAGCCATCTCGGCTTATCATTATCTAGGCAATGATCTTAAAATGGCCAACGGCCCCAACGACTCTTATCTTATTAAAAAAAAGTACATAAACAACCATTAAGGCATACATACAATTGTATGTATGTTAATAAATAGACTTGCTACCACCAAGCAGTTAACACAACTTTCTCAAGCTTTTTATACACACACACACACACACATACACACGCATAAGCATAATTCTAGAGAAGAAGAATAGGTTGAAAGCAGCAAAAGCAAACCGAAAATCAAACTGAAAGTTAGCCTCAGCTTGCAACTGACAGCTGAGCTGAGCTGAGCTAAAGCAAATGTAAATCTAAATGTTAATGTAAAGGTGGAGCAGAAGAGGCAAGCAACGGTCAACAAAAACTAATGAAGCGCGTCTATAAATAGCGCAACAATGAAATACAAGGTCCGCCCGGCGGCTGCAACTGCAAATGATGGAATGGATTGGGATGGGATGGGATGGAATGGAATTGATTGAGCTGAGGCAAGCAATGCAAGCAAAATCAAAGAGACTGACAAGCACCACAGGTGGCACTCAAAGAGGGACATGAGGATGGGATGGGGATAGGGCTGGACCATCTCTGTGGCAAGGTAGCACGTCGCTTGAAGATAATGTACATAAAAACCGCAGTCAGAGGAGCCGGCGCAAACCACAGTAAATTGAGACAAAACTTGGGAAAGTCAATTTAATATACATATATATATATATGTATATATATATATTATATATAAATGAGAGTGGGAGTATGTGAGGGAAATATATAGAGAGAGAGAGAGAGGGAGAGAGAGAGAATAAAGCCTAATCACAAATTGGGCTAGACAGCTTTGCGAGTGGCAGAATACCACTTAAAGAAAAAGAGACAGACACAAGAGATAGAAACAGAGAGAGAGAGGGAGTAAGTACCTTTGCTATGCAGAGAAAGAGACGTCGATGACAGCTGCTGGACTTGGCATAGGCATAATCACAGTCTGCTCCCTCATCCTTATTCATACTTGGCTGAGGCGATTGCATTTTGTTGACAACGGTATCATTTAAAGCACACAGTTCACGTGAAAAGCAGCAAATAGATTATAAATGCCATAAATGGAAACGCAATTATTCATCAACTGTGAATGCACGATAAATTCCGTTTAATATTTGCGTAGTTTTGTGCACATCAGGAACAACAGTAACGAGAAAAATATAACAAAAAAATAAATGAGCGCGCGTCGATCAGGCAACGAGAAGCAAAGAGACAAGATGAACAACGCGACGCGGCTGCGACGACGACGACGACTGATGGGGCCAGCAGCAGCAGGCAGGCAGCAAAGTTGTCCGCCAGCCACATAAAGCAACAAACAATGAAACGAGCAGGCAAAGCCAGCAGCGCAGCGCAGACGCAACGCAGCGCAAGCAGAGCAACAACAGCAGCAGCAGCAGCAGCGCAGCGAAAGAGCGTGCGCAGACGCAGCAGCCCGCCCCATTACACGCTTTTGTTATTCGTGTCGTTGTCGTTGCTGTTGCTGTTGCTGCTGCTGCTGCTGCTGCTACTGCCACTGACACAGTTCAATGTCAGCTAGCCAGAGAGTAGGAGCGATAGAGAGAGAGAGAGAGAGAGAGAAAGAGAGAAAGAGAGATAGAGACCAAAGAGTAAAGCTTACAAATGTTATGGTAAGGATAAATTGTGTCTGTTAGCTAACAGTGTGCTGTTATTGCCCAAATTTTCTAACGCTTGCTGTTATACTGTTATTCATGCGCACTCTTTCACACACACGCATAAGGCTAAATGAAGTGCGCATTTGGCAAAAGTCAAAAGTTAAGCACACGCCTCGCTGAGCAGCTTTTGTGCTTAATCTAATTTACGTACGTACACAAGCTGTACGATATGCATCCGTACATATACTATATTAATTTAAGCTTTGCTCTCTCTCTCTCTCTCTCGCACTCCCTCTTTAGACTTCTTTATGACTTCTTATGAAAGTGTTTAGAAATTTCGCCGCTGTTTTGAGTGTGTCGTCGTCGTTTGTCGGCGTACAACAAAATTTCACCCGCTGTTATTGTGTCTGTCCATGTGTGTATTCGTCTGTCTGCTCCGGTTCAATGCGATTCGAATTCGTTTTCTACCATTTGCGCATGATTATTGCTACTATTATTATTATTATCATTGTTATTATGATTATGTTGCTGTCTTGTGGCGATCGGCTTAACACTAACGGGAGGCGTGACATTGACACTAGACAAAAGTTGCTGCTGCTGCTGCTGCTGCTGCTGCATGCATGCATATATCAAGTTCAAAACTTTCTTTTACATTTGTTTCTTCTTTCTAGCGCTGCTGTTACCAGCACTAAAAAAATTAATATTTACATATGTATTTTTTAGTTGTGTGCTTGTTTAACAAGAAATCCGCATCAAAACGAAAATACGTAAATTATGTGCATATGTGTTTCGTATTTGTTTGTTTTATTTCTATAAATAATATATATATATGTATATATATGTTGTTTTTTTTTTGTGACAGTCGTGGACCTATAGACCCAAACAAGTTTCATCAGCAGACAGACAGACAGACAGGCAGGCAGACAGACAATGGGGACGCGACAGCATCAGGCCCGCATCGACCCGCTTAGAAAGTGATCCGAACGGGATTAGTGGGGCTCGAGTCGGTTTGGTCGCTCGCTCCGGTTACGCAAGTGGAGCTCAAGTCGAAATTGGCGAATTGTTGATTGAAATACGCGACGACGACAATGATGTGACATTTCTTCTTCTGGCCAATCAGCTATTGCGCTTGAGCGTGACCAACAAGCTTCCAGATCAGACCAACGACTATTATGCAAGAGATGCGTGCTGTTCATCGTACCCCCAACACAACTCGACAACAACTTACTCATTGCACCAAGCTATCGATTGTACAAATGTGCGTGTCTGAGTTGTATTGGGGTGAGTTGTGCAAATTCACCAGCAGGTGGCTGACTGGCTGCAGACTTTAGTTGCTCACAATTAACAACTCCTCCTCCTCCCGCTTCAAATGTGAATTGTGCACATAGAAGATGACAACAACAAATCTTGGCCATGACCAACAAACATTACACATTCTCCATTGCAGACCTGTGTTTATTTGCAGTTCACTTGAAGGCGTTTTAGGCCAGTCTAAGGAAGCTTAAACACGTGGCGAACTGCAAGCAAAGTCACCTCTTGTGTTTTGGCATGCAGCTTTTCTTGTTCTTCTTTCAACTAAACAACAAAGTCGTTCTGAATAAAAACAAACATTTTTTTGTTGCATATTTTCGACATTTTTGTCTGTCAGTCTAATCAATTTCCAATTGAAAGCTGCATGGTAGAGCTTTAATCATTTGGTCAAGAATTTAAATGGAGAATTCGTCAAGCACTTCGCATACTAATTCAAGTCTTAATTAACTTGCAGCACAGCACAAAAGCTTTGCCAATCGCATTGTGTATTTATGTGTGTGTGTGTGTGTATTGCACGGGCATAACGGTTGTTTGCAAGCTTTGGGCAAAATGCCAGCTTACAGAGCAAACCAGAGCAAAGCAGAGTGAAGCGACAATAATAGTAATAACAGCAGCAGCAGAGGTGAATGTGGCTTTTTAATTATCAGAAATGGCAAAAACTAGACTCGCTGCTGAATGGTGGACCAATTTAGGGCACAAGACGCCAATAAAAGCTCTTCTCTGTATTTGTACGTATGCTCGTTCTCTATGCCTACATGTCTGTTGTGTGTGTGTGTGTGTGTGTGTGTGTGTGAAGTTAGACACACCGAAAACGCAAAAAAAGTAATAATAGCAGAAAAAAAAACTCATTTCTTTTCACAATGTAAATCGGTCAAACCAATCAAAAAGGTTGAGTAACAAAAAAAAGAAAAAGAAAACAATACAACAACGATGGCAGCTAGCAAGGTCTGCCAGTCGATGTTATCAACGCTCTAGTGGAGTTCTTTCAACTCCGTTTTAATAAAATTTTTTCAAGAATTTTTCGAAAGCAAAACAGCCCGCCGCCGGCCATTGGAAAGCGCCGTACATATGATTGAAGATGAGAGCTGCGGACGCTGTGGCCGGTCATGTTTGTCGCCCAGCTACCGACCCGAGCAACGTAATCCCCCAAACGAATTGCAATTGAAAGAATATTGCAACCAAGACTTGAGCACGCCGTAATGGATAAGAGATGGATGAGAGATGACAACAGCAGCAGCAGCGGAAATTAAACGTCAGACAATGGCGCTGCTGCTAAGACCTCTGTTAGGAATAACAACAACATCTACATCAGCAGCAAGCCAAAAGAACACAGATGAGCTAAACTGAGCTGCGCGCATTAGGCGATAGAAGCGAAGAGGGGCGCAGCAAAAGACAGAAACAAAAATAAAACAAAACAAAATAATAGTGCTCTTCCACTAGTAAAGGGGACCTGGACGAGCAGTTACCCTGTTGGTGTTGAACAAATACATGTCTTAACGTATGTATCAATGTATGGATTTATGTGTGTGTGTCTAGTCTCTGGGCTGGAAGATGTCAAGTTTTGCACAGCTTGCTGATAACCAACCGTGCTAAGCATTTTATGGGTACAGGGTATAAACAACGGCAGAAGCAACGCCGATAAAACGCCTATGCAAAAGAAGAAAGCGTTGCGGAAGCAAAAGCAAGCAGCATACAGCAAGCAGCGAAAAGCAGCAATACAAGCAGCAGCAGCAGCAGCGGCAGCAGCAGCAGCAGCAGCAATAGCAGCCTACGAGAGGGTCTCGAAGTCTGAGAGCCTCGAGCCACTCGGCCGGTCGGTCACATGTAGAGTTCAACAACCTGTGATTGGAATAAATACGCAAACAACAACAGCAACAGCAACAGCAACAACAATAACTGCAACAACAGCAACAGTAACAATAACAATTTCAATACATATTGCCAGAAATTCGTTTGCTTCTCTAACTTTTGAATTTTGTCAATTACGAAATGAAATCAAATGAAATGCATTCAAAATGCTCCCAAGTCGCAAGGTAGAGAAATGTGTGTTGTGTGCTTTTTTTGAAGGAGCTTCTGCAATACTCATCCACTTGTATTGACCCAATTATGTGGAGAAGAAATCAGAGCCACAGCTAAACGATGATGATGACAATAAAAAATCCGAATTGGGTATTTAAATGATAAGCATCATTTTCTCAGTAAGCTTTCGCTAATCCTAATAATAAATATTGGACAATGTATATCCTTAATTTTGCAATTTTAATTTAAATTCTCACTCTTCATTTAACTTAAACAAAAAATATATATAAACTATATATTTTATAAATATATGATAGCTAAAAATGTATAACAAAAAAAAGTTGTCTTAATTTAAAGACTTTAATTTTGTTGTCACAATTTCTTAGGTATATTTATTTATCTTCAGTATATGTCGACTACATGATTTGGACCGCAGCTGTATATATGTAGCATATACTCAGATACATATCTCTATCTCTAACGGTCTCCCAGATTCGATATATATATTTACTGGTATTATTTATGTACAGGTAAAAACGGCAAATAATTATCAGTTTTTTATTTTTTGGAAATTGTTCCTCAAACCTGATTTGAAATTCTAGCAAGTTTTCTAAATAAGAAAAACTTCAAATTAAAAAAGAACAACTTTATTTCGGCCATAAATGCGTACTAAAAACTCAAAACTATCAAATTCATTTTCTGAATATTTCGATGGGAAAATACAACGCAATAAATACAAATCAATATACAAATATATATATATATATATATATATATATGTCAGGCAATGAAATGCGCATATATATGCATGTGTGTACAAAAGCACGTACTTATTTATATGTACTTTTAAGTACACAAAGTTCTATAAATATACAGCTCGAAAGTAAGCATTGTGCACATTGTGAGTGCCTCAGCGAGGGAAAAGTGGAAAGAAGAAAACAAAACACATTTTATATAATAAAAGGGTTCGGTTTTTGTGCAGTTTTTCGCGTGTGGTTTCCATTTGGCAAATCGCCGCGACTCTAATTAAAGTCCGTTTGCTATATCATCTCATTTTACAAAGTAAGCCAAAAGTTTTCTCTCCTGGTTACAGTTGATAACTTCAGCCAAAAAATCGAAAAGAAGAGAGAGAGAGAGAGACTATCTACATACACGTCTAGTAGACCCATTAAAAAAGGGGTTTGTGCAAAAGCATGTACAATAAAAACCCAAGTTTAAGTCGAAAACGCAGCAGGCACAAGTATTTCCTATATTTTTTGCTACTTTTCAGTGTCTGTGCTTGCTATAAGAACTTACTTACATTTGGGTGTGCACAACGTTTTAAAAGGAAATTGGGCTATTAACCTAGAATATATTCAACAGCTAGGCTCAAGCATTGTTATTTGATTTACTATAAATCTTAAAAGTCTGAAATCTATATGGGGATCATAATAGTACGTAGACTGGGTAAGGCTGGTTAGAACTACTTGTTAGGCAATAAAGTTTTTCATACAATAACCCAACTATCGATCAATGACAGCTATATGACATAGTGATCTGATCCGACCGTCTTCGACACATGTTCGAATACATGCCAAGTTTAATAAATATTGTTTGGAAACTGCTGGACTAGTTTGCATAGAAACAGCCTGTGGCCATATCGACTCGACTGGTGATGCAGATCAAGAATATATATATAGTTTACTGTGTCGGAGGTGTTTACTTCAATGCATTACAAGTGCGACAATAAGATTATACTACGATAAAAACGGCATCTTACTAAACACACTCAACTTTATTTGTTGTGTTCAAGCTAAACTTGAAAAAGAGTCTGGTTCTAGTCACTTTTGATGCGGTAATAATGATAATTAAATAGTTATATATGTCTATATGAATGTATAGATATATACATATATATTTATATGCATGCTCACATCAAGCTGTCGCATCAATGAGCTGATCATATACATAATATTATTAGCGAATTATTAAATGGAAACCAATCAATCAATCAATCAATCAATATGTATTTGTGTACATTTGTACTTATATATTATATAATATTGTTTAGAGCATGCCGCAATACGCAGTTATTTGTTGCACTGTCTGCATTTTGTTTATTTTCGCCTTGTTTATTTTTGAACACTACTTTGGCTAGACTATGAAGTATTATGGCCCCAAGCGATGGGCAGTGGAGCATGGGCGAATGAATGGAATCGGTGGGGAGTATGGGGGGTCGGGGGTTGCGGATTGGTGTGCCAGAGTGCTTAGCGCAGCGTCTAAGCCCCCAGACAGACCCGAAATAGGGCTTCGCATTTTTTCTATTTGTGTTTTTTTTTTTTTTTGGTTGGTTGGGGTTTTTTAGGGTAGAGGGTTGGGTTTGCGGGTTTGGGATTCGCTGTTCCATTTTGTCGGTTTGTGAGTTGCATTGTTGTTGTTGCCTGCGAGTGTGTGTGTGTGTGTGTTTGTGTTTGTGTGTGATAGCGACGACCGCAGCGTGCTGACCTATTTACAGTTACATATACAGAGGCATTTACATATTTAGCCGCACATAGTATTTTGTATGCTATATATATGTCCACAGACACATACACACAAACATAATTATGTATATACGTACATTTAATATTTCGCCTTTCATGAAACTTACTGTTGTTATCTGTGAGCGGCTTAATCAACGCAAATGAGGAAACCAACCAGTCAGTCAGTCAGTCAGTCAGTCAGCAGAAGGCAAGCTAAATGAAAAGCGGCCACAGCAACAGGCTGAACAAAAGAAAAGAAAAAAGAAAGCATTACAGCCATCAAAAGCCGCACTGCTCCCTTCCAGCTCACCTACTCCGCTCAGACTGTGTGCCAAAAAAGGTTATTGTACTTTTTGTGGCTGCCCCATTGAGGGGTGCACAGTCCGTGAGGAAGGATAAGCAACAACGAACAAATGCAAGGAACAACTGCAATGGGACACTGCAACATATGAATGTAGTATGTAATTCTGTAATTCTGTTTAACTGAAATCAATTATGTATGCAAAATACGCAGACATACACAGATATACACATACACAGTGTTGAAGGCACATGCATTCAACTTAAAAACCTTTCAATTGATTGCCTTATTCAATTATCAAGTGTCACACAGGAAGTAAGCTGTATATGTAATTATTCACAGGAGACAGCTTTAATTGTAAAAGTCAGCAACAAAAATAGAATGAAAAAAAAACGATATAATAAGTATAAGTGTATTAAAATGAAAACAGGCTCAACATTTGTTGCAAGAATTGGGAAAACCCAGAAGAAAAAAACCCAACCAAAAACTATTAAGCGTTTGTAGCTTAGTAAAAAGGAAAGTGAAACATTTAGAAGAGGCAGAGAAAGAGTGAGAGAAATGAAGGCTTCAGTCAACAAATTGAAAAAGGTTGTTTACTGTTAGTTTACATACTTCAAAGATCAGAAGCTGCTCCCGCAAATCTTTAAAATTTATGTCTAACTTAGTTTAAGATTCAGTCAGCAGATTTAATTTGTTTAGGTTGATTTGGCTCATTTCAAAATAAGAAAAGTTCATCAACCAAATTTAGGCACTCAGCTCTTCACATACTAATAATAGATATATTATATATTGTTGCTTCAATTGGGACACCGATGATTTGATACCCTTACAAAATAAGTTTCAATACTTAGTAACTTAAAAGCATAAAAACCCAAATAAAACTTAAAAGTTGTTCAGATAAGAGCAAAATGTTCGACCAACATTGAGCAAAGTATGAACAACAAAATACACATTTGAACAGACATGCCATATTTTTGGTAAAGGGAATACCGACGAGCAGATAAACAAATTGCCAATTAAATGAATGAAATGCAAATTGGCAAAATAAAGAAAAAAATTGCAAAGACTTTACTTGGAATTTAAACAACCAACGAATAGAAAAGAAAACATTAAAATTCAAACGAAACAAAATCAATTTAAACGCGCTTCAATGAACGATGAGCTTCGGCGTGCAAATAAAGTGAATAATAAATAAACAAATGCGTATCAATAATACACATGCAGACACAGACACAGACACACACACACACACACACACACACACACACACAACTATGTGGAGCTGGTCCAGGTAGGGTGCAGTGGTGTGTGTTGGTGTGTCTTATTTTCGTGTACGTTTAAAGCTGCTTGAAGCAAGGTCAGCCCAGCCAAGGTCCCGAGTGCCTCGTCCCCCGCCAACCGTTTAAAAGATCCTGATGCCACTGCACATCACTGCCAGCGATTAGGCAAACAATAAACTTTGCGTCAGCTGGAGGAAGTCTGATTATGGGACAGACAGCGACACAAACAGCCGAGAGAGAGAGAGAGAGAGAGAGAGAGAGAGAGAGAGAGAGAGAGAGAGAGGGAGATCTCTTTTATATATAAATGCACTCTTTGTGTTGTCTAACTGTAAACTGGTTTTGCGATCGCATAAGGTTTAACGTGCACTGTAATATGCAGCAGCAGCGACACGAACAACAACAACACAAGCAGCAAGAGCAGAGCAGCCAACGGAAATCACTTTCCCTACTAAATGCAACGCGAGCGAAGCAGCACCAGAAATTACCACCGATAAAAGCGACGACAGTGAGGGAGAGAGGGAGAGAGAGGGAGAGAGAGAGAGAGAGAGAGAGGTAGAGAGAGAGGGAGAGCAAGAGCACAACCACTTGCTACACAACACTCACACACACACACACACATGTGAACTTTCATTTGTCCATGCCAGTTGTTGTTGCTTCGTTTTAGTTGTGCTGTTGTTATTTGTGTTGTGTGATAACAGCGATAGCCAGCGCAGAGGAATTTACAATTGCTGCCGTTTTTTTTTTTTAAATAACACGTGCTGGCATATCCCCCAGATACACACACACGCACGCACGCATGTTATTTAAGAATGTACATACGCACACACATACATTTTTGGCAAGTGCCAAATACCGCAACAGAATTTGATGAAACACACATTGCAACACACACACACACAACTCAAACAAGATCCGAAACACTCTCGCATAAACACTCACACAAGTGCACAAGAATCCACACACACACACACACAAATACAACGCGCACGCAAAGTTAAAAACACGCAAGCAATTTGTGTAGTCCAGTGTTGCCCTGTTGCATTTACGTCCATCATTTTACACTATTTTAGGGCGTGTGTCATTTTGTTGCTAACACATAAATGTATGTATCCAATTGGTTCAACAATTCTTTGTTTGTACACTTACAAATTCTTGGTCTTGTTGTTCAACCGCTACCTCCGACGCCATTTTACGAATGTGAAACAGTATCGCCGATTCGTTTTCACCACACAAACAGCTGTTCTGTGCACAAAGTTGGCTGCGAACGCTTACTTCAGTCACGTTAAGTTGGCTGCGAACACAAAATGCTGGCAGTGGGATCCGTCGATTGTCGTAAAGGCCACAACATGAGGAGCTCACATATGTTAATCGAATCGATTTTCTGCAATTCTGCTCAATATTTGATGTATTTTTTAAATTTTTGAATCTTGTACACAAATTAAAATTGTTGCATATGTCGAAATATCAACATGAATTGTAGAATTGTAAATGTGTATGATAACAGAAAACCTTAATTATTTTGGAAATATGTGTTTTTGAAGTTTGTAGAAAAATAATCTTTGAGAATAATTGCCCTTTAAACTAAGCAATATCTGAGTTGAAAATAAACATTAACAACTCTTGTGACGTAGTTGCGACATCAGCTCCGTCTGCGCAATCTGATTAATGGTATTTTATATGCGATATTTCAGTTATCGATAATTCACAGCTGCTTGGCTCACATCGCGCGCTTCACAGCACATCGAGTCACACGTGCGTTTGAACTGACCGCAACATCAATAGCGTTGAGTCGAGTTGCTTCATTTTCTTCAGATTTGGTCAAATTGGATCAAAATGGTGAAAAAGAAAATAGATAATCGCATACGCGTTATGATTGAGAATGGCGTCAAACTGGGCCATCGCACCATGTTCATCATCACCGGCGACAAAGCCCGCGATCAGGTGCCTATTCTGTATGATATACTGATCAAATCAACTGTGAAGGCGCGTCCCAATGTGCTGTGGTGCTACAAGAACAAGGATGATGCCATCTCCAAGTGAGTCGTAGTTGCTGTTTTCAATCGATTCTTCAATCTCCATGCTCACATTTTACGTGTCTGCAGTCACGGCAAGAAGCGTGCCAAGAAGATCGCCCACGGCAAGGTGGATATGAATGAGGTGGACTTGTTTGATGCGTTCCGTGTGGCAACCACCATACACGGACGCTACTACTCGGAGACGCACGCCATACTAGGTCGCACCTATGGCGTTTGTGTTTTACAGGATTTCGAGGCCCTCACTCCCAATCTACTGGCGCGCACTATCGAAACAGTCGAGGGAGGCGGCCTGATTATATTGCTGCTAAAGACAATGCAGTCGCTTAAGCAGCTCTTCACCATGAGCATGGATGTGCACATGCGATTCCGCACCGAGGCCCATCAGACGGTCACCTCTCGCTTCAATGAGCGTCTGATCCTATCACTGGCTGACTGCAAGCGCTGCCTGGTGGTCAACGATGACCTTACCGTGCTGCCCCTCAGCTCCAAGACGATCAATGTGGAGCCAGCGAATGTATGCGCCCCCAGTTGATTTCGAGTTACAGTCGAGTGTTGCCAAATTGTTAATTGTTTCATTTCGTTTTGACAGCCCGCGAATATTGGCCGATCGGAGAACGAGAGCAGCCTTAAGGAGCTGAAGGAGAGCCTATTAAATGTGCAGCCCGCGGGCGCACTGGTTAATCTATGCAAGACCTATGATCAGGGCAATGCAGTGGCCCAGTTTATTGAGGCGCTGGTCGATAAGCAGCTGAAGCCGCCTATGTCTCTTACTGCCGCACGTGGACGCGGTAAATCGGCTGCTTTGGGCCTGTCCATCGCTGCAGCCGTTGCATTTGGCTATGTGAATATTTACGTGACATCGCCGCATCCGGAGAATTTGATAACGCTCTTTGAGTTCGTGCTGAAGGGCTTCGATGGATTGGAGTATCAGGAGCATGCCGACTATACCATCATTCGCAGCACAAATCCTGACTACAAGAAAGCCATCATTCGGATAAATATAACGCGCAACAGCCGCCAGACCATTCAGTATATAGCGCCCAGCGATACGCATCTGCTGAATGCCGCCGATCTGCTGTTGATCGATGAGGCGGCAGCGATTCCACTGCCACTGGTCAAGAAGATGATCGGTCCGTATCTGATCTTCATGGCCAGCACAATCAATGGCTATGAGGGCACCGGACGTTCGCTAAGCCTGAAGCTCATCTCCCAGCTGCAGAAGGAGAACAATGCACGTCCACCGCTAAAATTGGACGAGTCCATACGCTATCAGCCCAATGATGATATCGAGCGCTGGTTAATCAATTTGCTCTGCCTGGACGCGAGCACCGTGGCCAACATCAGCTCCGGCTGTCCGACGCCCGATGTCTGCGACCTCTACTATATTGATCGTGATGCACTGTTCTCGTATCACAAGGCCGCCGAGTCCTTTCTCCATCGCATGGTGTACATCTATGTGTCATCGCACTACAAGAACACGCCCAACGATCTGCAAATGATGAGCGATGCGCCCGCCCATCATTTGTTCTGCCTGCTCGGGCCCGTTCAGCGCATGGATCAATTGCCCGAGATTCTTGTTGTCATCCAAGTGGCGCTCGAGGGCCAAATCTCAGCGCAGAGCATCAGCGATTCTCTGGGACGTGGCAAGAAGGCCGCCGGCGATCTGATCCCCTGGAACATAGCCGAGCAATACGGCGATCGTGACTTCCCAAAGCTCTCCGGTGTTCGCATTGTGCGCATCGCCACCCATCCCAATTACCAGCGCATGGGCTATGGCAAACGTGCTATCCATTTGCTCAAGGACTACTATGCTCATCGTCATGCCAATCTCGGCGATGCGCTCCTGCCCAAAAATCAAGGTGAGCAGCTTAGGCAGGGCAGGGATTACAAGCATCATTATCATTAATTGAAGGAGGCATCTCTGACTGACTCCATGGATATAAATCTAATGTGTTTTTATTTTTATTTTTTTTAATTACAGCTGGCATTGAGGAGGTGGAGGAAGAGGAGATTGGTCTGCTAAAAGAGCAGATACGACCACGCAGTCGCATTCCCGTTCTGCTGCAACGTCT
Organism: Drosophila macrothrix; assembly: GCA_035042055.1. NCBI lineage: Eukaryota > Metazoa > Arthropoda > Insecta > Diptera > Drosophilidae > Drosophila > Drosophila macrothrix. The sequence goes on from JAWNLX010000587.1 coordinate 24,853,380, forward strand.
GCATGAGCGCCAACCAGAGCCGGTTGATTATATTGGCACCTCCTATGGCCTCACCGTCGACCTGCTCAAGTTCTGGAAGAGCGCCGGCTTCGTGCCCGTCTATCTCAGCCAGAAGGCCAATGAGCTGACCGCAGAACACAGCTGCATCATGCTGCACACACTGGCGACCCCAAGGGCGACACCGTGGCTAAGTCTCTACTACAATGACTTCCGACGACGCGTCCTCAAGCTAATGGGCACAACATTTCGCGAATTCGAAACGAAACTCTGCCTGGCTCTGCTCAAGAACAATGCGGTTAAGGGCGATGATGCTGATGATGCATCCACAGTGCTGAGCAAGCGAACGCTTGATATACACTTTCTGCCGCACGACTTGCAGCGGCTGGAGAGCTATGCACGCCAACAGTCCGAGTTTCGTCTGATACTCGATCTGCTCACCGACATTGCTCAGCTGTATTTCCAGGGTCGCATCCCCGGCCTTAAGTTAGATAATGTGCAGAAGGCTGTTCTCCTGGCGCTCGGGGTGCAGGGCAAGACAGTGGACGCACTCGGCTCGGAGCTGAACATGCCGGGCAACCAGCTGCTGGCCAAGTTCTACGATGCGTTGAAGAAGTGCAATCAATGCTTCCGCACGGTGATCGAGCAACACATTCAGGATGGCATGCCGCAGATGGAACAATTGCCGCATGGCGACCAACTCCAGCCGCTCAACGTGTCCCTGCACAATGAGCTGGAGCAGACGGCCCAGAAGCTAAAGAAAAACCAACGCAAGGAACTGAAACGCCTCAAGGCCGAGATGCTCGATGAATTCCAAATCAAGGGCAGCGATGAGGATTGGAATCAGGCACTGCAGACCAATGGTGGAGACAAGGACAGCGGTCTGCTCTCCGTTAAGAGGTAAGGTATCTATCGTCTAGTAAGGGACAGAAATAACACACAAGACATGTGCTTTCTCTCTCTCTCTCTCTCTTTGGTTGCATAGTTCCGAGTAGGAGCGATTTTAATTTAGAAACTCGCCTCTTCATTCTCATTCCGAGTGACAAAATGAAACTAAAAAAATAAAATGTTTTGTTTACTTATTATTAAGCTGAAGTTAATCAATTTTTGATTGCAGTGGCATCAAGCGCTTGGATGCACCCGTGGAGCAGGATCGGGATGCTGGTGCACCGCAGACCAAAAAAAAGAAGAATTCTAAAATGAAACGAGGCATGGCCAAATCGCTGATCTAGTTTTTTTTGGAGCGGGGGGGGGTGTTATTCACTTATGTATATGTATATATGTAGAAATATCTTATGTATTTGTTTCTGAATAAAACGAAAAGAGGGAATTTTGACATAGACTAAATTTTGATGGTGTCGCTATTGGCCTTTGCCGCCGCAGCGGCCGCTTTGCGTTGATCGCGCAAATCCTGAAAGCTGACGCCGGGCTCTTTGTGAGAGTTGCGCGGAAAACGCTTCACCTTTGAGCGCTTGCGGGTGACGGCTACAGTGGTGGGCAGCATGTTGTGCTTCTGCATCAGCTTGAAGCGATCTGTGAGCAGGTTACTCTCGGGCTTAACGTTGCGCAGATTGCCGGCCAGATCCTCGGTCATGTTCACGTCCAGATCGGGCGCCTCAAACTTGTGCCGGCCCAGACGCTTTGTCTCAAACTTTTTGCGCTCCGCCTTCGATTTGCGGCGCTTCTTCACCTCATTCATCTCGGCGGCTTCCTCGTTCAGCTCGGCGCGTATCGATTTGATTCTGTGCAGACAGAGGATGCAGGTTGTGGTTGAGTATATGGGCATAGTTTCAGTTGCTGTCTCGGTTTTGCTTACCTAATCAGGTCGGCGGTTTGTTTTTTGAGCGCCTTCTTGGCCTCGTGCAGGCGGTGCAGCTCCTTTTGCTTGAGTTCTTTGCTGCGCGCCTGTTTGCTCTTCTTCTTGTTCTCCACGGGCGCATTGATCGGCTGATAGGCATTATCGGTGGCCGTCAGCTGCGCTCGATCGTCATCCACATCATTATCGGTTTCCGATTGAGGGTCACCATCCGCCTTGATGCCCTCGCTCATTTCTTGGAGGCGACGGCTGTCGCGCTCCTCGGGCGTCACCTTGCTAAACATGCTGGTGGTCACCCGCTTGAGATGCTGCTCCTTCTTGATGATGCCCTCCTCGCGATCAACAACCTGCGCTACCAAATCCAGATGCGCCTTTAGCGATGGATTGTAGCTCATGCCCGGATGTGGCGCCTCAAACTTTCTGCAACAGCAACAACAAGCATAACATAAACATTACAATGCCAAAATAAAATTGGGCATTAGTTAATTTCTTACTTGGCCTTGGTGGTTTTGTGGTGCAGGCTGGCGTGCGTTTTGACCACTTTGCGGCCCACGTTGCCCGCAATGTGCACGGCCAGATCGCGACTGATCCATCCCTTCTTGTCCTTGAGGCCGGGTATATTGTCGCGAAAGTCCTCCTCCTGCCAAATATCCTTGTCAATTTTGCTGGCCTTCTTTCCGCTCTCTCGCGCCGCCAAACGTTGATCCAGCTTCTCGTAATAGAGACCCCGATCTCGGTTAGCCTGGCGATGACGCCCCTTGGTCGGACTGCACACCTCCAGCTCGATATTCCGTCCATTTTTCATGGGTCGCACATGATTGCTGTTGCAGCAAAGAATGACATGAACAGATATATGATTAATCAATTTCCCCAGATATTTCAATTGAAATCAGTATTAAAATGAATTAGGTGCTTCAGATCTAACAGTTCTTTGAGAACAAAAAAACACAAAATTTGAGCGCTTACTGATGCTCGAGATCTCTAGATTCTGATTCAACAAGCAGGCATGAATTAAATCGATGCAACTCGCTGAACTAATGTAAAGTATGTACAATATATCTATGTTTGATTAAGTCTCCTTGCACTTGAACTTGCAAAAATTGAGTATGCTCCATTGTAGCAGAATCATTGAGAGAATCCGTTGCTTACCGCTTGACAATGGGATCCTGCACCTTGGATGTGTTCTCCAGCGCCTGGTGACTGCGCATGGGCTTGAGCGCGTTCAGTTTGCGCTTCTGCTTGACTGTCAGCACGCTGGGAGCACTCTTTTCCGGCGAGGAATCCACCATGAAGAGATCCTCATTTTGTTTGTCTGTGAAGGTGCTGCAAGTAGCAGAATCACCACGAAGTGAAGCGTGTTTTGTTTACAAATCGCAGAACAGAGACAATTGGCTTACCCGACGCGCTCCTCCTGGCGCTGATCCTCCAGAAACTGTTCGACATCTTGGATGTCTGTTTTGCGCCAGGCAGATTTGTTTTTCTTCGAAATGTGCTTCCTTTTCATCGTCGAGTCCTGCGCAGCCATGGCGCAACAAATTGCTGATTTCAGCGAAAACAAAATTCAACTCAGTTCAGTTTCAACACGTGCAATCTGCAAGCGTTACACAGCACTGAACTCAAGTTGCGATTTTGTGCGGTATTAGCCCACACCGAACTCAGTGCTGAAAAGTAGCTGCTGCAAAACAGCTGTGCGCAATGTAATAAATGTAGAATAATAATTTGAATGCTGCACAGCATATATAAATATATGTCTAACTATACTGCACTAAATGCAAATATACACTCATCGACACGTGTCTTGTTGCCCAACACTAGACTAGATACTATCTCAATGTGATGACGGTCAATCAGCTGTGACCTGAGCCTCACACGATACAGTCAAAACATAGTCGGGCGCGCGTACGAACATCATAATATACATGTACATATAGATATATGTATATATATATACATATACGCATACCCATACACTAAACGCCTTGTTGTCATCTTCCTGCATTTAGGGGACAATTTCTTGGCGGTGAATTTGAAGTGTATTGTTGTGTAACAAAGCTCAAGTTAAATTGACGCGTGCCTTTCAAAAACAGTACAGTATTTCGCCCAGCTTTAACCACGTCAGACATATTGCTGCCACAGAGCACAAATAGTGGTTTCGGTGGGTATACTTGACGTGTGCTTAACTCAAAGCAATTTAAAGTAAATAATAAAAATCAACTCAGCTTGCGACTGTGGCACCATCGATGAACGAAAAAAAAATAGAGCTTTGAATTAATTAGCTAATTTAATTCTACACAGGTCTAGTCCCATTAGTGAAGATGAGCGAGCCAACATTTGCAGACATCTCCGCCAAATTCAACGTGAATACTCTGGATGAGATTATCCAGAATGCAGGCGGCACCAAGCATACCTCCTATAAGTTTGGTGAGGGCACCAAGAAGGGTGACTCGTACTTGAGTCGCGTGTTCCGCCTGTGCGTCTACGGCATTAAAGAGCCCGAGAGCAAAGAGCTGGAGGTCAATGTCATTATCAAAGGCATGCCGGCTAATTTGCATCGCCGTCGTCTCTTTCGCTCCACGGACTTCTTCCGCAACGAGATTCACTTCTACACAAAGGTCATACCAGCGATCGAGGCATTCCAAAACTCGCGCAAACCCAAGCCAACTAATCCCTTCGTGGAGTATCCCAAGTGCTATGCGTCCCTGTGCGATGGAATCAATGATTTCATAGCGCTCGAGGATGTCTCCTTCCGTGGCTATCGCTCGCCCAATCGGTAAGTGAATGGATTTCAGCTGTCCACAAATGATAAGGATTTTGTTTCACCATTATTTGATCTTTTTTTAATCTTTAACTCTTTGAATATAAAAAAAGTTGATCGAAATTATTAAATTTAAAATCGATTTAAATATTGGTCCAAAATTGAAATTACTGTGATCTATGATAGTTACTCAATAAAAAGTTTCACTTTTAGCCAGAGCTACATCTCGCTGGAGGACGCGCTGCTGACGATGCGTACAATGGGTCGATATCATGGGGTGGCATTGGCTTTTAGGGCGTTGGATGCAGCCAACTTTGAGAAGGCTGCTGGTGCTCTGGAGGAGACCTACTATGGGGAGCACACGCGCGAGTGGTATCAGGATTTTCTGGTGCTCGCCCAGAAGGTAGCCATCGATGCTGTGGCCAAGACGTATCCCAACACCAAGTACGAGACGCTGGCGAACAATTTTTTGCAGCCGCAGTTGTTCGATGATGTGATCAATCTAGTGTCCACTCGCTCCAAGCTGAGTGTCTTTGGGCATGGTGACTGCTGGACACCCAATTTCCTAACGCGCTACAGCGAGTCGGGGGTACCGCAAGAGATCATCATCATCGACTACCAGCTGGCCCGTTGCGCATCCGTTGCGCTGGATATCACTTTCTTTGTTTACTCCTGCACCAGTCAGGAGCTGCGCGAGACTCACTACGATGATCTGCTCCGCGCCTATTTGGAGAGCGCTCAGGCGCTCATCAGCGATCTGGGCGGCGATGCTGAGTCGATAATTTCTTGGCAATTGCTGCAGGACGAGCTGGTGCAGTTTGGTCGCTTCGGTTGCGCCATGGGCATCGAATCGCTGCCCATGTCTCTCATCGAGGACGAAGAGGTGCCCGATCTGGATGCCATTGTCGAGAATACTGTGCTCACCGATGTCTGGAACCTTACGCCCTTCGAGCAGCCCGCCAAGCAGCAGCGCATTGCCGAGATGTTTAAGCATGCTATCGACCAGGGCTACCTCAAGTAATTGCAGTCCGGCTACAACTACACCCATTTGTGATCCAATTCACCACCAGATCAAATATTGACGCTAGCCATAGAAACTCAAGTACTACCAGTTTTATACCATAGTAATTTACATATCTGCATCTAAACCAATAAATATTTGGACAACTCTATTTCACAGTTGTCTGTTATTATGTACATAGATATGTTCTTATTTGAAAATCGTATTCCATATTCAAATCACATTAAGCAGTTTAATATATTAGTGCATATACATATATATATATATATATATATATATATATAACTGACGTTTGAAGAAGGGCAACTGATGAATTTTGACCCAGTTAGCCAGAATATTGGTTAGGGCGGTTCCAATTTATAATATTATATAAAGCAATGCTGATTTAATGCAGTAATCATATGTTTTGTGCCAGCCCATAAGTATGCTGCCAATGATGTTTATAACCGCATTCCGAAATTGTGGTAGCCACCTGGGAATAATTTTGATTTTTCAACATTTTTTTTTGCACAGTGCTGAATAGGACAATATAAATATATTTTATTGAATTATTAATCGTACAATGTTATACCAGCAGAATATTAAAAAAATAAATAAAAGTAAGTGGTGCATATCTTTAGGCAGGCTATTGCTGAAACCCAAACTCACAAGATAATCACCTCCCGTTAGATACCACGAAACATTTGTAAGCACCTAGGTTAAGGGAGAAGTGAGAAAACCAATGCGAGCGAACACTGAATGCCTGGCATCGCAGTGAAATTGTGAGAGGCAATCCACCCCAAACAGTAAGCCGCTCTCTCTCTCTCTCTCTCTCTCTCTCTCTAACTCTTTTACTTTTTTACTCACGATCTACAATGAGAGAACTCGCTAGAGTTGCCATAGACACAAACTTTTTTATACAGTTTTATCTTACTTAATATTTTATACTTAGTAATATTATATAAATTTTGGAAAATAAATCGATAATGTAGCTTATTATAGTGACATCAACCACTGACAAGTAGGGCCTTTGGTTATGTTTTAATTCTTGTCGAGATTGTTGGATTTAAGTATCATATTTGCATGAATATTTGCAATGCTTTTCAAAAGTTAAAATCCCAAATAAAAATCCCAAAACAATATGATACAAGATGATACAAGAATCGATTGTCCAATCGTAATTGTACATTTTTGTGAAGCTTTATATATATTTTTAGCTATTTACACTTTGAGGAGATAGTTAGATTTCTGACGGGAATAATGCTGGTTGGGCAACACTGGCGTGCGCCGTCGCTTAAGCACGAGCGTTGCTGGCGTTGCATGCCTCAGTCTCTCCACGCACGCGACGAGGTGCGGATTATCGCTGCGATCGTCGTTCGTCCCAAGTGGTTCTGAACACAAAAAACCTAGCATAAAGAAACGTATTTAATTTTTTAAAATTTTTTTTTTTGTACAAGATTTTGTATAATCACATGTGGAAAACGCGACGGCACTCGAAACATTGCCATTGCCATGTCTGGTTGTATACTTACCTAGATGCATATATACATATATAGTACGACTAAATACACACACATACGTACAAATATCTAGCTGTGCATATATTGTGGATTATATTCTCTATACGATTGATTAGTGAATCGCGAGTATCTTAATGTTTTTTTTTTTTTGTTGTTATTGCACTCAACACGATCCATAGAAAATAAAGTGCTAACGATATGCAAACGAAAAGTTTTATAAATTGTGCTTGCATTGCGACTATTTGATTGATTAATGATTGATTGATGTATGATCGATTGATCGGAGTGTAACAACATCAACTCGTACATTGAAGAGTCACCATGCAACAAATTAAAAAATAAATAAATAAATAATCAACGCAGAGATCGACCTCAACAACATAAATATATGCATATAAATATTTATGTAATAAAAAACAAAAAATAACAAGAAACCGCAAACAAACGAGCGAAAAAGAAATAACGAAAAAGTGAGTGATTTATTTAATACACAGTTATGTACGAATAAATATCTATATATCTATATACATATAAGGTATATGTATATACATACGAGTATATATATGGCGGCAGGCGGCAGATCATGTTCATATTTTGCCATATACAGACGGACAGACCGTACAAAACAAGGGGTTGGCGGGGGTGTTTCACAACCGAACTCATAAGCAACAGTTATGGTTATGCCCTGTTTCGGAAGCAGCCCGACGACAGTTGCCGTTGGACGATCATCATGATGCTGATCATTCCTCTCGCTCTCTCTCTCTTTCTTTCTTTCTCTCCCTCTCTCTACCTCTATCGTCTCGTTCACGGTACTTTTCAGTGTGTGTGTGTGCTTTTCAGGCGGCACAGGGGGGTCAGCAGCAGCGACTCTGGCTTCGGACTGGGGCTGAAGACTGAGGCTGGGTCTGCAGCCAAAATGGAATGGAATTAATTTAATCAAATGATAAAAAATATAAATCGAGTGTAGAAACAGTGGCAGCCCTCTGTGCCAGCCGTCCAAAGTCGCGCAAAAAAAAAGCCATACACACAAAGACACACACACACACACACACACACATACAAAAAACAAAAACAAATGAGAATCGGAATCAGAATCATAATCGGAATCTGAATGAGAAATCCCCACAATCCGACAACTGACAAACTGTTCTTGTTGCCCTGATGCACTGACATTAGGGGGCACAGTACGAATACGAATACGATTACAAATACGAATACGAATACAAACACAAACACAAATGCGAGTAGACTCGTAAACGCACAAAACTAATGGATGTGCTAGCCGTACACTCGTACTATTAACGTGCACACATGCCATAAAAACCCGGGAGCGGAAGGAAAATGCCAAAGGGTAAAACAGCAGCAGACCCTAGAGTCGCTAGGGAGTTCGGTTCGGTTTGGTTCGGTTTGGTTCTCTTCTACTCTGTTTTGTTATTTTCTCTGTTGTATGCACTTGTTACTTCTGCTGCTCCTCCAACTGGTTCCCATTATCCATAAATAAATAGGAAAAATTCAAACACATTGAACTCTTCCATTGTTACCATTGCTTACATAATGAGCGACGACCCTCCAATTTCTAAATGTCAAAAATCTGTCTGCCACAGTGCGATGTAAAAATAAGTTGCATGCCCTCCAATCTGCATCCGTATCCGTATCCGTATCTGTATCTATACTTGTATTTGAATCTGTCAGCGAGCATCTAGTAGGCTATCAAACTGTATTCGTAAGCCAAACGAAATAATCGCCAATCGATCGCCTGCCATTTGGCATTTGCCAAAATATGCAAACCAGATAAATATAGCCATACATTAGAGTAGCTCGAAGACTTTTTGTTTTTATTTTAATATCATATCTGTCGATGATCCATTAATACAATAAGTGTACAAATATAAAATTGTTGCTTTCTACAGCGCGATTATTATCATTATTAATTATAAAGTTAGAAAGAGAGAGAGAGAGAGAGAGAGAGAGAGAGAGAGAGAGAGAGAGAGAGAGAGAGAGAGAGAGAGTGAGAGAAAGAGAGAGAGAGAGAGAGAAGTTAGAGCTTCAAAAAAATCATTACTAATTATAAAAGAGTTTGTTAAAATACTAAATACGATTTCTGTTGTTAATTTATATTTTTCCTGCTTTTCTTTCATAAACCCTCCATTGTTGGACTTTAAAAACAGTCAGAATTGGGGTATTTTCAAAGCCGTTAATCTTTTCGGCTAAATAAAGTTTTTGGTCAGTATATATAAGGGAACGTTCAAAGTCAAGTCATAAAAGTTCGATTTTTTTTGCGCATAAATCGTCACTTAACAATATAGGAGATGAAAAAAATTGTTTTTCATTTCGCTGTAATTTTCATACGATACATTTTGGAGTCTGATGTTCGAATATCTTCAAATCTTTTGTTTGCTTAGGCCAGAGATCAGCAAGTCATCGTGTGATATTTCCCGTACAGGTTTAAAGCGTAGTCATTTAAAAAAGGAATACGTATCTGTAGTTCAAATTAAAATGTGCTCAAAAATCAAATGATCACGATGCATCATCATATCACTCACGTGATTATCATATAAGGCCGATTTCTCTTTCTTTGTATTAGCGTTTTGTGTTAATAAATAATATATTATTGACAATTATTTTAGATCACCTATGGTTTAAAGTACCTTCAATTACTAGACACATACAAGCACAATCTTTATTTTTTTCTTCTTAATAATATACAGCCTGTAGTCGAGTATTTGATTTATAGCTCTTTGTTTATCTAATTTATTTGCAACTTTGATAAATGACTTGCAAATCACTTGGGGGAATTTTTATATTTTATATATATATAAATTTTATTTTATATATATAATAGCTATATTCGCCATATTGCAAAAGCTGCTAAACAAAATTAATAGTTGATTTAAGAAAAAATAAGTTATAAAAAAACATCTGTCAGTAGAAGCCAAAATATATTCAAGTTGCTTTCATTGTTTATATTGACAATTTTAGTTAGCTGTTATTAGCGATAAGTCTTCTCAAGTAAAAGTGGTAAGCATTCCAATTGTGCAATTTTAGTGCCATCTCCTTAAAAGTTTGTCTGAGAAACTGTAATATTTTTCTAGAATTTTTTTAATGCTTTTGATTTCCTACTGCACTCAGGAAGCATATAAAAAATATGTATTTTTATCATAGAGTATTTTCAATATCTGTGTGAATCCTGTTCTAATTTTATATGAAACAAAAGGTAATTATTGCACCTTTTTAAAAAGTATGAACTGATATGGAGACATTTATAAAAAATGCATAAAAATGATCAGTGTATGAAATATTAGTGGTATTATGAAGTCAACTTTCTTCATCTCAGATACTCAAGGTTGAAGAATGTACTTGTTTTGATTGCCATCCGTTGCAATTGTAGATCTAATTTTAGAGTCACTAAGCTTGAAAGGTAGAATGGGTTTCTGACAACCCGACTCAAAGGTCGCACCTCTTTCCACAGGTGCTAATCTGTTACTACTTAGGTAGCAGAGTATCAAGCAGTCGGTTCAAGCTTAATGCATTTGTTTATTTTTGCGTTTGCCACTAAAATTCCAGAGGCACACTCAAAAAACAAGAGCATACAGACAGACAGTTAGACGAATGTCAGACAGCTAACTGAAAAGCTCTAAACAATTTCACTAAATTGTTGATGAATTTCACTAAACGCTGATCAGTCAGCATTGTTTTTGTTGCTATTGCTGTTGTTGTTGTTGTTGTTGTTGTTGCAGTTGTTGTTATTGCGTTTGTTGTTGTTTGTGGTGCCACTGCTCATGGCGCGTTTCATTAAATTGTTGCTGTTTGCTCATGGAAACGTTTTTAATGGTATGTCGCGCTTTCAATATACACAACAAAGACAAGAAGAAAAAACAAAAAAAAAAACAAAAGCCACAACTAATACTAATAAACAACAACAATCATAAAAAATAAGCTGTGAGCATTCAGTTGACATTTGTATAAATGTCTCTGGCGACTGCTGTCTGCTATTCTTGATGTTATTATTATTTTTTTTTTGTATTATTACTGTTGCTGTTATTGTTGTTATAACTGGACGTCAACGGCAAGGAGAAATTCTTAGCATTGCTGTATAAATTTAAGTTGCCCCAAGATAGAAAACTCGAATTACTATGGAGAATTTGGTAATCATCTTGCGCAATTACTTTAACACATATTAGTTGCAGGAGTTTGCTCCACTATGAGATACTCTGTACCATTGACAAGACTCAGTTACAAATAAGATTCACAAATTAATTCACTTTGCCATACTTCATATATACACTGCAAATTTCGTCAATTTGGAAAAGATAAAATGATAATTAACTAACTTATTTTGAAAGATATAATACCCCAATTTTGTGGTAGCTGGCAGTCAATTTCCACATATTTATATATGTATATACTTTACGTACATGTGCATAAACCATATTGCAGCTAACAAATTGTTCTCATTATTTTTTTGGCAAACATTTCTGGCGACAGCCGCCTGCTGTTGGTTTAAAAATACAAACTTCTGAAGGGTTGCCTTACACATATATATTTATTTATATAAGTTGTGTGAATGCCATAGCTCGACTAGGCCATACCCTATAGCCAGGTGTAATAACGAAGAAATAGTCGATGCACAGATTAGATGTGATATCTGTAGTTCAAATAATCCATGAGATCTATTTGTGTGCTACATATTTGATTAAGTTGCATGTGAGGACTAGTTAGAATTCGCTGAGCTCAACTTTTCGACTGACCCAATTTTGTGGACTATGCGAGTGTGGCGTCTTGGACGCCTCTCGAGCGGTTGGTTCAGTTTCAATTATCACCGAGCTGCAAATGCAACACGATTTAAATTGCTGTCGCTGTCAGTTGTCAGACAACGGCGATAACAACGGCGACAGCGTCAAAAGACAGGGCGCTGCACGCCTCCGTCAGTTGCACCAAAATGTGTCTTATATATACATATGCCTCTGACATAATAATCTCTTGGCGAGCAACGTGCGACTGCCAAGGCAGTTGTTGTTGTTGGTGTTGCTGCCTCAATGTCTCTGCAGTTGCTACACCAGCCAGCCTTTGGCCTCCATTCTCCGTCGTTGGCATGTGTCGTGGACTACTTGGAAAATCTCTGGTGCCATATATATATATATATATATATATATATATATTTTTTTTTTTAATATACTATATATATATATATATGTTTGCATGCATACGTTTTAGTAGATCTGTCAGTGCACTAAAAATAAGTTACACTTGATTTTCTTGCTGTTTTTCTTATTGTTTATGTTGCCTGCAGCTGTAGCTGACTGCGCTTTCCATCTTCAACTAATCGAGTTGACTTTCCTTAACTGTCAGCAGCTGTGGTCGTTGCTCGATTCGCGCGTTATTTGCACTGCTGGCCAAGATCAGCAACTGTATAACATAAAGGCAAACCATGCCAGGCCAGGGGTATTGGGAATTTAAATTTCAATACTTCACTACTCAAGTGGCACAATCTTAGTCCATTCAGTTTGAGTACAATATCAAGAAAAAACCACCAATTCAAAATATAAGCGAAGAAGAATATCGACCATTTCTGGTAACTTAACTGTATATAAATATATATATAATATATATAAGCTGCAATTAGAAACGTGTCTAATTTCATTAATCAAGTTGTAAGTAAAAGTATAAAATTTCCTTGGATATGGCTTAATGGGAGAATTCCACATTTTGTTGAAAATATAAAAGTAGTACTACCTCTTGGAGAAAAAAGGTTTTATGCTCCTACAATGTCTGACTAGATAAACATTACTGTTGATTGGAATTTATTGAAAGCAGAGATATATAGGCATAATGGTTAACAATGTTTATGTTGGCATGTTCTGTTAATTATTGTTGTTGTCATGTTTGAGGACTGTAGAGTAAATGATTGATGGAACTACTGTCTAATTGAGCAACTGACAGATAGATGGCATTGGGCCAATAAATAATAAAAAGCGACGCAAATTGGCGCATTTGTTAACTTGGCCAAAGATCAAAGCGAATATCTCAACGATTCATTTCTGGCCATCTATTAGAAGTGTGCATGTATGTAATGTATGTGTAAATATATATATAGACATGTTTATATATATATATAAATTTATATATATATTTATTAATGAGATAGTGCGAGCAACACCGGAACGACAAGGTGCAATAAACAGAAATCAAATACAAATTTTAATAATTCAATTTGCGTCGAAATGCGCTTTTAATAGTCAAGTGGAAAACAGGTGCTAGACATATAGACACACACACACGCACACATATATATAGTTATATAGGTGGGTGGAGGAAATGGTCAATGCCTTATGTGGCATTTCCGATTTGAATTTCATTAGATATTAGAATTGCTGAACGGATCACAAAGCTTGCTAAAGTAATCGAACTCAAACACAGGCAATTGTAAACTGAACGAACTAGCTAATAATCCCTACCGTCTTCCCCCAATCCCCTAACCCTTCATCCATTTCACCACCACACTTTGATCAATTTGTCGCATTTGCGTTCTCTGTTTTTCAGTTTTTAATTATCCATTTATTGATTTCACTTGTGCAATTTGGACTTGTCTTCAAGCAAGCATCGGTTTTAAGTGGCATTCATTATAAACAAGAGGGAACGTTGCAGTTGGGCGTAACCGACTGCGAAATACTTTGATACCATAAGTAATACAAAAAATACCATCCAAGTTTGCCTTTCAAGCTACGGTAGATATAGGCTTATGTGCATTTTGGGGACAGGAGTGGGTGTGGCCGGAAAAAAGTGTTGGAAGAATTTCCTAGCAATCTTCCTTCCAAGTTTGGTACATGAAGCTTTTAAATTATGGGATATATGTGCTTTTCTGGGCGTGGCCAAAACAAATTTTTTTTAGGACGATCTTAGTAATCTACATTCCAAGTTTCATAATTATACCTTTAAAATTGCGGGATATATAGGCTTTTATAGATTTTGGGGGGTTTTTAAAGGGTGTTACTAGCAATAAATATTTGTTATTGATTTTTAAAGGTGGCTACCAGTATTATAACTACCAAATTTGACGGCTCTAACTCGAAAACTGCGGAAGATATGGCCATTTACAATTTTTAAGGGCGGGAAGCCTGGGAGCTGCGGGGGCGGGCGTGGCATATGCCGAACTTTGGGGGACATCGCCAACAACCTGCCACCCAAATTTGGTGATTGTAGCCATAAAATTGTGGGAGATATATGGCCTTATCGATTTGTGAATATCGATTTATCGATTTCCTAGCACCTAGTGGACGTAGCACTCCAATTTTTACACATTGTCTGTAAATGTTTCAAGTTACAAGTCTTTATATACAGACGGACAGACGGTCAGACAGCATGACGGACATTGCACAAAACCAATATGCCATGAGACCTTCGGTGTCAAAGTATAAAAATATCCATATATCTAGGTACTTATGTGTGTGTATATACATATATATATATATATATATATTTATATATATATATGTGCCCACTTATGAACCATTGCGCTACCGTGCTTTAGTGCTCTTCGCCTTTCCTGTGCCCCGTACCCATGCCCCATGCCCCACGCCCGCCCCCAACCCTTTTATGACCACTCATTGAACTCAGTTCGTCGGTTTACGGTGCCGGTGACCAAACGAGTAATGGTTGATTTTAATTAAATATATCTTCTTCCTGTTTGCTGTTTCCATTTGTATTCGTTTGCTGCTGTCATTGCTCTATGTGACATGTGCTCTATTCGTCATTACTACTAAGTACACACACACACACGCACACACACAAATATATATATATATACATAAACACATACATATGCATATATATAGTACTGCTAACGACGATACGGACTTTTCTATACCCACTTTCCACGCACTCAATAATAAGTGCGATCAGTTCAGCTGAGAACAGTTTTTATTTCGATTTGACTTTCTCTTTTGCCAACATACAACATTTATAGGCCAGCAAAGATTGTTGTCTTTCATGAACTTCAGATAACAATTCTACAAAGTTAGATACAAAAGACTGCAAATGGATTGTTGGTGTATTTTGGGACATCCACAATTGAATATTGTTTGAAATAAAATAGTAAATAGATTTTTAAGTTTATCCTTTATATTTGTTACAGACATGCACATTTCCTCATCTACTTTTATCTAAGGCAAACTTCAGCTCCTTGAGTGTTCACTTTACAATTATTCAATTTTATATTGTTAACGAATTTGACATTTAATATTTCGTATTATTTATTTCATATTATTTATTTGGGGTGGGGTCTGAATGGAGATGGACATACTATTTTAAATATTTGAGCACAAATCTAAAATCAACTTTCTTTTTAACTTACTCACTTGAGTGCTCATGATTCTCCAAGCTAAGAGATTAGTATTCAGAACATACATTAACATTCTAATATAATTTTTCTTATATTTTAAATTTCAATTTAGATATTTACTTTTAATTCGATTCGATTTGAATTACAGCATTAAAGTTTTATTTCTTAAATCCATTTTATAAAATTTTGGACTGTTTTCTTCAGCATGGAATACATAAATAGATAAACAAGTAAGAATGTGGTAGTCGAGTGAGCTCGACTACGATATACCCTGAACCTAGTGCTTAGCTTAGAACTTGGTGTTTCTAATCGATTTGCGAACCAGATTCCCAATCCCCACCCAAAGAAACTCGTCCGTAAAAGTGGACAAAAGAGCTGGTTCTTTGACTCGATGGTTGCCTGTTCTGGTTGCAGTCAATATTCGCTGGTGCAACGGAAGTGAAGCCACTGGCTGAGTGGATGTGGAACCACCACAGTCACTGTTGCGCCTTTGCTCCCCCCCTCTCTCTCTCTCTCTCTCTCTTTCTCTCTCTCTCTCTGTCGCACACTCTCTGACTCCATTGATTGACAGCAGCTGCATAAATAATAATTGTATGCCATTTATAATAGTTTCGTTGTTGTTCTTGTTGCCGTTGTTGCTGATGCAAAGGAATCGGAGACACTGGCTAACTCCAGCAGAGAGCGGACGGCAGCTGAGCAATGAACCGAACCATAGCCGGGTGGTAGGGAGATAGTGTGCGTGTGAGGGAGGGGCGGGGGGTGGCGAGGGTTGTGGTCATAGGATTGGATTAGCGAAACGCCTAAGCACCCCGTTGACATTAAAGTTGATTGCAAACTGTACGCATTTATGATGATGGCTGTGCTGATCATCATCATTATCATGATGATGGCGTCGCATTATCATCGTTGGCTGCCGGTCGTTTTAATAGTTTGCCTTTGCGCGCGTTTTTAATGGGCGATTATGCAGTGCGGTGCAGCGGAACGCAACGGAACGGAGCGGTACAGTAGCTAGTGCCCCGCTGTTTTCTTGCAATTTTCCATTAGTTTGCAACTCTATATCAATAAAAAAATATATATGTACACATTAAGAGAAAAACAACAAAATATACCGCTGTGATTGCCTTGATGAGTGTGTGAAAAAGCGCGCCTGGGAAAACTGCAAGTGAAAAACTGCCGATAACGCATAAATAAGAACTCAAAGCTACGCCTTTATATATTCTTCTATTTTCTCATCTGTAAAAGCGTGTGAGCTATGAATAAGTTGATTAAAACCATAATCTATATTCTATATATTTAATACAAGAAGCCAAATGCCAAGTTGTAAGGTATTTGGGTATTCTACAGTAGAATGATGGTTTTATGTCAGAAACGCAGACCAGACCAAGTCACAAAGAGCGAAAATTCACAATTTCTTCTAGCGTTAACCATAATCGTCCAGATTATTTTCAAAGCCAGGGGTTCAAATTGTTGATGCTGCTTCCAATTTAGTCCGAAAGAGTTATTATAGCAGATGTTGAGAGCAATTCCCTTCTGCTGCGGAGAACATATTCCTGTTCATCAATCACAAATCCGCCTCACTTCTTTCGAATAATGTTTTCGCATTTATTCCTTAGCTTTTTCCACGGACGATTAACAACAGACTTAAGGCAAGCCATATGAACATTATTTTCATTCGTTATTTATATACATTTTTTGAGTTGAGCTTATTAAGGCAGTGTTGAGAGCGACTGCAGTTAAAAGTTGAAGTTTTTGGTTGTAAGTTTATAGTAGTATAAAAGGAATAAAAACGAAAAATGTATTTATTTCAAGACAAAATGCTAATATTTTCCTCATACCTTTCTACTTTTCAGAGATGCAACAAATAACATTGCAAGGCAGCCCAGCCGGCAGATCAGCGGCAGCAACAGCAACAATAGCAACGAAATTAAGAACGAGTAGCACTAATTGTAACAACAAAAACAACTTAACACTAACTATAATGCGCACAACAACAGCAACAGCAACAACAACAACAACAACAACAAAGGCAACAACAAGATTAGAAAGAAACATAAGCTCGAAATTTCATAAACGCCGACGAAGGCGGCGCAGCCAGCAGAGCACCAGCGGCAGCACAACAGCAGCAGCAGCAGCAGCAGCAGCAGCAAGAACAACAACAGTAACTAGAAGAAATAGCTATCCATATTTAAATAAAACTGGCGCCTATTTGACGCTGCTGCTCCTAACCACAACATGTTCCTTGTGCGCTGTGGCCACCGCAACCACGTCAAATAGTGCAACCACAGCATCAACTGCAACCGCTGCCGCTGCCTCTGCCACTGCCTTGACTAGCGGTAGCGTCAGCGCCTTTGTGTTGCCCAGTTCACCGTGTGCACCGCAGCATTGGTGGGATCAGGTGCAGGACAAGTGTACGCCATGCACCAGTTGCCAGGGCGAGATGATTCCGCTGCGCCCCTGCCAGCTGCACATTGATACCGTTTGTGGCTCCATCTACGACCTGAAAATCGATTGGGTGGTGCTGGCCAAAACGGAGCCAAACTGGAAAGAGGTATGGAGCATGCAGGCTGCCTTGCCTCCGATTCTCAATAATCCATGTCGATATTGTATGTTCTTTGTTTTGCAGCGCCGAAAGTCATCGGAATATGAGCACTTCGATCAGGCAACGCCGCTGCAGCACTTGAGCCACGAGCAGCTGCAGCAGCTGCATGAGGAGGCAGCCGCTGCCCTGTCCCTCGACTGGCAGACATGCGCCCTCTTCATCGCAGTGCTCGCCTGCCTGCTCTTCTTCTCGGTGGCCGCCTGCATACTCATCCATCATATGCGCCAGTGGCGCCGCATGGAGCGCCGCTTGGATCAAGGTGAGTTTGAGTACCACTCATAAAATATGCCGTAAGATCGTTAAGGCATAGCAGCTTGAAATAATATTTTGTGAACCAGCTCCAGTTGCTACTCAAACCGTTTTCTGTCTCAAAACCCAGCGTGGACAGCGTGGAATGAGCTACTCCCTTGCCCAACGCACCTGCTTCGTCCAAATGTTCCGCTGTATTATATCTATTTTTAAGGTGACTTTCTAACTTTCTCCAATAATTAAAAAAAAATCTTATTTAAATTTTGGACAACATTCTGAAGTGAACTTCGAAGCAACTTTTCTACAGTTCATAGATGCCTCAGTTAGGGTAATTTGTTTGTGCGACTTTCACACGCCTTGGACTTGGGAGCCTCCTCGAGAGGCACTCAAAATAATGTTGTTTTATGTGCGCAACGCGTAGCATTGCCAAAGGTTGCAGCGAGTCCAGTGGATAACTGATTGGCCGTGTTTCACGATTCCATTCTCAGCCGAAACCCAGCGGCACTGTGATCGTGGCATGCAGTGGCTTGCACCTCCACCCGGAGCTGCTTAGCATGCCCGTCGTGTGTGTTGCGTTTGCGTTTTATTTGATTTCTAGTAGAAAGCTGATGGGGAACAATAACAACAACAACAACCAGCCGCTGCACTAAACCCTTACATATTTATAAGGCGTCAGGGCACCAAACACGACACTTTGATGAATGGGAGTTGCCCGACAATCGCCATCGCGGCATCTCGTTCACACTGTAGCCACAAATGCAATGCGAAAGACGCGCGTCCCTTTGCGAAGATTTCCAGCGAATTGCAGCACGAGCTGCGAGCTGTGAGCTGTGAGCTGCAAGATTTGGGAGCTGAAGTTGCAGCAAGCGGCAGCTGAGCCGCATATTAATGAGCAGCCCTGCCGCCCACCAAAAGAACAGCGTTTGCGCGCCAGCCTCAAAGTAGAACGAAACGTCCAAATATTTGGCGCATGTGCGTCCGTCCGTGCTGTTGACAACATCGGCAGCGACACGTTTTGCATACATTTTCGACAACAACAACAACAACAACAACAACAATACACACTTTTGTTATGCTTATTAATATTTGTAGCCAGCTTGAAAGCTTTGTTGTTATTGCCTTAGCATTTTTAATTTATTTCGTTTTTGGCATGCTCGTGTTTAAGCTGACCGCAAACATGCGTTCCACATGAACACAGACCTCAGGCGAACATGAAGGCTAACAAATTTCAGATAGATTGATAGATGTACGAGCAGGTGGCCGGTACCAGTGAGGTACAGCGCTTAAGAACCGCATTTAGCCAGGAGGCATGGAGGATGTCGTATTTACAGACAAATTTGCTCCAAGCATTATGCTTAAGGAAAGTTAATGAGGATGAAGTCCATACTTTTCCACACCGTACTTAAATTGGCGTCATCTCAAATTTACTACCAATTTATTACTTGGTTCAAAAAACTACAATAGATAAAAGTCGATGTTCATATTTTTTGTTCTGAGTATTTTAGTTTGTTAGGACAACTGGGGCAACAAAAAAGTTCTTCCAACAAGTACTCATCTTTCGAGCGATCGTTTCTATGCCAGCTATGCGATATATTTATCTGATTTCGGAGATTTTTATATGTTAGAAGCAGAATAGTGCGCATATTGCATAACAAGGGTTTCTTACAAATATTCATCTTTCTATCGATCGTTCCTATGGCAGATATTTGATAAAGTTTGATCCGATCCAGTTGGCTCTGACTTATGTACTGCCTGCAGCAGACAGATTGGAGATTGGATTACAAGCTTCATGGCATAATTATAAAAACAAGGGTATAAAGTGATCTCGTTTCTAATTAAGGTTCTGTTCGGAAATTTGTAAGTTGCTCGTTGCGAATTTGAAGAGATGCTGCTTTCGATGGCCTTGACAAGCATATTTGCTTCCATTCCAAGGACGGCAAAAATTACCGTCATTTATATATGATATAGATACTTTGCAGCATTGCACGTACAGCAAATGTTGCACACACCACGCATTTCTCATTCTCACTTTTGTCCTACGATTATGTATTGTCTGCTTAGTGCTGAGAAGGAAGAAATAAATCAAAGTAAATATGTATATCTATCTATTTATATATACTCGTATGTTTATATTTGCTTGATATGACTTACTGCTTTCAAGTTTTATAGGCCAGCTGCTTTATCAAGTGGTATATAAACTTAAATCACATTTCTGATTGATAACCAAACTTTTGGTCATTGTTAGTATATTGCTTTCGATATAATTATGCAAAACACAATTATAGAAAGGTCGATACCAAATTATATATAAGACTCACATTCAATAATATATCTGTGAATTTCTGATCTTAGCTCTCATACGGATAGATAAAATTTAGCAATAATACTTGCACTACTCTCCGAAGTTTACAGAAGTTTGATTTTGATTTTCTCGCGAAATCCAGACATTTTAATACTCAGCGCATGTTGTTAAGGTTAATAGTTCAAAGAGTTTCAATTCAAAAGTTAAAACTTAAATGCAGTAAGCACTTCGATAGCTAGATACTTAAACGTGTATTGGGCTATTTGTGAGAAATATTCCCATTTAGCATTTTCGATGCCACATTTGATGCGCAACAAGCAATAAATAAAGGCCAAAGAATAACATCAACATTGTTAAAAAAGATCGTGAATTTTCCACGCTTTTCGCGCCTCCCCACCCACGGGTGAAAATAACGTATGCCTTTCTTTGATAGCTTCCATGTTGTGTTTTCCTTTGCTTCTTGTAATCATAATTCATCGCGTGTCGACGTCGACGTTAACGTCAACGTTGACGTTGGCGTTGGCGTTGGCGTCGGCCCACGCAGCGCCCAGCAGAAAGTGCATTCATGTCCAGCGTGGAAAATTTATGAAGCCGCCAGCGAAATGAAAATACACAAACCGGGACAGACGAATATAAAAAAGACCAAAAATCATAAATAAAAAATGAACAAACACAAAACTTCAGCACTTGCTAACGATCCCACAAAACCGAGTGAGATACCCGGCTATATAATCAATTGGCAGACCAAAACCGGAAACACACAACAACAAATGCATGTCCAGGTAAACGACACGTGCATCGGAAGAGTGAACGCAACACGCCACAAATGTTGCGTGTGCGTGGCGTGTCTAGCTCAAGGACAAGCGGATGTTTGTAGACCGCGGAGACGAATCACTTCCGCGGGCATGTAATAAAATTCCGAAATCATGTCACAGCGCCAGCCAAGTGCTATAAAACAAACGAAGGGCAGGAAATGCCAAGCAGCGACTGCGACGCCTTCTTCATGCAACGCCTTTTTGTGTGGCACCAGGCAGCCTGCAAAGAGTGACAACCGTATGGGAAATCGAGCGGCAATCGAATGCCAAACGTTGCACTTGGATAAATGCCTAAAAAAACACACTTCTTGTTGGTGCAGTGCTCCGCTTCCCGTTTGCTGTCTACAAATAGTTATTGAATTCGATTAAGTTGTGGGTCTTCATCTCCTTTTGCTGATGATGTTGATGATGATGATGATGATGATGATTAAATATTGGACCAGCTGTCGAGTCGAGTACAGGAAGTTGTTGTTGCAAGGAAAGGTGCGACTGAGCGCATTCAAGGACACTCTTGACAATTGCCTGTCTGTTGCCCCCTCTTCAATGCAGGTCCTCCGCCCCTTTTATCAGCTTCCCCTTCCTCTCTCCGTGTTCACTACTCTTTCCATTTACATTTGCCATTTTTGCGTGGCACGCGCTCATGGCTTCCGTCAACTTGCAGCATCGCAGGCAATAAATTTTCTCAATGCGCCAGCTGAGCAAATGCAGAACCAAAAAAAAAAAAAGATGAAAATTCACACAACTCGCACAAATGTTGCAGGCACATTCGTCGATCTGGGCTGTTCCGTTCCCTGTATTTTTACGGCATTTCCAAAAATAACAATGCCGTTCCTGCCTTCCTCGATCCATGGACATGCAGAAGATGCAGAAGGAGCTGGAACCGAAGTCCAGCGAGGGCAAGTCGCGTGGCACCGCAAACAAAATTACAATTTATGAATACATAATATGAAGTATTCAATGGAGTAAGAGTAGAGAGATATATACAGAGAAAGAGACTAAAGAGAAAGAGGCAAACAAATGAAGTAGAGCAAGAGATTCACAGAGTTTTTATATAACGTTTCGAGAGTTAAACATAAGAATATATCTGTGTTTTTCTATATATCTTAACATAAGTTTTTCTTACTTCCGATTGCACTCAGACAATATCCTTAAATGAATCTCCACTTTGAACCAAAGAAAAATAGCTTAAAATTTCAACAAGGGGGAGAAACATAGGGGTTTTTTTTTTATTCATTAATCATTGATATTGTAAGCCGATTTCTATACCCATGTAGAGGGTATTATATTTTGTTATGACGTATGTGACACATTGAAGCAGGCGTCGACGACTAGATTGCATAGTAACGCATCTATTTTTTAAATAAAATATTGAATATCCATAAAATCTAAAAGCTAAACATTCGGAGAAATTTGGAATGCATGTACAAAATCGAAATACACAATATCATTTTGAGAACACTTCAATCACATGATTTGTTTAAATTCAGCTCCCCGCGCCCTCGTGTGGTACTTCTTTGTTTCTTCCCCAGACTTGCTGTTTTCACTAATCGGTTTGCTAGAATATTCTTGGCATACCGTTTCCATGGAAAATTGGGTTGTGCCGCTTTTCCCAATATTCCAAATAAACTGACAGAGTATACAGTATTACTGTATACGTATACAATTGACGTACTCGTACTCTGGCATGTACTCAGACCCGTGATCATAGCCGTACTCTTATCCGGACTCATACTCATACTCGCACCTCTATAGAGACTACTCATCCGCATGTATATACATATAAGTACTTAGATTCTCTTTGGCGCATTGAACATTTCGAAAATAATTGAACTGCGCAAATTTGAAATTTTGTTTTGCTTTTTTTTCCAATTTGGTATTTTCATTCTGCTTTTCTTCACAAAATTGTTTTCATAATTGTTGTTGTTGTTCTTGTGTGAAATTTTGCTGGGATTGTTTATAATAAAGAGCAAAGAATCGAAAGCCAGCCACAGCGTGTCCGTTGGGCAATGGAACTTAATTTCCATGTTGATCTTTTTCTTTTCTTACTGCTTCTTCTTCGTCTTCTTCAGCACATTTTTTTTTTTTTTTTTTTGTTCAGTTTTCTCGACGTGTGTCGATTTTGTTTTTGGTTTTTTTCTTTGTTGACTTCAGTTTAAAAATAAATTATAAATTATCTGCTGGCTGTCTATTTTGGCCACGCCCAACATTTACGCCCACAACGCTTGTTTACAAGTCGGAAATGCGCACCAAAGGCCCCTGAACGACCCCCTTTCGATTTCCTGGCACTGGCAATCAACAATGTCTGGTAGTAATAATTGTTGATCTGACAGCGCGAACACAAAAATACAATAAATATTTTAGCAGGCTTATGGCTGTGTTTAGTAAGGCCTTTACAGTATTTCATAGAGCTTGCGAAAATTACTTGCTTATACTGCGCCCATACGTATACAATATGTACGTACTTAAATAGACGGGAACCGAGACCATTTTGACCTTCAGCAAACAAATGGAAAGATTTGGGAAGGTTTTCTCTGCTATCGATTGCTGTTAAATTAAAAGTTAAAAGTTTCGCTCCTTTTATTTCGAAGAACACACAATATCATGCAACTTGACCAACTTGATTACCTGCCTAAGTTTTGAGAAGGTTTCAAATGCCCCTTTAATATTAAAGGCAACCCACCAACGATCTTCGATCTGATTTGAACTCATTAGTCTTGGACTATATCAAATGAAAATGTGCACTTTATTTACTTGTATATATCTATATACGCGTGTACAAATATAATGGAACGGGCAAGTTTTAGCTGTCTTTAATAGCGGTTCTTTATGAACAACTTACGATCAACTGCTAATGCCAACTAAGTATTTCTAACCAAAATTCCAGATGTTGTTAATGGTTTTGACAAATGTAAACATTTTCTTAATTTCATCTGTTCTTTCTCTTTTATTTTTGCAGATGTAGAAGAGTTGTCCACGAAACTGATGGCCAAGCTGGCCGAGGTGCAGAGTCTGGATGGTGGCACCTTCTTCATAGGCAATGCGGATGCGTTGCGTGGTCTGCCTGCCTCGGCCATGACGGCGGCGGCGGCGTCGGCGTCTGCGCAGTCGGGCATCTTTCAGCCGCAACATGTGCTGCTGCCTGGTAAGTGTGTCAAAGGTCAAACCACTTGAGATCGTCCACCAGTCCAATGTGATACGCCTGGCAGGGGACTGGGCTAGACCGGCAACTGTAACGGGAACTGTGACTCGAACTGCGACTGTGACTGAGCTGGGCGTTGCACACACGCCGCGGGGTTACATTCCACAATCGAAAGAATTTCATTTTTTCAATTGCATGTGTGTGTGTGTGTGTGTGTGTAGGTTATTTTTGTTGCATGTTTGCTCCTTTTTGCCCAAGGCGTTTGCGAATTGGCATTTAAATTGGCCATTGAGCCCGTGGGCGGCGGCCTCATGGCGGCGACAATAGCCGTTTAATGGGCCCATCCAATGCGATCGCAATTGATTCCATGGCAAATGCAAATGAGAACGCGCCAGCACAGAATATTAATACCAACTCAATGGGGGACTACGGTTGTCACTCAGTTTTGACAGCCATGCTTGTGGCCTACAGCTCAAAATTTTACTCATATTTCTCTCTCTCTCTCTCTCTCTGTCTGTCTCTTTTGCTCGCTGTCTCTAGTGGAGAAGCATGCCAAGCATCAGGAGCGTCGCATTCTAAAAACGCCGCAACCGGGCAACGTATACATCGAGGAGAACAACGGAATCGGTACCGGAGGCGGAGTTGGAGTTGGACTTCTGGCCGGCTCGAAGGGCTGAAGCTCAAGTTCTGGCCAGCAGCTAATGCATTTTTTGTTAACAACCTAAGTGTACATTTACGTCTGGTACCACTTATACAAGGCATAAGAGCAGCAGCAGCAGCTGCAACAACAACAACAGCAACAACAACAGCAACAACAACAGCAAAAACAACAATAACAACAGCATCAGCATCTTTACACAAAGAGAAAACTGAAAGGAGCTCGCAAACTTGCAAAACTGAAGAAATATATGAAATACGCGTACGAGTATATATTATTGCCTAATATTTAATTTAAATGTTATGTTGACTTGTTTGTAATGGAAAGGCACAGCAATTAATTACTATAATTAATAAATAATTATTTAAATTGCGCTTCTTACGTTCAAAGCTGGCAAATAGTTTGGCCAAAATCACAGAACTTTGACTCTCGACAAACTACTCAAATTCAATAAAAGCCTTATCAATTTATTTGTATTCGAATACCAATTCATGAATTTATGAATACTATTTCATCTGGATATTTCGTCAGTGCCTAAATTTAAATTTGTTGCCAAACTGTTTGCCGCAATGAACGTTTATTGAATTCTAAATGCGAAATTGGCAAATCGTTTTGTAAATAAATAAAAGTCGTTCTTTGTTTTTTTTTTTTTGTTTGTTTTTTAGAGCAAGAGTGTGAAAGAGAGAGAGAGGGAGAGAGAGAGAGAGAGCGAGCGAGAGTGAAAGAGATCGAACAGAGTTACAAACTATGAATGCATTATAATATGATTAACAAATTTCTACTTAATGTAAATATTAAGGCGAGCGAACGTGACGAGTGGAAGAGAACCAAGCAATATCGGCAGCATATCAGCTACTATATGGTTAATATATAGTCGTGCATAATGTATATCATACATATTATCGTTCATCCATAACCCACGCCCACAGCCACGCATACTCATACATATATACGATTATACATATATTTATAAATATATAGGAGTATATGCGAACATATTAAACGTATATTAACTATAAAGAACTTTCTTTTGTATTTGTTCTTATCGAAATGCGAAAATATTCAGTTAGAATTATAAATATTTAATATTTTATAATTATTAAATCGCATTCGAAATTGGCTTTGGCACATTAAAATAAAAATTCAACTAATAACAACAACCGACAAATCGAAACACAAATATTGTAAAATTCAAACAAGAAGAACAATAAATAAAAAAAGAGAAAAATTGAAAAATGAAAAATGTTTATAACTTAAGTGCTATAAGTGTGCAACAATAAAAAGTTTTATAAATTTATTCACTTGTTTCAACCTAATTTTAATTGTTCGGTATTTTCATTGTGTGAATTGAGGGCTTCCCATTGATTTCTTGCCGCCCGTCTGCCAAGGCACTCAGCGGGAAACAGGAGAGAGAGAGAGAGAGAGTGAGAGTGAGAGTGAGATAGAGAGAGCGACCCTGAAGATTGAAAATTGAATCTTTCACTCGATATTTATGGTGTGCAGCGTTAAAATGCCCAACTCGGATGAATCGTGTTTAATTGTATTCCATTGAAACTAATGTATTTTGTTTGAAATATATGAACATTCAAACAAACGATTGATCCATCGCAACTGCGTATACAAGTTTCTGAGTGTGTGTCTTTTTTCGTAAACACGCTACAGATTACATACCCTACCTTTTACTATAAGTACAAAAGCTCAGAGCTGTACGATATATTGGTTCGATATTAATGATTTTTATTATTCTTACAAGAACTTGTCTTCTATAAAATTTGTGTGTATAATATCTAAAGTATTTCTATTATGGTGCGTTAAGGGTCCCTATTGCATCTTGCAACTGTTTCAAGTCTACTCAGTTCATAGCCAAACGGGCACCGGTAAAGGCAACTACTTTAAAAATCTAGTAAGAACAAAACTATCGGAGGCACACCGAATCAAAGATACCCTTGCAGCTGTCTCCTACATGGCCTTACACAATATGTGGCAAAAGCTCAATGCTCTCCCTCTGTAAATGGTATAAGAGTATGTTGGTAAATGCAAATGTCTCCAATTTTGCTGCTGAAAATATATGCTGATAGAGAGAGAGAGAGAGAGAGAAAAACATAGAGAGTGAGAGAGAGAGAGAGAGAAGGAGGGGGGCATGGGGAAATGGGAGCGCGTAGGGCAGGAAACGTCTTTCAATGGAAATGAAAACGAAAATGAAAATGGAAATGGGTAGAGGCAGGGACAGAGACAGAGGCAGATGCATATTTAGGTCCCCTATCACCCCTACAAGCCTCTATCCGTGTCTCTGGTATCAATAGTTGCTCTCGTGGGTGCATTAAGCATATTGCATTTTAAATGTACATTTGGCATTTTGCATTCGACGGTTAACATTGAAAATGGAAATGGCAAACGACGAACGCCTTTGAATTTATTAATGTTGCTTTTGCAGTTACACAATTAGACGCTTGTTAAGGCAACAATATTGTTGCTGGTGTTGTTGGTTGGTTGTTGCTGTTGGCACATCAAAGCGCGAGTTTGGTTTAGCCAAGGCAAAAATGGCGACGCACCGACTGAAAAACGCGCAAACATTTCTAATGAAAATCCGAAGACAACAACAATAACAACAATCGACACCCATTGCTTATTCCATGCACGAGCCGCGAGACTTTCTTGTTTGTTGCTGTTGCTATTGCTATTGCTGTTGCTTTTGCTGCTGTTGTAGATTTGCCAATGCTGCCCCCATGTCTTGGACTGGCTAACAGAAATTAATTAGCTGCGACGTGGCATAACTTAGCAAAAAAAGAAGCAAGATAAAAAAATATTCAAACCAAATACGAAGCGTTGTCGTCGCATTGGCAGCTGGCGACTGACCACGGAACGTAGCCGGTCGTCAATGCTATAGACTATTGGCCATAAGACTGGTGATCGGTTAATGCTACTATGCACTAATTGAAGGCACTACAATAATGATTTTAATTCTTTTCTCAGAATAGCCCAATGGGTGGATAAATTCAGTTTGCCTTACCAGTTAAGTTTGTTGGTGAAATAAGTAAAATGTCTTGAGTTGGAGTACAAACATCCTCTAAATTCGACAACAGGACAATGAACAAGTTGTATTTTTTCGTTGAAAATCTATGTGCTTTGAGCGAAATTTATGAAGAATCGTCATCTTGATCTTGTTCATTTTTTCTTTTTATTCAACATTTGAATATCCAATATTGAAATTCACTTTTTTTATTTTGTATTTATTTTGTTACAATTAATTTTTGTAATGTTTAGCTTGTCAAATTTCATATTTTAAATTTTTTTATAATCTGCCGACTTTATAATGCAAATTTCAGTTCAAGATTTGAATGTAAGTTTTAGAGGTCACAGTATATAATTAAATAATACTTTTTAAAATAAAATATTGAATATATTTATTGCATATTACGAAGTGAAGCAAAAATGTTAAATATATCGTTCCCTAAAAGATCTCAAACCGTTGAGAAGGATAAGAAAAAAAAGAAAGTGCTTGTTTAGAATTTGTGTAAAAAGTGAAGCTCGCAACTGGGAACGACTTAGACTCTTCTGTTCTTGGATATTGTGACACATGCCAAATTCATTGAGAATATTTTTAACATGCGACACAGCTGCCACAAGATGAGAGGCTGCAACGCCAACAACTAGAAGTTGGCTGCACTTGAAACAGATAAAGCGTCGAGTGTGGACCATAAAAAAAGAAAGAAAAAAATAAAATAAACGAAAGCGGAAGCGGAAGGAAGTAAACATGAGCCAAGGCGATTGAAATGTTAGAAGCACTTGAAGCATTGAGAAGCGGCTGCCGGGCGCAGAGGGGCGTTGCCATTAATCCAATTCGTGTCGAATTCTTTTTGCTGTTGTTATTGTTGTTGTTGCTGTGTGTTTGTGGGACGTGATTGCCAATTGATTAATGTATTAAAAATAGCGCCACGAATACGTTTATTGAATGGAATAGCTGATGGCAGCAACGTTTTTGGCAATGGGCGTGGGCGTCCCTCGTTAACGGGTGCGGCTCTCTTTTAGGTATGTATGGTGCAGAGAAGCGCTGAGGAGTATGGAGGTGGAACTGTAGTGCTAGTTTTGAGTTTCATTCACAAAGCGAAAACGTTGCCGATCGTACTATCCATAGAAGACGACATTGGCAATTGGAATGCGCCTGGCGTCCGCCTTTTGGGCCTGCCAATTAACCAGAGTCAACAGAGCCCCAAAATTGGTGGCCCGCAGTTTTGATACACTTTGATTATCGATTTGGCTACGATTTTGGACGTTGCGCTTCCGCTGGCCGAGAAACGAGCGATGCGACGGAAATGCGAGAATTGCGAAATGTGCGGACAATTTTTTTTAGATTGTTTTTGACCATAACGTTACAATAGCAACAACGACCACATCGACAACGACAACAACAAAGTCTTTAAATATTTATATTTTTGTTCCTAAAGCCAATAAAATGCATCAACGGAAACTCGACAGATGTGAGAAACATACCGGAACGGATGCTGTTTTAGGAAATGATCAACGAGAGTTTCCTGTGGTCAACCCTTATCATTAGATAGACGCCTCTGGATATGTATTAAACGACAGCTGGGAGGCATTCAATCACTTGAAACAAGTGCAAATTTCCCATGTTGACAAAAGAAACGGATATTGGACAAACAAAATAGAATATTTTATGTTGGTTTCTATTGTATTCATAGATAGTCTTTTTGTTTTGACAATTTTATATGTATGAAATATATTAATGCATGTGTGCATCTGAGGGAATTTAAAGACAAAATCATTATCATGCATCACTTCGGTAGCTTGAATAATCATTATCAAATAAATAATTACGTTTTCTAGATTGAAATACTTATTTTGAATTGTTTTTTTTATGTAGAAATTATATTTAAACATTAATAAACTTATAGAAACTTTAAATCTATCACATAAACATAGAACTGTAGCACATTGATTTAATACCCAACAGTCCAGAGGTCGTTGTTGTGATGGCGCTTCAACCGCATGCGCGTTGTATTTGACCCAAGTGTGCACGCCAAAGGGTTTTTGGTCTAATAATTATATATTTAAGTGATAAAACCAAGTTGATCCTTATATCCAAGCAGAAGATGTGGAATTTCGACAAGAACATTGGTGTTGTATGCTTTGATGCCTAAGCCCAGATGTTAAATATATTATAATTTTATTTGCAAATTTTTCTTTAAAAAGTTTTGCATCCAAATGTGAGCAGGTCTGCAAATGCACTCATTTTTAATAGCAAGCACAGGCGCTGCAGAGTAATAACAAAACGAATGCAGTGCATGTTTTTATCCACAAGCCCGTACTAATACTGACTGACTGGCTACAAACGCGTGCACATACATACAACATACATACATACATCGCATATTTATGCATATGTATTGCCATCGGAAATCGAAAAATAAAGCTAACTTTATCTGCGCCGGGCACTCGAGTACCTCTATTCCACATTTTAAGTCTCTAGATCTTATAGTCTCTGAGATCCGCATGTTCATAAAGACGGACGCACAGATGGACAGGGCTATATCGACTCGTGTTTTGATACTGATCAAGAATATACTTTATGAGGTCGGAGATGCTGCCATCTGCCTGTTACATACATTTCACAAAACCCTTACACCTTTTTACCCATTTTTAATGGGTTCAGGGAATACAATATTTGGAATGCGTACAGCTTTGGACGTTTGAAATCTGCCTTTAGGATTATGACATTTGGCTTGTGTCTTCGCTAAGCTTCTTTCGGCAAATGCGCTTTTCCTGCGTCATGGTATATGTCTCTGCTAGCTGAGCAGAGACATCAACACATTATAGCCAAGACCAAACTGAACGAACGTTAAAATGTTTCTAGAAATAATACGCAACCAAATGAGTAGGCAAGGTATGGTTTAGTTTATGAAGCAGGAGACAATGTTTGACTGAATCACAGGCCTTTCTGAAGTCTATATAAACGACATCAGTTTGCATTTTATTCTGAAATCCTTTGATCACAAGTGGAGTAAATTCAAGGATGTTAGTGGTAGTAGTGTTCCTAATTTCTTAAATGCCCTAGTTTTTGCGGATAATTTGGAAATACCCCTGTAGTTTCTTACAGCAGACTTTGAGCCATTTTTATGGAGAAGAATAATAATGACTTCTTCAAAATAGCGGGAAGAGAACAAGTATGAATAGAGAACGTAAATATTTTAAGTAAAGGTTTGCAAAGAGACTTAGAACCGTGCCTAAGTACACATCCCGGAACTCCATCTGGACGCTGGATTGATTGAGAGTAGGCCGCCAAGAAGTGACTTTCCAGTGATCACAGGGCCAAAAATGCAATTAGATCTTTGAATAATAGAGTAATTAGAAGGATTACTTAAACTCTTAAACTTCTTATAATACCTGGACTTGACAATTTTCTACCTGGCTAATTGCCATGAAAACCAGGGAGGCATATTAGCCTTCACAGGACTCATATGGGGAACACAAGCGTCCAAATGTGAGTTTGAAATATAATTCTGACCAATCAATGACAAATAATAATTGATTTAGTGTGAAAAAATGGGCTTTACGGAAGGAACGTTGCTTACACGTTGAATCCGTTCTTTCAATAGGCACATAAGTTGGCAGCTCTATGATAGGGATCTTCAGGACATACAAGTCGGATATAATTCTACAAGTAGATAATTCTACAAGTAGGATCTAACGTAGGGTTAACTTAAGACAGTGACAACTCATGGAGCCCATCAATATACTCTTTTAAACTGAGTGGCACAAATACATTTGGTGGAACAGACCATAAAATTTCTGGAAAATTTAACTCACCAAATACAATCAAATAGTCTCTATCAGAAAGCATAGGGAAGGAAATATATTTAATGGCGGATAGATGATTTAGAGACATCTGTTTAAGGTGGAGTGTGGGACCATGTGATAAATAATGGAAAAGTATTAAGCAAAATTTTAATAATTGTAAATTCAATGTTTAGAGAGAATGGAGGTATGAAACAATCCGACGCAAGGTTAGAATTAACAGCAATGACACAACGACCACCCAAGCGTGGTAGTAGAATGATCGGCAATATCAGGCCTTAACCAAGTTTCAGTAAATTCTAGAAATACTAGGTAGGACATTGTAAACATCCCAAAGCCAATTTTATTGGGCAATAAATGAAACACAGGCTTATTTTGATAAAGTTTTGGCATTAGGTACGCAGAAGCGGAAGTGGATTTGTTTACGTTTATATTCATATCAGCAAATACAATAACTCTTGACATAAGCTCTCATGGTCTTAATTTATGGATGACTCCCTACAATTAAAATAGATTAGCAATATCTTTGAAAAATGGAGCTATTATTAGTTCAAAATGATTGAGCTTATCACAAATAAACCCTTTGCCATATCAACCTCAACCGTTAGGCTTATTATTATTGGCAATCCAAGCCACCGACTTGTTGGCATTGAATAGAGCATAGCAGCTATTGTTTTCCGTTGGTCGTCCGTAATGTTCTTCTTCTTCTTGGCGCCAGGTGGCAAAATTAGCGCGATTTCCGCCGCAAGTTTGGGCCGGCAGGCCGCAGCTAGCGAAACTCCGTTAACAACAAAATTGTGACAAAGGCAACAATGGAAATGATGGCAACCAACTTGCTAAATCACCGAAATCCGCATCTTTTACATCTTAACGGCCAATTTAGCGTCGAGCAGCAAGAGGAAGCACATAAGAAGCAGCAACAACAACAGAGCGCTCAACAACTAAGACAAAGGCAAATAAAATAATAATAAAAGATAATAAAACAAACGAAATTTCGAAAAACTTCTCCAGCCCAAAACTTGGTAAAGCTGAATATAAGAAAGGTTAACTATCCGAATAAAATATACTCTTGTTATAGACCGGAATGCACCTGTTAATGACTAGATTTCATTACGAATTAAAAAAATCGGACTGTTTTTCCGATGATATAGTATTGTGATGATGATAAGCTTAACTTCAGTAAGTTCTTATAAGTTCGCTCATACATCTAGATATTACGACTTGGCTATTGATGCTGATCCAGAATGTATATACTCACATTGTATATACTTTGTAATATTTGAACCATTGAGTGTGTTATACGCTTGATGACAATATTATGAGGCATTCGGCAAGGATATAAAAAACACTTTGGGGGACAATAGACGACATGCCCTCTTCAGATGGCAAAAACTTTTGCGACACCTCGCAGTGTTCCGTGAGGCCCTAGCGCAACTGTCGACTGTCTAGGAGGCTTGAAGGCAGCTTTGCGACGTGGGGCATTGTGGTGTGGGAGGTTGTGGCAGACGTCGCTGCTGGGCGTTTATCATTCTTTTGTTATTTAGCGACCCCTTGAGCCAATACATCGCCAGCAGCAACCGCATCATTTTCTACTTCTCCCAACTCCAAGGCTCCATTGTTTATGGGCACCCAGCTGCCCACTCAGCATTTAGTCCTTGTTTAATTTCGCGTGCCGCAACGCACAATTACACCAAGAATTCTTGTGAAGGTGAGCATTCAGAAATGCTGCCGAGAGCACCTCAGTAAAACGTTAAATTTTGTATCGTACTTTCAGTACACTTCCTCAAATACAAATCATCCAACGCATCCTGGAGTTTAGGGATTATATCCTGGGATCATGTTTTAAATGCTTAAGATTATATGTCAATCACTAATTACATTACATACGTATATTTATGTTTATATTGCAAATATATTCTGCCTTTTTCATGATATGTTAATATGCAAATTATCCCGTGTAGATAATAAGTGAATTTTTAACTATACATATTTAAGATTAGAGAGCGGAATTAACTCTCTCTATTCCGCAGAGTTTAATATCAAACTGGTTTTCATTAGCTATAATGAAAGATATTCAGATGATATTCTGTAAATGATAAATCTATCTGATAGATATACCAAAGGTGGTTTTCTGACCTTTTAAATCTTTTTAAAATCCGAAAATACGGCAATTTGCGTAATTGGTGGAATAGCTTCCCCAAAGTATATAAGCACTTAAATTTGCTGTGTACTTACAATTTGTGGTTGACCTTGCTCTTCAGATAATTAGCCAAATTGCAAATCTATTTGCATTTTCAATCAAATAGAGGGAAAAGAGTATTGGGAGTTTGGGAAAATTGGCTATGCTAAGCGATTAGGCTTCATTTTCTGCGTTTTTCTGCGGGCTGCGTTTTCGATTTTCATCAACGCCGGAAACTGGGCAACTGAGACCGTTGAACGGTGTTGATTTTCACACAACGCAGCGTGAAATTAGAAATCAACAACGTGTCCTTTCACGTTACGATTGACTGCTTGTGGGTGGGTCAGTGGAAGCTTGGATGGAGCTGGGGTGTGCTTCAGGTGTTGTGTGCCAAACAAATCAGTTTTGGATGCAACTGCAACTCTGCGGTCAACGTGTGCCGTTGACAGAACAAATTAAAATGTCCTGACGCCATGTCCTGCAATCTATCGTTGTGTTCCATCTATCTGTCTCGTGTGCGTGGGTGTGTTTGTTTGTGTGCTGGGCTGTGCTTCAGTTAATGACCAATTTGCCAGGCCCAGTCGAAAGCCTGTCCACATTCTGGCATTTCACTCGTGCCCAGTCAGCCCAGTCAATCCCAGCAGCTGTCGCAATTCGCGTTTCGGATTTGGTAACAATGTCGCATTCATCAGACTCAGACTTCTGTGCGATAAATCTTAAAGTTACGAAAATTGGCAAGCAAACAAAATGCGGGCCTGATAAGCCCAACAAGACAAACAACAACAAACAACAGGCAAAGTGGCAACAATAACAAAAATCGCTTGGAGAATTACAACATGTCGCATTTTGTATACGAAATTTGAATAAATTTCAAATTCGTGAGGCTCCGCCAAAAAGTTTGCTCTCAGCTACAATTAACTTTTAAGTATAGCATTTTGCAGATACCGCAGATATCGTCAAGACATACGCACGGGCAAACGGGCAGACGACCAGAGCACTACCTACTTACCTCCCTGCCCCCATTCCGTATACCGGGGGTTGGCAGTTTGAAAATAATTTCATGCAATTTATCATGTCACCAGAGCCACATCCTGCCAAAAGCCCTAACCAATTGACAAAGCATCGAATTCTGTATGCGCTTCAAAAACTATAAAATAGAATGTTGGGCTTGCGATGTAATGTGTAAAGTTGAAGAATGAGAAAAGAATTGACCTGATCTGCACCAATGTGTTTATATTATAGTCTATGAGATCTGGGCGCTACTTAAGGCGGACAGAGAAATCTACACAATTTTTGCAAATGATCAGGAATATAGATAATTTATTTATTGGTATTTAAGCAATTTTTGTTATAAGAAAAGGTCTTAGGACCTAATTTTGTAATGCAAAACTGTTTAAAGTTTTTGTACAATAACGTTGCTGAAACGGAAATTCATATTAAATATGTTTAACAAAAATGTATTCCGAATTCATGAAACCTTACACACTTCCGCACACAGTTGTTATGGCCCCGAGTGGATAGTGTATGAGGAACAACAGAACTGAGTGCGATTTCCGCTTCCGCTTTTGGCATCCATAACGAATTTTTGCATAAATACAAAACAGAAATACAATGCCTACAACCAGTGTGGTTGCTACATTAAGCTTGTTGTTGTTGCTTTTGTTGTTGTTGTTAATAGCCAACCATTTATCTAGCTTAATGAAATTTGCGAAAATCAAATATAGAGCGCAGCATGTTGAAAATGTTGGTTCCGTTATTAGCCGCTGCAATGCTTCGAAGGTTCCTTGAAGCCAGTGCAAATCCACTGCCCACATCCTGACATCCTCCTGTCAATGTGCATGTCAACGTCACGTGGCTTCGAGTCGTCACAGCTCCCCATCTCAAGTCCACATCCACTTCCACACTATTCTATATTCCTCCTTCCTTTGTCTTGTTCTCTTTGTCATTCATGACTCGAGCGCGCGTCACGTGCGCAATTAAATTGACGCATTCTTGACGGATTCGCTTTAAGGCACCCAGTTGCGTCTCCATGCTTGATTTCTGCTAAAGAGCAACCAGGGAATTGGCGATTAGAATGGCCAGCCACTTGCGGGACCAACGTTGACATCATTAATCACATGAAAAAGTATTCTTCCGCTGCCTCTGTGACAACTCTTCAAAGGAGCATTTAATATTGTTACCATTTGTGGTTCACCCAAGTTTCTTTACCTTTTTGTTAACAATGTCATAAGAAAAAAATACAAAACTTATTAGCTTTTTTATACATTGCAAAAGAGATTACGTTACGCAATTAATCAAAGATCTTTCTGTCCGGTTATAATGTACACAAGTTAAGTACAAAATGCTATAAATATGACATTTTTGTGTAGACATACATTTCCATATATCCCGAACAATGATGAAAAATTATGCGTGTTTCTTAACTGCTGGGAGGCAAAATCAGTGATTTTGCACTCATGCATTTTCAGAATTAAATCAGTAAGAATGTTGTAGTCGAGAGAACTCGACTTCGATATTCCCTGTACCCAGATGGTAAATACACTCTGCAATTATTCGATTAAAAGTACTTGATTTTTTTCTTATAAAATTGAAAATACAATTTTTAAATTATTTTCTTGTTCCACAACAGCTGGCTGTTTTAAATACACGTCAAAAAAGGAATTAAATTTGTAAAAGTAAAATAAGATTTCTTAATAATTTTTTTTTTTATGTTAATGTGCGAAATACGATTAAAGGCAGTGCTAATAAAATTAATACAATGTGTAGAAATTACATAAAAATAATAATATATTATAATATCTACATGGCTTTATCGACTTGGCTGATGATCCTGATCAAGAATATATCTTTATGGGGTCGGATATGCGAGACATTTCCTTGCAGATATGTCAATCTGCCGATATTTTAACTCAATTATAAATTTAATTGATTCGATTGACCTATTGTTTCCATGGATAAAGTAGTTCAATATTAATAAAAATAAGCAAACAGATTTTTAATGCAAAAAATCAAGTGCTGAGCGATTGTTCCTATGGGAGCTATATGATATAGTGTTCCCGTTTTAACATTAATATTGAGTATAGAAATAGGCGTTTGCTTACTCCAATGTATGCACATAATATCAAAGTAGGCTGCGATTTAGAAGAAAGCAGTATTTGAATTGAATTGAAAATTGACATTGTAATTTCAAAATTTACCAAATACGGCTCGGACGAATTGAAAAAGCAATGCAAAGCATTTCCAAGTGATAAAGTATAGCCAGCGTATCACCGATCAACATTAAATTTGCCGGACTATTTAGAGCACTTGAGGGGTAAGTTTTGCCAAATGTAGAAGCGGACGTATGAATCCTGTTGTTGTCCTCCGGGTACATTTTAGGTCTAATCGTTACTAAACATTTTGCTATATTTGCTATCGGAAATTTACGTGTATTCTGCATGGAACGATTGTAAGATAATATGAGAACTTATATCCAAACTTGAAGTCTCTAGCTCTTATAGTCACTGAGTAACATGTGTTCATACGGACGAACAGACGAACGGACGGACAAACATATATTTATTCAAAACTATAATATGTTTTTTTTTTTTACCTTTTTTTTGGAAGTCATGTATCAAAAGACTCGTACTAACTTGGGCTTTGAGTTGGTAAAATGTCACATAGTTCAAGAATTTTACTAATTATAAACAAGCTGATTTGTCCATCTGCCGACATTTAAATTTAATGATAAATTTAATTCACCGACCTATTGTTTCCATGGATAAAGTAGTTCAAAATTAATGAAAAAAGCAAACAGATTTTTAATGCAAAAAATCAAGTGCTGAGCGATTGTTCCTATGGGAGCTATATGATATAGTGTTCCCGTTTTAACATTAATATTGAGTATAGAAATAGGCGTTTGCTTACTCCAATGTATGCACATAATATCAAAGTAGGCTGCGATTTAGAAGAAAGCAGTATTTGAATTGAATTGAAAATTGACATTGTAATTTCAAAATTTACCAAATACGGCTCGGACGAATTGAAAAAGCAATGCAAAGCATTTCCAAGTGATAAAGTATAGCCAGCGTATCACCGATCAACATTAAATTTGCCGGACTATTTAGAGCACTTGAGGGGTAAGTTTTGTCAAATGTAGAAGCGGACGTATGAATCCTGTTGTTGTCCTCCGGGTACATTTTAGGTCTAATCGTTTTGCTGTATTTGCTATCGGAAATTTACGTGTATTGTGCATGGAACGATTATAAGATAATATGAGAACTTATATCCAAACTTGAAGTCTCTAGCTCTTATAGTCACTGAGTTGCTTGTGTTCATACGGACGAACAGACGAACGGACGGACCAACATATATTTATTCAAAACTATCATATTTCTTTTTTTTAAACCTTTTTTTTGGAAGTCATGTGTCAAAAGACTCGTACTAACTTGGGCTTTGAGTTGGTAAAATGTCACATAGTTCAAGAATTTTACTAATTATAAACAAGCTGATTTGTCCATCTGCCGACATTTAAATTTAATGATAAATTTAATTCACCGACCTATTGTTTCCATGGATAAAGTAGTTCAAAATTAATGAAAAAAGCAAACAGATTTTTAATGCAAAAAATCAAGTGCTGAGCGATTGTTCCTATGGGAGCTATATGATATAGTGTTCCCGTTTTAACATTAATATTGAGTATAGAAATAGGCGTTTGCTTACTCCAATGTA
Source organism: Drosophila macrothrix (assembly GCA_035042055.1). Classification (NCBI taxonomy): domain Eukaryota; kingdom Metazoa; phylum Arthropoda; class Insecta; order Diptera; family Drosophilidae; genus Drosophila; species Drosophila macrothrix. Next base: position 24,892,270 of record JAWNLX010000587.1, read on the forward strand.
TGCACATAATATCAAAGTAGGCTGCGATTTAGTAGAAAGCAGAATTTGAATTGAATTGAAAATTGACATTGTAATTTCAAAATTTACCAAATACGGCTCGGACGAATTGAAAAAGCAATGCAAAGCATTTCCAAGTGATAAAGTATAGCCAGCGTATCACCGCTCAACATTAAATTTGCCGGACTATTTAGAGCACTTGAGGGGTAAGTTTTGTCAAATGTAGAAGCGGACGTATGAATCCTGTTGTTGTCCTCCGGGTACATTTTAGGTCTAATCGTTTTGCTGTATTTGCTATCGGAAATTTACGTGTATTCTGCATGGAACGATTGTAAGATAATATGAGAACTTATATCCAAACTTGAAGTCTCTAGCTCTTATAGTCACTGAGTAACATGTGTTCATACGGACGAACAGACGAACGGACGGACAAACATATATTTATTCAAAACTATAATATGTTTTTTTTTTTTTTACCTTTTTTTTGGAAGTCATGTATCAAAAGACTCGTACTAACTTGGGCTTTGAGTTGGTAAAATGTCACATAGTTCAAGAATTTTACTAATTATAAACAAGCTGATCTGTCCATCTGCCGACATTTAAATTTAATGATAAATTTAATTCACCGACCTATTGTTTCCATGGATAAAGTAGTTCAAAATTAATGAAAAAAAGCAAACAGATTTTTAATGTAAAAAATCAAGTGCTGAGCGATTGTTCCTTTGGGAGCTATATGATATAGTGTTCCGATTTTGACATTAATATTGAGTATAGAAATAGGCGTTTGCTTACTCCAATGTATGCACATAATATCAAAGTAGGCTGCGATTTAGTAGAAAGCAGTATTTGAATTGAATTGAAAATTGACATTGTAATTTCAAAATTTACCAAATACGGCTCGGACGAATTAAAAAAGCAATGCAAAGCATTTCCAAGTGATAAAGTATAGCCAGCGTATCACCGATCAATATTAAATTTGCCGGACTATTTAGAGCACTTGAGGGGTAAGTTTTGCCAAATGTAGAAGCGGACGTATGAATCCTGTTGTTGTCCTCCGGGTACATTTTAGGTCTAATCGTTACTAAACATTTTGCTATATTTGCTATCGGAAATTTACGTGTATTCTGCATGGAACGATTGTAAGATAATATGAGAACTTATATCCAAACTTGAAGTCTCTAGCTCTTATAGTCACTGAGTAACATGTGTTCATACGGACGAACAGACGAACGGACGGACAAACATATATTTATTCAAAACTATAATATGTTTTTTTTTTTTACCTTTTTTTTGGAAGTCATGTATCAAAAGACTCGTACTAACTTGGGCTTTGAGTTGGTAAAATGTCACATAGTTCAAGAATTTTACTAATTATAAACAAGCTGATCTGTCCATCTGCCGACATTTAAATTTAATGATAAATTTAATTCACCGACCTATTGTTTCCATGGATAAAGTAGTTCAAAATTAATGAAAAAAGCAAACAGATTTTTAATGCAAAAAATCAAGTGCTGAGCGATTGTTCCTATGGGAGCTATATGATATAGTGTTCCCGTTTTAACATTAATATTGAGTATAGAAATAGGCGTTTGCTTACTCCAATGTATGCACATAATATCAAAGTAGGCTGCGATTTAGAAGAAAGCAGTATTTGAATTGAATTGAAAATTGACATTGTAATTTCAAAATTTACCAAATACGGCTCGGACGAATTGAAAAAGCAATGCAAAGCATTTCCAAGTGATAAAGTATAGCCAGCGTATCACCGATCAACATTAAATTTGCCGGACTATTTAGAGCACTTGAGGGGTAAGTTTTGTCAAATGTAGAAGCGGACGTATGAATCCTGTTGTTGTCCTCCGGGTACATTTTAGGTCTAATCGTTTTGCTGTATTTGCTATCGGAAATTTACGTGTATTGTGCATGGAACGATTATAAGATAATATGAGAACTTATATCCAAACTTGAAGTCTCTAGCTCTTATAGTCACTGAGTTGCTTGTGTTCATACGGACGAACAGACGAACGGACGGACCAACATATATTTATTCAAAACTATCATATTTCTTTTTTTTAAACCTTTTTTTTGGAAGTCATGTGTCAAAAGACTCGTACTAACTTGGGCTTTGAGTTGGTAAAATGTCACATAGTTCAAGAATTTTACTAATTATAAACAAGCTGATTTGTCCATCTGCCGACATTTAAATTTAATGATAAATTTAATTCACCGACCTATTGTTTCCATGGATAAAGTAGTTCAAAATTAATGAAAAAAGCAAACAGATTTTTAATGCAAAAAATCAAGTGCTGAGCGATTGTTCCTATGGGAGCTATATGATATGGTGTTCCCGTTTTAACATTAATATTGAGTATAGAAATAGGCGTTTGCTTACTCCAATGTATGCACATAATATCAAAGTAGGCTGCGATTTAGTAGAAAGCAGAATTTGAATTGAATTGAAAATTGACATTGTAATTTCAAAATTTACCAAATACGGCTCGGACGAATTGAAAAAGCAATGCAAAGCATTTCCAAGTGATAAAGTATAGCCAGCGTATCACCGCTCAACATTAAATTTGCCGGACTATTTAGAGCACTTGAGGGGTAAGTTTTGTCAAATGTAGAAGCGGACGTATGAATCCTGTTGTTGTCCTCCGGGTACATTTTAGGTCTAATCGTTTTGCTGTATTTGCTATCGGAAATTTACGTGTATTCTGCATGGAACGATTGTAAGATAATATGAGAACTTATATCCAAACTTGAAGTCTCTAGCTCTTATAGTCACTGAGTAACATGTGTTCATACGGACGAACAGACGAACGGACGGACAAACATATATTTATTCAAAACTATAATATGTTTTTTTTTTTTACCTTTTTTTTGGAAGTCATGTATCAAAAGACTCGTACTAACTTGGGCTTTGAGTTGGTAAAATGTCACATAGTTCAAGAATTTTACTAATTATAAACAAGCTGATCTGTCCATCTGCCGACATTTAAATTTAATGATAAATTTAATTCACCGACCTATTGTTTCCACGGATAAAGTAGTTCAAAATTAATGAAAAAAAGCAAACAGATTTTTAATGTAAAAAATCAAGTGCTGAGCGATTGTTCCTTTGGGAGCTATATGATATAGTGTTCCGATTTTGACATTAATATTGAGTATAGAAATAGGCGTTTGCTTACTCCAATGTATGCACATAATATCAAAGTAGGCTGCGATTTAGTAGAAAGCAGTATTTGAATTGAATTGAAAATTGACATTGTAATTTCAAAATTTACCAAATACGGCTCGGACGAATTAAAAAAGCAATGCAAAGCATTTCCAAGTGATAAAGTATAGCCAGCGTATCACCGATCAATATTAAATTTGCCGGACTATTTAGAGCACTTGAGGGGTAAGTTTTGCCAAATGTAGAAGCGGACGTATGAATCCTGTTGTTGTCCTCCGGGTACATTTTAGGTCTAATCGTTACTAAACATTTTGCTATATTTGCTATCGGAAATTTACGTGTATTCTGCATGGAACGATTGTAAGATAATATGAGAACTTATATCCAAACTTGAAGTCTCTAGCTCTTATAGTCACTGAGTAACATGTGTTCATACGGACGAACAGACGAACGGACGGACAAACATATATTTATTCAAAACTATAATATGTTTTTTTTTTTTACCTTTTTTTTGGAAGTCATGTATCAAAAGACTCGTACTAACTTGGGCTTTGAGTTGGTAAAATGTCACATAGTTCAAGAATTTTACTAATTATAAACAAGCTGATTTGTCCATCTGCCGACATTTAAATTTAATGATAAATTTAATTCACCGACCTATTGTTTCCATGGATAAAGTAGTTCAAAATTAATGAAAAAAGCAAACAGATTTTTAATGCAAAAAATCAAGTGCTGAGCGATTGTTCCTATGGGAGCTATATGATATAGTGTTCCCGTTTTAACATTAATATTGAGTATAGAAATAGGCGTTTGCTTACTCCAATGTGTGCACATAATATCAAAGTAGGCTGCGATTTAGAAGAAAGCAGTATTTGAATTGAATTGAAAATTGACATTGTAATTTCAAAATTTACCAAATACGGCTCGGACGAATTAAAAAAGCAATGCAAAGCATTTCCAAGTGATAAAGTATAGCCAGCGTATCACCGATCAATATTAAATTTGCCGGACTATTTAGAGCACTTGAGGGGTAAGTTTTGCCAAATGTAGAAGCGGACGTATGAATCCTGTTGTTGTCCTCCGGGTACATTTTAGGTCTAATCGTTACTAAACATTTTGCTATATTTGCTATCGGAAATTTACGTGTATTCTGCATGGAACGATTGTAAGATAATATGAGAACTTATATCCAAACTTGAAGTCTCTAGCTCTTATAGTCACTGAGTAACATGTGTTCATACGGACGAACAGACGAACGGACGGACAAACATATATTTATTCAAAACTATAATATGTTTTTTTTTTTTACCTTTTTTTTGGAAGTCATGTATCAAAAGACTCGTACTAACTTGGGCTTTGAGTTGGTAAAATGTCACATAGTTCAAGAATTTTACTAATTATAAACAAGCTGATCTGTCCATCTGCCGACATTTAAATTTAATGATAAATTTAATTCACCGACCTATTGTTTCCATGGATAAAGTAGTTCAAAATTAATGAAAAAAAGCAAACAGATTTTTAATGTAAAAAATCAAGTGCTGAGCGATTGTTCCTATGGGAGCTATATGATATAGTGTTCCCGTTTTGACATTAATATTGAGTATAGAAATAGGCGTTTGCTTACTCCAATGTATGCACATAATATCAAAGTAGGCTGCGATTTAGTAGAAAGCAGTATTTGAATTGAATTGAAAATTGACATTGTAATTTCAAAATTTACCAAATACGGCTCGGACGAATTGAAAAAGCAATGCAAAGCATTTCCAAGTGATAAAGTATAGCCAGCGTATCACCGATCAACATTAAATTTGCCGGACTATTTAGAGCACTTGAGGGGTAAGTTTTGCCAAATGTCGGAGGCGGACGAATGAATCCTGCTGTTGTCCTCGGGGCACATTTTAGGTCTAATCGTAACTAAACATTTTGATTAAGCTAGGAGGAAGGGTGCGATGTGGTTTGGGCAGCCACAAAACACAAAAACCGCTAAACATTTAGCGGCGCTAAATGCAAACAGTTTAAATGTCATTTGTGGTGTTTGTCAAGTTGGGAGCAAATGTGGAAAATGGAAAATTTCAACGTGTTGGCTAAAATAAATTTTCGCGGCAAATCGCAAAGGGCAAACCGCCGAGACCGACACCCTCCAGCCTCGTTCCACGACATATTCCAGCAAACATTTGAAATGTTTCAATGGCGAAATTGGCAATCGACGCCGCAAATCGCATTTTAAGCCTAGCGTGCGATTAGTTTAATTGCCAGCGGCTAGGTGCGTGGCGGGCAGGGACGAAGTGAGGTGGGGATTGGCTACGGTAGGTACGGATGGGGCTTGGTGTTCTGGCGCAACAGGACAATGCATACATTTGCATAGCTCTGCGGCAATGTGCTCGATGTGTGCGCTCCCTTAATGCGAAAATAAGGATTAACCAATGAAATTTATAAATGCGCCAGGACGCCCAACAATGCAGCTCCAACTGCAACAGTTCAGCGTCCTGCAGCATGCCGTGTCCTGTGTATATGTGTGCTTGTGTGTGGGTGTGCGCGTAAATTGAGTGCATAAATTGGCCGCATCTCTGTCTGTGTCGCATCGCCCGACAGGGCAATCTATTTTGGATTAAATCAAATCGAAATAAACGATTTTTAATGGCCAGCACGCAGCTCCTGTTACTGCTCCTGCTCCAACTCCAATTCCCGCTTCCGTATGCCCTTCCTGATGCGCACGATGCGAGTCCGGCCACAGTGGCAAAAACGAGGTCATTAATTATTTCTTCAAAAGCAAAAGATAAGCCAGACCAGGCGACCGAACGACCGAGCAGCGACCCAGCCGGCAAATTAACCCCCTGAATTCGCATCCTTTTTGGCGTTTTGTGTCATTAGCTTAAAAACCGAAACCAAAAAGGACTCAGGACAATGGTCAGCATAGCCTTGGCCCCGGCCAACATACACACACACACACACACAATACACGCGTGTCCTAGGCAACTGTTGTTTTGTGAAACCAGCGGCATCAGCGTCGGCCGCATGTGCCACAAAGATTAATTAATCTTTAAGGACTCATTTGTGTCCCTGTTTTTGCTGCCGCCAGCTTCACTCATTAGGCATTTAGGCATTTAGACATTTGCATGTGCAGGCGACACCAACATGAATTTATGGCCAAGGACTCGCCCCTTGACACGCACCTCAACCCTCAGTCTCCGAAGCTGATTCCCGTTCTCAGCTCAGCTACTGGCATCTAATAATAGTTCAACATTGCAGTAGCAAAACCGACATTTTGTTTGAAAATATGTCGAGGCATAGAAAACGGCGCAAGTTAAATTTAAGTTTTAATCGCGGTTATTTTATATTCTAATCGAACTGAGAGCACGTTGAACGAGCCTTGGCCATGTTAGTTACTTTCTTTCCACCCTCGGCTGCTCATGTTCTCATGTATTTGTCAAGCTTTCACTTAATGGAAGTTCTCAGTCCAATTCATGGAACGCCGTTAGGCATTTATTTTGATTATCAATTGACATTCATTTCTATTTGTTGGCTTCGTACCGTAAGCCACATCATCATCTGCCTATCTTCATCAGCCTTATCATTATCAGCGCTATGGTTTTGTCGGGATTTCCGTGACCCCGTAAATGACCAGCAAAGCTTATGCCATATATAAAACTAAGCCAGAGTAAAGATTTTGCGACATTTCTGTGGCATGCCACATTAGAGGCCAACCGAATGCAACCATGACAACAGTGTTATGCCTTAAATAATTTCAGCTCACTTTCCCGCCTGTCTCTTCCATAACCAGCGACTCTCCTACCAATGAAGAAAAACTTTTGCGTCCTTTGTTTCATCAGTAAAATATTTATGGCTGATTATTTGCACAGGTTAATGTCGCATTCAACGTGTGTGTATGTGTGCATGTGTGTGTGTGTGTGTGCCTGTGTGTGACATCAAGTTGAGCACAAAAGTTATTCGTGTTATCCTTTGATGCCTGCACAGTGTTTTCCTCTAATTTATTAGCTGGCAAACGTGAATTATTGTCGTCTACAGTTTTCAACTCTTTGACATTGATTGGCAACTGGGAATTGTTATTGCTGGTGGGTAAAACACCAAAATTCTTACGATCCGAAAGTCTTTTCGTTGAATTGGAATGTCTTCATACATACATATATTCTTATTAACCTTTTGAATTATAGAAATATTTTACTCATTTACCAAATTCATATGTCTCTTCAAAGGATACGAATTAGCAATATTGTCTTATACTAGAAATGGTTGATTTATTAATGTTATGTTCTAAGCAGTTTACAGTTGACAATTTTTTAGATACTGTTTATTGTTCTATTTCAATTTTTCTTATACCAATATATATATATTGACAAATACTAAGCAATTCAATACATATCAATGGTGTCAAACAATAATCTTAGTCGGAACCATATGTTTACCGATTGAAATTCATAATCGAAACCTAAGCTAAAAGTTTTTTTTAAGAACCAGTTACCGGAACTGACATTATTAGTTCCGAGAAGAACGTATCGGAACTAAAATATCATAGCTGAGCGTCAACGCGACCGATCCCGTTTTGCTGTGGACTTGAAGTTTGTGTACACAACTTACTTTTGTCGTTTTTTTCTTTTCCGACTCTTCCTTTTTTCAAACTTGTGCAGTGTATCGTAACATATTGGTGAAGTACAGTATAAATTAAGGTAGCAATACGTAATCGAATACCATAAGACAGTTGGAACAAATAAAGGACTCATTACAACAATCGGAATCAGAACAGATATTCGTTTTGGTTTGACACCATACAATGGACCATTTAATATCTTGATTTCAAACATGTTTTCGGGGTGAATCTAGTCACAAATTATAATTCAGTTTTTCATTTTTATATAAAATATATATTTATACTTATATTTATTTTCTCAACTCGACGCAGATCTCAGTAGTTGGCTCTCAAAATTTCAAACAATTTTCCTCTCTTATAACATCTGGATTTAATTATATATATATATATATATATATATATATATATATATATAAAAGCAAGACATTTACAAGAGGGAGGAATAAACAATTGGATAACTTTGAGGTGAGTACATTGAACTCAAACGATCATGTTGGAAAATTGGGGAAAATTATGTTTGGTGGTGGTAGCTTATTCTTTCGTTGTTATTGGGGGGAATTTTTATGGCAAAAGTTTGGGCATAAAATACGGAAAGCTTAAGGATAATGAAGCGTAAGGTGGCTGGTAACTAAGACACTGAGGCACGAAAAGGAGTTGCACCGTTAAAATGATAAACGATGTGTGTGTGGGTGTATGCATGGCGTAGATGTTAACGCCTCAACACACACACGCTCACACAAACATACCAAAAATCGTAAGTTGTTGCGACAGATGTTGTCATAAATAAAAAGGTGGCAAACGGAAGCGGCAGCGGCAGCGGCAGCGGCAGCTGAAGACGCAGGCAAGCAACATGTAAATAAACACACACGCACGCTGATTTATGCATATGCGTGTGCGGGGCGGAAGGAGGAAGGAGGAAGGAGGGGAATGGTAGGCGTAGTCTGTTCAGGCCACATTAATGTCAAATCAGCCGCATAAATAGCATAAAACGCTCAATTTATTAAACGAAGCATACTCTCTTTTAGCGGGGAGGGACATTTGTCCACGGGGCGTATTCGCGACAAGTGTATTCAGTTGGTTATAAATGTTGCAATCCTGTGGGCCAACGTCAATGCCAATGCCATTGCCAAATGCTCGTGCCATTGTGTATGAATTGGCTCATTGCATATTTAAGCGAGCGCCACAATCGACGCCTTTCATGTGGCGCAGGCGAATCCTTTTTTGCGCAGGATTTGAACTCGTTTATTATGCGCATCGAGTGGCAATTGTTCACAATTCTAAAATACCAACAACAACAACCACAGGCCCATTGCCAAACAGACAATTGGCAATGGCTTGGGATGTCGTCATCAATCGATGGTTGGGCGCTTTTGCAAGAAAGAGGAGAGAGAGAGAGAGAGAGAGAGAGAGAGAGAGAGAAAGAGGGACATCAGGCAAAAGCAATCAAAGCAGTGTTATATATATATCCCAGCCGAGAAAGACTTATAAAAATTGTAAAACGTTTTGTGTGTGTGTTTGTTTGAAGCGTTGAGTCGACTAAGCAAATACTCAATACGAGTGCGCTTAGGGTGGGCATCGGATGGCCGATTAACCTTAATGTCAAATTCTTTAACTTTAGACCTGATATAGGCTATATGAAATAGGTAATTGATATGAGCAAAAATATTATTATTTTGTAAATATCTTTGGATCGTTCAATAGTACTAGTACTAGATTTCTATAATGTCTCTTCCTATATATACATAGACAAGCTTGTTTACATTATATATATATATATATCTTTTTTGGTTTTATTAAATATGGTTTAATGCAGTTTAATATCCAGTGCGTGCTTCCCCTTCTATTTCGTTAACTTGTACAAATGTCAAAATTGTTATGTATATCGTTCGAGATGAAGAAGATTCACTGTTTTACAGAGTATTTCACATTCAGATATACATATGGTATACATATGATATATATATGGTTTTGCTTGTTTCGGCCATTGTTTTGCAATTGCGCTGAAGTCGCGACGTGCTGAACTCCAAAGCTGCATGTGTGTGAGTTCGTGTGTGTATAGATATACATATATGCGAGTGTAGGTGTCAAGGGTATTGTCCTTACCAAGGCAATCTTTCCATCCTGCCATTCTGCCATCCTCCAATCCTCCAATCTTGCTATCCAGCTTTCCTGCCATTCGCCGTCTCACGAACATGAGCGCTCGTTAAACGGATGAGTTAAAAGTCAAAAGCCCTAAAGGATTTTATTTGAATTGCGGTCTGTGCCAGCGTTCGACGTTTGGTCCCGCGCCCTCACCCGCACCGTTGCCCCACACCATTCAATCCCCAGCCCAGCGACCTTGTTGTGTGCCATGTTTTATTTAAAGTTTATCTACGCTGCCTTTTTTCCACTTCCTCAACCACTTGCCGCTAATTTCGCGCCAAGGCTGCGGCAAAAAATATGCGCAGCATAAAATGTGGAAAAATATTTTGGCGCAAGACAAAAAACCACAGCAACATTCACACAAAAAAAGGGTTTTTTGTATCCTTTGGCTCTTGTTGTATTCGTCGGCACGTCGCAATTCAAAGCCGTGTTGAAAAATATTTGAAATAATTGCAAAAAATGTTGTCGGCCCTTTGGATGAGAGATTTTTATGCGTAGCGCCAGCGTCTTCTAAAGCACCATAAAAATGCCGGCTTTGGTATACGGTTGAGGGAGCTGGTGTCCTTCAATATGCCAGGCACGTTTGGTGCAGTTGAAAGCTTTTTAAACTGGAACAGACACGATTTACATTGCACAAAACCAAGACATTTATGAACAGGCTAGTAATACGAGTTCCAACTATTGCTGGGTCTACCGACCCTTTTGTCATAATTTAGACAATCTTGGGAGTTTTAAAGATTCTAGCTTTAAGTGTAAAATGTTGGTAAATAATATACATATCAGCCTATACATTTTCCAGAGACCTGCAAATTTGAAGTTGACGATTTTGTACTACCTGGATTTACAGATACGGATCGACGACCTTAACTTTTCATTCAGTGTAGGTTCTCATTCAGACACAGATATACAATATGTCTGACGACTCTAGAGCCACATCCGAAAACTCGGCACTGGGACCCAATGATTATTGGAGCGACATGGCTCGACAAGGTGCTGCACCTGAGCCACAGCTGGTACTGCCCGCCCGAGAGTTTTGGCAAGACGTGGTACAGCAGCGCCCAAATCAACAGCTGCCATTGCAGCAGCAGGAGCAGCTACAGCAACAACAGCAACAAAAACAACAGCAACAACAACAACAAATGCAGCAGCACCAACAACAGCAACAACAACAGCAGGAACAACAGCAACAACAACAGCAACAACAAGAACAAATGCAGCAGCAACAACAACAGCAACAACTTCAACAACTGCACGAACAACTGCATCAGCAGCAACAGCTGCATCAGCAGCAACTTCAGCATCAAGAGCAGCAACTGCTACAACTTCAGCATCAGCACCAAGGTCAACAGGAGCAATTGCGACAACAACAGCAAATACAACTGTATCAGCAACAACAACTGCAGCAACAACAATTGCTGCACCAACAACTGCTGCAGCTTCATCAGGAACAGATGCATCATCATCAAAATGAGCAGCAATTACTGCAGCAACAACTGTATCATCAACAGCAACTGCAGCATAATCACCAACATCAGCTGGAGCAATTGCAGCAGCAGGAGCAACAGCGACAACAACAGCAGCAAGAGTTGCATCAGCAGCAGATGAAGGATCAAGAGCAGCAACATCACCTTCAGCAGCAGCACCAAGGTCAACAGGAGAAATTGGAAGAACAACAGCAACTACAGCAACAAGTGCAGCCGCATCAACTGCAACAGCTTCACCAGCAGCAGATGCATTATCAACAAAATGAGCAGCAATTACAGCAGCAACAACTGCACCAGCAGCGGCAACTGCAGCAGGAGCACCCACGTCAACAGGAGCAATTGACGCAGCAGGAGCAAGAGCAACAACAACATCAACAACAGCAGCAGCAACTTCATCGGCAGCAGTTGCAGCAGCTTTACCAGCTCAAAATGCTTCACCATCATCAGCAGCAACTGCAGCAGCAGCAATTGCATCAGCAGCAATTGCATCAGCAGCAACTGCATCAGCAGCAGCTTCAGCACCAGCAATTGCATCAGTATTATCATCATCAGCAGCAGAAAGAGCAGCAGAAACAACAACAGGAGCAGGAACAGCAGCAGCAACAACAACAGCAAGTCCTTTGGCAGTCCGTACTTGACTTGGAACAGCAGGGTGCTGCTGTTCGCCCACAAAAACATACGGAAATGGCGCTGCAGGGAATGGAGTCGACACAGATGGAGTCGACAACACAAGAAGATTGGTGTGAAAGAGAACAGCCTACCGATGCGATCACACGGCAACCTTGTATCACACAGCCAACAGTAAACTGGCTTCCACTTAATGAATGGCCAGAATTGAGGCATAAATCTAAATCTTCACGCAGTAAATGCTGCCCTAAAGTGCAGCAAAATAGTGCTGTAGCTGCACCAACGAAATCCGGGAAATCTATGCCCGATAAGTGGCCCGAATTGTGGCCAAAAAAGGCAGGAAACCCCAATACGACACAGCCAACAGAATGGCCAGAATTGACGCAACGAGTTGCACAAAAGTCACCGTCTCCTACGGTACTGTCGCAGAATGATTGGTATAGACAATTTGAAGAAAAAGCCAAAAGTGTACCACAGAGCGAATGTGTTCCAGAAGTGCAACCAACTATTATTGCAGTTGCACCACCGGATCCCGGAAAATGTATGCAAGCTTCAGCGTCTGTACATCAGGTGCCACCGATTCCCAAAAGCTGGCCAAAAGAGGGACAAAATCTGATTACGCCACAGCCGACAACTGGGGGAGTGATGCATCATCAAAGCTGTCCAAGGATTGAACAGAAGCCTTGTGTGGTTTTATCACAATCGCAAATGCAGCGAGTGGTGCCACCTCCAGCCAAACGGTGTGCAAAGTCTACTGAAGTTTCACCACTCCCGTCAGCACATACCGTACCAGCATACCATCAATTAAGTCCGGACACCAAAGATGAAGTCTTGGCTTCTTCATTCGCGGAAACGAGAAAGCAGACACAGGGAGAAGAGCCACGGCGAGAATGGTGGCAGGCGGAGGCCTTCATACCGCAACAGAGACATCCGCCACGCAGTCCTTACCCTAGAGTCGACTGGACACCGTATTCCTATGGTTCGTTATCAACGCTGCCAGAAGCTACATCAAATATGCCACCTTCAGTGGATAATCGAAAAGAAGAGGTGCTGGCCTTTGTCGTCCCAATAATGCCAACACCAATAAGTAGCTCCGACATGTCGTCAGAAGGTACTGAGGCAGAGTTTCCATCGTTTGAGGATTTTGTCCAACAAGTGGCCGATTGCGGCCTGTCAAGCTCGGAATATCTTGGCACATTGAGAAATCTTTTGTTACGTGCCCATAATCTAATGCTGCCCTTGCTGTGCGGCCGTTTTGCCAAAATGAGCCAAGCCCAGATGGCTGCCTACACCACTGCCATTCTGGAAGTAACATCGCTGCATCCGAGTCTATTTTTGCCATCGGTAAGCGTTGTGTTTGCAATGATAATCTCTTCATTTAATGACTCTCTCTTTCTCTTGTTCCGTCTCGCACAGAATGTGTCGTCCAGCCATCCGCAGAGTTTGACTCCTGAGGATCTGATGCGTATCCATGTCAGTATGTACGGAGGTTCAGGTTTGTCGACGTTACCTCCAAATCCACAGCCAGAACCCTCACCACCGCTTCTGATCAATGTCGGCACACAGACCGACTACGCATGCTTGTTCTTTTACAGACCCACGGGTGAGTAACTCGATATTATACACAACAAAATAATTCCTTTTTTAAAGTGTTGTATACTCGGGTGATAATATTGATAGTTTTGGCTTTTATTTTCAGAACCCAATCATCCACAGTCAACGTATTTTTGTACCTCGAGTACCGAATCCTCGCAACAGTCGGAACAATCTGAACAATATGAATGTTGGGAACAGTCGGCTGAGTCGCTCGAGCAACATATACAATTCCAGCCGTATCGGCAAGAGCATCCGAGTAGCTTATCTTCCAGCCTAGAGGGGAGCTTTGCCACACACCATACGGACGAGCAGATATACGGAAGCCAGTTTAGCTTTTTCAGCTCGTACCCCAACACAAATCTCAGTTCCTGGGTCAACAGCAGCAGCAACAATAAAATCAACATTAATGAACGGAGTGACCTAAATCCGGATAGTGAATATGAATATGATCAAAATATCGATAGCGAATCAATGTCTCAGTTCACACAAAACTGTGAGAACGGCAATGGAGACTCTCCGATAGGAATTCGGAAGAGAAACCCCTTTTTGACGCCGACTGGCCTGGTGATGCCCTCAATGCCCAATATATACTTTCCGCAAAGCAGCAGATCCCTTTTCATCTTTAATATGAATGATGACGACAATCCAAACACGCATTATGCAGAGCTATTGCCCAACATTAATATTGGTTTGAATATGTTAAGTTTTCTAGAACGCAAACGGAAATCCTATCTCATGCGCAATGTCCGTACCAAGTCCACCGATATGACGGGAAATGGCTCTCAGATGATGCCAGAAATGGATTCAACGAATTCAGATGTTTCACCACACTCGTCTTCCCACGCGAATCCAACCTATCTTTTCACGCCTTACAACTTGCATAAGAGTATGAACTCGAATGACAGCTCATTGGATGGTCATCTAATGATGACTCCCATAGTGGATATGACCAACAATAATTTAGATCATATAAATAGCTCTAGCATCAATGAAGCCAATATAAATAACGATCACTGCAAAGATACTTACACAAATTATGATCTAACAGATAGTGAATGTGAATCAATTGACAAGCTCACATCTCCAGACGAAACTTCAGGAATTTAAATCAATAACTCGTATACACTCCTTAATAGTATTTCGCTTACACCATCAACACATGCCGTTCAATTTCAATTATTAGATAGAGGAAGACTTCTTTAAACATTTTGAACTCAGCTTACATAAGTATTTATTATGTACAAACTACACTTATTTGTTATTTCTAGAAAAAGGAAAAACACATTGCATCAATCTTTGGCAATCAGCATCATCAACAACAAAATAATTATATTTCCACTTATAAAAATATGTTTTTCAGCATAAGTTTACTCTCCACAATATATCCATGTTGCTTACACCTCCACCCACATCCTCTACACACACACACACACACACACACACACACACACACACACACACACACACACACAAACACACACATACACACACACATACACAAACACACACATACACAAACACACACACACACACACATAAAATAAAAAATATAGAAAATAAAATATTGTATCATATTTGATTCCACGGTTGGCCGAGAACTAGCCACCAGGTAAAAGCGCATCATAGACATCAACCCCCAGTTTCAGATCCCATATAATATCGTTTTTATATTCATATACCGATGAGTAAATTTCAAATCGGTGCATTAAGCTTACATTTTTTAAGTTACATTTCACGCGAAACGAAACGAAACGAAACGAAAAGCGTAACAAAACTTGGCAATTTCTGGCCTTTGCCCAAGTGCCCAGAACTGTGCAACATGAAACTCAAGCTGCAAGGGTGAATGAATGGATCTGGGGAGTTGTGTGCGCAATTGTGAACCCTTTGAACTCGCAACGTGTGCGCTGCAATGTAAAGTTAAACGCCTTCAAGCTGAAATAATCGTGCTAATCTTTTACGCTGCTTGCATTTTAAAGCACTCCCATTTTTTTCTACTTGTGACTCCATTTGCTAGGGACGGGGAATGGGCTAGCCAGTTTACATTTTGCATGCATGCATGCATGCGCTTTCCCTCCTTCCACTATGCTTCCTTACAATTATAATTAAATGCGTCGGGCAAAACAAATAAAAATATTTGCAGGTAAATAATTTAAAAGCAAATAAAAATTGCATTTTAATCAGTTTGAAATCAGACGAAATATTTTTAAATAGCTACAATCAGGCGCATATAATTGGTTAATGTTGAACTGTTCTTTATTAAATTTAGCTAATATATTAATTAATACTATTTTTTATTACAAATAACTTACTCATATTGATATAAAACAAATTTATTTTGTTAATTGCCAAATTTGAAATATTTTTCATTTGTTATATTTAAGTATGCAATGATATAATTTCCCCGTATGAATTACAATTATATTTAATTTTACTGTCTGAATTTGTTATTGATTTGAAGAAATGTCATAAACACCAGAAATAATATACATATTTGTATATATATTTAGTTCCAAATCGTCGTATGGCAATCAAAAAGTGTTCTAAATTGTGTGTGGCTTTATCAGAGCTTTACCGTGGTGTTCATTTTTTAAAATTTATTTGTTTAAAAAAGATTTTTTTTGAGTGCTCTTATATTACTTACTACCACTACATTCAAAAATATTCTTTTATTGAGGTCCATAGTTTAACCAGAAAATTAACGCCTGTATGAACAAACGTGAAACGCATTGAATGCAACCGCATTGCTGCATTTTTAATCTACAATTAACCGCAACTGTTTGGCCCTGCGGCGGGTGTGAGTAGCTTGTGGAGTTGTGGAGCACAAAGTCCCAGGTCCAATATCAATATTGATTCTATTAATTATAAAAACATTAAGTGCCAGCCAACAAATGTAATTAAACGCATTAAACAATTGCAATGTGCGAGTAATGGCGTTTAAATGCAATTCGGACAGCGATTCTGGTGTCCTGCTGCTGCTGCTACTGTTTCTGGTGGTTCGAGTTCAGGTTCGGGTCTCCGGGTTCAGGCCACGTTGCTGATGCGCGTCGATAAGCACGTTTTCAATTCGCATTTGCAGGTGGAATGCAGTCGGCACAAAGGTGGATCAACGGGGTGTGCGTTCTAAGGGAAGGGGCGTTTTTGGGGCTCCATTGCTGGATTTGTGGACGGGTTGGAGGATTGTCGCACATTAATGACGAAATTATTGTTTCAATTGCTTTCAACCGTTGTCAATGCAAATTTTATGCAAATATTTTTCGGTGGCATCGGACTCTTAAATGCCATTATGGCCAATAAGTCAATAATTATTGCATGCATGTTGTTGTTGTTGTTGATGCTCGCTTCAACCACGTTTTGTTGTAGCTATTATTGACCAGAGTCGAAGCCCCCGCAGCGCACAATATGGCCAATTCCCCAAATAGGCGTTAATTACTTTTATCTGCGCATTGTCACACACTACAAAAACAGCAACAACAGCAACAACAGCAACAATAATAACAACAACAGTACCAGCAACGACTGTCCATATTTGCTCGCTTTTGGTCAAATGTATTTATTAATTAGTATTTTTTTTGCAGTTTACTTTGCTTTTGCGCATAAATCAATTTCTCCGCAGTATTTAGAGATTTTTATTTAAATTTATTAGATAATATTTTTATAACAATAAGCCAATATATAATAAATTGATAAAGTCTTGAAAATACCCTCTACTAATAATACCAAATACTAAGTAAGAATACTAAATCGAATGTAGATTTTAGAATTTTTAACACACAAAAGTGCATACTGAATGTTATTGGTAAAAACAACATTTTCCTTCCGATACATTCATAATATGTGCAAATAATCTTGATTCATTTCACAATATTTCAATAACCAATTACGGATTGATATCAATATGAAATCAGAAAATTTGTGTTGCTAATAGGAAAAAAACAAAATAGCAAAGATACTGCATACTGTATAAAATAATCTCAAGTTCTACATTTATGTATCGTTAATTTCAATATGGAGCATTAAAATCATTTATGATATGCTGAAAAGTAGGCAATGCTCATTTGAATGTAGTCAACCAACGCCAGCTGTTGTCCAGGAGAGCCACACAGACTGCTCAGGACTATCCTCAATAGCTGCTTCTGTTGCTGCTGCCCTCCCCTTCCAAATTAAGTGCTCGTCTCGTTCAGCTTTGGGGTCGTATAATATAATTAATGCTATGAATTACTTGAGCTCCGTACTAAGCCAAACTCAGCGGGCACACAAGCACCCAATCCAAGAGTTTGGCGTCAAATGGGGACAGCGAGGGTCAGCAGTGTGGATGCCTGTTATTGTTGTTGATTTTGCTGGGGATATTCCAACACGTTGCTGCTTGGTCGGACAGCCACATGCACTTAATTGCTTTATGAGGCGGTCAGTTACTTGTTATGGACTTCAGTTTGATTTTGCGTGAATGCCAAAGGAGCAAGCGGAGGAAGGTTTGTGGGTCGTATGTGTATGTGTGTGTTGGGCTAAATGAGACATTGGGGATCAATTATTTAGTCGGCGCATTGCCGCAAGCCAGAGACGGAAGGCCGTTGAACCGACCGCATCCTCTTCTCACCATTTCCCGATCAATGCAGATTTAGCAGCTGATGCGAAAGTTTTTTAATCATGCTGATGGCATCATCAACATCATTATGTTCTGTTATGATGCTGATGAGTATGGCGATGATTAGGATGATGCAGGTGCGGATGCGGATGCGGATGTAAGAGTCACGTCGCAAGTGCGCCAATTTTTTATGCCAGTTTACTGCACTTTCTCAGCAAGGTGCGAAAATCAAAAAATAAGTAGGAATACGAAAACAATAGCACAAGAACAGGCGTAAGTACACGATTTCGAGATACTCTGTTTGTTGTGTGGCCGGAGTAGGAATAAATCCTGTTGGTTGTATATTTTTACTATTTTCCTCAACAAATATGTAAGAATATGCTAGACAAATTGCAAGAAAAAAAAAAACGGTAGCCTATTTAAATGTACTACAATATACCGAAAAAGACAAGAAATATATTTCTAATAGTTCATTATTCTACTTATCTAGTACATCTCTTTCTGCTTTGACAACAGAGAACAGAGTAGACAACGAAATGAAGCTAAACTCAAATCGAAAACTTCGCAGTCCCACAGCAAGTACAACTTTCAGTTGAAGTTCAAGCTGTAATGGCTTTTTGTTTGCAACACCACCACCAACAACACCATCTGCCCTCCTCACTTCTTCCCTCTGGGGGAGAAGAAAGGAAGGTGATACCATGACAATGTGTTTTATATATACATATATATTTTTTTTTCATTTTTATTGGCCAAGACTGAAACTATTTTGTTGCCTTTATGTTTGGTATGTACTTGTAAGAATTGTGGAATGTTTCGTTCTGGAATATCAGGAGTGGGTGCTGTGCAATTGGAAGCACTTAACATCCATGGCAATAGATTGAAAGTGTGTTTTGTTATGGACTGACCAGTGTCCAGGACAACGTTAGAAGCATGATTATACGTATATTAAACATTTTTGCACATCATTTGATTTCATTTGGGGTAATCATGCGTTTTTAACTATCACTATGGTGCCCTGGCAATATACATTACAATTCTTAAAGTGAGAAAAGGACCCCAAGGCAATTGCCACTCGTACATGTACATTTTTGGCAGGCGTCTCAGGCAATTATAAACTGTATGTGGTACATGATATTTCCATTTTGGCACTTAAGTCAGCCAAAGTCAATTATAATCAACGCCTGGCCGACTTACGCCGAAAAGCCCTGTCACTGAGAGGACTAAGACAATTGTCGAGCCGTGTTGCGAGTCTCTCAACGCCAGCTGCCGTCACGCAAAAAGGATTAAAAAGCATTCACATGCTATGTATCCTTATATATGGATATACACACACACACACACACACACACGCACCCACACTCACGCGCAGATTTGTGTGTGTGCGTTAACTTATGCAAAAGTGTTTTAAGACTTTAGCTGATTGGCAACACACAGTGGGTCCAAGCAGTTTGCCCTTTGTATAAAGTTGTCTGGGCTCATAGCAAGGTAAAAACACTTTTGCCGTTGGCAATTCGAAAAGTAAACTGGCTTAAAGTTGCGCCTCAAATATGTTGGCTTTTGTGCAAAGTTAGTCTAGAATTGAAAACTTGTATTATAAATATTTATCATAGCATATCTGTTTAAATACAGGAAACCTCTTTGCAATTCATGCGCTCCAAGGGGAATCACGACTGTTGCTAAGGATTAAAGCAAGCCTTTTCCAATATTTTACAATATTCTGCTTACACTCAGTAACAAACAATTGCTGACTTATTCTGCAAATTCCAAGTACAATTTACTCTGTAATATTTCTCAAGATGGAGAAATCATTCGTTATTTACAAATTGAATTGAATTGCAGAAATTATAACTATAAAAAAATAGTTACGCCAAATAACATTGTTCAGTATTCAAAAAATATGTAGCTATAATAAAAATTTGTATCTGTGCGAACAATCTTTCTTATATTATCCCAAAATAATCTTAAATTTATGAACTCGGGGATTACACAAAACAAAAATACCTTAGGACAACGTTCTTAAACGATTTGAGTTGAAAATGCACTATTTTCTAAAAATTAGAACTTTTATTGATTTTGTGTTGGAAGTGTTAGGAATACTGATCTCAACATTCCGGTTTAAGATGACACAAATGGTTCAGCTGCAAAGAGTTTGTCGAGCTGCCGGTGATATTCCATGTGCGTTTATTACCTGTTATAAATTCAGCATATGAAGAGCTGGCCGTCTTTTTGGTTGGTCGGGCAAACAATTTTCAGCCTCAATTACAATGCTAGCAAACATAAAGGGACAGCCGCAGTCGGATAATACTGAGTGGCCACAAAACTTAATTGCTTTACTCTGTGCCCAAAAAACCACTGTCTGATTCTTAATGCCACTACGGACTGGTTGCTGCCTCGGCTGCTCTGCTCTTATCGCGGCGAGCCCCAAAAATAACCGTCAACATCGTCAACGGGCGTCGAGTTGCAACTGTTTTTGGTTTCTGTTCCTCTTTTAGTTTCACATTCAGTTGCTGCTTCTGTCTCTGCAACGCAAATTATATGCAAACGAGCTTAATATCCGGCCAAACAGACGCACATTCAGTCACAGTCAGAAGCCTCCCCTCCAGCTTTACCGGCCCTCACCGCATGCTGCTACTAGAGTGTGACTTGCTCATAACTCTTACCCACTGCCCACAGGGACGCAACTTATTTGTAAGAGACAGAAACTTTGAAGGAGCAACTGATATCGACTGCGACTTTGTTTTTGAATAGCGTGTCGACTTAAAAAGTAAAGCGGATGAATAGTCAACCAGTTGAAAGCTATTGCCAATATCAAAATAATTCTCAATTTTCTAATGAATCTATTAATTGAACAGCATACAGTAAATTTAATCTAACTGTGCGCTTACTCAACATTTTGTAGTATACTAAGCAACAAGAATAAATCAAAATCAATACAATACAAAAAAAGAAGACAATTACTGCAAAATTTTGTTTGATCGAAATGTTTTTCAAGTTCGCGGTTGTAATTAATAAGCTCGTTGTACTAGTGAATTGCATATCTATTACCAGAATGGTTTATATCATGGTTTGCGTGCTACATACCAAAAAGAAAAGAGTATTGCAGAGCTGCTGGATAACTGCCTATACATACATACATAAATTGTCGAAAGACCTCATTTCTAGTTAGCAATTCAATGTATTATACAAATAATACTAATAATAATATTTACATTTGAGTACATGTACAGAGGACATTAGCTTATATTTGCAAACAGGGTATCGCCAAGTGGAGCACAGGCAACTTCAGTATATTTACTCGTTGGCAATTGCCATATTATATCAAGTTTCAGCACAAATAACTCAACTTGCGCTCACACAACTCCCTTCCTTTGCGATAGCTCCAGCCCGTGATTGCGGCATGCAACTGCGTAAGAGTATGTGTGCGTGTGTGTGTGTGTGTGTGGCAAACCGCCGCCTGATAATTTCTCTGCACTCGACTGATAACAACATTTAATTTAATGCCCGAGGTCAGCAATATTCCATTTATTATTGGATTAAATTCGGCAGTAAAGTTTCTGCCCAGGCTGCCCAGGCATCCCTGGCTGTGGAGGAGAGTGGTGGGAGTTGGTGAAGGGTAAGTGAACCGAGAGTCGTCCACTATCTGGAGTTGGGATAAGCGGCGACTGTCCTTTGTCCAGGATATAAATTGTGTGCTTGGCTTTTTTTTACAACTTGTTGTTGTCGTTGCAAAAACACACAAACATACATGCATACATATATTTATTTATGTGGCACGCCCACAGCCGGGCACACTTGTCGCACTTGTCGTCGTCGTCGACGTCGACGTCGACGTGAACGACACTGTCCTAGCCATGTCCTGGCTGCTGCTGCTGCTGTTGTTGCAGCTACTGCTGGTGCTCGCATGTCCCTCGCCCAGTCCCAGTGACTAGACGACAGGAAATGTATTTCACATTTTTTATGTGTCGCTTTTTTCTGCGTACCCCATGAAATTTGCATGAGCCGCAACCTGGCAAAGGATCTGGCCTGGACGTTGTTGATGTTCCTGCAGCCCGCCTGCCTGCTTGCCAGCCTGCCTGCTTGCCAGCCTGCCATACAAACTGATGGGATAAATGGGCCAGAGTAGGGGCGAGGGGATGAGGGAATGACAAAATGCCCATAAGGGATTAGCTGGAAATCGCAACCACGTCGCTGGACAACGTTGTTGTTGTTATTGCTGATGTTGCTGTGGCTGCTGTCACCCGTCCTGTCAGAATTTGTTGCAAAACTCATTTAAGCCAAGTTATGCGCAGTATGTAAATTGTTTTGGCAGCACCGATTTGATGTGTTCTTCTTTTTTCTTTTTATTTTTAAATGAAACTTAATTGTTTTAGATGCAAAGTCATCATCATCATCAGCAGTACGATGCAATAACGAGCAGGTGGAGGCGGTAGTGCTATTGGGTGGGGGAGGGTGCGAGGAAGGTTTAACAGTCAAAACAAACAAATGTGGCGGAAGGAAGTATCTCACTCGAATTTCAGTGAGGCATGAAGCCCACATACACATACACAGAGAAACACACACATCGAATGAATTTATGCATGAAATTGTCGACGCCCGCGTCCTGTACTCGGGATGCCTGTGGCCTATCGAAAGGAAATTGAAACAAAACCTCATTGGAAATACACACACACACACACACACTCTTGATGCAGTCAGACAGGCGCACAGATTCCGCTTCCGTGCAAAATTCTCACTCGCTGCCAAAACATTTTCACCAGCTGATAACTATTACAGTGTGTGTGTCTCTCTGTGTGTATCTGATGGTGTGTGTGTATGTCATGTGTGTCCTGTCTGCTCGGCTCTACTCCAATATGCCATGCGGGTACCAGAATTGTGTCTGCTACTCTCCAACTCCTTAGCAAATGCCTTTCACTTTGCAAACAACTCAATCATCAGCAACTTCAGCTGCAAAAAACTATTTGAAAACACTCATAAAGCTATCGTCTATCATCAGATAAAGCATTAACAGCCAAACAAAAGTAAAAATAATTAAACATGTAACTCATAAAGCGCCGGAAGGCACAAACTGAATACAAGTCCAAAATGTCTTCTAAAAACCATAAGGGATCACAGCAATAACTTGGAAACGGAAATTGAGTGTGTGGATTGGATGGAATATAGAATTATGTCATATAATTTATCATGAGTGCTGAGAATATATATCTTATATGACTTTTGGTCTGCCGAACTCTGTAGTTCATTGATTATTGAATTTTGTAATTATTTGAAGCTCTAATAAAAATTATTTCATGTTGTTTAATGTTTCTACAATAATTTTTGCGAATATTTAAATTTTTTATTTTTACCTACTTTGTATTTCTGTCGAATTGCTATAAATAATTAAAAAAGAAGTTTACTCATTTGTTTAATTATTCTCTTGCTAAAGTAGATCAGCTTATAAAAATCGTAGAAAACCAATTATATAATTGATTTTCAATTAAGACAGAGCTTAAAAAAAACAAAGTTTCTAGAAAAGGCTACAATTTTGAAGAAATTTGCAGTGTAAAACTTACATCAAACATTTTAACAAATATAATATAATTATAAATTGCTTGTCATACATTCGTTACAGTTCTTAAAATACATAAAAGTGATTTGAATGTGCATAATAAAGTTATTTACGAGCCAAGCTTTGAGTCGATGCTAAACTGCAAGCTGCTGCACAAAGTGGTCTATAGATGCACATACCATGAAAGCCGAGAGGTACCAACTTGTGTGCAACAAATTAGTTACAGTTGACTGGGCTCGACAGCTTCGGGCCCAATTCAAAGGGCCCCAAACAAACACCCGCACATTCAAAGTCTATTCAAGCAAGTCGCATTAAGGCTCATTTGTTTTGTCAGCTGCACGCACATACAGGCACACACACACACACACACCCAATGTGGTCTGCAACTAAAAATGTTGTGCCAAGCATAAGAAATCACAAGAGACAAAAGCCAATAAAGCAAATGGAAACTTTCAAAGATACGAACTAGCCGGATAGTGGTTTAATAGTATATTTCGTATTCTTTGTATGGCTTCGAAATTCTTAAATTTCATTAAAATAGATAATTGAAAATTGACTTATGACTTTGTTGGCAGCCCTTATTATTTCCAAATTTAGGCTTTAAAATACAACTTACAACTATGGATAAATCGAAGGACCGAAGCTTCCAACTTACGGCACATAAACACAGATTGACTGGTAATTTTGTATACTCTGCTGCGAACCAAAGTCTTAAGCCAATCGGACGTATATTCAACACTCACATATATAACATTGATGCCACAGTCTTTCAGCCATATATATAAATGGTAATTTTGGTAGTCCTTATACTTATTGTGAACGCTGAGCAATTAAAAATATACATGAATTTACACGATTAATTATTTTCGTTTATTCTGCATAGTTAATTCGTAAAAAGTAATTTGATAAAAATGTACTTAATTGAGCTCTTTCTTTGCAATTATAAAACCTTAGCAGATACGCTTCCTTTAAGTCAAAAGAGCTTATGCTCAAACCCACGTGTTTCAGCCGGTTTTTGTTTTGGGGCACATATTTGGCTGCTGCTGCTTTTGCTGCGAGTATTTGCTGTACGTGGTCTACTGATAAAATCATCAGCACATACTCTCTCGTACACACACATACATATAACCACACACACGGAATGCCTTTTTAGCAGCTGACGTTACCCATTTCACAGAATCCTTGCAGCTTCTTTGGCCAAAAACTTTTCTTAACAAAAGTCTCAAATTTGTTCCAATGCAAAACTGTCCTTTGGCTGGGCGCTTATCAACAATTGCCCAAGTGGAAGCCCAAGTATAGTTTTAAGCTGCTTAACAGCTTCTTTGCGTGTGCACTCAGAGAAAAAACCCGAAGTTTGCAATTAAGAAATCGCAGTCCTTTTTAGAGAAGTAAATCTTCAGTACTTTGACTTTTTCGATATATGTTTTTTTTTTTTTTAAGATTGACATTTTCTAATAATTGGAAGTATATAGGTAATTTTTAGGATTCTTCAGCAAAGGCAAACAATGAATTTTTAATATTTCAAAAGATATAAATAAGGACCGAAAAATACGTCTACTTTTCAGAGCCATATTCTAAATTCTACGAGGCGTACTTTTTCTTGAAGTGCAGGACCACCACCACTACTATCAGGAGCACCACCCGTTTGGCTTGTGGACGGTGGCAACTTGATTTAGTGCTCTCTGACCTGAGTTTATATATAAACAGCGGCGTCTTGTGTTACCCCGTTCGGGAGCCACAAAAGTTTCTGTGCGCCGCCCCGAGTAAAGACATAAATGGGATTATGATCTTATCACGTCCAAGGAGCAGAAGCAGCAGCAACAGCAACAGAAGAAGCAACGTTACTTGGCGGCCAGA
Organism: Drosophila macrothrix; assembly: GCA_035042055.1. Lineage (NCBI taxonomy): Eukaryota > Metazoa > Arthropoda > Insecta > Diptera > Drosophilidae > Drosophila > Drosophila macrothrix. Next base: position 24,917,884 of record JAWNLX010000587.1, read on the forward strand.
CATATTGGTACATTATAATAACACCTTCTGTTGGCCAACTTAAAGCTAGGCAATGGACAGTCGAGATGTGGGTTGAAGGAGAAGGCACGGAGACAAGGACAGCAGAGGGGGCTGCTGCTTAGACAAACAAGTTTGCGGCGCAGCTTTGTCAAAGATTTATTTCTTGAGGTTTAGCGACGGCTGCTGGCCAGAAAATTCCCCCCACCCCAAACAACTTAATATGGAAAATTTGCAAGTACGAGTCTATTTGCCAAGGAGGCGACGCGACGTTGAAAACTTTCCAGCTATAGCAGACGGGGTTGCAGGGGGCTGCGGGGCGGCAATCTTTAATTAAGAGCGGATTAGTTGGACATGGGTTCGATTGGCAGACGCAGTCGAACCTCCTCTGCCTTCCAATCTGCCAATGTGTTTTTGGGTCTCCGTCTCAGTCTCAGTTCACATTCACTTCAATTTATACTTTTAAACTGCTGTTCTCTTTCTTGCTGTGGTGAATCTTTGCTCTTTTTTGGTTTTGCTGTGATTCGCATCTGTGGTTGAGCAACCACCAGCCAGCAGCTGGCTTCATTAGTTTCTCTCCCCTTCCATTCGGAACCGGCACTTTTAACGGCATTTTGTGGCAGACTTTTTGAGTGCTCCATTAAAATTTAATGCGTGTAAGAGATCAGCAGAGGCAGGCTACATCTACTCTAGTTGCGCTCCTTAGATTAGCTGTCAAAAGTTGTTCAATTTAATTTCACGCCTGCAACGCCAACCCTGGCGCCATCTTAATGTTTGTGTTGCCAATTTTTTTTCGTGTAGTCTTCGCTCTCTCCCATCCCTTGCTCATCTATCTCTTGAGTTTTTAATGGCTTTGGGAAATTGCACGCGCCGTTTACGCGCTCGTTAGACAAGCTTTGAATGTGCCCAAGTACTCAACATTTCAACATATCAGCATCATTATGGTTATTGATAAGACCACGCCCCCCACCCCACCCTCTGGCAGTACTGCACCGGGTCTACCTTCATTTTCCTTTTCAGTCCGCTTCAGAGTGCTTAAATTCGACGTGGTTCAATGGTTCGAATCGATTTAGCTTGGCTCGTCTAAGTTCTGTTGGGTTAGCCTTGCTAGGTTAGGTAGGTAAGTAGTAACGTGATTTACCTTGATGGTTTCTGACTGCCTGCCTAGGCAATTAGTTCACATTAACTATGCAGCTTCAGGGCTTTCACAAGAGTTTGCAAGACAAAGCAATTTAGAATTGCCATTTTATACTTTGCTTCCGAAGGTATCATAGTATCTTGGTTTTGTGCAATGTCCATCATGTTGTCTGTCCGTCTGTATGAACGCAACTTTTTTCGACATCCTTTGAGACAAAGACTTGAAGCTTAGAACGTATACTGGTCCCAGAACGTACTGTGCCCGCGTCCGACAATGTGTAAAAATTGGAGATAAAGATTTAAAGATAGAGTGGCAAAACTTGGTAGGTAACTTTCTGGTAACCTTGTTTAAGCATATAAACACACGCGTACACCCGCCGCCCCCAGGAATATCGGCCCTAGAAATTTTAAATGCGCATATCTTTCATAATTTGTAAGCTAGAGTCACAAAATTTTGAAAGTAACTAGTAACTCCCCTAAGATATCGGTAAAAAAAAAAAATTAATGGCCACGCCCATTTCGTCTTCGTAAGCCGAAACACCTGTTAGTGTAAGTCGATACGACCATATACATATACATACAATTTGAAAGATAGAGTCACCAAATTTGAAAGGCATATTGCTAGTAACACCCTTCAAAAATTCGGAAAAGAAATTTTGGACCATGCCCACTCCCGCTCCCAAAAACGATTAAAGCGTATATCTCCCGCAATTTAAGAGCAACAGTTCCCAAACTTGGAAGGTAGATTCTTACATTTTTTTGGCTATGCCCACTCCCACCCCCAATTTCCAAAATCCCATATCTCCCGTAATTTGAAAGCTACCAAACAGCTAACAAACTTGGAAAGAATGCTACTAGCTCAAATCTACCGCAATTTGAAAGGGAAGCTTGAACAGTATTTCTTGGCTTCACCTAACCTGCTCTGTGCCACCTGTTATCAGCTGGTATTACTTACGGTAACAAAGTATTTTGCAGTCGGTATCGCTCGATTGCAGCGATCTCTCTTGTTATGGCTAGTTTGGGTGCGAATTCGAATAAAGGCAGTCAATTTCAAGCCATTGGAAAAATAAATTGGGCATTATATGGATTTTCTTTGGTTTGGATAATAAAGTACTCATATTTATTTAATATTTTACACTTAGAAACAGATTAGTTGCTTACAAAAATTTAGAATGGGAAAGAGAAAAATATTCTCACCTGAGGAAATAGCTAAGAACCTGGCTTACAAGGATACTGGAATGAGAAACAGGCAAATATCAATTGAATTACATCGATCGGCTATTAATAATATGTTAAAAATAAAAAAAATAAACTACAAAAAACAATGCTAAAAAACCAACTGCAACATATTATCACATAGGCAAAAATCTTCAATATTACGAGCTAGGCTGTATAAAAATGTTACGCTATGCTTCACTTATGATCTGGACTACATTCAGTCATCACAAAAGGACCCTGATTTTTTAAATTTTTGGCCGTATAAGCTTTGAGGGTTATATAAACCTGATGGACGAAGTTTTGGTGAGCTTTCTGGAGCATCAACCAGACCCAAATGCCTTATTCCAGCAGGATAATGCTTCATACATGTGTCGCGGGCCTCTTGGGTGGTTTCTGGATAGGGATCTTAAGCTCTTAGACCTGAATCCCAGAGAAAACTGTTCCGTCGAGCTTATGCAGGTAATCGACATTTTGAGACAGTTGAGCAGCTACGAAAAGCTGTCGTTAAAGAATGGTCCCAAATACCACTACCTGACTTCCAAAAAGTTGTTGAATTTATGCCAAATCTAATTTTTAAAGTTACAAACAAATCTGGTGGCTAGACACATTACTAACTGGATATTTCTGTGCCATTTCTATATGTTATATTAATTTTAATCGAATTTCGCACCTTAACCACACATTAACAAAAATTGTATTGACAAATTTTTTGTTTATATTACAACTTTAATTAATTTTTTATTTGACGTGTATTTAAAACAGCTTTTGAGGAACACAAAAAAGTTATTAAAATTGTATTTGAAATTTTACAAGGAAAAAAACAATTGGCTGTTATCGAATATTGCAGAGTATATATCTGGTTTAAAATAAATTTAAAATATTTTTTCTACCCTGAACCCATTAAAAATGAGTAAAGAGTGATAATGGTTTTGTACAAATGTATGTAAAAGGCTGAAGGAAGCACCTCCCTTAAAGTATATTGTATATTTTTGCTCAGGATCAACAGCCGAGTCGATATAGCCATGCCCGTCTTCCGTCCGGTTACCGTACACCCGGCGCCGATCAAGTTTGCTTTATTTGATCAATAACTCCGTTTCTCGAATATCGATACATTTCGATTTCCGATAGCAATAAATGGCACAAGTTAAAGCGCAAGTTCTTTTAATTAAAACATAATATGCATATGCATATTATTGATTAACTGCCCAATTTTATCATAGTGATCTCATTTCTATGAGTAGCCGCAAGAATTTTCTGTATGCGAGAAAGTGACGGCATGTTAATCGATTGCCTGTACGAATGTCTGTATGTATGTATGTATGTATGTATGTATGTATGTGCATATATGCACGCGTTTGTAGCCAGCCAGTTAGTATCAGTTCGGGCTTGTGGATGAAAACATGCGATGCATTCGTTTTGTTATTACTATTCAGTGCCTGTGCTTGCTACAAGAAATGAGTGCACTTGCAGACCTGCTCACATTTAGGTGCAAAACTTTTTAAATAGAACTTTGCCCCTAAAACTAGAATATGTTTAACAGCTGGATTCTGGGTATATCGCAGCATTCTTACTTGTTTTAAATGATTTTGTAGTCGTAGATAGAAAACTTCAAGATTTTCAATTGTCTTATTTGTAGATTCTTCACCTTAGTTTGCATTGTAAACACACCGTCTGATTAATTGCAATGTAGTTAACAGTCCTTAAGTCCAATTTGTGGCACCTATAAACACTTAGTTGTCTACACACCTACACGCAAGTCCTTTGCGGCTTATTAGCTCGTTACCAAACTGTTACCCGAAAAGTCCATTGTCGTCATACTCGTAAACAGGCGTCAGTGAGACAAACCCCAATTATTTGCCCCCGCCGGCAGAAGCAACTAACAATCACTTCCCTAGACTCTGTATGCCCTCTGCCTGCAATAAAAAATTAATCACAAGACGAGGCAAACTGTGGCTAAAACGTCCCAAAAATAACGCTGAATGTGTGGAACGCAGCCCAACCTCATTATCTCGGGAATGGCAGCTCTAGCTAATGTGCTAATGTGCAATTTCGAAAGGTGCTTACGTTGTCAAGTAGTGTGAAGATGAAGATGGGCTCCCCCTTTCGCTCTCTATTTCTACATTCTCCCATTGCTGCCCCTTCATGCCAATTGGCCATTTTCACAATGAATCACAAAACGGACAACATATGGTACACACAATACTTGCCACAGGGGCACAGTTCAGTCTTCTGCACTAAGAAAAAATATATAACCTCGGGCTTCGATATCGGAAACAGAAATATTGTAATTAAATTTCGAATAGTAGAAATGCATGCCATAAATGGACAATTCCAAAAATATATTGTTAATTTTTAGTTTCAAAATATATACAATCCTAAATCTATCTTGTTGTTAGGGCTGATAAGTTGAATTTCCACTTTTTAAAGATTAAGGTGATTCCAAGACATTTATTTTTCCAAGTGTGTGCCTCCGTGAACGGGCGAACGGCTCTTTGAACTTAGCCAGGCTTATTTGTTGGCAGTGCCCGTGGCGAAGCCTGGCAAAAACTGCAATTAATTCCCAAGCTTAGAATGAAATCTAATTGCTCGTTAGCGCACTGCGTTGTCCTTCGCCCCGCCACCCGCGCCCAAGACATGAATCCTGTGTATGTAAGTGTGTGTGCCCTGATGTCCTTTTTTGTTTTTATATTTTGTTAACTGCTGATTACAGCAGTTGTTCAGTTGTTGTTGGTTGCTTCATCGGGGGCAGCTTAACACGCCTCCCCACCACAGCCTTTGTGTTCAACCTTGAATGCAGGATGTTTATCTTGTGTCTAAGTTGTATTTTCTTAATGCTCCTTATACCCTAAACACGAAAGGTCAATGGGTACACTACCGAAGATCAAGATTCGATTAATAATAACAATTAAAAATAATAATAATCCAAGTAAATACTTTCCAGGAACTCATTTTACCATACCATACTACTTAACTTGGCAATATGTATAGGATTCATGTCGAAACCGTTGAAACCTTTCACATTTTTCCTGGAGAGTTTTGTTTCACGCTCTTTCTTTCTGGAGTTTGACAGACTAAAATAACTCTGTGATTTATATGAAGCCTATTGATCATTTTGTACAGTTATTGTATACTTATTATCATATTTAGCTACAGGATATATGCTAGTCGTTCACTCGAGTTTTTATAATTGAGTTCTTTTTTTTTTGGTTTTTTCCTAAGTTTTTCTTCAAGTCCATTGCGTTTTTGTTTTTGCTGCCTGCAGCATTACGGAAAATGTTTCCCAGCAGGTTTATAAAGAGAAATTAACGGCACTTTTTCTTCTTTACTTTTGCGTTTGCTTTCCCCACTTTGTTTTCCTTATGCTCGAGGCTGAAAATCATTTAATGGGCATGTAACAGTAACTGTGACTGTGACTGTAAGTGTGACTGCGTAACAGTTGCTTGGGCAATCAAATGTGCTGATGTGGCCCAAAACGCTGCTAGCCATAATATGTGCATGTTGGCCTTTTTCATTTTCGTCGCGTCATCCGATTGATATAATAGTATATCATTTCATGGAATTGTTCAGAATGGACATGGAAATGGAGTCGGGATAAGTTTCCCATAAGCTTTCTCAATTGCCATTTGGCTGTGTGTGGCGGCCTCTGGCGTAACGTTTCAAATTAATTGAGTTGTTTTGTCGGCTGCTTAAATATTTAACTTTGGCCATGGCCTTTTGTTGCTCGACTGCCTGAATGGTTAGTGGTTGATCCTTTTGCTGCTTAGTTGGTCACTTGGGAGCGCACATAGACACATACACAGCTCCTGCTTATAGCCACATATTCACCTGTGCGAAACTTTTGGCATTTTGGTATTTATGGCTCATGTGCCGCTGTTGCATAAATCACTGACAATGTAAGCATGCGTCTCTGCCCCAACCACCCAATCAGCCCCTTACCTAGCCAAGAATTTGTATATGTATGTGTATGGTCAGGCCAGAAATGGCCAAAAGTGTTGACCACAATTAATGTTATGAGATAAGTTTATAAAAGCGCACGGCTCGCTGCGCTTGAAAGCTTGTCAAGAGACCGAGAAAGAGAGAGAGAGAGAGAGAGAGAGATATCCTGACTGTCCTGTTAATAAAATGCAAGACAAACAACATTGAGGGCTGGTTTGTGGGGCCGGGAGGAAACCGGCACTGCCAGCCACCCTTAACTCAATAGAAAGTACAACTCGCCACTCGCAACTCGCAAAATACAACGGAAATTAGGTATCGCTTACATGGACGCCGTTACCTTTTGTTGCCTCCTTTGCAGCACATTTATCGGCCACACTCACACTCACACCCAAGCCCACACTCAGACATTCACATCGACATCCACATCAACAGCCATCATGCACCTTTTTAGTGTCTGACCTTTCGTACTTTCGCTGCTCACAAAGGCGCATAATAACTGGTAGATTTGTCAAAATGGCTCAGCGGCTGCCATTTTAAACCGGATGTTTTTTATTTTCTGCTCCCTCTCACACTCAATTTACAATTTTTTTTCTTTTGTATGTTGTTTTGAAATATTGTCCATGTCAATTTTGGCTAGAGCATGGGCTAATGGACTTGCCTGACATTAGTGTGCTGGGAGAGGGAGAAGGGGGGTAAGGTGGTGAAATGATAAATACTCTCTAAGAATTCCAAATGTAGTTAAGTGAACCATCTTCAACGGATGTGAAAAAAAAAACATTTGTGCTTTGCAACAGTTTTTATAGTAGATGCACTGAAAATAAAACTATTCAAGACAACCTCATTAATTTATTGTCAAAATCAACGCTAACTAAACTCAAGTGAAAAGACGACTCAGTTCACGGTAGCGAAGAGTTCGTTTACTTCTTACGAGGCTTGTCTATTACAAGGTATATATAAAATTTGCAGAACAAAGCAAACAATTTAATTGATCCTAGCAACTATTTCGACTGGTATTCAAAAATATAAAGTAAAATTTGTGTTCATTTGATGCAATGACACTTTAAATTGTTGCGACAAGTGCAGTATGGCACACAGCCCTCAATAAACACCCCTTCCCCTTGCCCTTCCCCAGCCCCTTCACTGAGCCACTCACATAAAACCCAAAATTCATATGGTATACCAAAAATGTGCCGACAAAATTGTGGCAGCAGCTTCCATTGCGTTGGCGGCGGCAGTCAAACAAACAAAGCATGGCCAGAAATGGAGATACGAAATGTTGGAAATGTTGTGGAGGAAACTAACTACATACATGCAGGCGTAGCAAAATAGGATGCTAAATAAAGCTGTCTGCTAACACACAAAGGCACACACACACAGTCGCGAGTCCTTGTTGCCGGTCTCGGATGACTCGATGGCTGTGTGACTAATGTCATTTTGGCATGCCAAACGCGCACAAGCACGCAACAATATCAAAAGCTATAGCGATACAACTAAACCAGGCATATGCCAAGCATACATATTATTTTGGATGGAGGTTGGGGGTTGGGGGTTGGGGCGGATAACTTGAGACATCACCCACGACATGCTAAAAATTTACAGCCAAAAATGATACGCTTGCCACATTGCCGCTCATTAGAGAAAACTATGAATGAGCTGCGTGCTTGTGTGCGATCTGGGTTAGGGGTAGAGCTCCACGGTTGGCATATTAAAAGCTATGCCCTCAGGGTGGGGGTCGTGGGTAGGGAGAAAGATTGCCGACTGTATTTACCTTTTGCCAATGATAAAGTAAATGCGATTGGTGAATATGCTCTTATGCTAAGGAGTTGGAGATAATGCGTCCAGGGCCTGGGTGGGGTGGTGATGGGTGTGTGGTGAACATATAGGAAAATTATGTTTAAGCTTCACGCAAAAACTTTTTGCTCAGAATGAAAGTGAGTCAAGTGAGGGGCAGGCAAAAATTTGATTTAATTATGAGTGGCATTTATTGCTAAGAGCAGCTATCAGTTAACGCAAACACACTCACACACGCACTCTCAGACATCTGGAAAGGTGTTAGTCTGTTGATAATGCAAACAAAACGCCAACAAATAAATCGGGAAAAACTTTACCAAGCAACAAGTCCACGAAGTGTAAATGCTCTATGAAATTGCTTGATAAGTTGCGCAAAACATGCGTACAAGAAATAGTGAAAGATTAAAAGATTAAGTAAGCAATGGTTATACAATGGAAATGTAACTTATTATCTAGTTCAGTTTAAATCAGATAAATAGTGAGAGAGATTTTCTAGTCTGTGAATTACGTCTTTTAAATATGTATGATTGTTAAATATAAAAATGTCTTTAGCTTGACAAGTTTTTAGCTTTTGTTCTTAATAAATAAATGTAATAAATAAAAACAAATGATTATACATAAATGACGTCTATGGTTTTTGACGGATTTTGGAGTTTTTTCTATCGAAAACTCAATATATAATTTTTTTTTATTTGAAATGAGTTTGAGAACTATTGAATGAAAAACAAAAATTGTACAGTTTTTCAAAATTTTCTCAATGTCGGGAATTTTTCACTTTGTTAGTTTACTAAGCGGTTGGCAAGTTGGATATAATGGCTATCAGATCCTCAGGAAGAGCACTCAAAGAAGTCAAAAGTTGAGTGAGTGGATATAGCTATCTGTGACTGCTTGTCAAACACAAACTGACAGTTGCCTAAGTGGCAACTTAATTTCTTAATTGTCAACTCGAAACTTTTATCAAGCACCTGCCAGTAAAGCAAGCCCGCCCCTAGAAAACTATTTGGATTCAGAGTGAAAATGTCAACTTCTTAGCCGTCAACTTTTGGCGCTCTTGGCTTCACCTGCGGTTTGCCTTTGAGCTTGTCAAGTTACTGCGTATGGATAGTTTATCAAGTTGGCAGTTAATTTCTGGCCAAATATATATATATATATATATATATATATGTATGCATCTTCGTTCTTTGACAGCCCACAAGTAGAAGTCACAAACTGGCAAAGTGACATGCAGCCAAAAAAGTTTACCATTTCTGTTTCAGTTTCAGTTTCAGTTCTTGTTTCAGTTTCTGTTTCAGTTTCGATTCTTGGCTTTAGTTTGTGTTCCGCCACTGAATAATTGAGGAGCATCAGTGTTGGGCGTTGGTTCATTGTGCCCGGGAAATGTAGTCTTTGGCAAGCACTTAAAAGCCGCCCTTATCTTTGTGCTTCTTGCGGAAGTTCTCGCCCCATTGCCCGTTTAATGCCTGTATAATTTAACGCCAGTTTAAATTTTAATTGTTTTAATGAAAATGTCGCTTGCGCCTTGTCATTTTCATAAAGTTTTCCACTGTCGCGTCGTGGATTTTACACATTTTAATTGCAAAGCTACCACTCACCTACCCCTCCCCTCACATCCCATTTCCTCGTAACCCCGTTGACAGCCCTCGAGCCGCCCATTTCCCAACAATTTGTTACAAATAATTATCATAACCTGATTAACATGAGCTCAGCAAGTGTTTCGCCGTTTGAAGGTGGACGGGGACTGTGCGTGGGTTTTATTGCAGGGGGTTGCAGACGGAAATAGTCATTGGCAGAGGCAAAGCCCCTTCCTCCCCTCACCATCGCTCACCGCTCACACTTCGCATGTCTTAATTTGTAAAACTTTTAAAATGCCGTTGCCGTTGTCGCTGTTACTTATTTTTTATGCATGTTAAGAGTGACAATCTCAGCAACACACACACTTGCCCACACACACACACACACACAGACACACTCTTAATTATGCCGAGTGCCAGTCGAGTTGTTGTTGCTGCTGCTGCAATTTGTTGTAATTTGGCGGTAGACGCGGCTGCATAATTAGAATTGTAAAAACATATTTAACATTTTTGTTAATGCCAAAAACAGGACAGGCAACTTAGCAGACAAGTCGCCAGAGGGACAGAGAGAGACGCGTTGAGGCAGCTTTAAATACATCGCTCACTAGTATTTGTACACAAGAGCCAATTTTCGACCTGCCGAAAACTTCACAACTTTCAGACCTAGTACACCTCTGCACATTTCATTTAAAATTATAGCTAGATAAAACTTTATATGATAAAGTCGAGCGGTGTTGACAATATGTTCCTTTGTTGAAATGATTTTTAATTCGGTTCTCACTTTAAAATGCGATTGATAATTCTTGAATACATTTTTACATTTTTTGATATTTGAGCCAATATGGGAATAAAAGAATCAAACGTCAGACATCTTCTAATTTGAATTTAAGCAAAAATTGTTTTATTTAGCCTTAAAGTTCTGGACTCTCTTTACGAGCTAGTAATAAAGATAGCAATGTGCTTGCAACAGGCTTTATCAGTTAGGTTAGGTTTAACGGCTGTCGACCAAGGTCGACACACTTAAGCCATTTTTGGCACGTTGTGATACCGTGTGGAATCTACTTCATTTCTTATGCAGTCATGCGGGCATGAATCACAGGGTAGATCAGCCAGATGCGTTTATGAATTTCGACAATATTTTGATAAGAAATAGGTTCCCATTGTGGTGAATCTTTTCCTTGCAAGTGCAGGGCAGAAGCATAGAAAATGTGGATAGGATATCCTTCCTTCTACTCATATCTACAGCTCCTGCAGGAATCATTGTAGTCATTGTGCTTGAAGCCTTTTGGCATGAACACCTACTAGCTACTAGTTAATGCACGTATTAGTCTATTTGTGCGGATTAGTCTACACAGTTAAAATTAGGCCAGGTTTGGCGTGCTATTCGACCACAGTTGGCATTAAGCCATTTGTCGTTAGACTTGAGTCTATTTTTTTTCATTAATTTTGAGTTTGCAGGCAGCCAGTGGCATGCCTTCCTTGTCAGGGAGAAGGCTAGCTCATCAGCTTTGCCATTTATATTGTATACTGTGGAGCCCAGACACCCAAATTAGGCTAATAACATGCTGATTTGCCACGTCGTGTAGAGATTTGCAACAGCTTGTTACGGACATAGAGTTTGACAACATCGTACTGATATTTAATTGCCGCTTGGCTATCAATATATATGTTGATGTTGCAAGAACTAATTTTATACCTCTTTAGGCAATTAAGTGCCTCCTTTATGGTTATTACCTCTGCCTGGAAGACTATGCAGTGCCTTGGAAGGCTAAAGGATTGCTGAATACTAAGCTGTGCGGAGTATACGCCTCCACTCCGCGCTTGCCGGTGGACCGGGAGTTCCGTAAATTCATTCCTCCCTCTGGTGGAAGTATGCGCTAATGGGTGTATGGAGTTGTACTACTGGCACACAGTAGTCCGTTTTTGTGGGAATCATTACGTTACCCACTAGAATGGGGGCATGATCCTTGTTCTGATTGACCCATACTGCGGATTCTCTCAGTCCTATGACCGTAAGTGTAGCCTTTCAATGCCTTCTGATTCTACACATGTCTAGCGTCTCATTGGGCGTGGTGCGGATCCTTGTTTAGGTGTTTCTGTCAGCATTCTTAGCCCGTAGTTGGGTATTAAGATGCCAGTCTAATTTCCTGTCCAGTGGTAGTCCCAAAAAGTTGGCACTGCTACAGAAGGAAAGGTTTGTGTTGTTTAGTCTGGGAGGGACTATAGTAGGAGTTGTATTTTTGCTAGAGAAGAGGATTATCTGTGGTTTGGTGGGGCTTACATTTAACCCACAGCTATTGGCCGAGGATGACAGTATTTTTAACTTACTTATCATTTGGTCACATAGGGTTTGGGGATACTTTCCTCTGAAGATAGCAGCAACATCATCCGCATATGCGACAGTCTGGCAGCCGCCTCCCTCCATGTCCCGCAGCAATTCATTGACAGCTATGTTCTATAAGAGGGGGGACGTACCTAAAGAGTATTGAAGACCCAAGCGTAGACTTCACAATCCTGCAATTGAGCAATTGACTGATCAGTCCCACTAATCCGGCGTCAATCCTCAAGTCCAGCAGGGCTCCAGCTATCACGTCAAGGATGACATTGTTGAAAGCCCCCTCGCTGTCTAGGAAAGCTTCTTAGATATATTCATTGGAGTATAACGATGTTTCTATTGCTTTGACTACGGAATGCAGGGCAGTATCCATAGATCTGCCTTTCCTGTAGGTATGCTGACACCCTGAGAAAAGATTTGGGTCCATGGAGTTGTTGAGATGTAGTCTTATGAGTCGCTCTAGAGTTTTTAGCATAAGGGATGATAGGCTTAAATGGCTTGAAGCTATTTATTGTCCATTTTAGGTTTTATTTGCTAAGAAAGGGTTTCATTGATGTGATCTCTTCAAACCTCATACAATTTTGGGTTGTAGGTAGCTTAGAGCAGCCTGGGATGTGAGTATTTAGGAGGACATCTAGTGAGACTTCACTGCAGTCGGACCAAGAGTTGTCATCTCTTTTCATTTTTATTTTTTTCCTCATTTCAGAAGTCTTTCCAGGACTTCCTCCGCCAGACTAGACTTATACTGAGGCCAGTGGAAGGTCGTTATTCTGCTTATACTCAATATGCCTATAATCAGAGAAAGAGTGTTCATCGGTGACTTCACCCTCTTAACTGATCAATTATGATATGTGAAACGGGGATTAGGTCTATAACCTCTCTACGATTTTTACTAATAAAAGTTGGATAATTTCCCGTATTGTAGAATAGTATTAACACCAGCCAGGCGGAGCATGAGTGCAGGCTATATAAAAATAGTTTGATTTATAAGCTATGACTACATTGATGTTATTAATTTCTTCAAATAAATATCAGATATATTAAAATCTTAGACCTATACCAATAAAGGGAAATCTGAAAGTCACACTCTAAAGTTTCATGCTTTAACTCATTCTCAATCCAATAATATATCTGCACATCTGTTTGGTCCCTTGCATTTACTCACTTCCTCTCCGCATCTCCCCTCGATGCCCTTTATTGCATGTCGTGGGCTTTCCCACAGCTGTCGCCAGCAATTTACAATAAAATGTGGCAACTTTAAAGCGAAACATTCACCCACTGAACGAAAATTCGTTTTCAGCAGCACCCATATACATTAAGAGTGGTCGGGTGGGGGTGGATCGGAGTCATGACGTCGACTATCGAAGTCATTTAACCAAAAAGCGATTAATCTATAAACACATAAACTACATGCGCTGCATCGACTGAAACAAAAAAAAAATATAACTGAAAATAAATATCAAAAGCTCGACACTGAAAAATGTGCAAAATCAGTGAGAAAAATCGAAAATCAAGCCTTGTCCTGCTGCTGGCTGCAGGGTGCTGGATACAGGCCAGTTTCATTGGCAGCTCGTTTGGCAGACGTAGTGGCCGTTGCGGCTCCGTTCTGGCATTTTATGCAAATGTTTGGCCTCATGCAGTGTCGGAGCCGATTTCCGGCCATGTGTGACAGTGGCCAATGGACAGTGGCCAGAACTCAGATCCTGCCAGCGGCCAAGCAATAAAAGTAACGGCCGCCGCATCAAGCGTCGTAAACAAAAATACAACAACATCGAGTCGGCTAGCAACAGCTATCGATATGATTAACAATTTTTGTATACCCTTAAAGAAGACGATTTAAATGAATGAATACGAATGTGTCAATACAAATGAATTCGCATCAAAAAATAAACCTATATGTTTTACTGTTTCAAGCCTTTCCAAGTTACAGTTTGAGGATGTGAATCAAAATTTAAAATTTAATTTTTACCTTTTCATATTAATTAAAAATAAATTATTATTGCTGGGCTATAAATTTAATAAAGAATATAATAACAATTTTCCATTTTACGATTTAAAAAAAAAATTCTATGCTTTTTTATTAATATTTTTTTCCTTATATTAGACAGAAATTCATTAGAAATTCTGCTAAAATAAAAGAAATTAAAAAATATTACTTTCCTGTTCCATCCCATTGGCGATGGAACTCTTTCGAACTCTTTCATTTGTATTTCTCATGTTGCAATCGTTGTTGCTGTTGCTGCTGCTGTTTTTGGGGCCGGTGACCATTAAACGGTATTTGGCCATTTGCAATTTATGAGCACCCAACAATGACTACACATCCGGACATGTAGTGCAGCGCCGAACCGTTCGAATCGGTATCGAGGGAGTACTCTACCATGGACAAAAAAAAACATGTCGGGTGTAACCGACTGGGAATACTCTCATGCGAGTGTAATACCAACTGACAACAGGGGAGACAGCACCGTTTTGGGGTGGGGTTGTCTGGGTGACGGTGGTTGATTACCCTAGCTATAAAACTTACTGGGAAATTGGTTTTTGAGATTTCTAAAAATTCCTACAATATAACTCCCAAATTTGGAATCCTTAGCTCTAGCATTATGGAAGATAAAGACTTTCTCGATTTTTATAGGCGGAGTAATGCCAGAATTTTTTTACCAATATCAAAGGAGCTTCTTAATAATGTATCCCCAAGTTTGGTAACTTTAGCTCTTAAATTCCGGCTTTTCAGTCATGGTTTAATCTCTATACAAATATAAATCTATGCAAGTATAATAAGCCAAAGCAGAAATACTTTAAGCATCAACGGGCTCAAAATAAGTTTGTTTTGCACTTTGCATATGAAATATTAATACTTGCTTATCCTTTATACCTTTAAATATGTCAAGCAAAGCTTGAATGTGTCTTTTTGTACTTTGTCATACTCTACTCTTCACACTTTGTGGGCTTGATACGACACTAAACTTCTTGATTTTTTCTCTCTGTGTAATATACAACAAATAAAGTATTCGAGCTTACCGCTATGTAACAATTTATGTACGAATTTCATGCATTCATGCGAATCAAGGGCTCAGGCAAATTCAGCGACTATGACAACGACATCGTCATCGTCATCGTCATCCCCGTCGTCGTTATCGTCGTCGTCGTCGTCGTCGTCAGCCATCGTCATGTGGATGGCTCATGCTCCATTTCATATGCGCGCGATTATTGTTAAATGACTTCGGATAACAAGAATGCGACTATGAGTCCTGTATCTGTTGCTGACCGAATGAAGCGTAACGGTCATATTTATACTCTGACGCCGAAGAGAGAGTATATTGGTTTTTGTACAATGTCCGTCCAGCTGTCTGTCTGTTGCCAGAGTTCACTGGGGAACTGGTAAATCGGTAACATCGATGAGTGCTAATCGATAAAAACACATATCGCCCACAATTTCAAAACGAGAGTCATTAAAGTGAAAAGATAGATTGATTGATCAGTGGTCGAGACACACGCAAGGAGTTTCTGTACCGCCTGTTATCAGCTGGTCTGCCAGTGGTACCAGAGTATTCCGAAGCCGGCTATGCCCGACTGCAATGTTCGTACTTGTTTTATATGCATGCTCGCTGACGTTTGCACGTTCGCCTCATGTAAATGTTCTTCTGCAGACAACAACAACCACAACACGAGCAGCTGCTGCAAGCACCACAAACATTTTTAAATACATTTACGAGTATATGTATGTATTTTATTATACTCTGATACCGAAGGTATCATAGTATCTTGTTTTTGTACAATGTTCGTCATGCTGTCTGTCCGTCTGTATGAACGCAACTTTTTTCGACGTCGTTAGAGATGGAGACCAGAAGATTGGAGCATATACTTGGAGTGCTACGTACACTAGGAGGCTAGGAAATCGATAAGATCGATAATCGCAAATCGATAAAGACACATATTTCCCACAATTGCCGACCACGCCTACAAAAACGATAAAAGCTTATATCTCCCACAATATTAGAGCTACAGTTTCCAAACTTGGAAGGAAGATTATCTAATAATTGTTTTTCAGCCTCGTCTACTACCCCCTCTAAAATTCCCAGACTCCTTATCCCCCGTAATTTAAGAGTTACAGCCACGCCCAAAAATTGCACAAATGCCTACATCTACCGCAATTTTAATGGGAAACTTGGACGGTAGACTACTAAAAATCTCCTTTAAAGATCAGTATTTCTTCGTTACACCCAGGGTGGGTGGGTTCTGTAGCAGCGGCTATCAGATGGTATTACTTATGGTATCAGAGTATTTCGCAGTCGGTTACGCCCGACTGGAACGTTCTCACTTGTTTTTTATTTAGAATTTGTGTAAAATTAAATGTGATAAAAGTGGACGAAGGAAGCGCTTAATCTGCCAAAAGGATTTAAGAATCTGTAAGGAGGCAAAAGCAAACTAGCAATAAAGAAGAAAACAGAATAAATAAAAAAATAAAAATGGGCAGACAGAGGGCAAGTCAAATGCCGGAAATATTTGGCCCGCTTGGGGTAGGCAAACGGAAATCACAAAATAAGCAAATTGTCTGGCAAAATAAAAATTACTTCCGCAACGCACGGACGCTCCACGTCTGCGATGTCCTGCGAAGGACAACAGCTTAGCAGCCTGCATACTTGTTGCACAAAACCAACAAATGGGAATCGCAGTAAATGAAGACTGCAAAGCCGAAGATCAAATATACTATGTATTTAAGGCTATAGATTCGACAAAGAAAGTAATTGATATAGCAAAGAAATTTAGACCGAAATACTAAAAAAGAGACAAAGACAAATATTATTGCATGATAGATAGAATAAACTTTGTTTTATGCCAAACATTATAATTAGTATAAAAAAAATAATTAAATTTAAGCCTTGTACTCCAGCTCGTGCTTATTCTCTATTTTGATGGACATAATAACTATGCATAAGGAAGAGTAACCTCAGCTGATTTTAAAGTTGGTTACTTTCTCAACATTCGTCACTCAGATTAAAATTGTTTGTTTGTTTCTGTTCAGGTTGTGCGCCCTGGAGGCGTTCTCTCTGCCTCCCTCGCCCTCTCTGCACGCAACTTTGTGTACGGGCCATACAATTATACAACAAATATAAAAAGGGAAAAGATAATGGAATCAGACAGACTAAAGCGCTTTTAAACTATCTATTTATCGAAATGTTATACATACATACGTACTATTGAAAAGTTATTTGTTATAGGTTTTTAAGTTTGAAGGGCGTTTTGGCCTTGTATCTTTATTATTATTGGGATATCTGTACTGCTATCTTTTTGAGGTGACTTCAAAGTCTACAATGTCCTGCAGGAGACCGGTGAGTATCCTAAGCCTGTTCTTCTTGGTTATTACTTGCTTAAATCGACATCTGGATTGTCAGATATTCCGATGAAATATGCTGGTGTGCGCCCACCCCTCCAAGGCCTATGCTCTGATTGGCGAGTGATCCATCGGTGAACCATTTTATGGTGAGCGGATGCATAGGACTTCATCTAGAGTCGTCCATTCCCATTTGCTAATCATATGAACTGAGAAATTTCGCTGGAATATGTATTCAGCTAACATTTCATCGCTAGTTTGCATATGTAGGGAAAGTTCATCTGAGAGAAGTTGGGCATCTCTCTGGCTTAGGATGTGATTTCCCCAACTCCTTCTGCCGAGGACCTTAGAAGCATCGCTTTGTGTTGGAGCCATCTGGTATGTTGGAGTGGCGTGAGCTCCATTAAGGCTTCCAAGACCATTGTTGGGCAGGTGCGGATTGCTCCTGTCATAAATAGGCAGGCCATTCTCTGTAACTTTTAGAGTTTTCTTATCACGGTGGTCAGCAGCGCCCTGTCACCCCATGCTGTAACCCCATAGGTCAGCATGGGTCTTGCTACCATTAGGTATAGCCATCCCATTATCTTTGGTGATATCCACCATGACTTCCCATCTATGCTACGACATGTATAAAGCGCTCTGGAGCACTTTGAGATCGTATTTTGTACATATGTACATACAGGTGCCAAAGTTTAACCTACTGTCAAATGTGACTCCGAGGTATTTTAGCTCCCTGCTTGTTTCTAATAGGATTCTTGAAAGCCATATTTGCCTCATTCTCTGTAACTTGTATCGTCTAGTGTAGGGGAGAATGAGTATTTTTGTAGGGCCTAGGTTGCGTTCAACCTCGGTACACCAATCACTCGTTATCTTCAACCCTAACTTCAAATTGGTTATCATAGTGCAAAATGTCATCGGCATATCCCTGACATTGAATACCCCTGCTGGCAAGTCTGTTATATGTATTTGAAGGAAAAATGGCAGTCGTCAATCGACGGTCTATATCTACTCTCGCTTTCGATAGCACCTTCCTACAGGGGGATACTACCTGGAAAGTGCATTTCAAAAAGGAGTTATAGATTCTGCATATTCTTTCTCGGAAAGGAGTTACCCCCACATTTTAGTGTTAAATTTGCATCCGGCACTCGTTTTGCCAGTGCTCTATGGAGCCTGGCGCCTTCACTTTTTGCTTACTATGCTTTCGCAGAAATATGTAATTCATCCGATGGGCCTTCCTAATCTCCTTATTATAGGAGGTGAGACTTTCACGGTACTGTTCCCATACTCCGTCTCTCTTTGTTTTATTGACGAGGCGACGTTTGGACATGCGCAGCCTTTCCAGGCTATCGTTCCACCAGTGGACATCCTTCTCCATATACTTTTTCCCTTCCAAGAAATTTTCTTAAAAAGCACTCATGTTTTTATTAATATTACCTACGGCCCTCTCTAGTTCCAGTGGGATTTCGGGGTATACCAGATGTTCCATCTACTAGATTGAGCTCTACTTGGTCGACTTGAATCTTTCCCAGTATGTTTTACTGGGGTTGTGGCTTGGTATACTGCTATCCGTATTTAATTGCAGCTTCAACGGTCAGACATAGATTCTTCTGGAGAAACATGCCAGTCCCTAAGGTGAGGTGTCAGGGACCGACTGATCAAGGTGATGTCTAACAGCTCCACCCTGATTCTACTTACAAATGTCGGTGTCGATCAGACATTACCGAGTTCTAGGTTATATTTACATCTTGAGGCACTTACTCCTCATGTTAAGATCGCTGCTGCCCCATATAGTGTGGTGCGCATTGGCATCACATCCGATGATCAGCGGCATCTTCTCTTTCCTGCAGTACTCCACCATTTTCTTTATTTCTAGTGATGGGCAGGCCCACCTCCTGCGAAGGTTGCAACCTTTCTCCAACATTCTTCTTCAATCCACTTACGGAAATGGTCGCGTATCGAAAGGAGATCTGGTGCCCCCTTTCCACAATCATATTCTTGGATAGCTCGTCTATCCCGATAACTAGGATGGCTCCATCACATTCATTTCTCTTAGAAATCATCTACCATGTGTCGGTCCCGATTGTTCTGGTTCCTCAGCAGAATCAACAGGGATTTGGGTAGTCCAATCCACGCTTTTCGGGCGGAATATCATTATGCAGTGGCGCTACGGTATATCGTCTCACCCTTTCTAGCTTTAGCATAAGCCTATAAAACTATGTATCTCTAAAATTCATTCGGAGAAAAAATCGAAAAAAAAACAATAGCTTAGAAACTTATAGAGCTAAAGTTAATAAAATGTAAATGTGGTACAAATTTTATTGATAATATCTTGTAGACATATTTAGTTGATCTCCGATAAAGTAACTGGAAGTGCTATCCGCGTCAACGATGAGAGTCATATTAATTATTTCAAGTCAGAGAATATTGCAGTTAGCTTCGCAAACCCCCAACTGTCTATCATCGACTGATAATGAAACCTTAGCACTGTTGCTTTGATCTAACAAGCAAATTGGTACACATGTGCAGGTGTAACCAGAACACATACGGTAAACAGAAATACAATTGAAACTGGTCGTCAACAAATGACAACAACTCAAACTGCGTCCCCAAAAATACAGAACCCACAAAATTATCGCCTCCAATTATGCTAGGGCGTGTTGTGTTGAATGGGAAAGGGGGCAAGGAAATAGAAGGTAGTGGGTATGGGGAAGGTGGAGGTGTTGGGTAACTGGGACTATTAGCGCCCTGTGGAAGCCAACATTCTAATGAGTTGCCTGGCAGCCGTTTGGCCATTGAAATGCGAGTGCTGAAATGTTTGTTTCCTTCTCTGTTATTTTGACGCCTCTCTCCTGAGGATGGGGATTGGAGTCGAGGTAGCGCTTGTGCGGTATGCGTTTGTTTTGCATGTGTGTGGGTGTGTGTGTTGTTGTCTTGTTTTTCTGGTTTATTGGGCTAATTCAATAACCAACAACAGCGTCAGGCAAGCAGTAAAAAAAAAATGCCAACAAGGACAACGTTACCACTGAGGTTTTTTGGGGGTTCTGCCGGTTGTAGCTAAATGGCACACACACACACACAAACACACGCACACACATTTACAGGGTTGAGAGCTTGCCTTAATACATGGCAGTTATCTGCCCACAGGATTTCCGTTTTAGATCATCGCACAAAAAACATACACACAAGCAAATACAAACACACATTCATACAGCTGAAGAGATAGACACATACATGCATATGCAGTGAGTGAAGCATCCTGGCCATGTCCTGGCTGCTTGACTGCTAACTGGGAGTGTTGAGACCATTGGCAGTTCGCACTCAATCAGATAACTTTCTCCTGCCGCAACCACAAATATGATAGGTGTGCGTTTACATATGTGAGTGAGTGTATATGCTTGTCAGCATGAGTATGAGTTGCTATTGTTATTGTTGTTGTTGTTCAAGCTGTTCAAGGTTTCGCTAGCTCCGAAAATCAGACACATCCTCAAGCAAATATTTTGATTCATTATTTTTTTGGTAATTTAAAGAAAAGAATTGTTGAAATTCAAGTTAAATTTGTTTTATAATTTTTTATTAGGATTCTAAAATGTGGCACTTTGAAGTAAAAGCACATAAAATATAACATTTGGCAAAAGATAAAACAATAATATTACTTAATTTTATTTGATATTAATATTTTTGAACCAATAACGCGTGAAAAAATTTGGTAATCAAATCGTGCATATTGTTAAATCGAAATGTAATTATAATGCATGGCTCGTACCTAATTGAGATAAGCTCAATTCGTATTTTAATTTATGTGTAGAATTTTTATAAGCAAAAGGAATCGAGAGGTTGAAACGGTTTAGAGCTGCCAAAAACCGGTTCATTTATCCACCCCCTGCCCTCCAATCCCATCCACATAATTTGAGAATGTGTGTGTTGTGTGGAAATTTGGAAGGCAGTAAATCAATTCGATAGGCAGTAAAAGGACAACCCTCGCTGCCAGCACATACGAGTTTATAACTTTATCAGGCATAACGAGTACATTATCCTGGCGCAGCCTGGCACACGTTCGTCCTGGCAAACTTCTGCCTCCCAGCCAACCAGCCAGCCAGCCAGCCAGCCAGTCAGTCAGCTAGTCAGACTCCTGTCTTGTTTTTTGCGGCATTTAAAAATAACTTTAATGGAAAATTTATCGATCAGGACACGCCAGGGAGCAGGACTAAAGCTGCTGCCGTCGCTCCTGCTGCTACTTCTGCTGATCCCTGCATTGAGATAAGCAACGCACAAGCACAAAGCCAGCCAACAATAGCAACAAGAACAACAACCACAAACAACAGCAATAAGAGAACACAACACAACGCAACGTGTGTAGGCAGTAAATCGCCCGAAAAGAAATCAACAAGGATATTATGTGCCAGGCTTGTCCTTGTGTGCAAACCGTTTACCATTTTACAGGTTGCCCCGTTTACGTCGAAAACATATTAAGACATTTTAGTGCCGTTTTCACTTCATTAGTTTTGATTTTGATTTGGATTTGCTTTTGCTTTTGAATTTTGAATAGTACGCAGCACAACACAACAACAACGCAAATGGTCATAAATACTACATTGCAATAGATACAGATACATGTGAACGGTTAAAACCTACGAACGATAAGCTTGAAGGTTCTGGTTTATATGTAAAACTTTGAGCGATTCAGCATTGAAAGTATTTGTGTGTGTTAAGCAAAAATAAGACTCTTAATATGTGTTTTTTATTGGATGTGTGGATTAAATTATTTGTTTTCTTTTTAGTTTATAGATTTATTACTATATTTATATTAACATTTTTATTGATAGGCTTTATAAAAACATCCTTATTGGGTTAAGGGTTTCTATATCGTTCAAGCTAATAACATATTTACCTAGTACTTCCCTAAACTTGAATATATAGATGATATAAAACTTTACTTTTCAGAGAGAAAGTTTAACTGCTCTTGTTTCCAAAGACAATCATTAAGACTGGATGTGTCCAATAACTTTATTATTATGTCAAATTAATAATTTATAATGAAATCGAATGTATTTACTTATTTCTAAAAAAAAATTAAGAAATGAATCGCTACACTTTAATGTATTGCTCAGTTTTTCAAATATTCATAAGGATGAGGTCAAACTTTCAAATAAATTTTTTTTTTGGTTTTTAATCATTTTGCTAGAGCTGTGTGTGATTTTTGCCCACCTCAGACTTATAGCTTTTCTGCTTAGTACAAACGCTCGCTGAAGTTTCAGCGCTTACGTAAACCCAGTTAAGAAGAGAAATAGAAATAGAAACAGAGAGAGAGAGAGAGAGAGAGAGACAGAGAGAGAGCGAGTGAGAGGGAGGGGGAGTGAGTAACAAGTTTCATGCTTCCGCACCAGCGCGCAGTTTTAGTTCCCCACCGGCCCCACATAATCAGTTAATTATGCGACCGCCATCTTGAGAGAGCCACTGCAACAACTTGCAAAAACTTTTCCCAAAGAAAAACTGAAAGCTCAACTTTCCGCTTACCTCTCTCCGTTCTCCTCTATTCCTTTGGGTTGGGCACTTAATCATGGCGCGGGAATTATGAAATGTGCTGCGTAACATCGTCAACATCATGCCATCAGGCTATGCAATTTCTTTTCCACAGTTCATTCTCCTCGCTCTCTTTCCCTCTCTTTGTCTCTATTTCTCTCTCATCGCATCCTGTTTACTGTGGCAAAATCATTAAGCTAATGTACTGTTACTCTAACGGTTACTCCTTACTCGAAACAGACGCCGCGACGTCAGTGATAAGTTGAACTGTTTGCAAAACTGTTGTCTGCGTTCACGGCGCAGCACTGTGAATGAATAAATGGAATGAATGAATGGAATAACTTGATGGAATGTTTGAGTGCATTGAATCAGGCATCCAGCTATTGGTCATATTTGACAGTGCATAAGATTCACTATATATATATATATATATACATATATGTATATAGATACAATAATATAGTGAAAATGTGTAATGTATTAGGGTGTGGTTTTTTTATTTTTACATAAGCTATTCCCACTGGACTAAACTTATATGGTCGGGTCTAGAGACATGCGGATAGATTTGCCAATCTAAGAGATCTGTGTATTGTTCAGGTTCGGATTGCACACTATCGCAATGCTCGGTTTTAGCTCGCCAGATTGTCGGGGTTATTTCTTGCCCAAAGAATACAATTGTCACTGACACATTAAAATACTGCGCGGTAATAAAACAAAGTAACAACCTGATTACTGGAACTAAATACTCCAATCTTCCTGACGCCGACCCGCCATATAAAGTATACTGAGCTACTAGTTCTACGCGAGGAAACATAGACGGTGGTTGTCCCACTTCTTTACCCACCCTACCATGATAATGATATTACTTTTCTTCATTATCCCTACAAGACTCTTTAAATCTAATCACATTTTCTAATATCTTAGCATGGATACTCGACAGACAAAAGATTCATTGCAAGCTTCATATATTATCCTTTATTAAATATCTGCTAAGTTCCAACATGATTAAATTCTACGATCTATTAAATATTCAAGATTTGGCTTTTAAGTACATTGTTAAATCTAAATTGCACATAATTATGAATTAGGGATTTTTTTTATCAACTTCATTTGCTAATAATTCATTTTAAAACACATTGTCTCCTTCAACAACCAATTCATATTCAAATTTCTGTTAATGCTTAAATATGGTAACATTACTTTATCAAAGGAATGTCACGTCCAGAGCAGTGAACTTTTATGTAGTAAATACATAGAAGTAAATCATTTATGCATTAGGAGGTATATACATGTATATATCATTTAAATTGACCATCCACGTATCCATCCCCAGTACGTATATTCCAAGATAGTCTATCACATAGTCATAATGAATACGCAGTTCAGTACTATGAGTCTGTTACGGTCAATCACTCCAAATTTAAGAATTCTAAATATAGCTTCAAGGCGTGAACTGATTCTGTCAGGACTTTGTGAAAACTGGAATAAAAATAATGTTAGTTATTTGGATGGATCAGTGGATGAGCTGGGTAACCAATGCAAACTTTGTAACTAATTACTAAAAATCCAATTTATTAGTATTGTTCTACAAATGTGGTCTAGAATTTATAAGTGAGCTGCTTGGTCCCTCACTAAGCCTGTGGAAATTATTAATGATTGCAACAAAAAATTTGGCAAATGTAAATTTTTGTATAAACGCTACTATTTCTGCAATTTGCAATTAGCGAAAAAATAGAATATTATTAAAATAACATCTGGCAATGATAATGCAAAGATATTATATTCTAGTAATTTTAAATATTGTCGAAACTTCTTTTCTATAGACTCCTGAGAGTTGTAGATGCGAAAACAGCTAAAACAAGGGACAGGAGCAGGAGCAGAAGCTGTAGTCGAAACAAAGGCAGGACAAAGCACTTAACCTAATAACGAATCTCATTGGCCGAGTGCAAGACGTTAAGTAAACGCCATTTGAGCGTAAAGTTTTGAAGAACTCGCATAAAAATGACAAACGCAAACAAGTTGGCTGAAGAAGGCAGGGGCGTGGCTCGAGTACGGAAGACGCTTGGGCGTCATTGTCTAATTTTATGAAGACATGGCGAAAAGTAAACAAACAAGTTGCAACCAGCCAACAAACAAAAAAAAATTGAAATTTTTTGACAACCAACAAGACAAAGACATTCTTCTCCCAGGCAGGGGCACAAGAATACCGAACAAAGATGCAAATCCGCGTAAGTATCCGGCAATGATTGCCGTCAACTGGCCGCATAGGGTTGAAGGGCAGGCAAAATCGTAAAAGTATAAAAAAGTACGCGCGAACCACTTAAAGCGATCATGAAGGATTCACAGTTTGTAAAATGGAATTTTATGGCTTAGTTAAGGATGGGCCAAAAAATCTCTTTTTACTGGCGGCGGCGCGCGGCCAAAAAGGCAACGCCAAAGACAGCAACAAGAAGAAAACGAAGAAGATGGAAAACAGCAAGGGAGCAACAACAGCGAGGAAAAGTGTGCAAATCACACCCCATTACAAGATACGGAGTGGGGGGGGCGCACATCTCAGTCATAGCCAGCGGCACAGGACACACATAGAGCGCCTTTGCAAAAATTCCACAGCATAGGCACAGACTTGTGGCAGGAATGCCAGCACAAGGACACAGCCTTTAAGCGCAGAGGGGGGTGGCAGTTTTTCCAAGATTTGGAGTCGGCTTATCGCGCGACTTCATTTGAATATTTGCTGTCCTCAAGGAATCTGCTTGTTTTTTTTTTCTCTCGCTTCTTCAGAGCTTAAGTCTTGGCATTTTTTGTCCTCACTGATGCTGTTGTTATTGTTGTTGTCCCCTGTCTTCAGATTGTTCGTTTGGCGCTTTGTTTGTGCGTTTGTTAATGTTGTATCGGAGATTTTTACGAGTGGAGCTCTCGGCGTAATAACAATAATGAAAAGCTATTATGAGCCATGAGGATAAGCAGTAACAAGGGCCGTGAAAAATGGCACGCCCAGTCGACTAAGCAGGGCCCAGCAGCCAGCCACAGTTCTGGGAACGTGCCTCGTGTCATTTGGCCATATTAGGCGAATTAGAGCAGCTAAAGGAAAGTGGAAAGTGCGATAAGCGGACAAACAACAACAGCAGCAACAATTCAAATGGGAGGTGGCACGCTCCAAACATGACTGCACGAGGGGACGGTGTGGGAAAAGTGGCACAACTTCATAATTTGCCTTTATAGCGCTAATGGCAAATTAGGCGACACATTATGCATTTGCTACGGTTCTTTTTGGCATTCCCGCGAAATTCCGAAATGATGCAAAAAATTGCGCCTGTGGGTATGAAATGCTATGAATGGGAACATATATAATTTTAATATCGTTTCAAGTAATAATTTAAAATGTATCAGATAACGTCATATATTTTCATTAGAATCCGCTGGAAGGTAAGGACAAACAACTTATATTCCAAAAGCAGAGTGTATTTAGCTTTAAATCGACTCTGCTGCTGATGATAATCGAGAATATATACTTTATGCGATCAGAGATGCTTTCTTCTTCTTATTCTTCTTTTCGTGGCTTAGTGTGTAGGGTTAATCATGCGATTCCATTGAAGCAACTATATCTGTATTTTGTATGGGAAATACAATATAATAATGCGCAGCATCGCAACACAGTTTTAAATTGAATTTCTGATCATCTTAAAAGTAAATATAATATGAAATTCATTTATTTGAGTTCGCTGGTCTCAAATCGTTCTCTAACAATCCCAGGCAAGCTGCTTTCCACACATCTCTTTGAAGCAGTAAGTTGTTTGTGAGTGCTTTTAATACTACACATCCTTTGCTCGTTCTCATTTTTCATTTGTATTTATTGCATTTTAAGTATGTCTCCAGGCAAGCGCCTTGCTTAGACCCAGCTGGAGCCAGGTGACGTTGTCTTTCCTTTGGCTCTGACCATTGTTTTATCTGCGCATAAATAAAATTAACTTCATGGCGTTGCTTTTGCCGTTTCCATTTCCGTTTCCGCTCGCGTCGACTTGGGCACTTGAAGCCCTCCAGGTCCGGGTCTGGGGAGGTCTCGACTCTGCCAGCTGAAAGTGAAGTGCGCATAAAAAGCCACTTGAATGCCATAAGAATCATTAAAAACAACAACAGCAGCAGAAAAAAGCAGGCAAAGCAGTAAAAGAAAAAAACATTTGTTTTTGTTGATTCAGTGCGGCAGGGAGTCAAGAGTGGATTTTGTGGTAATGAGAACAACAACAACAAATAATACGGAACAACAGGAACAAGTGCCAAAGAAGAAAAAAATATCAACAAAAGCCGAAATGAATTAGACAACTTAATTATAAATGAACTCGGCTCAGTACAAAAGGATTTTGTTTTACTTTCTTTCATTCACTCATTGTTACTCAAATCAAAGACTCGGCTGATGAGTTCCCGCCGAAAATGTACCGAATTTACAAAATTTGACTGTTTACTCACTCATTAGACGGAGTCTCGAGACACCAACTACGATGGAAACGAACGCGGGGAGGAAGACGTGGGTGGATATCCCGGCTAGAGACGTCTGCAGACGACTCCAAAAGAACAACAATAAAATTGACAAGTTAAATAGTCGACAAGCAGAATCTGAGCCGCAAATCCAATTACCAATTATGCACCACAAAAACAAAAAAAAAAAAAACAACCAGCGGAAAAAGTGAGCACTTTTGGCTTTAATTGAATTTCTTCGATTGTTTTTGACGAGACGCTCGCAAATTGCATTAAACGGGCAGTAAAATTGTTTCTTCTATTTATTTGGATCTAAATTTAATAATATTTTGAATTTGTGAGTCGTTGAGTTGAACTGTTTCCTTCCATAACTTGAAAGCCCCAGTAACTCTATAAATTCTAAAATAAAATACGGCTGTGGTATTGATACCGGACCTTAAAGCGGTCCATTCTATTGTAAAATATTTTCGCAAAAATTCAAAAGAAATTCGAGGCATTTTAAATCCTCTTTACAGAATACATAACCAATAGATTTGTATGGGAAATTTATCTATTTTGATAACAGATGTTTTGATTTAAAAAAAAATGTAATAATTATCATCTGATTCTAATTCTGCGGGCCATAAATTTTACATATTTGGCTTTAATAATTTAAAAAAATATATATATATAAAGAAAGCAGTATCTTATTAAGTACGCTCTTAAAAGTCAAAGACTTTTTACATCATTTCCTGCAAAATTTGGTTAAAACTATAAGATTGAAACGAAATTGAAGTAAAACTATTTGTTTGTATTTGTTTTAATTTTCTAATAACATAGTAAGTGCTTTAGATGGTTACAGTTGTGCAAGAAAATGAGAATCCGTAAAATATAAATTATTTACTTTTCGAAATGAAATTGAATGAAGAGTGCAGAAAAGCGAAAAAAAGGCACTTCGGTTATTTGCACAGTACATAACTGCAAAGTAAATGGTATATCTGGTAAGTATATATATATATATATATATATATATATATACATATATATATACAGAGTTGAGTGGCTATGTAAATGTGTGTACATAATGTGCATGTTTGAGCTTTGCTTGTGGTATTTGTGTACTAGCAAAATGGGTGGAGCCAACAGCAGCGCAGTATACAAAATGGCGACGCCCCTACAGCGGGAGCAGCAGGAGCAGCTGCAGCAACAACAAGTGGAAAACGCTCGGCTCTCATTGTCGTAGCCTTTGGCTGTAGCCTTTGGTGTATTTGTTGTAATTGTTGCTGCTGGTTTTTGTCATAAAAATCCCCAAAGCTAAAGCGGCGACATAGCACATAAATGTAGGAGGAGCTTTTGCCGAGAGAGCCAGCTGGCGAAACAGAGAGAGGAAGAGCACGCGAGCGCAAGCGAACGCCAAATGGGGAATGAGAGTGAGAGCACTCGTAAGAGATGGAGACAGAGAGAGGCGGAGAGAGTGAGAGAGAGAGAGAGAGAGGGAGAGTGAGAAAAACTATGCACACTACGACAAACAAAGAAATGCAATCTAGTTGTTAAAGCTTTTGATTTTGCTAGAAAGTTGACTAACAGCTTGGCAATTGACATTTCGAGAAGCAACCAAATTGAAAAGTCAGTTGCAAAAGTTTTCAGCCTTCTGTTTGCATAAATGTTTTTTAACAATGGCAAATACAAATACAGCATATAAGCACATCATCTGTATGGGCGCAAGAGGAAGTCGAAGAAGATGAAGAAGAAACAGAAGTAAGCATCTGGCAACAGGCAGCCCAAAGTGTTTGCCGTTTGGCGACATGTGTGACGGGCCTCATAAGTCCACACCATCCCCAACCCAGTGGGACCTCAAAAGCAGCAACCACATCAGCAGCCACCTCAAACAAACTCATCATCATCAACTTTGCACAGCCGTTACCATTGTCGAGGCCACTCGACAGGGAGCAAGCAGCAAGAAGCATGGAGAATGGAGCAAGGAGCTGCCTGGCAGTAGACAGGCATTTATCTTTGGCTGGTCCTGCTGCCGCATGTCCTGGCAGCTGTCGAGAGACAACTCACAACTCGCAGGTTCACAGCTCGCATCTCGCAAGGCGCAACACGTTGCCCCAAAGACGCTGCAAGGTTCCTGGGTCCGTTGGCCGTTTGTAGTAAATTACATTTTGTTTATCAACCAACACACATGAAGATTTGCATAAGGATGTGCTTATGATGTGCTCGAATTATGGGCACAATGGACTCACAGGGTCCTGCGAATACGAATCAGACTGCGACCGGCTCCTGGTTATCTCTAGACATCTACATAATATTAAGACAAAGCTCGTTGAGCCGTAAGACGATTTAATCGAGCTGAAATAATAGACTAACTCAAACACAGACACCAAAACGCAAACATACATACACACACACATACAGACACATTTGTAAGCCCAGCAAGTTCACTGCACACGTATAATAAAATGTTCGATTTAGGTGAAAAACAATCGAAGACTGTCCAAGGGTAATATTAAATGCGTTGCACATAATTATTACTTTTATTAGAACTTAGTTATTCATTTGATTTCAAGTAGATAATGTTTGGCGCCATAAACACACAGTTAAAATATATATAAATATACTTGCAGCTGAACTCAAATTGATCTTGATTTACTGCTTAATCAAATATGCATTATCTACACTGAAAGCAAAAGTCAAATGTTATTGGAAAGGAAAGAAACTGCAATTCGAGTTTTTCGAGTCTGTCGTGTCAACAATTATATAAAATTAGACTTCAAATTAAATTCAAAACGATATCGAATCGCTACTTAATCAAATAAGGATTTCGTGCATTAACTGTTAGATTAAGAGGCAAATGTAATTAAAACGAAAAAGGATTCACAAATTTTCCTAGTGATAAAAAGTTAGAGCAATGTATTAATTATATTTAAATATAGGTCAAGCAAATTAGCTTCATATTTTTGACAGTGAAATTATGTGAAATATTATTATATTATTTATTTATATGGATTTTAAGAATTGCTTTTTGACTTATTAAAATGTTTTAAGATAATGTTTTAAGATTCAAGTGAATTGAGATATTAAACTATCCAATTCAAATCCAAACTCTGCTGCGCATTTAAAATTAGACTTTAAGTATATTAGGAATGTTAAGTTAAATTAAATTCAATTTATATGTATAATATTTTTATATTCATCAAATGATTTTAAATTTTGCTTACAGTTTTGATATCTAAATATTATTTCAATATTTATACACTATTATGTTATTTATTATTTAAATCCTTCTTGGATTTTCTATCCCTTTTTTTACTTAATAATGGCTTATCAACATTGATAGCTTTATTTACATGTGAAAAGCTGCTCTATTTTTTGTCGCTATTAATTGTACTGCAAACCCAGGTTGAATAGTTTTATCATACAATTCAATAGGCAGTTTTATTTTTGTAGCTTGTTTGATTTTAAGCAAAGAAATAAGTAGCATGTTAAATATTATAAATCTTGTGCTAAATAGCTTCAGCGACAAGCTACTTACCCTTTAACTATTAGTGTTAAGCGAGTATTTAGCTATGTATCATACTATATCTACTTTTCTCTCTCTCTCTCTCTCTCTCTCTCTCTCTCTCTGTCTATACTTATATCTGTCTTTATCTCTCTTTCTTTCTCTCTTCAAATTTTTGGCTAACGTCTCGCTTGGCAGCGCTTTAATGCAATCAAAACATTTATAAAGCTTTAGACGCGGCCCAAAAGACAAAAATCGGTGGTTGTTGTTTTAATTAGATTTTCAAGGCTGAGCCCAGAAGCAGGACGACTGTCTAAATTGCCACAGCTGTAAGGGGTTAACGTTAACGTTAACTCGTTCAAATCGCGAGCCAGAAAACACCCAACCCCCGACCCGCTTGTCATACGGTCACCCCAAGTAAATTATGTTAACAGCAGCATGTTGAATATGAAACACACTTCCATAACCAATTATACAAGGAACAAAAGTGAAACAAGTGAAACAAAAAGTGTTAAGTAAATGTCACAGTCATATTTTAAATATTGTTAGCTTATATTTCGAAAAGAAAAGTTAAATAATTGATAGATAGATTGATAGATCATGTTCATATTGATTCAAAACGGCATAGTTGTCATACACATTGTTTGTAAGGGTATCAATAATACAATAATCTGCCTTTGGCAATCTCAGCACTGAAGTGTGCCTCTCTGACGCTGCCGGCGTCGCTGCCAGCGTCGACGTAGCCGCTTAAATTAATGAAGAAATAAAGACGCACGAGATTTACGCGCTTTAGGTGAGTTCTCTGTTGTTCCTCCGTGTGTATTGTAGGTGTATGCGCCTTGGGAGTGGGATTGGGACGTTTACTGGGGCTGTGGGGAGTGGCATGGCGGAAATATGCACAATTCTCGAAACTCGTGAAATGCCGCACAATGACTCCCAGGGGCACGATAAAAATCGAATTAATAAGAGTTCAGCATAAATGAGCCCGGAAAATGTCAAGCGAATTCGTTGTTAGGGAAACCCTCGACATTAATACAATTATATACATTTACATATGTATATATAAATATAAGTGGATGAATATTAATCTCTATATATGTAGAAGTAAAGATGTTTATTAATCCGAAATTAAATGAATGAATGAGTAACGCACAGTCTCTAATTAGGTCTAATACAAAAACGCTTACTGAAACCGCAGGGTTGCATTTGAAAACGCTTAAAGTCTGTAATATTTCCATGCACTGGCTGAAAGATTCTTGAAATCTGAAGTGCCATCATAAAATTAGTTTCATTTGTACTATAAAGAAAAAACGTCAGACCTTTCAAAAAATATTTCAAAATCTTTATAAGTGTTGCAGTGTTGTGTTGTGTTATAAAACAAAAAGTGAGCAGATTAACATAATATTAAGCAATGAATCTTTTTTTTAACTATCATCTAATTATTAATAATACAAAAAACCCAAAAAAAAAGAATAAAAATATGTGCTTAGTCTGCAATTAGTCTAAAAGAACGCAAGCCACGTGACGATGTGTGGTAAGCATCGTCATCACGATCATCATCACCATCAGCATTTCGATGACTATCATTATTAACAGTCACAGTGATATAAGGATAATTAATGCAATAGAAGTGCTTGTGACACATCCGTATGTGGCATGTGCCACAGGTGCTTAAACCAATAACGGGACTGCGTCGCAAGCCATTTAAGCCAATGAACACAAATCACACACAAAATACACACACACACACACACACACACATAATGGACAGAGGCACAGTGTCTTGCGTAGTTGTGTTAGTAAATGATGACAAATGTGCTTGAAAGCGTTGGCGGCCAGTTGAAACCCTTTTAGTTGCTGGCGTGTTGGGCGCATTTTGCGGCAGCTGTAACTAAACATGCAACACAACAAATTAAGCACTTATGAAACGAAAGAGTGAAATACACTGAGAGAGAGAGAGAGAGAGAGATAGAGTTAGATAGAGAGAGAGGGGAAGACTGCGAGATAGAAACAAAAAACTAATCGTGGATTATTGGCTCCTGCTCCTCGATATGGGGTATTCAAGGTATTTTAACTTTATTATGTTAGAATGTTAGAATAGGAATCTTAGATGTCATATGACTCCATGAATGCAATAGAACTGCTCAACATGATCATTTTATGCTTATATTGCAGTTGCTGTTTTTGTTGTGTAAGTAATTATTCAATTGAATTAATACCGCATACGCCTTTGGGCCCGGTGCTCAGTCTACTGACGCCGTAGACGCAGACCGAATCATTGTCCAGCAGTCAAATCTGTGTCCGTAATTCCGTTTAACGCACACACACACACACACACACACACACACACACACAAACACACATACTTGCGGAGGCGCTCATGCGTGTCCTGTGTGTGCTGTGACGCTGTCTTTGGGTCAGTTGTAATGTCAGAAATGCTTTCAATGAGCCTCGAGCAGTATCAGCTGCCGTTGCCACAGGCCACAGGCTCCACACATACAAGGACAACAATTTGCAGAATGCCAAAATAGCAAAGGTCTAAGTGGGACTGGCGTTTGGGCAGGAGCAGCTGCAGCCCGGACTCTGGCATTAGGCCTTTGTCTCAACTTGGAAATTCTTTGCATAGTTTTAACGTCCAGTTTTTTGTTTTCACTTAGTTTTTGTTTTGCGGCCAAATCCTGCTAGGCAAAATCCTTTTTGAATTTAACCAGCAACCAGTGCACAAATTTCATTTATTTTTTAATAAAGTTATATTTGTTGTTAGCATTAATCCTGTTTGTCCTTATATGTGTGTGTTTGTGTTTGTGTTTGTGTTTGTCCATGTTCAACAATGGCCGCATCCGTTTCCGCTGGGCAGCGGGCTAAAAAATGTTTCAAATAGCTGCAAAACAAACGGAAACTGCAAATAGAAATGTTTTCGACCAAAAGTTTTTGTTTAGCCAGTTATGAGATATCCTGGTTGGATTTTTGTATTCTACTCTCGATGAGTGAGTGGGTATATGTGCGTGCTCTCTTATCATTTCCGTCATAAATTTCATTTCGTTTTTATTTTTCTATTAAAAACTAGCCCCGAACAAAGCCAAATGTTAAACAATTCCGGACCGGGAAATACCAAAGAAAAACGGTAAGGTTTTTTGCTCATATTCTTGTTGTTGTTGCTTTAGATGCGTATGTGCCATAAATCAAAAATGATGCAGGGAAAAAAGAAATTGTAAAAAGGTTGAGCCCTAGCGACTTAGGGATGCTCTGTAGCTATTAAGCAAACTGAGAATCAGTAGAAGGAATACATATTTGTGAATATTAAGACAATTCAGACTTAAATAGGTACTTACTGTACAATTATGTTCAACAACTGTTCTATTGGCTGTTGTAAGACATCATTCGACAGGTTTGAAAAAAAAAAACAGGTAAAATATCTTTAAAATCGAAATTGTCGCTCAAAATAAAATTCACAAAATTACAATTACAAAAAAGGTGTCTTAAATATTTCGCGTTCTTTGCATTTTTATCATTCGACAATCATAGCATACTCTGTGCGCCACTTTGTAATAGATAAGAAAGAAAGGTATCTATGAAATACCAAACTGGAAAAAATTTAATTTCTATTAAGATGCAAATAAAAAAGTGCAAATAAAAAATCCAAATACACTACAAAAGACCTTCGATATAGAGTATGTTTACAGAGAAAATATAAAAAAAAACTAAAGCGCTATCATTTGAAAAAAAGGGCGACTGTAAATATATATTTCAGTTGCCTCCACTAAACACCAAACCAATCCCAATGCAATCTGCCACGTGCTACGTGATCTCACACATACACACACACACACACACACACATGGATGCAAATGTGACAACATTAGAATTTTCAACAGTCGAAAAACTTGGCCCCACGAAAAGACTAACCGATAACCGCAATTCTTTATCTTTGCTGCGGTTATTTTTTATTTCTTTCTATGTTTTTTCTTTTTGTAACTTGTTCTTTTTGCGCAAGGAAAGAGAGGGATGTCAGGTTTTGGTCTGTTCTCATCTTTGACTTCAGCGTGCGTCGTTTGTCATTATTTAAATTCCTTTTGACAAGGCACGTGAAATCTTCTATGAAGTTGTCTCCAGACACATGTGCGCAGGATAAGCATATCAAGTATGTCTGCAGGGAGGTCAGGCAGGATGAGGGCTACTCTATTTAGATATATGTGCGTGACACTTTCTTTATCCTCTGCTCACTTTTCAGAGAGCTTTGTCCCAGACTTGTGCCAGTCAAATTAAATTAAATGACAAACTCAACGGCTCAGTTTTTTTTTCTCTTTTTCCGCACGGTAGGAATATTAATGGTTTCATATATGACAAACAGCGGCTAATAGATATGATATGTTCAAGAAAGATAATCAACTGTGGAAACGGCCTTTTCATGCGCCATTTAGCAATTTATAATTTACATATATATAATATTTAACTAGAGCTAAGTTTAAGTTTAAAAATCGACTATGCATTGAAAATACAAATATGACTTATGTATCAGCCCAAAAATAGTCAAGAAACTCTCTTTACCGCTTTTATTCGTGATATTCTCATAAAAAACATTCAACACTGTTGAAAATTAGCAGTGTAAATGGTATCAAATGGAAGAGCTGTGCTGCTGCTCCATCGACAACTCAGATACTCGTTATGGCCATGTCTCATTTAACATGCTGGCAAGAAAAGTTGTTACATAAAAAAGATAAGACCAGGCCGTTGCTCGCTGGTAGCTGAAAGCCACCACTGCTCTTCTTTCCATCCCCCTATCCCCACTCATTTTGGTCATGAATATGCAACAATAAAATGTGACAGCAGGAAAAAATTAAATATGACACTTATCTGGCGCACAAACAAACTTCAAACACATTACACAAGCCCTGGCGACGGCTTCAAAATGAGGACACAGGCACAGGGGTTGAGTTGATGACTGGTCCTGGTCCTCTTCGTGTTCCTGTTCCTGCTCGTGTACCCTTAACTGCTACTCATGCCGATGCTGGTTCTGGGCCTGCTGCTAACTACCGCAGACAATGTCAGGTATCATGAGCGCAATCAGCGGCCCCAGAACATTGTGAATTGCTGTCATTAAAATGTTGACAAAGGCGCAAAAGGTGTAAAAACCACAGTGCGACAAGACAGATGCCGAAAACCTCACCCATGTCCTCAACCACACCCCCACCCAATGCACCACCACCAAAATAATCCGCCAACCAAGCGGCCTCGTAACGAGTTTTGTTAATCTGCCGGCCACAAATCTGACCGAATGGCCTGATAATACAAGTAAATATTCTATATTTAAAACAGTCGACATGGTGGAGTTGCAACTGCAAGAGAGTATGCGTGCAACCTGCAAGTATGCAAAAATTCTAAGCAAAGAAAAATGAAAATCAAGTGACAACTTTGCAGTCGGCCGAGTTTGCAAACACTCTAATTTTGGTGTAATACCCAACTAAAATCAAGGGCAAATGAGCCGCCTCTCTATCAAGACCTTTGGCAGATATACATATGTTTGAAATATTTGAATGGGAGAGGGGTTGTCCATAGTCGATATCTAAAATTGAGTGACTACACTTAAATTTAATTGTAAAATATATATATCTTTTATCGATTTCCACTACTAAAATAAATATTTTAAAGAATGTTAAAGTTAAACAATATATAGCGTACAAATCCAAAAATAATTTTATTTGCTCAAACACGCGGGACATCTGGAAACGCAGAAATCCATATTTAATTTATTGGCTTGATGCATATTTTAATGCAACTAAAATTGAGGAGAGAAAACCCTTACTCAGTATATCGGAATTTGTTGAAGAAATGAAAATCTTGCGGTTTTGTGTCATAGCACTGTTAAAATTTTAAAACCAGCCTTCAATTGCAGTTGGAGAGGTAAATGTGAACCAAGAACAGGATCAGGAACTGGACGAGGACCAGGCGGATGGTTTCAAGTGCGAGTGTGACCCTTCAAAGTTCCAATCAAGCGGCTGGGTCTACATGTGTAATTTGCACACCAAGTGAACCACGTCTCCACAACCACCCCCACCCCCATCGCTGCCCGCAGACAGACTATGCCACTGTCGGTCAAGTCCAACCCGTTCCGTCCCTGGGTTCATCACGCGATTCGGCCGCAGTGTGGTAATTAAATTTCGCAGTCGGGCAACAGCCCGGGAAAGTGTGAAAATCATAAAAAGCAACGTGCATACGCCGTGAGGTCCCAAAAATGTTAAACAATTCACACGACGAGGCTAATTAAGCGCTCGTTTTGCACTTGAGACCCACAAGAGGGTGTTTCAAGTGGTTGTGTGGGTGTGTGTACTTGGGTGTGATTTTCATATTTTGATAAATTTTATGATGTGCAGCAGTCCGGCCAAGCAGACCGACCAAGTCCAAAAACATTTGAGGCAGCTTCGCATTAAGCCAACCGGAAATTAACTTAATAATTAGTGGGAGTGGCATGTGTGTGTGTGTGTGTGGGTGTGTGTGTGTGTGTGCCTGTTGGTGTGCCAGTGTGAAACTGTGTGTGCTCAATTCACATGGAAACCCAAGCAATCATAAACGCATTTTAAATTCTGAGTAAGCTACCTCTGCCTCTGCTACCAAATTATCAACTATTTGTGAAAGCTGATATTTTGCTAATAAAAAATCGCTTTCAGATAATGTTTATTAATTCTCATATATATTTTCAAAATAATTGCTAATTGCCAAAAAAGTGTTTAATATAAAAATCAATTTCTTTGAAATTAGACTCAGTTTGGCTTAAGATTTTCTTTGGGAAAACTGAAATCAATTTTTGAGTACCACCTGAGATTTAAGTTTGAAGTATGTGAAAATGACCAATTAGGCTTATGGAAATTATATCTTATAGATAATATTTTTCACAATAAATCACGAATTATATTGAAGGAGACTTAGTTGTT
Organism: Drosophila macrothrix; assembly: GCA_035042055.1. Lineage (NCBI taxonomy): Eukaryota > Metazoa > Arthropoda > Insecta > Diptera > Drosophilidae > Drosophila > Drosophila macrothrix. Next base: position 24,955,601 of record JAWNLX010000587.1, read on the forward strand.
TGCCTCCCCGCAATCCTCAAATGCAAAGTCGAAAACAATATCCCTGTACTAAACCCGTTCAGCACCAAATACGAATAGTATTTGACAATGAGAATTATTACACAGAAATTTAAATGGAGTGACTTGAAATAGTAGCTGCCTAAGGGTCTTAAAGAAATGCTTTGGGTATTTAAATATATTAAATAATTAAAGTTCAAGGTTTTTGATAGGAAAAACAATTGTTGACCATGGCTGCTACTACTTAGCTTTATGCGTATTATCTAATCATTCGCTCATTTAACACCCATGCACACACACACACACACACACACATTAACCCTACCATGCCAGAGAATTGACCAGAACATGTACAACTATGTGCCATGTATGAATGTATTTAGTTACACATGTATATTTAAAATTAATGACCTCATAAATTAGCCTTAATTATTATAATGAGCCCACAGGCATTAATGAGACAGCCCCACACACCTAGCCTGCTGCACACTGCACAGTGGCTGCTGCCTTCTTCTTGAAGCTTAGACAATTCAACTTAAAATATATTAATTTATGGTCATGTGTAAGGGCCAATTAGTGCGAGGCCAACGTCGCGTTTTCTAGTGGGCGCGAAAATCGCGCAATTAAATGCACCTGATGACAAGCACAGGACACAAGGCACCAGAAGGGTGGGCACAACAAGACTCCAGCTCACACACACACATACACGCACACACACTTTAATGCAGGCACACATTAATCACACACACACAAGCACACGTACAGCAACACGCAGCTTATAGATTTGTTTATGGCATTTGGCTGTCTATTAAGGGTTGAATTGCAGTCCCTGTCTCAAAGGATCTTAGCACAGACGAATGGTTATGCGTAGCAAATTCCAAAAAAAAAATAATAATAACAATAATAACGCTTCAATTTATGATTAATGTTGCCAATATACGAAACGTTTTTTTTTGCGAATTAGAAGAAGACGATGAAAAAAAGGTGTCTACAAATCTTGCTACATATTCAGTTACCAACTTTTTAGTTACTAATGACGCTCAGATATTTAAACTATTTTTGTATAGAGAAACTTAAGCTATATTTTTTTTTGATCATCTTCAAGAAAAGATGATTAGCGATTTATTTCTATCATTTCCCAGACCAGCTTATTTTGAAAAGGAGATAGATTTCTTTGTTTCCCTCGCTCTCTCTCTCTCTCTCTCTCTCTCTCTGTCTCTCTCTCTCTCTCTCTCTCTCTCTCTCTCTCTCTCTCTCTCTCGTATATTTCCCTATTTTACACACATCTTTCTCTTTGCCACTCGATCTGTCTCTCACTCTCTCTCTCTCTCTCACACACACACAATTTTTCTATATTTTCATTTCCGTCTCTTTCTCTTTCTCTCTCTCTCTCTCTCACACACGGACATTTTTTTCTCTTTCTCAAACTTTCTTACTCTCTCTCTCTCGCCACACTCTTCCCTCTCTATCTTTTTCTCTCTCTCCCTTTATCTCTCTCTCGCTCTCTCTCTCTCTCTCTCTCTCTCTCTCTCTATATCTGTCTGTCTTATATACTGTTTTAAGAATACTTGCTGGCGAAGTGTACCTCCATAAATTCTCATGCAAATCAGTCTAATCGGCAATTTAATCGGCTGACAAACATTGGAAAAGTTGACAGCAAATAAATTACGAGGGTCAAGGAAAAGTAAATACGCAGCTAAAAAGGCAATAAATTAAATTTACATCAAATTCGGCAAACTCTAAATATAAGATAATTCCAAAAAAGAAAAAACCAGTCGACAAAAAAAAAACAAAATATAAAATAAATAAATAAATACCGGCGAAAACGGCAAGCGACAAGAAATTGTTTTCATTCGGATTTGGGAGTCGGCCTGAACAGGCTGTTCAGGCTGCTTAAGGGGGCGGTTCAATATTAAGTAAACAAACAAGCAAACAACAATGAAACCAAGCAAACAACCAGACAGCCAAACAAACACAAGGAACAGGCACAGGCTCAAAACAAAACGACAGGCAGAACCAGAAGCAACAAACAGCACGCAGAGGCATTCAGGCCATGGTCATGGCCAGCAGTCGGATGCGGAATAAGGACCCCGCCCTAGAATAACCTAGTAGTCGTACCAGAGCCAGCGCCACGTGAAAATGAAATTTTAATTTTAATTTTTCTTTCGCTTTCCTTTTTTCCTTTTCTTTTCACATTTTATTTACTTTTTTCTTTTTTTTTTTTGAAGCTGGTGGCCAAGAAGCGAACTCACCCAAGCTGCTTCAGATAGAAACGTGGGAATCACTGTGGCACGTTGGGTCGGGGTGAGGGGAGCTGAGTTGAGTGGAGTGGATTACGCTGGCTGTTAGCCGAGTGGCGATTATGCACGGTAAATCATTTCGACATTTTCCCGTTCATAAGCACGTAATTTGACTTGATTTTTTAGCCAGCAACCGTCGACCATTTACTTTATTGACTCTCGCCTCAAGTTGCGGCCAAGATGTTGAACGCCGATGGCATAGACATTGCCACGGGCTGGAGAATAGGAGAGGGGATGGGAGGGGTGTTAGGGGAGTCGTGGCACGCCCACGACTCCGCACATAATTGCGGTTAATTAATGCGTGATTTTTTCCGACTTTTTTTTGTACTTTCCTGTTTTTATTATTTTTTTATACTTTTGAGGGGAGTTTTTTGTTCAACTGTGCGGTAAAAATTGGAAAGCCTCGTGCGCTACATATTGTGAAGGCATTTCGATTTCACAGAAGGCTGCAAAGTATTTCCAATGCAAGTTATTAAATGGAAATTTATAAATATTTTAAAAAATATTAAACAGACAAGATTGATTTTTTTTTTAAGTGCTCATCAAGCTAAGCACTTTTATAGGATGAGCAGTGCCCTCTAACTCTTTTCCTTAATATTTAGACTCTGATTTGACACACTAACTGATTGCGGGGTATTCCCATTAAGCTGCTGGCCTACTCTGGCAGTGCACATTGGAAATCTAATAAGTCTTCGCATTTGAAATTGAATGCACCCTGCATTGTAACTTGTTGTATCTGTGTGGGCCTTCTGCCTTTTTGCCACATTTTTTCTTTTCACATGCACATTTCAAAATTGATTATTAATGACGGACGGCATTTCGCGACGTTTGGCCTCATTGAAACACACTCGAATTATGAAAATGCGTTAAAAAAGGCGGAAAAAGAGCGCAAAGAAATTAATTATGGAAATTACTTGGCCTGTCTACCAAAGGACCAACAAGCAGCAACACCCCCTTTTTTCCTCTCGCTCTGCTCAAAGACTAAGCAGCTTGTGGTCTGATTTATCTAAAAATTTCTTTTCGTTATTTTCTATTTTGATTATTTTTTCTTTCTTCTCTCAAGTGCCGGCTAGGACACTTGGCTATTATTATTATTCCTCCTTGCCGACTGGCACTTGGCAAATAACAATTTATTTTCATTAATTTGTGCTTTAACCCCTTGACGTTGGCTTCATTAAAAATGCGCTCTGCATGAGCCACATAAAAATTAGGCGGCGCGGCAAGTTGATTGCCATTAACATTTTAACCCTTTCGACGACCATTTAGGGGGAGGGTCGAGAGGAGGACTCTCGCGTTTCCTTGTAATTATTGCAATCTGTTCGATTTTAGGACACTCTGCAATAGCTAGCAACATGGCTACCACTCTTTCCCAACTCTATCCACATAAGCCAAACTGCAAGCAGCGACCATTTTGCAATTTAAAAATGCAAATTAATTGCCACATGGCCCATGACAGAACGAGGACTTTGTCTAAAAGTGTTATGGCATTATGTCTTGGCCATTAAAGTAAATTGTAATTGGCGTTTGCTAACCATGTCACTTTCAGGGCTGCACTGCACGTGCTATAATCGAACCATTTTCTGAGCTTAAGCCGGTTTGCATAATATTTAAATAATAATATTATTATTAGAGACCCCTTTTAAGTTTTGTGGCGATCTCTTTGCTGGTTAGCTGTTTTGTTTTTATATTTTCTCTGAAAAAGAGCATTGCAACTGAATTGATTTTCACATTGAACCAGTTTGCTGACAGACTATCCATATGAGAGAAGCCGATTTCAAAAATTCATACCACGGCAAACCATTTCATACCAAGTCTTATTTTAAGCAACCCGCTAAGGGCTAAATAACTAACGATTGATAATTACATTGCAACCCTAGGACCAACAAATTCTGCGAAATTTAACAAATGTCTGGGGTTGGTGCGGTATGCTGGTTAGGTGGTGGTGGAGGTAACGGCAGTGGGGCACGTAAAATAGCGGTGGTCTTATTTTCATTTTATATATATATATATATATTTTTTTTTTCTTTTTTGCCAATATTAAAAGTCATAATTCAATTTTATTGCAGAATGGTTCAGGTGCCTTAATCATTTCTAATATCCTGGCTGGCTTCCCAGGACGCCTATTTGATGTTGACTGCATTGTATCTGACTCGAGTCTACTGGAGTCGACTGCTGCTGCTTTTGCTCATGGACTTCCGTTCGCTCATAAATACTAATTTCACAGGCAATAAAGGCGAAACATTTGCCAGGACTCACGTACTTCTGCCATTTTGATCGCTGCCAGACATTTAAGAGATAGCCAAACTGTGAGATATCTCCGACGACTGGCAATTTCTAATGGATTACAATGCGATTGCCAAAAGCAAATGAATCCCCCCCCCCTCCCCCACCCGCCCTCCTTCGTCATCTACCCCTCAAGAAGCATATTTTACTACTTAGAAGAGAATGAGATTGAATTGTGAAATTATTAGCCAGCGCACTGCCTTTCAAACATGTACATAGTTCCAGATCACTTATTAACAGGTTTCTTTAAGCCCCCCTTCCCCCTCCTTCCAGCACCAGTTGTACCCATACTAGACACAAGCAGCGGCTTTTACCTACATCAGTTGCAGTCAGTTCAAAGGCGATAGCCTCAAGTGCCCGCGTCACAAACCACAAGTAGCCAATGGTCAGCAAACTTTAGAGAGATAAACAGATAACCCAATTGACCTAACGAATTGCCTATGCTCTATTAAATATGCCAATGAGAATATCGTTTGCTCCGTAAAAAATGTATCCCAGTAGCTGAAACGAATAAGTATGCAACATTTTTTTTAAAATTAAACAAAGAATATTGCGTGCAGAAAACAATGTTGAATCGATTTGAGTACAGCCAATCTCGACTCGATAGTCCGGTAAAGAATATAATTAAATTGAATAATAAATATATGCGTAGAATAATTAGAATTATAAATTTAAGGAAATCCTTCAAAGATACAAATATAGTTATACTCGTATGATGCAGTAGGCAGTAGCCAAGCTAAGCGTACAGCTAATATGTCCTAATTGCCAACGTATCAAAGCGATTCATTTGGGGTTAAAGCTAAAGCCTTTGGGGTGAGTGTGTGACGACTGCCTGTGTCTGACTGACTCTTGTTTGTGTGTGTGTGTGTGTGTGTGTGTGTGCGTGTATGCGAGTGTGGTTATGCATAACGGTTCATTGCCTGGTTATCAGCCTGGCAGCCAACTCCGTCTAATCACTGTCACATGCAGGCGTCGCTTACGCATTCAAAGCGAGACAAAAGCCCAACCTCAATGTCGGGACTGTGCCAGGGGGAGGGGCAAGGACTCAAGACAATGGTCCTGGACAATGCAGTCAATGCCGGAACAGAGAGTGGGTGGCGGGGTAGGGGACGGCGCTTGGGTGCTGGCTTGCTTGTTAATTCGATTAATTACAACAATCAGCGGCATGTTTCATGTACAGCGGCGTTAGTTGTCGTTGGTTCTGAGGACGGCTGCCTGGGCTTGTGTGTGTGTTGGGGCGTGGCACATTGGCCAGTTGGGAGAGGCTTAGCAAACTGCCCAATGCTAATGACTTTGTTTTGTGTGCGTTTGCGTGTGTGTGTGTGGGTGTGGGTGGCAAACAATCGAAGCATAATGACAATGATAGATTTGGCAATATCTGTCATGTTTACTAGCGAAAACAAAAGACGACAAGACGCACACACAAACATCGACAACAAACACTAATACGATATAGTCGAACATAATTGGATATAACATTTATACGCAATCATCGACAGATTGCAAAACGATTAAGCAACCCTCGTGTGAGCATCATGGAAGAAAAATGAACTAGAGGAAATCGAACAAAAAAAGAAGGAAAAGTAAATCTAATCAGGCAAAGACAGCTAAAAGTGCCACACAGTGCCACAAATGGGGCAGGGACACACACACATATACCGCTGGGCAATGCGGGCTTCACATAAATACATATGTACATACATACATACATACACACATACACATACAGTTGAGTTTGGTATTTTTTCGAACCGATCTGAAACTAAAACAGAAACAGAAACAATCAACTTAATTTGCCGCCCGCTGAAAGCCCTGTGGCAGATAAATTAAGTCATTAGTTGGAGCTGCCACTTTGCTGGGCTGTGGGCGCTGTCGGTTGAGGGGGGTGGGCAGGGCGAAAGTTTTGCCCCGCCAAAGTGGAAAATAAATTGGCGAACGTTTGTTTTGAGATTAACCGCGATTAGAGACTGTGAGGCGAGTGGAACTGGAGTGAATCGTAGCAAATGTTGCCATTATTTGATAAGCTCAAACATAGACACAAACAGCCACGTTTCACCCAAACACCACCCACCACCCCGGTCCTCATCCAGTTTCGCCACGCGCTTCTTGCCGACCTACCCCTACCCCTACCCTTTGCCTTCATGTGTTTGTGTAAACAAATGGCAAATGCGAGAATAATCGTAGGAGATTAAAAAGTTTCATGCGCCCGCACAGCACAATAAGATCGAGAGGGGGGCGTGGGGCGCGGGTGAGGCAGTGAGAAGAGGATTGGCTGACGAGAGACAAATGAGTAGCGGACGTGAAGCGCCTTCCTCACATCTCCCTCCCTCCCTCTCACTGTATCTCTCTAGCATTCCCCCGGCCAAGTTAAGTTTTTGGTCTGCTAATTTATGGCGACTGCATACAAATTGGCTTTGAGCTTTTGGCAGGGGAGAAAGCCTTTGACTAACTAGCCCAACTAACTGCTAACTAAGAATAGAGTCATGTTGAACCCTTAAGACATCTTGAGCCTTTTTTCATCGCACTTAGATTTTAGATATTGTTATTTACTGAGTTTTGAAGCATTTCAGCTTAATTTTTGGGGAAACTCTTTTTGAATAGTGCAATTGAATTCTTTCAGTTTTAATCCATTGCAACATGTAAGGAGCCTACTCTATTCTATATTATTGACATGTTCATTATCATTGTACAATGCTGTATGAGAATTAAGATAAGCAGCTCAAGCAGACGTCATCTCATAGGAGTGCCAGTTACTAATAACATATTTATTTACAATGATAAATTACAGATTAGTATATACAAAATTTGTTGACTCATGTTAGAAAATCGCCCTGAAAAATAAAAGCACTTTCTTGTGTTTCGAAATTATGTCTAAATTTTGAATTTTTCAGAAATATATTTCGTAAGAATAGAAAATATTTCTAAAATGTAGAAATACAGACCATTACTTAAAAAAAAAATTTTTATTCAAAATTATCTCCGTCAATCAACTAGAGAGAAAATATACGTAAAATGTAGATTTTGTTGTATTGCAAATTATATTATATGTATTTTAAAAAACTATTTAAAATATTTGTGTAATTTGTGAAATCTTAAGATTCTAATACTTAATTATAATATAAATATCAAAGAAAAAGTGACAACATATAAAATCAAGTCTATAAAGTTTCGACATATTATTCTAAATTTTACACCGGATTTAAGAAAACCCTCACCTGGTTTTGAAAAAACAATTAAAGTTGATATCTTGACAAAAAATGGTCGGATCTAAGCTAATGAATTCTCTTGTACTTAAATCAGTAATTCTGAACCGTTAAAGTATATAAAAGTCTATATCGAAAATGCACTTTATTGAGCTGAAGCTATGGGAACCAGTAGGCATTAAGCTAGATTGTTTAGTTCATAACTACAATTTTGCTGTACATAATAATATTTATAACAAACTTCATTGAGCCGAAGTCTGTATGTTAATCTTAACTATCGAAATTATGGAATATTAGCTTCCTTAGATAGCTTACCTTAGTAGCTTCCTTTAAAGATCTTTTAAGTAATCCCAACCGATTTTAGAGGTAAGTTCGACAAATATGTAAGATAGATTACAAGTCAGCTTCTCCCAAGAATGGTAAATACTTTTAAGGCCATCCACATTTTATTTTTAGCCCTTCAATATCATACAGCTTATTTATACAAAATCAGTCGGTTATTTTTCAATTAATATTTATATTGCAATGTTAACAGGTGTGCTCAAGGTACTTCTTATTTTTTATATATTTGTTTCCAAAGTATTTATATTTTCCATGCTATTGTTATTATATACCCAATGAAGAGTTTATTAATAAAACGGGCTTTCTTAAGCATTTTTTTATAAAGTCAAACTGCTAAAGAAAAGACTTTAAAAAAGCATTTATGACTATACAATCAAAAGTTACGATAGTCTTCATTTAATTAATCTATTTCAGTACATTCAACGGTATATAGCCTGTAACCGGATAATGCTCCTTGAAAGCTGTAACTACATACAAATTACAATATGGCAAGGCATAAATGCTTATATAAATTGCCTGCTTTTATTAGTCATTTGTAAATGTTTAGTAATCATATATTAATGATAGGTAAAATGCAAAAATACCTATTATATTTAGTGGCCTTGTTGCATGTAACGAGCAAAAGTTTTAATTAAATCATGGAAATTACTACACCAAAAATGGGGAAATGCGTGAATAGAATTGCAACTGCAACAGCAACGGCAACGTCTGACAAGTGAGCAAGACAAATACCTATCAAATTGGTTGGTAAGGCAGGGGAGGTTGAACGTGCCCCAAGCTCTGTGCGGATACACCCCCGTTTGCTTAGTTTGTCTGCATCAGATAACACAAAAACGCAACAAAAGCGCAACTTCAACAACAACAACAACTATTAAGTTTGTGTTGGCAACGCCTACAACAGCGTCAACAGACACACATAACATAGCATTATTTAACATAACGCGGCACTGTTAAACTTAACATAGCACTTGACTTACATTTCTTCTTTGGCGCCTGCCCAACTGCTGCTGCCTGCTTTTTTATGTGTATGCGTGTGTTTGTGTGCGAGGATGGTGGTGTTTGTGGTGGCATTTGCAGCAACTTACAAGCAATAACGAAAAGTGGGCGTTCACATTTTGCACACAGTGCTCTCGCTCACCGCGCGCTCTCCTTTAAGACGTTGACGACAACGCCAACGACAACAACGGATATACATTTAACATTTGGCCACACCTACGCCCTCGGGCCCAAAGCACGCCCCACTCTCTAGACGCCCCCAGCCATCAAGCAGCTTTGGCTCTGATTCTGACTCTGACTCTGACTCTGACTCTGGTCCGTCTTTAGTTATGGGCATCACTTGACATGTGGGTCAGATTTGTGTTGTCGTTGTTGGTGATGGGGTTGGTCGTCCTTTGATTGTGGCTGAGGTCGAGGGGGGTCTCTGCCTGTGATTGGCCCTTGCGTGAGCTGTGGGCTGTGTATATTTATTATGCTCCCAACTATAGTCGCCTTACATTATGTATCTGTATCTGTTTGTGCATTTACTCAAAGCATACATTCAACTCCAATTTTAAACACTACCCCAAACTTTAATCTACTTCTAACTAATGTATTCCTGTAAATATTCCCGGTGCACTGCAGCTTTAGAAATAAAGAATGTTAGGACTCGCCTGTTCTTCTCATTTCGACTAAAATCTTAAACCCAATTTTTCTCAATTTTAAACATCTCATTTTGGTATTTTCTTTAGTTTTTAGTTCGGTTGCATACTTTCTCCACATTATTTGCCATTGGCAATCGTATTTTCCAAATTTTCTGACTTAAAAGCCAAACGCTTCAAAGTTCCAGCAAAATGCCATTTATTTATTGCAGCGTATTTATTTTGTGTTGTGCACTGGTCACTGATCAGCCATTGGGACAATCGGTCTTATCCTTAAATATGTAAGTTGTAATTTTTAAATATTTAAAAAAAAAAACTTTACTTCAATCACACTGTTGTTAAATAAATTCACAAAATGTTCCTCAAATATGAGGGTTTCCCGATTCAATGCTTTCAGAAGGATGATTTCAATCATGATGTTCAAGTATTCAAAATAAGAAAAATTGTAATGTTGCAACCAATGCTGAAAGGCTTATACAACATGTTTTTGTTTGAAAGTCGGAGCAAATCAGATGAACAAAGAAGCAAACTAAAACCTGGGATCAAGTATAACTTACACTTAATCGTAAAGCTGGCAAAACTAGATTGTTAAAACTTCAAAATATTAAAATAACAGATAATATTTAAAGTATTGAAAAGTAAAGTTAAAGTATTGTTATATTCGGCACGCCGAAGATTACATACCCTGGCAAACCGGAGTCAATGGGCTGAATTGTAAATATTAGTCCTTAGTTGGAAATATTCATATAAATATGTATACGCATTCGAATTCATAACTGATATTGACCTCAAAGCACATCATGACAAATTGAGTCGTCTAAGAGAGTAGCGTGCGTATTGAGCAACTTCTCAGTGAGCTACCCGACCTCGAAGAGAGTATATTTTATTATTATTATTATTATTAGGGGGGGAATTGCACCGCGACCTATTTGATCTATTGTGAACCTATAGCCCTTCCATCGGCCCCAGCTCCCGCACGAATGTGAGGAGTACATATTATTACTTGGCTCCTAATTCGGAAAGGATTTTTTCTATAAATTAGGGTTTACATTTGTTTTGCAAATATTTAGAAATGAATAACCCTCACCTCGACAAAGATTCTTGCATACGTGAAAAAGCTCGGACTGATTGAGGAGCTCAGATGGCTCAGAAGCGGTACTATGCAGCTAATAGGTTGCAGTGCATTTGCTCCCCAATAATATTAGACTACACGACAAAATGATAGCACTAGAATCTAGAAGGGCATCAAATTTGCTCGCTCCACACTCCACATTACTTAGTGGCTCTCTGCACAAACGGTTCGTTAAGTTGGCAGAGCAGCTATAACGGCTCTTGTTCTTGTTTCGCAGCTGATCGGTCATGCAGGTGGACTAATTACTCAAACAATTTGAGCAGGAGTAATTTGAGCGAGTTAAAGCGGAGCGTGTGTGGGGATGGCAACTTTGAATTTTGACGACATTCCCGCTTTGAAGTTGTTCGCATTACAAAGGAAATGGCAAAGCCTGAAAGCTTAGACAATTTCTATCTCATGCATATTTTGTTTCTCTTGAGCTAGATATTGTTATTGTTGTTGTTGCCATAGTCAAAGCAGAAGCAGAAGCATAAGCAGAGCTGAGCTGAGCTATGCTGAGTATTTGCGTAATTAAAACATGAAAAGAGTTGTGCGCAAACTCATTTAATTAAGCATGCGGCGGCAGCGCGGAATTTGTCAAGTGTTTTTTTGCAAATGACTCCTTCAGTGCTGGGCCGTGGTTGCCGGTTAAGGGTGGTGTTCGTATTCGTGTTGATGTTGGTGTTGGTGTTGGTGGGGTGTGCATGCTGGCTTGAGGGTTGTGGCATTCAGTGGCAACATCACAATAATCATAATAATTATGAATTTAATTGCTTGAACAATGCTTTTGTTTGTTTTAAATTAAAACGGTGGACACTTGACACTGCTGTTGTTGTTGTTGTTGATGATGTGTTTGCTGTCGCTATTCTCCTTTACAGAGGGTTCACTTTACGAGTGTGAGTGGTGCATGAGTGTGGGGTTGGAGTGTGAGCTTGAGCACGAGTTGCGACCAATTGACATAGATCTGCAATCTCATTCAATATCAGCCGTTTGCTCAGTGTCACTGTTTGTATTGCTCGACTTGCTGCCACTTGGGATACACGTCAACCAACACTGACAACTTATTTTTCCGGCACTGCATTCAAAATGGGTAGGCAGAGTATTGTGAGGCTGTGCAAATATATGTATGCAATAGACGGATTCCAATATGCCCAACATTTCGTAACTTCACATTCTTTATATATTGCAATTCGATTATGAGTCTCCGATGTCGTTAACGTGTGAGGTGTAAAATTTCCCCTTGATTCAAATAAAACAGCTGATCGGTTTTTTGGTATTTGTCTTTGCGATAAAAAAAATAAAACAATTTAAAAAACCATTAAAAACCACTTTTCTAAAAACCATCGAATAGAACAAATGTATTAAAACAAAGCATTAATTTGTAATATATTAGAACAAATTGGTCAAGTCATAATTGTATTTTACAAAGAAGCGCTTACCTTTCTTGAAATGTAAACTGTTTATGACATTTACCACATTTTTCACAACATCGAAAATACTTGTGTATTTTCAGCCATTTTCAGAAAACATTCATCCAAAAATACCTGCCATTAAAAATGCACACTTGCTTAACCTTTTCCAATCTCCAAGTTGTATAATTAATATTCATTATTTCATTGGATGCTAAATCAGTGTAGTAACAAAGAAACGTTCTTAACAAATGGTAACAGTTTGGTTAAATGAATTTTAATCTTGAAAACATAAAGTAGCTAGAAGAGCAGAATACAACATAAATATTTTCGAATCGCTCCATATTCCTAAGTAACCCTAAGTGATGGAAAACAATTTCTTCTAAACATTTAAAATGTTGATTAGCGCAAGGAGACAACTGTAGAATACGGGCATTTTGTATAGAGAATTTCAACGATTTGTTTTTATCATACATTTCATCCACATTTTTGGTGAACACATCATTTTCATCATTTTGTGATTGACAGAGAGTAAATGAGGCAGTGCCCGGGATGGAAGGCATACCAAATTGAAACATTATTTTTATAGATTCCGATGGAGCGGCGACACGACGGAGCCGTAAACAAAAGGACGATGAGAACAACGCTCCGTATTCGCTACGTATATTTGCTGATAAGCGGCAAACGGCACAAAAGACATTTTCATAAGCATTATACTGATTATGACACCCAATGTCGAAAACAAAGGCGACTCTCCCTCCCAGATACCAGTTTCCTCTTTGCCCTAGGAAACCAACATTTTGTGCTGGCCCAACCACCAGCAGCCACAGCAACCACAGCAGTCGCACACACAATAAAACAAAAGTGCTGATAAGCAGCCTAAAACTATGCAACGTCAAACTTATGCCTCTGATAGCAGGTGGTGGGGTGGGTAGTGCAATCTCCCCAGGGGCAGGGCAGGGCAGGGCAGGGTATGTCTCACATATGAGCGCGTCGCACAAATCGAAATCTATAAATGACTTTTATTGTTATGGCCTGCAGCGGCGACGCCAAGTCCCTTTAGCCGCTACTCACATCGAAGGGAAACCAATAAGACGCCAAAACTTTTCGTCGAGTACGTACACACACACATATATAAGCTTTGTGTGTGTGTATATATTCTTCATGGATATATTGAAAAGATCGCTTATCTGAAAGTTTTTGCGGTCGTTGTAGTTGCGCGCATCCGCTGCCACAGACAAAAGCGGAACAGCAACAACAAAAAGGACGCGTGTTCCCTTTTAAAGTTTCATTAATCAAGTGGCAAGCGGCAAGCGGCAAGCGGCAAGCGGCGAGCGGCAAGCGGCAAGCAACGGCAATTGCAGGCAAGTTGGGTGGGGCACAAACCGTTTTATTATTTCAATTGCAGTCAGCTCCAAAATATGAAGCATCATTTATCAGACAACCGCCGGGCTAACACAACCCCCTCCTTCCAATGTCTGTGTGTCTGCGTGTGGATTTGAAATTGGCAACAACAATGCCGTGATTAATGGCTGTCAAAGCGAAAGAGTCAACAAATGTCAAGCACGAGCATGCCAAGCAAAATGCCAATTGACAGCGCTGGCATCAACAGCAACCAACAATAAACAACAATAGCAATAGCAACAATAACAATAACAAAACCAGCTGCCCATTTAAGTGCAGGCAATGTAGCTAATTTCACGCCAAGCGCCATTTTGCAGCAAATGCTTATAGCTTTAAAAAGCAAGCCAATAATTGATGGGTGTAGATGATCAACCATAAATCGAATGATTTGCTCGTCCGCATCAATTTTACTGTTATTAGCAGTTTTTCTTGAATTTTGTTTGGCTTATGGCCTGGTTCCACTATAAACATTTCTTAAAATACTATTATGGTTAAATGAATTTTTTTTAATTTATTATAATTTATTGCTGAAAGCAAAAAAGGAATGAAATCCATTTCATTTTTAAATTTGTCCCTTCTGATATTTGAACTAATTGTTTTATTTGTAATTTCGCAAAGGCAAATAAAAATTAGGCGATCAGTGCTTGGGAATCAAATGGTAATTTGATCATAATGGAACCGCGAAATGTAAACAATTTGAGTCTGCGAAGTTTTAAGCATAGTGGAATCAGTCTCATAATTTAATACATTTTGTCTCCAAATTCAATTGCACTGTAACCCAACCAAAAAAAATTCAACTGTTTTCAATGTTTGTTAATTACATTTATTTTTATTTTTGTTTTGGTTTTCTTTTTTAAAACTTGTATTTTGTTTTGTTTTTGTTTTTGTGTGTGTGTGTGTGTGTGTGTTTTTTTTTTTTTTGTATTTTGTCAGTTTTGATTTCTTTGTTTTGCATTATTCTAGAATTAAACGCAACGCGGCGTACATTTTTCATTCAATACGGTCCTATATCATTGTATGTGTAACTTAAATTTTAGATACTTTTGATTCTTGACGTTGCGCATTAAAAAAAATCTTCGCTTATGCATTTTACATTTATTTAACATGTAGGTAGTATTGTGTATATATAAGTATTTAATGCATATTTATTGAATAAGTTTTTTTTTTTTTTTTTTTTGCTTTTTGCTTATACACACTTTGGTTATTCTTTTCACTGCTTTTGCATTTCGCTTACGGCTTACAAATTGTATTAATTATTTTGGATATATATTTTTTTTATTAATACGTAAATATTTTTACTAGTTTACGTTTTTGTTTTTTTTTTAGATTTCTCATTTTTAATTTAACACTTAGTTTTCAAGTATTTATAGATTATATGGAATCGCATGAGTTGCTGACAATTAAGTATGCATATTGAATAATTATAATAATAAAAAAAAAATTGATTTATATCATATTAATAAATACATTTATATTGTAACTAGTTTTGTTTGCGTTTGTTTCGTTTTGCGGTTTTCTCATATATATTTTGTTAGTTTATACACATATCATATTTTACTTAATATTTTCTTATACTCTTTACACTTGCGTAGTCTAGCCTTTATTTACTTCATTTGTTATACTTATTCCAAGGCTGCTTTAACTTTAACTTCTGTATTATATTTATATTTTGTATTTAGCATACTTTTTCATAAAGTAAAAAAAAAAATGTCGATTTGTTGCAATCTTTTAGCCTCACACTAACTAAACTTAAATAATAATCAACAATGTGGCTCTAACAGACTTCAAAATGAACGTGAAATATAAGTTGTAGTACACATATAGAAAATATAAATATTTTAAATATTTACACATTAAATAAAAAGCCAATTTCTCAGCTTATTTTACATCTGGCGGCCTTTATATCGAAATGAAGTTCCAAACCAAACAATACATAAATATAATAAAAATTACAAAATAGAAAAAAATAAAAATAAAAAATGGTCGGTGGGGATTTTCAACAAATTTCTTTTAATTTGAACAGTCAAACTTATCTATAACGAACTCGAAACAACTCTCGAAAGATATTGAAGCCGCAATGAGATTTCCTATTGAGAATCAACTAAGTAATTTGATTCAGAGCATACATTAGCTAGAGCATATTTCTTGAGAAACAAAATCATTCAACGGCAATTCGAATATCGTTTTGAATAGCATCAAAGTCTGATGACACGTTGAGTAGAGTAAGGATGCGTCGATTGGGATCCAGTTGTCATAAGTACAATGTACTTAAATTCGTCATAGAGAAGCTTGATTGTGCTCTATTTTGTTATCTTTTTAATTTCTAAACAATAATAGCAAAATAAATATTTAAAACCATTTAAAATAGTTTTTATGCCGTTAATAAGTGTTTTTGATGTTTCGTTCTTTCTTTGTTTATTAATTATTATTTTTATTATTTTTTTGTTTTTTTTTTTGGCACTGCTTTGAGTTGTTTTGGCACCGCACGCTTCGAGCGTAAAAGATATTAAAAAAAAATGTATACATGTCTATGTATGTATATCCCGTACATAGAGCGGTGCTGTGACTTAAAAATGTACAGAAAAAAATATATAATATATATTAACGGCTTAACAGTTTTGTTTTTCATATATGTGATAACTAAATACATTACATTCTTCTTAGCACAAGCTGCACTCAAAATATTTACAGAGCTTAAGGGAACACGAAATCAGAATAAGAACAGCTTTCTTCTTTTTTGTTGTTATAATTAAAACTTATGCATATTGTCACTTCAATGTTAAAAATCATGGTGAAACAAAGAAAAATGAATCGACGCGTCCAAAACTGCAGATGGGACGTAAATATATATTATAGAGAATATACATACTCTTATGGTAGTAGTAGCTAGAAAAAAAGCCAAACTAATTAAAACTATGAAACTTCAACTCAGTCAAAGCAAAACGAACATTTTATGGTTTATATGAATATTATAAATATATATCGATATATGCTGTGTATTTCCATATATCAAGCTATTGTGTATTCATTGAGTGCATTTGGGCTATTTAGTTGCGATTGTAGAACTTTCTTTGGTAGCGCTTGCAGCTGCTACCCATGCTGCCAACGCCTCCGCCTCCGCCACCACCCCCAACGCCACCCACGCCCACGCCCATCCCCACTCCCAAGCCTAAGCCCAAGCCCATGAACTGCTGCTGCTGGTGCTGCTGCTGCTGCTGCTGTTGCTGCTGCTGCTGGTGATGTTGTTGCTGCTGTTGATGTTGTTGTTGCTGCTGTTGCTGCTGTTGATGCTGTTGATGTTGTTGATGCTGCTGCTGCTGATGATGATGATGCAGACCAAAGCCGGCGGCTCCATAGAACTGCTGACCAGAGCTGCTGCTGCCGCCGCTGCTGCCGCTCATGCCCAGGGCTTTATTTTAGCTGGACGCCCCCAGCTGATTCTTCATGTGCGCGGCAGCAGCTGCTGCCGCTGCGGCGGCCGCAAATGGTGAGCCGCCGCCCCCACCTCCAGTGGGCGTTTGCGGTCCATTGTTGTTGTTATTGTGGTCGCCCGGTGTGCGGGGCCCATTTATAATGCCAGTGCCGCCATTTACATTTGCGCCGCCAGTAACGCCAACTGGCCCACCGCCCAGCAGTCCACCAGCAGCGCCAGCGGCGCCCGCAGCCCCAGTCGGCGACCCCTGGCCCAGAGACGAGACATGACGCTTCAGCATCGGATGATTGGCCATCGAGGCGAACACCAGACGCTCCTCGTAATCGTATTCGCAGAGTATCTTATTCTCGCAAAGGTAGAAACGATCGCCAACGCAGAATCTGAAAGGAAGAGAAATGGTTTGAGCCAGTTTTAGCAAGGAAAAAGATACGAATCAAATGGAATTTGAATATTATAACTCTGCCAAGAGGTTCATTGGGCATAATATAGATTAAAGAAAGTGTTGACATTATCAGTAGTATTACAAAAACACCCTTTGAATATGAATAGAGATGTCAGGTATAAGGTTAGTTTCATTCTTGAACTGTTTTCTTCAGATTTCCAGCATAATATCATTCTTGAAGGCGAAGGAGTATTGCCGGGCAGAAGGAAGCTGGAAGTAAATTTCAAGTTGAACAGGAACTAACTGGAAACGATTTTTCCACATGCTTAAGCCTGTAAGCGACTGACAGCACAAAGATGGCAATTGACAGCGGTTAACGGTGAATGGAGAATGGAGAGTGGTGAATGGTGAATGGCCAGGAACTGAGTTGGCTGAAACAAAAGAGCGGACGAAGACAAGCCTGAAGGACAGAAGCACAAGGACACAAGCCAGTAAGCAAGGAAGCAGGACAACGGCAACAGCAACAGCAACAGCAACATCGATTGTTGTTGACGAGCGGTTTGAGAATCAGAATCTGAATGATGACGGCTCAAAAGGAAGTCAGATAAGCATTTGAAAATGTCACGAGGCAACAGGCGGAAGTGCACCACAGATCTGAAATTGAGAATTGCTACTGCTGCTGTTGCTGCTGTTGCTGCTGTTGCTGCTGCTGCTGTTGCGAAAGGTACAACAGAATTAAGGGGTCTGAGTTGGGAAGTAGGGGGTGTCGCGGAATACAGGAGTACAGCAAGTTCCGCCCCAGTGAAATGCAGTGTGCATTCAGCCAGTTGCAAATAAAGTCGCCCATTTTCAGTCGAGAAACTGTGTGTGTGTGTGTGTGTGGGTGCGGGTGTGTGTGTGTGTGCTACATGAAGCCCTTTGTCAAAATATTTATGTTAGCACCTGTACAGGAACAAGAGTCTGTGTGGAGAGTGAAGTTGGAACGCATCTGTGAAGTAGCAGCTAGGAGGAAAGGGAGAGGGAGGTGGGGGGAAAGGAGGAGGACGGTTGGACGGACTCCGCAACAGTTGCCCAACATTCAGCACACAACAGCTCGCATTACAATCCAAACAAGGCAGAGCAAGAGTAGTAACAAGGCCACGACCAATTGGATACTCTAACCCAAGGAATTGAGTACAATTTCCTGCTGCAAGGAAAAAAGGTTTCCATTATTTGCATAGAATATTTGCATCGTTGCATCGTTGCATAAATCCGAGTTTGATTTATATTTTGATTTATTTGTATATTTATATTTTATTTATATTATATTTAACATGATAGGATTTAGCAGAAAATATAACTTTTCAGAGGCTGACTTCAACTTTGTGAAATACAATCTTTTCAGCATAAAAAATGGAGCCATTTTCGAGAAACATTGAAGAACTGTTTTCGATAAGAATAGTTCATTGAAAAGTGTTAGTTGTTGTAATATTCAATTTCTTATAAAATATGCCCAAATATGTAAATTGCAATCAGTAGCTAAGTCTCCATATACATGTGTATATATTGATTTAGAGTGTCCAACTTGTGGCCTGTTTTAGCATTACTCGATGTGTTGCAGTGCATCATTTTAATGTTTGACAAGTACATGTACCCCATCTGGCCAGAACGGGGCAGTGAGGGAGTGAGGGAGTCTGGGTAAAGCAGCTTACAGCAGACTTACAGCGGATACGAAATTTGGCTTTTGATTTACGTCAACTTTTTTTGGTTTTGTTTCATTTTCTTTTTGGCTGCTGGCGTTGCAGCAAATCGATTGACGGACTGACTCTACCATATGTATACGGATATGTATCTGTATGTGGGCTGTGTGGGCGTGGCACGCTGGTGCTCTTGTCGTCTACGCTTCGTTTATCTACCAAAACAACGAAAAACGGCTGAGTCAACAATGTATACAAATGAACAGCAAAAACAACATTTTTTAGCCATGGCATTGAACGCACCTGTGACATCATGCACACCATCACACACACATGTGTGTGTGTGTGTGTGTGTGGGTACAAGTGTGTGTGCAGGAATCAAACATCCGGGCAAGCGAAGACCACCAACAAATTGTCAACAGGAAATACAAAAATTGTTAAAATGGCGCACGCTGCTTTTTTCTCTTCCTCTCTCCCTCTCTCCCTCGCTCTCTCTCTCTCTTTTTCTCCGTCTATTTCTCTTTCTCATTCACTCCTTGCTCTTTCTCCTTGCCGAAAGGAAAGATTCACTGTCAAACTTTGCGCTGTGTTTACTCCACTGCTACTCCAACTGCCCGCGCGGCCACAGCTGCCACTCAACTAACGACGTCGTCGATGCTGGCAGCAGGAAATTATGCAAACTTTTCAGCAACAGCTTACAAATAACAAATAAAAATAAACAACAACAACAAAAAAACCAAACAGCAAAAATTTGATGCACTTTGGTTTACACAAATACAAATGAGAAAAAAAAAAAGTGCAAAGCGACATTTTGTTGTTGCCGCTGCTGGTTCATAATGTGGCAAGTGAAGGCCCGCATATTAAATGTGAATTGCGCGCCCAACAACAACTTTGGGAGCGGACTTGATAAGGGGGTGGTTGGGGTAGGGGTTGGGGTTGGGGGTGAGTTATGCGTGGTTGCGTGGACATTGCAGACTACCCGCTGGCCATGCGGCCACGGCTCAATGACTTTTTTGATAATTGAATTTATTTACGTTAGAGCCACGTACACATTACTGCAAGAGCCAGAAAGCCTTTGTGGAATGAGGTGCAAAGAAAACAAAAACAAATATGCTCCAAAGGATTCAAAGAGCGGCGGACTCTTTATTGCAGCAGCACGCCCAATTTAAGAGTCTGTCAACAGATAACTCTTAAAAATACCACGACAGGCACCAAAGTAGACTCACTTCTGAATTTTCAAAATAAAAGACCCAAATTTAACGCTCAAATTGTTGTGGTCAAAAGTGCAAATTGTGCTGGACAGTGAAATGGGTGTGTGTTGGTGAATATTATCCTTGCAATAATGGCTTAATGGAACTCTCACGTAATATTAGATAGGTCGATCGATAGGCCCATCACTGCAATGCTGAATAGAGAATATATTTGGATTTGGGGATACTTTTCGTGGCAAGAGATGCCCGATACATCGATTTGATGCTGTTTTGGATAAATTCGTAGACAAATATATTTTGGAAAATGTTATGTTATGTTGCCATTTGTTGACGAATATAACAATTTAGGCGGGACAATGATCCAAAATCATTCATCATAATTTGTGGTTTCAGGGCAAAAAGTTGGGGATCATTAAGTGGTCAAGTCAGTCCCCCGCCTTGTCTATATCTAATACAGTAGAAGTAATGCTCAGGAATTAGGGGACACACAGGCTACCATATATAATTTACAAACTATAAATTGCACACACAAAATCAAATAAAACAAACTTATTACAGCAGGCCGCTAGTGGGGCAGTACTAAGACTGTAATGTAACATAACATATGTAACTTAACATGCAACTATGTACTTAACATATGATATCGATATCGATATCGATTGATAGCATTCGTCTGATCACCAGCTTGAAGAGAGAATTCAATCGTTGTGAAAAAAGTGCGCACTTTTAAATTATACTATTTTCTGACTGATGATAAAATGTTTTCTTTAAAAAAAATTACTTGTTTCGTAGAGAAAAATGTGGGCAATTAGAAAAACTATGAACAATATTATTTATATTTTTATTAATTATATTATAAAAGAATATCACATACATACTCCTTGTGCATTGAGGGTGATGTCACATCCAATTTATTGTACACAAACAAATCTTAGTTGCTTGACTCTGTTAACAGATTAGTTAGTTGTACGTTAACATAGTTCACATATAGTTCATATGTACATACATATATATAACAACAGCCGCCCAAATTCGTGATTTAGTTGACTCGCGCAGACTCTAAACTTCATACTTTTGTGTAATACTATCATTCGAAAAAAAAAGAATTCTAGATTTACACGCAATAAATACAATTACATTGCAAACAACTTATGTACATATATTAAGCAATATTATCAAATTTTGAACAGACAGTAGCCAGCTGAATGTTAATGTTAACAGGCAGCTGTTAAAAACACTCTTCATTTCAATTGGATTTGAATGGAGCTAGTTGCATATTCCTGGCATCGAAACAACTGGGCCTCGATGCAGCTGGGTGCACGTGCCACAGCCCACGTCACCTCTCCCTTGAATTTTTATTTCGTTCAATTTTTAATGTCAATTTTCGACAATGCAAAACAAAAGCATCATGGATTGCATTTGCAAACAGTCGGATAAAATAAAAAGCTCAATTGTATGGAACTGGAAGTGGAACTGGAACTGGAACTGGAACTGGATGGCAACGAGCACAATTTGGACAATGTGCCAATATGTTGTAACATTTATTTCAATATTTTTGTACGGCAATGCCGTGTGGCGGCATTTTTAATATTTAATGCGATTCGTTGCACGAGCAACTCCAATCGAGAATGTAGACAGCCTGGGCAGGGGCACAAACTGGCTGGGGTTGAGACGCCGGCATATGTGTGGCCGCATTATTGATGCAAACGGCACAAAAGAAAAGAAACAAAACAGAAAAAAACAAAAAGAAACTGTTGACCCGGCCCGAGGTGTACGCACTTTAAAAACTCTCTAGAGTGACATTTCGCGAATTGGCCAAATGCAATAAATTTGTGAAACAAGCAGTTGGCCTCATTGCACATGAACAGCATATCCATAAGATACACACACACACATATATATATATATATATATATATGCATGCATACATATATAGATGCCAATGTCGATGACTAGTTGATGGCACCCAAAAGGGTTTCGAGAATCAAATATGCCAACGAAATTTATGCGGTTTTCATAGAAACTCAACGACACTCAAAGGGGTTGGCTGCCCCCTCCCGCTACCCCGTTCCAGGCCCCGCTGGCAAACCAAACCCCTGTCTTCGTGTCTGACTCTGTCTTTGTAAGAAAACAAACTTGTAAATGACGCCAATTTGTTGCTGTTATTGCTGATGTTTCTGTGCTGAATAATAATAAAATTCCAAGTACCATTTTGGCTTTGTATATTGGCCAAAGATTAAAAAGGGATTTCTTTGGCGAGGGTGTGTGAATTTTGTAGAGCTGCTGATAGGCAAATGGCCTATAAAAATGCATAAGTATTTTATGTGAGTCTTTGAAGACGACGGCGGAGCAGTTAAAATGGGGGTAAAATGTGCGCTAAAATCAGCAAATGTGGCAGGTGATTTCTTGAGCGTGTGTAATATTATTATCCAATCTTGATCAAAGTTTCACAATTGATCAATAATATGTCAAGTTATATCATGTATCAACTGGAAGTCTGTACCATTAAATTGGCGGCGTTTTATTATATTGATATTCGCCAAACGGACCAAGTTATCGATAAAATAATGTGTACTTGATATGCGCGTGATATACGAGAACTTCTATTAGATAGTCTTCTCTTATAGTCAGACGGACGGCCGGGAGGACGGACAGACATGGCTAGATCGCCTCAAATATATATATACTTTATGGGGTCGAAGATGCTTTCTTCAGTCGACCTTTGCACATATTCAACTGTGGATATCCTTTATATGCATCTATATACAGATATGTACACACCTGAACATTAAAATAGGCTTGAAGAAGTGTGGATATTATGTCAAAAAAATACAATATATTCATTTTGTAAGTATGGCAACATTGTACCCTAATCAAAATGGGAAGTATCTGACTTTAGATAGCGTATGGTCAATTTGTTTGGCACATTCCAATTTTAGAAGTCCATTTTAAGCTGGGGACAGTGAAATAGATGCGAGGTTTTCACTATAATCATTGTAAAAGAGGCCAAAAAAAACGAAGGAATATTTAGTGCAAGGTCAACTATTAGAAGATCCACTAAAGCTCCTTTGGTTAGAATAAGACATTTTAAAATGAGGAAAAAGTTTGCATTGTTGTATGAAATATATATTGATAGCTCACCTATGATTGCATTGCTGGCATGCAAAGCACTCCAGATGATAAACATTGGTGCGTGCACGCATCACCATCTCGAAGGCTGGAATGACTTTGCTGCAGGCGGCACAGTAGCCCGTATTACCAAACAATCTGCAAGAGAATAAAGAATTGCATTTGACTCTCTCTCTCTCTCTCTCTCTCTCTGTCTCGCTCTGTCTCTCTCTCTCACCTCAAGTAGTCACGCTTGCAGAGCATCAAATTGCCCTTGGTGTAGAGCGTGGAGCCGACCTCGCCGAGGCGGCAATCACAGCAGCCGCACTTTAGGCAGTCTTCGTGCCACAGCATGTCCAGGGCGCGCAACAGATAACGGTCCTGGATGTGCTTGCCACAGCCGGCGCATAGTTGGCTCCCGTTGTTGTTGTTGTTGTTATTGTTGTTCGCCGCAGCGGCAATGTTCTGCACGTTGCTATTATTATTATTATTGCTGTTGTTGTTGTTGTTGTTGTTGCTGTTATTGTTCACCGAATTGCCATTGCTGAGGCCATTGTTGTTGTTGTTGTTGCCGTTGTTATTCTGCCCGTTGTTGTTCATGTTTGCTGCCTGTTGTTGTTGTTGCTGCTGTTGCTGTTGTTGCTGCTGCTGCTGTGCTGACTGCTGTTGTTGCTGATTGGATGAAAGCCCGACAAGTCCGGGTTCAGATTTGGTTATATCCATAGTCATCATCTGCCGAGTGAAAGAGACCGAGAAAGAGAAAGAGAGAGAAAGAGAGAGAGAGACTGATTAGTTATGTTTACTCTGTGTGTGTGCGCGTGTGTGTGCGTGTGTGTGTGTGCGTGTGTACATTGGGATGGCTAATCGAGGCAAAGTAGATTTCATAGGCCGATGGCGGTTTCGTGTTGATCTTGTTGAGGCTGTTGATGATCTTTTTGTTGTTGCTCATGTGGTTGTTCATGTTGTAGTTGTTGTTGTTGCTTTCGATATGATCGAACGGCGGCGGTATTAGGGGCACAATGAAGTGGTTACGAATGATGTTGTTGTTGCTGTTGTTTTGACCAAAATTGCCGTTATGCGGTACTACGGGCACAATAAAGCGGTTAGCGGCGCTCAAGTCTAGAGCATCGTCATCGCTGTTATATCCAGCGGCGAAGTTAATATAGGAAACCATGTCGAACAAAACACAATAAAAGACGCGCCAATGTTGATCTACGTTTCAGACTGAACATAACGGCATTGAACAGCTGTAAGTAGGCTAACAGTGCTGTCTAACCCCATTCAGACACGGCGGCGTTTGGCATTAACTTTAATATTTTTAATATAGCATACTCTTGTGCGCAACATATATTTATATATGTTTACTGTGGAAAATTCTACGCGAGACCGTTGTAGGCGCATATTTCACAAAGTGCGTGTAAAACGGCCAAATGAAATTTTAGATAATATAAAAAAGAAAAATGTTAGGCACACAACTTAAAAGCAAAATAGAAGAATAGTAGGGTAGGGCCCGTCCGGGAGTTGAACCCGGGACCTCTCGCACCCGAAGCGAGAATCATGCCACTAGACCAACGAGCCGCTGCCACCATTGATGGCACAAGCAAAATCTCAACGACAGTCAGCGAAAGCGGTGACCTTGACACGATCAAGCTGTCGACGTGTCGATTCGGCAACACTTTCGTTACGTGCTATTTTTAGCAAAACACAAGCTTCGATCGCTGTTTACGACTAATCTTATCGTCACGGTTCGTTCGTATTTGGTGCGGGGGCGTCGGTCCTTGTCATAACTGAGCTAACTATTGATGGGTTGGCAAATTGCCTCTTTAGCTCAGTGGTAGAGCACTGGTCTCGTAAACCAGGGGTCGTGAGTTCAAACCTCACAGGAGGCAGATATACAGTTCATATACTTTTATAATTTTTTTTTTTGCAATTTGAGCAGTGGGTTGAATTCAGAAATAGTTCTGATTTGTAATAGCAATTTCGAACTGTTTTCAAAAATTGTACAAAAACTTGTGACAACATTCCTGTTGAATATCATATTTTTTTCTCTTCTTTGGTGGGGTATTCTCCAGTGAATCGCAACCGTTATAACTGTCATTCAATTGATGTCACTTTTGCTTTATTTGTCGCTGCAAATTGCTGACTGCAGTAGCTCGATAACGATAACAATGCATGGCCAAGGCCTCTGCCAATGGTCAGCAGTAGCATCAACAACAACAGCCACAACCACAACCACAACAACAACAACAACATTACAACAAATCAATGCACACAAATCAATGCAAGCATAACGCAGAAAAAGCCAACAACAATTTTAAATAAAGAGATTTATGACAAATTGGCAACAGAAGAACATAGAATGAAACGAAACGAACAACTTTCGTGTGTAGAGTTGAGAGCGTGTCGTGCTTTATTCGTGACACGAACTAACAAGTCAAAGAATTGTCAATTCCAATTGGAAACATCGATAAAAGAATATAAAATATTTGAATCTTCAATTAAAACATAATTTTGTTCATAGTTTAAGCCTTGTTGCCATTGACCATCTCTAGTTGATGGCCTGTGGCATGCGGCATGGAATGGCCCGCCTCGATTCAGGCCAAAACCAAAGCGCTAAATACTTAGTTTGTTGCCAATTCCAGTTGCCGGCCGAAACCCTAAAATGCCCAACCACGCCACGCACCCCCTCCAGCCTTGCCTCTTTGGGTGCATGCTTCATGTGTACCGCTGTCTGGTCCAAGCGTCAATTGTCGTCGTCTATGGCCAAATGCATTAAGCCACCATCGTGGATGTTGTTTGTTTCTGCTGTTTGTTTCCATGTAGCGCCAACTGTGACCCGGCCTTGGGGGCACACACACACACACACAGAGAGGGGGGGAGAACGAGAGATGACTGTGGCTGAGTCTGCGACTGTTGCATGGTCTGCTGTTGCAGCTGCTGGCAATGACTTTAATTAGACATTGAGTGGCAGTTCGTGTGTGTGTGTGTGTGTGTGTGTTTGGGTGTGTCTGTGTGTGTGTGGCCAGTGTCAAAAACTCATCAAGTGCTCTCCCAAGCATCGGGCAACTCACTCATAAAAATTCAATCAAATCAATTTATGTAAATTCAACGCCCGCTTTTCCCTTTCCCCTACCCCGAATCCAATGATACAAGTCAGCAGTTAGCACACACACACACACACACACACACTCGCAGACCCCTGCCCCCTTCCCCAGCAATGGCAAACTGCATTGTTATTTTAGTTTAGACTAAATTGAATCGCGAAATGGAATTCAATGGCACCAAAGCTTATGAGCGAGGCTTTGCTGGTGTTTGGGGTTGGGGGTTGGGGGTTGGGGGTTGGGGATTGTGGATTTCAGTTGGGGGTAGTGGGTACCCTATTTTATCGCAGGCAGCAGAGCATTCAGTGGACATTCATAGTTTTTGAGCTGTGCGTGGGCGATCAATTAATTTATGCATTACATTCAAAACCAAAACCAAGCCTCCTCCTTCCAAGCCTTCCGCTCGAAAATCGCCCGAATTGGATTGCATTGTGAATGTGCATGGCGGAGTTTTGAGCAGATTCGGCCAACGATTTGACTCGTGATTTGTTCTTGCTCAAATCACATTTTCATTTTGTTTAATTTCCATTCCATTTGATTTCATTCAATCCAATTTCAGACTTTGTGTACATTTTTCTCTCATTCCAAGCCATTTCAGATCAATTTGTATTTAGTTTTCAGTTCGAATGTATTACAAATGCTTACATTTTATTTTCAATTTTCACATTTTCTATTATTATTATTTTTTTTAGCGCATATTCCCTTTTCGTTATTCCATAAAAGTATCCTTTAATTCACATTCAGTTTGCAATTTGGGCTTATTGAATTTTTAAATTCGTAATTTGTAATTTTATTTACAAGTTGATTTTATATTTTTCATGTTTTCGAAATGCTGCCATACATTTTGAAAGCATTAAATATATATTTAATAATTTGTTATCCAATCCAAATAAATGTCTTGTACAAAATCTCATCTCTCCACCGATCATTCCAATGGTAGAAATATGATATAGTGTTCCGCAAAAATACACAATAAAATCACTTTAAAAATGAGATAGAGAGACTCGGCTGATCAAGAATTTATATACCTAATGGGAACGGAGGAGTCTGCTTCAATGCCTGACACAATTCAGTAACAAATTTCTAATCCCTCGACTAGGGTATTCATAAAAAAGAAGCCCCTGTTTCATTCCATTTTGTTCCAATACATTCAACATTATTTGGGTATTATTCCGTTCCGCTTCTGCTTTGTTTAATTTAATTCCAATGAGACGATTTGAATTAAGCCGTACTTCAACTATTTGGTGTCATCCATTCTCAATACGCAACTGCTGATTTGGGGAATTTCTTCGATTCTTCTTTATATATCAATTGTTTTTCGAGGTGTGTGTCATGTGTAATTAGGAGAATCAATAATTTGTAGAGTTCAATTATATTTATTATTTATAATAAGCTATTGTCGCCATTTACAGAACTACTCCTCCTTAATCAAATATGCTCCAATAGCACCCTAACTGAACTAAAACAATATATTTACAGCGGCTGGGGATTGCACTGCTACATTAAGTATCTCTATTTGGTCGAGTTACCGCAGTCACCCTCAACCCCCCGTCCGCCGCCTGTTTTTTACTTAGTCAACACTGGTTGCCCAGCAGGCTTCCGTTTCCGAGCCTTGTCGCCTGTGTCGCCAGCGAAGTGAGGCAAACGCAAACGCGAACGGAAACGCCACCGATACCTGGCCGGGCCGGGCCGGGCCGAGCCGGGTCAGCTAAGCTGGGGTGGTCAGGTCAGTTGGGGAAGGGAGGGGGGAAGGGCATACTAATTGTGCGACCAGAGCGCTCATTAAACCCAATCAATATTCAAATTTTCATGGCACTAATACCCATAGACTTAGAACCCCTTTAATTTTCTATTTTTATATTTTTTGGTAACATTTCCCGCGGGCTTTTTCACAGTTTGGTTTGCTAAGCGAAGGCCGTCCAGCCCCTGACCAGCCCAAAGGGGGTGGAGCGGTGTTTCTTTTCGTATTTGGTTGCGACTCCATAATTATACAGACACACAGGCACACACACACACAGATACATACACATATGTGTGTTGGCTTAAACCCTTTTTAACCCCAATTGCGGTCGCGGAGACTCGCTGAGCGGACCGTGGAACGTGGTAGTGGTGGAAGTGGGGGAGGGGTAAATTACAGGATTGCACGCAAGTTAACGGAAGTTACTTCGGTTATAAGAAACTCTCGCTAGTTTTATACACACACACTAACCCCCACCGACCAACCCGTCCCCCCCCCCCCCCTCCCCTACCCAATCATTCTTCCATGTGCAGTTTTTCACAAATTTTCCGAGTTGATTTTGCGGTCAGTTATGTTTATGGGTTTTTTATTTGGCGACAAAAGTGGACTGCTGCAATTTTGTGTCATGTTTTATGCATGCGCTCCACAAAAGTAGGCGATAGCCACAGCAGGGGGTGAGCGGGGGGTGGTTGGGGTGTTGGGGGTAAGGGGACTGTTGAAGTATTGCAAATGTTGTCGCATGTCGAGCATGTGGAGCGCATTTAATGACACTAATTAGTGGCCGAGGCTCATGTGACAAACGCGTTACGGCAGCCCCTTGTTTGCCACCCACGCACACAATCACGCACACAGACAGCAACCCCCTTTTTTGGGCAACAACAACCCCTCGAAAACCCGAGAGAAAATTCTGCATATGCCTGCAACAGCTGCAAATCGGGAGCCCCAACTTTTGACTGCGTTTTTTGAAGGGCCTGCTGTCGCTGCAGACTAAAACCCCCGCTGCCCCTGCACCTGCCCATGCCCTCGCCCGGGCACAACCCCACCCCACGTTCACCCCCTTAAAAGGCGGCGGCGGCTCACCCTTAATTGGTAATTAATTTATTTTGCATAATTTTTCGAGCCGTTCGCTTTTTGCCATTGCACATTATGTTGCTGACAGACTGCATATGGATTGGGGGCAGGTAAAAGCGGGCACAGGAGGCGGTTGGGGGGGGGGGGGATGTGTGTGTGGTGTTGTTGGCGTTTTTAAGGGCAACGCATTTCTGTTTATTTTGGTTTTTGGGCTTTTCGGTTTGCGCTGCGTCGTGCAACTGACCGACAGCGAAAGGTGTCAAAAAGTGCGAATTAAGTGCGAATAAACGTGCTGAGCGTGCAGAGGCACCGCCCCCCTGCCCCCTGCCCCCTGCCAAGCTGCAGAGCTGCCACCAGTCACCCGCCTCCACCCCCCCCCCACACACCTGTCTGTCTGCCTGGGCTGGCAGGTGGGTTGACGGGTTGGCGGGTTGGCGGGTTGCGTTACGTCAATTTGCATTGGCGCAAACAAAAATCACATAAATTAAATTTGTGCACGCAACGAGCGAAGAGAAAATTTATGGCAAAATTATGGAAAATAATCATGAGAGTGAAGAAAAAAAATATTAATATTGAAATGTGCATTTTTGTGGCAACAGAAGCATATGTATTAACGTATCACTGAACCGTGCCACTTGCACTCAATAAGCAGCGTTAATTAATTCAAGCGAAAACTCCCTGCAAGATCATAAATATGAAAAGCACAATCTCAATTTAAGGTCGAGTTAAAGAGGCGAAATGAACAATTTGATATTTTCTACGGACGCTGAGACATCGAGTTGACTTTATGAGTGAGTTAAGGGTTGCCAGGGTTGCCAGGGTTGCCAGGGTTGCCTGGCTTGCACCAAAAAAAAGCAAACAGGCGCCGATATACGCGTTGCACAGATAACAACTATTTTGAACGTTGTCCTTGTGGAAGCTTAGCATTTGAAATTTATATTGCCTACTTTACAGGGCAGACGCATATACACATCGGGACAGTAAAATAGGTATAAGGATATATAATAATAACCTGGTGGCAAGCAGCACGCATGACTGCTTTTTTAGTTCATTTAATATATAGTTCTTTGCTGCCAAACAAATTGATCTGATTTTCATCATTCATGAAACAATGCAAACTTTACTGGATATTCTAATAGTTGACCTTGCACTAAATATATATATATATTTGTTATTATTATTATTTGATAGCTTTGTTAATCCTCTTTTACAATTCCAACTTTACCATTTGCAAGCAAAATCAATAGAGAATTTTCCCCACATCAATATCAAGACGATATCTTAAGCCAGAGATTTCTGAAATTAATCGAGAAACATCGTCGCCTCACTTATAAATGAATATATGGAATTTTGTACATGATGCTCAACAAAGTGGCAAGTTGTTGTCCATCAAGATACGTTTAAGTATTGCTTTAAGGCCACATTTCAAAAACACCTAACAAAGTCCAATTTCAATGTCCTTTGGCCATGCAAGGCTTCCGAGCACAAATTAAAAAATACGTTCACCAAACTTATGCAAAACAAAAGAGACTCAATACAAATACAAAACAAAATTAAAGCAAAACAAAACAAAACAAAACCAAATTACGTGCAACAAAAGAGGCGAAAAAAACGTCAAGTGCGCAATATGAAAAACTAAAACAATGCCACAAAAATATATATAACAAGGTACAAAGAAACAGTACAGCAAGACGTCGGCCAGAAAACAACAACAACAACAACAAAAACAACAACAAAAACAAACAAACAATACAAAAACAAAATTCATTTTTAATTTTTATGCCATAAAAATGCAAACGAAGTCTTAACACGGTCATAAAAAGGGCACGGGACAGTTGAAGACTGGCGAATGGCGAGTGGAGAGTGGAGAGTGAAGAGCGAAGAGTGGAGAGTGCGGGAAGGAGAGAATGGCCACCAGAGCTATGCAAAGCCAAGCACGAAATGGAGTCGCAATGGACAGACGAGTGTAGGGATGGGAAGAGAGAGAGAGAGAGAGAGAGAGAGAGAGAGAGAGGGAGGGAGGGAGGCGAGTTGGTCTTCACAACGTAACGCCAAACATGTTATGCGACAAGGAATAAGCCAACTCGCCACACTCCTCG
The DNA here is from genome assembly GCA_035042055.1 of Drosophila macrothrix. Classification (NCBI taxonomy): domain Eukaryota; kingdom Metazoa; phylum Arthropoda; class Insecta; order Diptera; family Drosophilidae; genus Drosophila; species Drosophila macrothrix. The sequence continues at coordinate 24,987,106 of JAWNLX010000587.1, forward strand.
CCACAACGTCGCGTCACGTCACGGCTGCGATTGCCGTGGTCCATGTTGTATGTTGTATGTTTTATGCTTTGTTTTATGTTTTTCTACACATACATACATTTGGTATTTTTGCATATTTTATATAGCTGTTGTTTTTGTTCCAGCAAAGTTGTGCGACACAAAACAAGCTTTTAAGTGGCTGAACGAACAATTAAATAGCAACGTTTACAATTTAAACAGTTCTGAATGTCCTCGTTGTTGTTGTTGTTAAGTTAGCTGTGGAGAGAGCAAGTGTTCAGTGTGTTGCCCTTTAGCATTGGCTTCGTCCTGTCAGCAGCATGTGCTGCTCCAACACAACAACAACGACAACAATTTGCCAATCTTCGTGTTCTCAATGAATACTTGAACTGCCATAAATACCAATCAAAATCAAATGCACACACTCACACACACGACCATATAAAAGAGAGTGCGACTATAGCCGTCTCTATCTCTCCCAGTGACTCTGTCACCGAGCAAGCAGCTTTTTTGGCACTTGACAATTTCCGATGTCACTCGCAGCAGCAGCTTCAACTAAACTCCCGTTCTTTGTTTTTATTTATTTTTTTTTTTTTGTATATGTTTTGGTTGCCAGTCACCGATTCTACATGCATTTTAAACAGGCGACAAAATGGCTGAAATCGTTTTCTCTATCGCATGAAATGAAATGGATGTAAATACACATTAACGTATTGCATTAAGCAACATCTCAATAATTGTTATTATATTTTTGGACATTTGAGAAATCATTAGTCATTTGTTACAGTTAGCATAATATTTAAAAATGCATTGATAGCAACAAATACTTGGTGACTATTTTGTCGCCTGCATAGTTAACAGAGTCTGTTGAAATAGTGTTCAAGCGTGGTGGAGTTGTGTGTGTGTGTGTGTGTCTGCGTCTCTGTGTGTATGCGTGCGAGCTGTGTAAGTGTCGTGTTTGTGTTTACGCCTGTTCTAGTGCCATCGAAAGTTGAACGTTATTGTTATTTCACTCAATCTCAATAACTAACAACAACAACAACAACAACATTAACAACAAAAAATTGAGAAATAAAAAAAAACAACGAAGCACAAATGCTGCCATATGCAGTCGGAATCGACAGCAGCCCCCAGTCGAACTGCTTGTTTGATTTATGCGCGTTGCTGCTGTTGTTGTGGTTGTTGTTGTTGTTGTTGTTGTTGCTGATACGGTGTTTATTATTGTGGCAACATATGTACGTATGTATTGGACTGGGCATTTGTTTGCTGTTGCTGTTATTGTTGTTATTGTTGCTCTTGTTATTGTTAATCTATTTGTACAGATTTTCCTTTTCTGCTTTCTGCGAATCTAAGTGAGATTTATGCTTGACATCACCCAACCCCCACCCCCTCCCGCTCCATCGCTCTATCGCTCTGTCAGCGACACATTGCGCCAAAACGTTTTGATTTGTGCGACAATTCCCATTGTTATTATTTGCCCGCTCTCTTTCACTCAGCTGCCGCCGCTATCATCCCAGGCCCCGCCCCGCCCCGCCCGCCTTGAGACTGAACTGATATACAACACGGCAATGGAATTTTTATTAAGTTGTTTTATGTATTGTGTTGTAGTCAGCCATTTGCTGTTATTTCTTTCTGCTTAAACAATTACGACAAATTGTGCTTTTATGGACTAAGCAACGCAGACGCAGACGCAGACGCAGACGCAGCTGGCTACTGAAGAAGGACGCTAACATCGACTGCGACTGCGACTGCGGTGCTGACGCTCTATTTTGCAGTTCACGTACTCATTGTCATCTGCCCGGCGACAAGAAAAGTTCAAATGCTTGAGCAAACGCTGGGCGCTGCTAACTGCTAACTTCAAACGGAGCTTAATTGCTTCACAATGCCGAATGCAGTGGACGTCAAGCGGCGTTAATTAGTTAATGAAACCATCCACATCCACAGAGAGCGCTCTCTCTCTCTCTCTCTCTCTCTCTCTCTCTCTCTCTCTCTCTCTCTCTCTCTCTCTCTCCTATGTGTGTGTGTGTTGAAGTGAGCAAGCGAGTCGAGCTTAATAAACAAAACATGCGCTTCCTTTGTGCCTGTCATGCATAGTACAATGAACGCCAAAAATATAGAAACTTTTCGATTTCGCACCAAAATAATAAAAATAAGTAAACAAATAATTATTAATAAATGCACAAATGAACAATGTCACGGTACGTTCAAAAAGTTATTTTATTTGACTCCAGTTACAATAATTTCTAGACAGCTTTCAACTGCAAAACAAAGAAGGAATTTAAATAATTCCAAGTAATTTCCAAATACCCTCCGATATTTGTAATTCAATTAAAATTAAAAATGAAGTAAGACTTTATTTTGTTGTATTTTACTTTTCCGTGTCGACACTAAATAAACTGGGCACACCTTTAGTCACTAATTTATTAGTTTATCTTTAATTACTTCATTTACTTTGGTTATCCCTCGGATCGCATCGCTTGGTTTTTTAGCCATTTAGGCAGACCTTTAGTCATTAATTAGCGGCTCTATCGTAGTAGATGTGTTTATGTGAATGCGTTCAACTCACTTGAAATTGCACGTGCCGCAACAAGTTGATTAAATGGTGCATTCACCAAATTGCAGGCAATCATAATGATGCTGACGACGATGACGAGAAGGATGGCCAGCTTAAGCGGCATTTCCACTCGATTGCAACTTGGCGCACTCAAGTTGCGCTAATTAATGTGTTTTCCACAAAATTAGCAATTTACGCTCAAATAGAAATTGCAAACGATCGCATCAATCGAACGCTGATCGCAGATCGCTGATTCCTGCCACAAAAACCAGTTGCACTCGCATTAGCCAAAATCAGAAGAAAAAACACAGGCAAACAGCAAGAGAGGGAGAGAGAGACGGAGAGAGAGAGAGAGAGAGAGAGAGAGAGAGAGAGATAGAGCGAGAGAGGGAGAGGTAAACCAAGTAAAGTCGGCAGCACGCCCGGGCCGGACGCACAATTAATTAAGTTGACGTTGCCGGCTAAAAAAAAAACAAGTAAATAAATAAGAGAGAGAGAGAGAGAGATAGAGAGAGAGAGAGAGAGAGAGAGAGAGAACAAGAAAAGAAAAGCGAATGAAACTGCAGCTTTGGCATTGGCATTTCCAGTGCCATCGCAAGCAATCGTCTAAGAATCAACGTAATTAAGTCGCAGAACTCTCTTGGCTAACACAGCTCACAGCTAACAGCTAACAGCCAACAGCTCACAGTTCGCAGCTGCAGGTGTGTGCCTTGAAATGCATTTCCTTTTGGTATCACTTATGATTAGGTGGCATGCCGGCAGTTAGCCAAGCCAAGCCAAGCAGCATCATTTAATTACAGAGAGCGAACGCATTTGGCCAACTGGCAACTGGCAACTGGCAACTGGCAACTGCAACTTCGCATCCGTTACCAAGTTGGCCAAGTTAATTGAACGTAATTGCCAGCCACTTGAGAGCTAACAGCGCCCCAAGCCCCAAATGGAGATGGCCAACTGAAGTTATGAGCCATGGGTATCTAGCTGGCTAGCTGGTGTTAAAGCCTAATTGAAACTGTCAACTGACCAAGGATGGCAACGTCCTAAGCAAAAGCAAATCAATAACAATAATAATAACAATAACAATAACAGTAAGAAACACATAAATAAAATACGTAAGTAAAGGCAAAATCCGGTCTATCGATGCGATTATTGTTAATAGCACGACAAAGGTTTGATAAACGTTTGGGCATACTTTATCAATGGCTTATGTACACTGTAAGAAATCATGCACACATTTAATTATCGCCGCACTAGGTACTAAACGATTTCGAAAAATTAATAACTTTAACTTTTTTCAAAAATGATCTCAACATTTGCCGATAGTCTTAAATATATATATGTATTTTTTTTAATAAAATCAAATAAATTATTTTTATATTGTGAAAGGATTCAATTTATTTGTTTTGTTTATTTAAAATTTCGATGCATACAAATCAATTTCGTACACATATTTCGCTCAGTGTAAGAGATAAAGTGCAGACTAGCTTATTCTTGTGCATTCCTGTTAGCTAATTAAAACAAACAGTGTGCATTGCTTGAGCGAGTGAGAGTGAGCGAGTGAGCACGAGTAACAGTTACTGAATAGATAGATAGATAGAAGAAGAAGAAGAAGAAGAAGAGGAGGCAAACTGATTGCACTTTGTTTTCTTTTCTTTTGCACTCCCCATTGTTGTACTTGTTGTTGTTGCTGTTGCTGTTGCTGTTGAAACTGTTAGCTGTTGTATTTGTGTCAATTGTTGTTTGGCCAACACTTATGCATGTATTTGCTGTGTTGCATGCTCCAACATTGATGATGATGGCAATAATGATTTTAATTTGCTTGTTTGAAGACGAGCCCAGATAAAACGACACTGGCCAACAAAATAGCAACTGATAAAAGCAATGTTCACTTGACCAAACAGCCATACACACACAACACAACCATACACACGCACACACATATGCATATGTATGTGTATATGTGTATATGTATGTGCATATATTTGTATGTAATATTGATACACTGACCACACACAAACGCTACTCATTACAGTTAATTACATTTGTCGAGCCGCATGGAAATTACATACACATTGTCAGTTCGGAGCCCTCTACTCAAGCGCACATTAAATAACGGTTAACTGCCTGGCATCATTCTCACAATTAACAACAACAACAGCAGCAATAACAGCAACAGCAGCCGCAAAGACAAAGGACAATGTGCTTCTCTCTCTTTCACTCTCGACATGCTGCGACATCATTAATAACAGAGCAACCGTTTCCAACATGGACGGCAACTGCACACACAGCTGCACTGCAATTTACACAACACACGCATGGCCCACAAGCACGTACATCTGCATACACACACACACGCAGACACACACACACACAGCCATGCATACGATATACGATATTTGCGAGACTATTTACATAAGCGATTTTATGCTGCACCGCCTCAAAAACGCATCTCTGCGGCGACTTTTGCATGCGCTGCCTGCATGCGGGCAGCAGAAAGACAAAGAGACAAAAAGACAGAGAGACAGAGATATAGAAAGAAAGAAAAGAGTTACATTGCATGTGGTACTTAACAAGAGCAGAACCTGGTAATCAATAGTTGCACGGCATAATGTATAATAATGAAGTATGTACATATATATTTATAAATATGCATATACAAGTATATACATGCCTTAACCACTAATTGGCTAGTATAGTCATTGACCGCATTGATCAATAATTGCCATCATCAATAATTGCATACACACACACACACATGCACACATACACACATATCGTTTACTTTTAAGCGGCAGTTTGTCACACCGCGCTCTGTTAACAGACAAAAGCTGCGCTTAAACCTTTGCACCGGCACTTATGCTGCCCTCTCGCTCGCTCTCTCAGTGGACATAGGAGGGCGGCAACTGTCGTCACAGTCGACGTCGCGACGTTTGTGTGCTGCTGCTGCTGCTGCTGCCGCCCATTCATTTCTTCTATGTAGCTGAGCACGAACCGTTTTATCAGCACGTTTACACCATATTTACTTCATTTTAATAAAATTTCATGAGACTTTAACCGTCGACGCATCCCGTCTGCAAATGAAAAGCCCAACAGCAGCCAATGCATATGAATATCTATATGTATATGTATATGTATGTATGCATGTGTGCATGTGTGTATGAAAAATGCACAATTGCTCATTCAAATGGAAATTATTTACACATTGGACACTGATTTACTTGATGGCGCTGCAACAGCAACAGCAACAACAAACAACTGGCAATGGCAGCCACTTGTCCATGTGCACACAAATGTAAGCGTATGCGTCTGTGTATCAGTGTGTGTGTGTGTGGGTGGTTTATGTCGGTTTATTAATATCCTTTCTACTCGGTTATGTTTTATGCGAAATTACTCAAGTGCAAGCGACTGTTATTTACGCCGCACTTTGTTTGAGGCAATTTTTATTATTTACTGTCCTATCTGCGTTTTATTTTTATTGAAAATTATCATATGCGTATTGTGCTTGGCCCCGTCGATTTATAAATTGCATTTATCAATATTTGCAATCTCAATTTATCGCGTCTTTTTCCTTTTTTATTTATTGAACCATTAAAAAAAAAAACAAAACAAAAAAACAAACATAAAAACAATAGTTGAAAAAATCAGCGCTATGTTAAAAGTGAACAGTTGCGATTGCTTAACATTAACATTAAAATTTAACAGCAAAGCCAATTAACGAACAGCATGCGCTGTTAACCGTTGCATTTAATTAGTTATTGTGCGAGCGGGGGTGGGGGCGGTGACAATAATTTGAATGCAAATACATAAGTTAATAACGTATTGACGACAACACATAATTACAACAGCTTAATAATGATCTAACAAAACTGTGCAATGCGGATTGCTCAACAATTTTATTTTTAATTGCAATGAATGCTTATAGATTGTTGCCGATAATTAATGAATGAACGTCGAGTGCTCTGATGCAAAAAAAAACATATGTATATTTATTAGGGTGAGAGCATATTTGTACATATCTACGTAGATAAATATAAAGATTGCTAAACAATCAACAAAACGCCAGCAACGGCAAACAACAAAATGACAATTAATTCAATATCATTTGTGAATTTTAAAATGACAACAGCGCCAATGACAACAACAACAACAGCTATACGCAAATGCCGTGGGAGAAAGAATGAAGAAGAGAGCGGAAGAGAGACAGAGGGAGGCTGACACGCTTTAAAAGAAACGAGCATAATCGACTGCGTGCATACACTGTTAAATGGACAATAAACGGCAATAAAATTCAAACTGAATTGTATTAGCCGTGAGTATTTTGAGAGATTTTACCAATAACAGACTCTGATATGTATATATAAATATATATTTGTATTTGTGTTAGCAGCGAGTAGCAATTCGAAATGGGACTGCGAATTTGTACAGAGTATGTTAACGATGATGCTGCTCTCAACGGAAGCGACGCGCCTCTCATAACATTTAAGCTGTCGGCAGCGTCGTCCGCTAAACGAAATAAATAAATAATTGGCAATAAAAATACAATTTGCACGATCATATAAGATTTTGTCGTGTAATTGGCTCACTAACTGAGCGAATGCTGACGAATTGACTGACTGACTGACGCAGCAGCTGGCGAATGGATTTGGCTGCTACTGTTATTGTTGCTGTTGTTGCTGCTGCTGTTAACATGCGTTTCACATTTATTAATCTAAGCTTTACAGTTCGCCCTCTCTCTCTCCCTCTCTCTCTCTCTCTCTCTCTCTCTCTCTCTCTCTCTCTCTCTCTCTCTCTAATGCACTCAAAAAGGCTAACGCTGTTAATTAAATTTATTTTTCTTTATTTGCCTTTCGCGGTTGGTCAGCTTCCGCTATAAGCAGTGTCTACCACCTTGCGGCTAGTATTGCATGCATTTCTTCTTCTTTCGGCTTATATATGTACATATTTTTTTTCCGTATTCTTTTCGTTTGCTTGCTGCTCGCTGCTTGCTGCTCGCTGCCTGCGCCAGCCACTTAATTTGCTGCCTTTATGCTTTTGTTCTGATATGCTGTGACTGAGCGACGTTCACTTAATTGGCTGCCAATTTATTTTATTTGCGCGAAATTGCAATGCAACAACAAAACAGCAAAACAGCAAAACAAAAAGCAAACAGCAGCAGCAACAGTAACAATATCAACAACAACAGCAACAGCAACAGCAACAAAATAATAACTAGGCAACATGTTGCGCTCCCACACGCAGTTCCAATTGCAGTTGCAGTTGCCAGTTGCAGTTGCTCTCTGTGCTCTTCTCTCTGTTGTTGCTGGCCTGCCAATTAATACGCCGTTCTAATTTTTATGACATTATTAAGCAGCATCTCATGGCCATGATACTCGTAAGTTGCTTGGCTGGCGACATCTTCCCTGCCATTTATGTGCAGTTTACAAACTTAATTGTCGCAGCGACATCGACGACGACGACGACGACGACGACAACGACTGTGGCACAGCATGTTGCATATGCGAGATGCACCACAAGAGTTCAAAATATTAGGTACATCTTTGACCGCAGTTTCAATTCATGATTTCACAAGTAATACAAAAACATCTTTCTCATGTTAAAGGAAAACTAAACGTTTTTTGCAATTTGCCGAAAAACAAATTCAAAATTTGAAGTGAAATGAGAATTTTGCTCAAAGCTTGCACAATTTCTGATCGATTTGTTTGATTTGATTTATTTGATTTGCTTGTGGGAACGTGCGTTGCCACCCTCGCTGCATTTGCCAGCAACATCAGCAGTATTACCAGTAGCGAGCATCACCATCATCATCATCGTCATCATCAGCATCATCGTCAGCAGCAGCATCATTGGCAACATGTTGCTCCCATTTATGTGTGAAGTTGTGCGCTCTCCACGCCCAGTTCCTCCTCTTTGTCGTTGTTCTCGAGGTTCTTGGTTCGCTTTGTCTGCATTCCTTTGCAGCTTCATTAATAATGCTTGTGTTGCTTTTGTTGCTGCCCTTTTTGCCACATGGCTCTTGTTGTGCTTTTGCTACTGTGCCACACACTCGGAAGAAGACGAAGGCCGCTCTTGCTGCAGTTGCCTTTCAGTTTTTGCCGTTGTTTGTTGTTGCTGCTACTGTTGGCCACTTGCCACTTGTTGCGCCTCGTCGCTGCTGATGCTGATGCTGCCGCTGCTGCTGCTACTGCTGCTGTTTTTATTAATAATTGGCTTCAATGAGTTCCATAATTGTTTTGCTTTTGGACTTTTAATGATCTCGTCGTCGTCGTCGTCGTCTCGCTTGTTATTTTTATTGTTGTTTTAGGCTGGGCGAGTGGTAGTCATCAGTTTAGCAGCCTTGTCATCAGTAAAATTGCATGGCAAGTTTTGGCCTGGTTGCTGATGCGATCACTTAATTGTTGCTAATGTCGTATGTCTACATAGAAAATATTGCAAGGCTTTGGCCACATTCTTCCGATGCTCTGATCTTCGTTCATCAAGCACGTAATGTTAATTTTAACATGCGCTGCTCTGTGCACTTATCTATGTAAATCTCACTCACTGTTAAATTGGCCAAATGGGAGCATTCGATTCTGGAGACTTGACAGACAATGGCAACGATAGCAAGAAGAAGAAGAACAATTGCATGTTGAGTCCTCGCTTCTAACATTTGCTGCCTTTTGCTGCTCTGTTACTATTTTGTATAGGCAATTAAAGGCCTGCTGCGCTGCCTGTTCTCTCTCTCTCTCTCTGTCTTCGCCTCCGTCTCTCGCTCTCTATGGTTTATGTATGTATGTGTATATAAACATAGTTGTGTATCCCGCTCCATGGTAGTCGCCTGGCGCGTTTTGTGGCGTGTTAATTAACTCAATTACGATTACTCGTCGACGGTGGATGTGGAGGACGTTGCTGGCTGCACTTTTTGATAATTATAATATTTATAGCTGCCAGCCAGTCAGCCAGTCAGGCAGTCAGGCAGCCCAGTCATGGAACAAGGAAAGGAAATTTTCTTCGCTGCCGGCAGCGGCTGGAAAAACTCTAATTAAAGCAGCGACAACGGCAACAATAAGTGTGACCATTTAATTTTATGACATTATCATGTGCAGTTATGTATACACATGCATATGTATGTACATACATACATAAACAAACACACATCTATGTAAATGTGTGTGTGTGTGTGTGTGTGTGTGTGTGTGCGTGTGCGTGTTTAATGGCATTGCGTGCCGCCAAAAGGGTTGCCAGGCTGCTTGCTGCACTTAATTGCAGGCAAAGTCGCAACTGCGATACGCTTGATCTTGGGGCGTTCGCCAGCTTAGCGTCCATTGTAAATGGCATTACAAAAATTATATGGCTTAGCTTCGAATTTATGGCCAAAACGAACGCTTTGGCCACATGTGTGTACCATGTGTGTGTGTGTGTGTGAATATTTTGTGGAGCTCAAGCCAATAACAACCCCACCATCCATCCATCAGCACTAGCACCACCATCATCACCCACAATGCGATTCGTAATGCGTCAAGGGTTGCGCTTTGATTTAATTACGCAAATCATTTGCATGTGAGACCACCACACACAACGGGGGTGCACAGCACGAGAGAGCGAGCAGGGGGAGGGGGGGGGTTGGCTGCAATCTGTGCATGTGTGACTACCGAAAGTGGAATTAACAAATATAATTTGTCAGGCTGGCTGGCAGGCAGGCAGGCAGGCTGGCTGGCTGGCAGGCTGGCACTAAGGGCACAAAAGCTCAACTCAACTGGGTACATCTCTCCCACTCTCCGCCGCTCTCCGCACATCACTCTACACTCTCTTGCACTCTCAAATGTCATTTACAATGTGCTCGACTCATCAACGTCAACATCAACAGCTACAACAACAACAACAACAACAACAACAACAGCAGTTGCTGCTGCTGCTGCTGCTGCTGCTGCTGCTGTCGACCTCTGCGTCTGAGTCTCAGGCAACGCTTTAAGTTGTCATGTTTTTGACAGTTTGTTTGCTAAATTGTTTTGTAACATGATTCAGACATAATGTTTTTATGTGAGCTGCTGCTGCTGTTGTTATTGTTTTTACAACAATAGATAGTATACAGTTGACAACAACAAAAACATGCAACGCTTTCAAGCGTGCAACATGTTGTCCATTAGTAAAAAAACAAGCAGCAGCAACAGCCGAAGAGCCACATCCAGAAACGCAAACCAACTGTAGAAGGGCAGCAGCATATGCACACACACACACACACACACACACACACACACACACACACACACACACACACACACACACACACACACACATGCATAGTCAGATAGTTGCTCTAATGCGTTATGCAGATGGTAAGCGAGGCAAAGAGCGTTGCCAACAGTGAAAGAAGAGCAGATTGGGATGGGGAAAGGGTGTTGGCAACCAGTGTTGCCAGTGTTCCGTATGAATAATGATTGTGCAATTCTTTGAGTTGTGCTTTTTACACAAGTATTCCATGCAAGCCAATCATCATCAATCGATTCAAATCATTTTTAATACATTTGAATAAAACACAACAAAAATGTACTATTTTTCGGCAGTTAAGCGACAGTTTTTCGGAATCTTTACAATCATGTTTTTACAGAAAAAATAATACTTTGGCCAACAATTGGCAAATTCGTGTTGGATTTATTATTGTTAATTCACGACTTCTGCATAGATCACTTGAGATATGTTTATTTCTGTCGAACAAGGAGCAAGAACTTGACAGGACTCATCGAAAGCCCCGTTCAGCTATCAGTAAAGGTCAAATTGGTCATAGTTAATGTTAATGGTCGACAACTGGACTACTCCCAGCTGGGATGTGGTAGGGTATGCAAGGATTGAGTGATGCGCTTCTCTGGTTAAGTTGCATGCAATGCTGCACAGCTGTTCTTGCACCATCTCTCTCTCTCTCTCTCTCTCTCTTTCTCTCTCTCTTTCTCTCTTTCTCTCCACTCGTTGCGGCTTAGTGACAAATTGTAAAAACCAATTGAAGCCAAATCCACTAGCCAGCCAGAGAGGGAGTGTGGAGGGATGGGTAGGCGGGGGGTTTGGTGTTTGGGAAATGGATTCAATTCAAATCGGTTGCAAGTTCCAGCGTCGGGCCAAACTCATTTCCTTCACAAATTTGCGGCGACTTCCGCTCAGTTGTTGGCAGCAGCTTTGCCGCCGCACTGACAGCAATTGCTAATTTGCAATGCAAGCGACGCTAGGCGCACACACACACACACACACACACACACACCCCTCCACTTACCCCCTGCAGCAGTTGGCACACGCCACCACCCCTCCCCCCAGCGCTCCATCCGCCGCACAGCCCACAACACATCAGTTTAAATGCTTGGCGAATAATTTTTCGTTTGATTTTTGCTCGTTTTTTGCTCATTGCCAACGTCTCTTTGTCCGCTGGCTTCTTCTTCTTCTTCCTCGTCTTCTTCTTCGTCTTCGTCTTCGTCTGCGTCTTCTTGACATTTTCGTTTGTTGCTCTGCCAAATGCGAAAAAATGGCAATTAATTTTGTCAGTGTTGCATTTAATGGACCCACCTCTTGGGTCCGCAGCAGGCGGACGGACGGACGGACGGACACACGGACGGACACACGGACGGGGTAATGTGGAGAGCAGGAGGAGCCAAGTGTTGGCCACCAACGATTGTCGCTCTGATTTGTTTTTGCCACTGTTTGTCCTTGTTGTGCTTCTTGTCGTTGTCGTCGTCATTGTCGTTGCAGTTGCAGTTGCAGTTGCAGTTGTCGATATTTAATTACTTTTAATTGAACTTACCAGCTAACTGCGACTAAGCTGCACAATTTACACATTCCACACGCGCCACAGACACGCACGGAACCAACAATAAGCAGAAATAAGAACAAGTCTGTCCATCTTTTTGTAGATCGGAGTCAATCTAACTTTTGGTCCGCATTTGGAAGTATTATTAACAGTTAAGAATGATATCTTTCAGGGTTTAGCCTGGATATCTTGCTAATGCAAATTTCTTTCTTTCAAATGTTTTTCCTATGGCAGCTATATGATATAGTGCTCCAATCCGAAGCGAAGCGACAGTTAATCAGTGATCAGGTTTCTTCAATTTAGCTATCAAAATATAGAGACTGCCTTTGACATCTGGAAATTTATTGCTGGAGTTGTGCACAAAACATCTGATAAAATAAAAATAAAAAAATCATAAACTGAAAAAAACCCCGTATTCATTATTATTCAATATTATTCAATACAAAAAAAAAGAAGAAAAATAATAAAAATTAAATTAAAAGAAAACGCCTCGAAACTTTAATCCGAAGAACAACAGGCCCAGAAATGAAGTGTTGCTGGAGCCAAGGTTCAAATAGTATGCGGGAAATCAATGCCAGCTGACTCCAACTGAATGGGGAGGTGGCAACTCTGAAGCACCTCAATCCAGACTAAGACTCGTAAAACAAATTACAAGCGAAAGCGCTCTTCTTCTTTTTTTTTATCTAGATCCAAGTGGAAGTTGTTGCAACCGGTGGCAAAACTGAACAGTTGCATTAGTAATTGTGATAAAAAGCAATAACAATAAACAGTATTAAGTAATTGTAAGCCGTAAGCCCTTGAACGTTCGTAATACCAAAACAAAAATAAAAACTAAAAAATAGAGAAAAAAAAGTGGAGGCAATTTTTAAGCCTGTAGAAAAGCGCGTTGACAAGCGGCTCATAATTTGCGGCTTAATTAGCCTTAAAATATGCGCAAGGTTCATTTGCTGGCTGATTAAAATGCCTACTGGAATTATAGCTGATATAGTTTCGTCGTTGTTGCCAGCGCCACTATTATTCTCTCTCTCTCTCTCTCTCTCTCTCTCTCTCTATCTCTCTCTCTCTATCTGTATCTGTTGTCGTTGAATGTACGACAGCATTTTGGCACAATATAAAGCGTTAAAGCTTCCCAGACAAGATACGTGACGTATGGAAATGTGACAAGTGCTACAATTAACGCTTAACGAGCACGCCCAGCAAACAAAGTTGCAACAAAGTTGCGAGCCTTGATGCTTGCTTCTTCCCCAGCTCCTCAACTTGTCAACTCACCACACCTGGTGAGCTTTCCATATATATATATATCACCTGGCGTGCTTTTTAATGATGAGCTTACGTGTGTTGGAAACGTTCGACAAACTTACCTGGAAAGAGACAAGAAATAAAATAAATATTCATTAAAAATTGTTTATTGTAAATGGATTGTCGAAACCATAAAAAGAACAGCAAATATAAATATAAATATAAATATAAATATAAATATAAATATAAATATAAATATAAATATAAATATAAATATAAATATAAATATAAATATAAATATAAATATAAATATAAATATAAATATAAATATAAATATAAATATAAATATAAATATAAATATAAATATAAATATAAATATAAATATAAATATAAATATAAATATAAATATAAATATAAATATAAATATAAATATAAATATAAATATAAATATAAATATAAATATAAATATAAATATAAATATAAATATAAATATAAATATAAATATAAATATAAATATAAATATAAATATAAATATAAATATAAATATAAATATAAATATAAATATAAATATAAATATAAATATAAATATAAATATAAATATAAATATAAATATAAATATAAATATAAATATAAATATAAATATAAATATAAATATAAATATAAATATAAATATAAATATAAATATAAATATAAATATAAATATAAATATAAATATAAATATAAATATAAATATAAATATAAATATAAATATAAATATAAATATAAATATAAATATAAATATAAATATAAATATAAATATAAATATAAATATAAATATAAATATAAATATAAATATAAATATAAATATAAATATAAATATAAATATAAATATAAATATAAATATAAATATAAATATAAATATAAATATAAATATAAATATAAATATAAATATAAATATAAATATAAATATAAATATAAATATAAATATAAATATAAATATAAATATAAATATAAATATAAATATAAATATAAATATAAATATAAATATAAATATAAATATAAATATAAATATAAATATAAATATAAATATAAATATAAATATAAATATAAATATAAATATAAATATAAATATAAATATAAATATAAATATAAATATAAATATAAATATAAATATAAATATAAATATAAATATAAATATAAATATAAATATAAATATAAATATAAATATAAATATAAATATAAATATAAATATAAATATAAATATAAATATAAATATAAATATAAATATAAATATAAATTAAATATAAATATAAATATAAATATAAATATAAATATAAATATAAATATAAATATAAATATAAATATAAATATAAATATAAATATAAATATAAATATAAATATAAATATAAATATAAATATAAATATAAATATAAATATAAATATAAATATAAATATAAATATAAATATAAATATAAATATAAATATAAATATAAATATAAATATAAATATAAATATAAATATAAATATAAATATAAATATAAATATAAATATAAATATAAATATAAATATAAATATAAATATAAATATAAATATAAATATAAATATAAATATAAATATAAATATAAATATAAATATAAATATAAATATAAATATAAATATAAATATAAATATAAATATAAATATAAATATAAATATAAATATAAATATAAATATAAATATAAATATAAATATAAATATAAATATAAATATAAATATAAATATAAATATAAATATAAATATAAATATAAATATAAATATAAATAAAAAAAATATAAATATAAATATATAAATTCTTTGAGTTATATAACTATATTTCTATAAATTTATTTGCCAATTTTTATGTTCAGCTATTTAATGTCTAGTTTAAATCTCAAAAACAGGCTTTAACTCGAAGTCGGGCTTAAAACACAGAAACCAGAAATCCAGAAATCCTGCATGAGTAATTGGAGAGCCTGGATCCCAAAATTGATGTACACGTGTTCCTGTATGTATGTACATACATCTGTCAATAGCACAAATCATCTTTGACACATCCATCAAGAGGCGGTGGCAGTGATTAGTATTAATGTGTGTCTGTGTGTGTGCCTGTGTCTGTGCAACACATGCATATGTGTTGGCTGACTGCCAAATGCAGCGAGCATTCATTCACACTGATTCAGACTCATTCATTTACATTTACATACACTCACACACACACACACACACGCTGCTGCCCACATCAGTCGATCAATCAGAAAGCGTCGCCAACGCCGAGGAATATTATCAATTACATACATGCACATGTGCTGCATCCAGATGCAACTCAAAAGTCAGCTGCGATCCCATTTCTCACTCATTTTCACTCTTTCTATTTCTACACGCTAAAAAGCAAATAATTTGATTAATTTGGGGACAAGTACTTAATGCGGAGCAACAACAACAACAACAACAACAGCAGCAACAGCAGCAACGCACTTAAAAAGCGAACAGAAAATAATTAAAAATAAACGCAATTGACCGAAATATGTAAGTTTTTTTGAGTTCAAAACGAAACTTGTCACCGGCGTCGCTGCTGACGCCAACGCTGACAGCACGCCGGCTAATTGGCATGCCGCTGATATCTGTACATACATACATACATACATGTGTGTGTGTGTGTGTGTGTGTGTAACTATGTGCATGCTCACTCTCTCGCTCTAATAACACTCTTTCGTGCGCAATCGTTTTGCGTTTGCGCGCATTGCCATTTAAATTGTCTGGTTATTTCAATCGCTTCTCCCTATGCTAATTAGAGATATGCCAGTGCGGCATTACAGTTATGTTGGCAGCTTTGCCCAGCTGAGGCTTAAGCTCACGCTCATTAACCCAAATGGAGTTGAGCATGACTCACCCTGTCACAATTAGCATAACAGGGTGTGTCTTGGCTTAACATAAAAGCTCAGCAACATTTCCAATAAATACCGTTACCTATGTATATGTAGTACATATGCTATTATCGTAAAAAAAAGAGCATAGAATTTGCGACTTTATTCGACACAGAGTTTTGTACCTTATAATCGAGTGCGCTGTTATTTGTTGCTGTTGCTGTTGTTGTTTGCGGTTTATTGTTGCTTTTAGGTTGGGTGCTTAGCATTTTGATTACTTATGCAAGTTGCATCGCGGCACATTTACATTTAACAAGGCAACAGCAAATTTTTATTAACAATAAATCAATTGCGAAGCGATCGCAACAGGCCGAAGGCAATTCAATTAAAATATACATATATAAATAATAATAACAAAAGCAAAACAAAACAAAAATAGAAGAAAAATAGAGAATCGTGATTGCCCACAGAGAATTGAACAAATGTTGAAAAAAAAATATCAACACTAATTAGTTTGTTATTCTATTTAAATTAGACACACACACACACACACACACATGACGAGGTGTGGGTAGGGGGCAGGGGGTAGGGGAAGGGAAGGTGACGCCCGACCTCTAGTGACGTTGAAAAATTAATGAGAGCGCGAATTGTCTCCGTTCAGTGAAACTAATCGAATAAGAGGCCAGCAGAGAAGAAAAAAAAGATAAGTATAAATAAAAATAAACATGGAAATACAATTTATAATTATAAATACACACACACACACACGCACACACAGTGGGTAATAATAAAAAACAACAACAAGAAGCAGACAAGCACTCAATCATTTAATTGTGCGCTTTGCTTTTTAATTGCATTTGCTGGCAGCAATTATTAATTACCAATTAATGCACTTGGCGCAGTTGCAGCACAGCAAAGGCACTAAAAGAAAGCAAATTGCGATTGCAATTGCAAAAGAAATACAATAATAAATAAATTAAAGCAAACGAGCAGCTAAGCAAAAGGCGTTAATTAAAAAATATATTAAAGACTCGACTTTAGACGATTGCCGTAAATTTCATTTAAATACACACACACACACACACACACACATACATACCTAAATAATTGGCATAACAACAAAACGAATAAATCTTAGCATCTTAACATAGTTGCATAAATACATTAATTAATTAATAAAAGTTGAAAGCAACAAAAATGGTATAAGCCTAAAAAACAATGTGGCTTCTCGATTCTTGAGACATTTCGCCAACGCTATTTGCCTGTGGCTAATACACTAAATCAAACTAATTAAAAACCAATCGAGGAATATCAAAAATAGTTTCATTATGTAGAACAAATATCGAACAAACATGAACAAATCCTTCATTGTTTATATTGCGATCTAAAAAAAAACAAAAAAAAACACAAAAATTTAAATATAGCACTACAAATTAGTCTGAAAGATGGCGAGTTATTTCATTTGTTATTTAGTTTATATTTTCTTTTACATTTTTCACAAAATCTTGATTTGAACATCTCGAAAAAATTGAACAAATTGAGAGTCTTAATTAATAAATTGTTGATGTATTATACCAAAAGAATATGTTCGCTAAATAGAAACTTTACCCAGCCCTGAAATTGATAAAATTACTAAAAAACATATTTAAAAATATGCGGAAATAATAAAGGAAAGCGAGTCTAATTTGATTGATAACTGCGAATAAAACTCACTTAAAACTTTCATCAAATTATTTCTTGTTAATATTGTTATAATATAAAATAATATTGCTATAATATATAGTTAGCTAATCAACAATTATGCACTTTCAGCTAGTGTCATTGTGACTTTAATGGGGTTGCCAACAGACAACACACACACACACACACACACACACACACACATTCTAATGACTTGCATTGTTGCTATTGAGTGCGTCAAACGATCTGCGCCAAATGGCGAAAGGCGGCGGAGGTGCATGGTGCATGGTGCATGGTGCGGGGTGCGGGGTGAGGGGTGAGGGGATACATGCAGTAATTAGCATTACTTGTCACTTAAATAGGTAAAATCGGGATTCTGGCCAGACCCAATGCCTGAGGATCGGTGCCACCTACATACATGTGTACATATTTACATACATACATACATCTGTGTGTGCGCTGCAATGTGCAACGGCATGCGGCATTCAACTGGCTGCTAATTAGTGGCAAAAGAAAACTAAACTAAAGAACGCTCAACGCCCACGCGGATCTCTTTGCGATCTGCAGCCGTGGGCTGTTTGACTTGAGTTGTCGTTTGGCTTTTACGGCTTTTTGCATTTCGTAGTTTAGATGATAGGGTCTCCCTCTCTCCCTCTCTCCCACCCTCCCCCTCTCCCTCTCTCTCATACTGTTTGTGCGTGTGTGTGTATGTGTGTGTGTGTGCCGTGGCATGGCCATAAATCTGAGCCAGTCGCCCGTTTGCCTGCTTGGGTGTCGCTGTGTTCACTCATTAAGATGTGGCCCTGTTGCAAGTTGCAAGCTTCAACTCATACCTCGTGGCAGCTGTTTCCTCTTCGCCCTCATTCCCCTTTGCTGCCATTCTGTTGTCCATACCCTTGTTGAGGTTATTATAATTTTATCGCTACATTTGCAACGCATCGAAGGAGACGTCTCCGATCCCATATATTATTACCATCATCCGATTCGATCATTTCCGACTGCAGCTGCAACTACTTGTGTGGACAAGTGTGGAGCACAGCCAGTTGTGGAGCACAGAGTAGAATCAGATTCAGAGTTCAATTGAAATGCCAGCAGATGGACTCCAGTCTGCAAGGGCATCCGATCTTCGGTGTGCCCAGGACTGCTCTTCGTGCTGCTTGTCATAACATAATTAACGAAAATTGAAGCAAGCACAGCGGCCACATTGTGTTTGCTTAGCTGGCCGCCCAGTTGGGGATTTGTTGGCCATTGTCGCAGTTGCAGTTGCAGTTGCAGTTGCAGTTGCACTTGCACTTGCATCTCCCCCATTCTTAGCACATCAGCGTCTTCTCTGTCTTACATGGAGTTGCCTGCCTGCCTGCCTGCCTGCCTGGCTGGCTGCCTGGTTGGCTTGTTGGTTGGCTGGGCTGCCTGCCTGGCTGGCTGGCTGCCTGCTTAGTTGCTGTGTGTCACTGTAGGAATTTTAATGATGACTACTTTTAGACATACACGCCTCTCTGTTGCACCTCCCCACCCCACTCCCTCTCTCTTTGGCTGTATCATGCTCATTCTCTCCGATGTGTGTAGACTTCTAAAAATGAAAAGCTTCTGCGCTTAGCCATTAAGTAACACTGTGCAACAACAACAACAACAACAATAGCATTCTGTGCGTCACCTGATTGTTTCTTCTGTTAATTAACATGAAAATATATTTTTAACGGAATCTGCAGTCCTTTGAGACATTTGTTACAATAATCGTTTCGAGACTTGGATTATTTTGTGGCTCAGGTGAAAAACACTTAAGTATTTTATACAATCTTTTCTCTATTATGTATTCCCAATTGCCATAAAGCATAAGTTTTCTTGATCAATTTGCTCCGGTTTTGGGAAAGGCGAAAGCTTTCCGTCTTTCAAAATTGTCCGTTAATTTGAGCACCCAAAACGGAGATGGAAGAGTTCAGCGGAGGCTTATTTCATTTAATCGATAAGCGATCATCGATAACAGCCCCTCCCGTTTCGCGAATATCGATTTTGCTGATTTTGCTGAAGTGTATTTTCATATATTGAACAATCTAATATCGTCAAGTCAATGAATTTAAAAGCTGGTCGAGCTGCCTCCATTCGAATAATCGAACTTGTTTTTAATCGAATTGGGTTTCTGTATTCACTTGAATCGAGTATTCACACATATTCATAATCTAACATTTATTTGTACATTTGTTGCACATCAGTAGGTTAAGAGACATTATCTTAGGTATATCGCTCAAGCTCCTCGAGTGAGCCAATTTGAAAGGCCGAATTAAGATACATAAATAATAAAATAGAAATAAATGTTGACTCGCATCTGTTTGCTTCCAAAAATAACAAGAATCCGTCTAAGATCGCTTTCTAATTATTTATTGTTCATTTTTCGATTAGTGTTTGTTGTAATTTATTTGCTGGTTTTCGATTTAATTTGATTTGATTTGATTTGATTTGATTTGATTGAATTCAATTAAATGTGTTGCACAGTGTAACGATGAAAATGTGTTAATACGTGGCAAGCTATTGCTTATCCCCAGAGCCAACAACCACGAAGAAGAAGAAGAAGAAGGCGAAGAGGAAGAGGAAGAGGAAGAGTTCGCAGAGGACGAGGACGAAGACGAAGACGCAGAAGACGCTTTGCAACTCAGTTTGCGGCGCGCAAATATTGACTTAATTGTAGTAATGATGCATGTAGCACTACTTATAGATGAAGTCGTTGTTTGTTGTTGTTGTTGTCATTGTTGTTGTTGTTTTAGTGCTACGTGTGGCTGCTATAAATGCTAATGACTGCACTAAATGGCCCATTTGCGTTGCATTGTTTGCTGGCTTTTGGCATTCATTCGTTGCAATTATCGAGTTGCGTTTGAGTTTAGTTTTAGCTTCAGCTTTAAGCTGAGTCTTAGTCTTGCCGGCCTCTCGACGCAATTCTCGCAAGCGGCTGCCGAGTTGGCCGAGTTGTAATTAAAAAAAAAAAATACAAAAAAACCGGGGTATAAACATCGTTGTCAGACAGGCAGACAGGCAGACAGACGGTAAAGCTGGCTAATTGGCAACTGGGTGCCCGAGTCAACAGTTGCCAGTTGCTGCCAATCCACGGCCTGCATCGATAATTGGCAAAACGCTAACTGCGATCTCTGCAAGAGCACAGAGCTGGCTGGCTAACTGGGTGCGTCTCTTAGCCAGGCCCAAACACAACTCCAGCCAAATGATGAGCTGAGCTGAGCTGAGCTGAGCTGAGCCAATGGCGCGATGATCTATTCCGGGATCCCAGGAGCATCAACTCAATGGCGAAACTCAATGCAATCCCAATTCGAAGTGTTCCTCGTCTAATTAACATCGTGCTTGCAGCCAGACACAACTTTTCAAATATATATGGCAAGATTAATGTTAAGCGAATTTCCCCAAATTCAAAATCAATTTTCGAAAAACGCACTTCTTTTTTAGAGTATCTATGCGACTTTTCTGTCTATTTATTTATTTAATGTGGCTTGTGGAAAAAGGTGGAAATGAAATGACATAAAACTAAAACAGATTAATTAAACTAAACATTTAAAACTAAAAAAAAACAGTAAATTTAGTTTTACTTGCTGAAGTGTCAAATTGCCAAGCTGAGAAACAACATTTTTTGGTTTGGCGACAATTCGAAGATGTTAGTTGTTTATGGGCAGGCTCGATGATGGCCAAGGACATCAAAATAATCAAACTGAAATATGCCTCTAAGAGAAACACACACACACACACACACACACACACACACACACCATGTTCAACTGCGAGCTGCTTGTGCACGGGAACTGGGTATTTGTGTCTCAGTATCGAGTACATATTGAGGGGGGACGAGCTATATTATAAAAGTGAGGGTATTTGATGTTCATCATGCCGTTGCTAATTGGTCATGTTTATCGGCTGTCTTAAATGTTGGCTTCAGTGTAAATCGATGTAGTCAAAAGAGCAACAAAAAAACGCAACGCAATCAGCGCTGACTCAGTTCAAATTTGCCTTTCTCTGTCCAACTTGAGTAATATGAATTTGAAATGCATATAATACATAAACTTTAATATGTCCGCTGTTCAATACAAATCATGTCAATTTACATGTCGTTTTTATTTTTCTATCTATTTTTTGTTGTTTTTGTTTTTGTTTTTGTTTTCCAATTAAAAGTTGCGATTTAATCACACCTAAATACGATTAGAGAACGCAGCTCACTTAATGGCTATACATATAGAGACGTATATCATTAATCAATCGGAATCTTAGTCTACATCTGCCTGAAACCTGTCATTAAATAGCTAATTTCAGCAGCGTTTTTTCAACTTGCTGCTCATCAATTGTTAGTTATTAGGGTCAGGGGTGAAGGTGCCTATTAGAACAACGACAGCTCTCTATAAGTTTGAATATAGTTTATATGTGGCACACAAATACATGCAGACATATGCCCATAGGAAATGGGAACTTAATACTATTAATATTGGGTCGTAAATCAAGTGTGGAGCTGCAGCCAACCTAGCTTCCTACTCAAACATCAATCTGGCAAACTGCACTTTTGTGCGAAAAATAAAACCAAATTTTCATTTCGCAGAGTTAGTTAAAAATTCAAATGTTCAAATGTCAGTTCGACTCAAGCCACTAATAATTCGACTCGAAAGATTGCGCAGTGGATTTAGTTGGGCAAAACTACAATTAATCAGATTAAATGACCATACTAAATGATGCTCATTAGCTCAAGGAACAAGTGCCACACACTTTGAGCGAAATGCGGCAAATGTGTTCAAACTCGAAATCAAAACAAAAACACATCAATCAAAACAAAACTAAATTAATCCAAATAATTCTCTCTCTCTCTCTCTCTCTCTCTCTCTCTCTGTGTGTGTGTGTATTGTCACGCAATTCGCTAGCGACAACTTTGTGTGGTGAATGCAAAATTCAAATAGCTGATACTAAAAAAAAACACACACACACAGAAAAAAAAAAGAACAACAAAAAACATTGATGACTGGCAACATTGTCGGGCTTTTTAAATAGGCTTAATTAAAATACATAAACATTGTTGTTGTTGCTATTTTAGCTGTTCGTGTAATTGTCATTATTGCTGTTGGCAACAGCTGCTAGGCGTGTTGTTCTTGTTGATGCTGTTGCTGTTGCTGGTGTTGTTGCCACTAATGCAATATGGTTCAGCTGCCAGCGCCCCGAAATGGTCTAATTAAAACGATCGCCGTTGCCTTCGACGGCCAACCAACCAATGTGATGCCCGATGCCCTGTATATGGATGTGGATGTGGATGTGGATGTGGATGTGGATGTGGATGCACCTTGCATGCAACGCCATCAGGGGGTCTAATTGCACTTTGTTGCAGTTGCAAATCTTCGATATGTAAAAGTATGTTGCAATATTAAGAAACTATTTTTGTTGCCTTGTAGTTCTTGTTGCTTTGTACAGGGCATTAGTTAGTCGATCTCGAATTTCAGTCTGGCAACACTTCAAGTTTAATGTTTGTTGCTTAATTAAAGCAATCAAATTTAAGAGCAACCGTCGGCGCTGTAAACAATTTGTGCCAATTATTGTTGCTATTGTTGTGCACTTTGCTATTGTTATTAATCTTATTATTGTTGTTCTTGTCGCTGTGTGTGCATGTGTGTGTGTGTGTGAGTGTGTGTGTGTTGCAGTTGCAGTTGCATAAAATAAAATTGAATTATGCGCTTGGCTAAATGCATTTTCTCTAAATTCATGTTCCCCATGCGTAACAATATTATTTTGTTGCACTTTACGTATATATTGTATATACATATATATATATATATATATATATAATATATATATATAATTGTGTGTCTGCAGAATGCATTACTTAGCCGAGAAACGCACCCAAATCTAAGCCAAGTCAGTCACCCACTGGCAACATTATTTTATGATGCGCCAGTTGCAGTTGCAGTTGTTGTTTTTATTGTTATTGTTGTTGTTGCTGTTGCTGTTGCTGTTGCTGTTGTTGTTATGCTAATGCGTGCAAAAAAGCAATTAACATCGCTGACTCTTAACAGGCAGCAGTTGGCCCTTTGCTGTGCTTGCCATACTTGGCCAAATGAAATGCAATTTATTTGCATTCGCATTTCCTTTTTGATACATTTTAAGCGCACTTAATTCACCCAAGCAATACTAAATCGCAGAAGCATAAATAAACAGAAACAAAACTCAATTTGAATACCCTAGGAAGTGCATTTTTATAACAATTGTTTCCGCTAATTCAAAATGAGTAAACATATCGTTGGCAATACTGACATATATATTCCTGATCAGCATCACTCGCCAAGTCAATGTTGCCCTGTCTGTCCGTCCGTCTGTCCGTCTGTCTGTCTGTCTGTGTGTCGGATCGAACCACTGTATCATACAGCTGCAATTGGAACAATCGGTCGAAAGATGAGATACTGTTTGAAAAATCAAAGTTGCCCAACATGGTTAATATTGGGCTCTTCACACACAGACGAGAATTCATCGAAAGTTATTAAACTCTTTACTCTCCTTTAATGTGGATCTTGTATATAGTCTCCCAGCTGCAAGGGTCGTCAGGATAAGGCAGAAGCTGTTCGGGTCCTAGCTGGAATACTAATATCAGCTTATCAGCTTACTAAAGTAAACTTTTAGCCAATATCAATATGTGTTTACCACAAAATGTAGACAAACCATTAAGCAAAAACTTAGTTGCGATTTTTCAATTGAATATTGTCAAGCTGACGCGCAGGTCGATTATACCCGTTGCGTGTAGGTAGCAATATTAACCAGTAGGCGACGAGTAGGCAGTTCAACGACGTCGACGTCGACGTTGACGTCAACGTTGAAGTCGTCGTCAACGCCACCGCATTGTTTTCTCAATTATGGAAAGTCAATTAATTCTAATGAGTGTATGTGTGTGTGTGTGTGTGTGTGTGTGTGTGTGTGTGTGTGTGTGCAGTTGCTGCTGAGTTGCATGTAATTTCCATTTTTTGTGCGCTTTGGCAACTTAATTTAATGCGTTGCAGCAAAAACAACAGCAACAGCACTAACAGCAACAGCAACAGCAACAACAACAACAGCAACAGCAACTGCAACAAACGGCAACCGCAACAGCCAACCAAGCAACCGACGAACAACAAACCAACAACATCCAACAATTGCATCCGCATTGCGTGGCTTCGTTTGTGTTGCTGATTGTTTTGCTGTTGTTGTTGCTGTTGTTGCTGTTGTTGTTACTTTCTGCTGCCTCTTTTTTTTTTGCATAATTGCCTTTTGGCTTTATAATTATTGTTTCATACGCTTTTAATTCGTTAATTAATTACGTTGCACGTTCGTTAGATGTTGCTGTTGCCGTTGCTGTTGTTGTTGCTGTTGCTGTTGCTTTTGTCTTAACAGTTTGTTCCTTTATTGCGCATACGCAGCGTTGGCAACACGGTTAACTAACAAGTTATTCAAGGAAACTTTACTCGTCACTACTTGTTGCATTAATTATTCAGCATTGTTAGCTCAGTTCCATGGCTGATTCGCCAACCAATATTGAATACTATCAACTCATTTCTACCCTTAACAAATCCCAGTTTTAAGTCGACATTTGTTAACCATATTGCCAGAAGAAGAATATGCATTCTTTGCTCTGACTTCCAGTAAATATTTCTCCTCTCCATTCGGGATTGATTGTGCAACACTTGCGATTTATTAACAATACAAAAACTGCCAGCAGAAACGTTAAGATATCAATTATAAGAATATATTAGATAGATATGTAGATAGATGGATGGATAAGTTAGCAGATGTGATAAATATTTGAAGACTGCAAGCTGCAAATATCTGCTAAAATACCAATTATAAAATCATAGTTGAAATAGATAGTTTCAAAATGCGACCACAGCCTGCTGGCATACCTAAAATGCCAGCAGTTGCCGACTGCATGTCTATATATATATGTATATATATATATGTATATATATATATGTGTTAATGGTGATAAATCCAGGCAATAGACCACGCGGCGTATTGAATTTATGAACATGAACATGGACATATAGGCAATGCCGCTCGGACGCATTGCGGAATTTTAACAAGTTGCAATAACAACAAAGCACTGCTAATTCCCCAAAGGCAACAGTCACAGCAACAGCAACAGCAGCAACAGCAGCAACAGCAGCAACAACAACAACAACAATAAGCATCACATTAACAATTTAAATACAACAAGAAACAAATATAAATGAGAAAGAAGCGGCACAGCACAAAAAAATACATATAAATAAATATATATATACATACATACATACATACATACATACATACATATATAGATGTATGTATAAAATAAAAATAAAACTAAGCAAAAAATAAATAACCTCTCGACTGGCGGACATTCGACAAAATTTGCACTTTTGCCAGGCAGCATACCAAGAACCCGCTTTGGAGCACCAAACAAAAAGAAAGAAGAGCAACAAAACCAACAACAACAACAAAAGTCAAGAACAACCCTGAGGAGACCTGTGCAAGATCTCTCTGTCCTGGCGGAGGCTGTGCAGGCTTTCGTTCTCTGGTTCTCTGTTTCTCTGTTTCTCTGTTTCTCGACTGGTGCCGCTTGAGAATCCCCGAGAGCTCATTAAAAAATACCAAAATCTTTGTGCTGAAAATGTGACAAAATTTTTAAATCACCTTCACTCAGCGATGTCGTCGCTGTCCGCTAAACACTGTGGCAAGCAGTTTAGCAGCGCGCACAGTGGTGCCAAGTCGTTGATGAAAGCTGATCAAATGTGTTGTTCAAGTGTCGAAAAGTGAATTTCCTATTGAGTAATGGTAATTGAATTAAATTAAAATAGAAACTAGTAATTATTATTCCACTATTATTTGTATATAAAAGTATTGAGAAACAAGATAAACAAATAAATAAAAATAAAATAAAAAACTCTGATTCATTTTTCGATTCGATTTCTTACGGAGACAAAAAGTTGAGTGCGAAGTAAATTCGAATTGGAAGAATTTCAAATGAACTATTAAAAGATCAATCAAAGATCATTTTCGGCCAACAATGAACCACGGTGCGAACTGCTGACCGTCGGAATGCTGAATGTCGGCTGCCTTCTGAGCCAAGCCCAAGTTCGAATCGGAGTCGGAGTCAGAGTCAGAGTCAGAGTCGGAGCCGGAGTCCTGAGACCTCAAACAAAAGTGCAAGTGATGCTCATGTACAGAATCAAATCCAGCGGCTGAAGCGAGCAGCGAGCAGCGAGCAGCGAGCAGCAAGCAGCAAAAGAAACTCAGTCGCTAGACTGTAGGACTCGGAGGCACTTGCAGCTGAATCGGAGACAGAGACAGAGACGGAGACAGAGACTGGAGACTGGAGACTCGAGACTGGCGACTCGAGACTTACTGAAGATCGGAAAGTTTGGCTTAGCTGTGTGGCTGCCGCGTTCTCGAATTGCGAGTTGAAAGTTTGCGCTTTTGCGCATTTTTTTAATGAGGCTCTAATTGACATCTGCATTTATTTGCGACTGCGGGACGAGACGGCACAGCCGAGCTGGGCTGCCTCTCATCGATCATGAGGCATGCGGGAGAGTGCAAGCAAAACAAAATCAAACAAAGCAAAGCAAAGCAAAGCAAAGCAAAACAAAAACAAAAGCAAAAAGAAAAACAAAAAATATTTTAATTGGCATTTTAACTAAAAGTGTTTAGGCTTTAGTTAAAATTGTTGGCCAACTGAAAACTGAGAATCGAGAAAACTGAGAAACTAAGAAACTGAAAAACTGGTTTTTATTTACACTTGCATGCATGTGTGTGTGTCTGTGTGTGTGTCTGTGTGTGTGTGTGTGTGTGTGTGTATGCATTTGTGCGAAAGCGGACTCAACAAAAGATCCGCGCGGTACATTCAACCCAATTAACGCGTTGCCCGCTTGCCGGTTCCCCGTACAACACCCTTCTGTACCGCCCCTCTATGCCCGCCCATCTCCTCCCGCTTCCCGTTTGTGCCCTGTACCTGTGCACCAACACCACCTCCCCCCACACACTCGCCACCTTCCTTCGGCATCGAATGACATACAATTTAGTATAAGAGGCTGGCGGCCGTATTATGCAAAAATGCATATTGCAAATTGATAAGCGACTGATCTCAGATACACATAAGACTGTAGAGTGAGAGGGAGAGAGAGAGAGAGAGAGAGGCGGGAGGGGGAAAGAGCGACTGTCGGCACATGAAGCGAGTGTCGCACGCACTGTTTGCTTCATTTACTCAAATTGAAAGCGACAATGTTTAGGGGCAGCGCTCGGCTAATGATGATGTTTGCCAATCTGATCTCGCAATGATCATAATGATGATGATGAGGCAAAAAGAGTTTTGCACCATGGGGACCATGGGGAAACGAAGCGTAAACCAAAAACACACACAGAACCACAGCGCATATGTCTACAAAAAAGGGCAACAGCAGAATCAGGCAAAGGGCCACATCGGACCCAACGCAACGTGTATGCACACATATGTATATACACACATACACACATACACACATACACATACATACATACATATGTACGCACCATGCCGAGTTGTCGTCATGATCATCGTTCGTCGTTCGTCGTTCGTCGCTCGTCGCTCGGCGGCTTCCTCGGCGTTGCCGCCCGGGGTAAGCCAATTAAATGTGAGATCGTGTAATTGGCAAATTAATTTCAAACCAATTATAAAGAAAACGACCACAAACAAAAGAATGAGCCCAGGACGCAGCAGCGGCGGCAGTAGCCAGCCAGCGAGCCGACTTGATTTGGCTGTTTGTCTTGCTTTCGGCATTCGGCATTCGGCATTCGGCTTCGACTCTGACTTCGGCTGCGTCTTCGGCATCGGCATCGGCATCGGCATCAGCTTCGTTGTGCAGCGTTGTTCAGGTGCGTGCGCTGCTCCGATAAAAATCTGTGCAAATGAGCCCAAAAGTGCAAAAGAGCAGAGGGAGACAGAGACGGAGACAGAGACAGAGAGAGAGAAATAGTGAGAGAGAGAGAGAGAGAGAGAGAGCGAGCAGCATTTTAAGCAAGTCAGATGAGAAACAAATGAAAGAACGGAACGAGCTGCGTGGGGTAAAATGAGCTTGCTGGGAAAACGCTCCACAAATGCCATCGGTTGATAAGAGATCTTGTGGCAAGCTGAGGCTACAAAATCAGTGCTGATCAATGCAAATTCAGATACACAACACTGAAATAAATACGTGCATAATTCAAAATTCAAATATCGAATTGAGCCAGACCCTTTCTAAGAAGGACTTCAAAATAAGCTTAATCACAGCAAAAACGTGTACAATTTTCAACTTGAACATGTGAGAAATGATTCGCTTTCAACACTATTATCGAGCGCTGTGCTGTGTATTAGACAAATAACCAATAAACCAAAGAAACCAGAATCCGAAGAGCTTCCTCTATCTCGACCCGATTCTTCGAACAGAGCTGCAAGCGGAATCAAACTCTAATCAAATGCAATCTGTGTAAAATGTGTATTTTCATATTCATATTCTGGATGGTGCGGCTTTGCTGGTTATGTCTTAATGGGCGTTGCATGCCCAGTCCACTCTCCACTCCCCGCACCACACAGCCCACACAGCCCACACCCCCACCTTCACCGATGCAGCTGTTTGTTTTTAATGGAATTATAATAAAAACGCATTATGTGCAAAAGAGGCCGTTGCGCACTTCATTTTTCATTTTGGCGCGACGCACTTCCTTTGACAAACAGGAACAACCACAACAACAACAACAACAACGTGGAGAACTGAGACAGGTCTGGCCAGCTCCTGTTGATGTCCCGCCCCCTTTTCAACCAGCGCCTGTTTGCATGTGTCCCGTTCAACGCGTTGACGTCAGAGAAAAATGTGGCATAAGCCGAACCACAATTCCTGCCAACGACGATGATGATTATGATGGTGATGACGATGACGATGACGATGATGATGATGATGATTGTGATAATGATAATGATGGTGTTGGTGATGAACTCTGACGATGCCTCTTAATTATTAATAAAACCAATTGCAAACCAAGTTCAGCAATGGGAGTCGTTCCTGGCCAGCCTGGCCAGTCCAAGTCAACATGTTAACTTTTTAATTAACGAGTTTTCTTTTTCGATTTCAATTTGCCAGCCAACACACACACACACACACACACACACACACACACACACACACATATATATATATGTATGTACATGTATACACCTCATCGCGTTGCTGCTGCCCACAGAACTGGCCGGTAGCCGACGTCCTACCCAGAGCCTACCCAATCCCTGATCCACAGCGAGTC
Organism: Drosophila macrothrix; assembly: GCA_035042055.1. NCBI lineage: Eukaryota > Metazoa > Arthropoda > Insecta > Diptera > Drosophilidae > Drosophila > Drosophila macrothrix. Next base: position 25,017,476 of record JAWNLX010000587.1, read on the forward strand.
GTCCGAGTTGCGAGTTGCGAGTTGCCATTGTGAGCCGTGTGCAACCTTAGCGAACTAATATTATATTATAGAAAGTGCTGACAAGGAAGTCTCATAAACTTGGTTGAAGTATCTTAAGCCTTCTTGTTCAAAATAACAGGTCTTCGAGACAGATCTAGAGGCCACGGAGACACACACTTGGAATGTGGTCGCATTTCGTAGACCAGAATTAAATTAGCAACAAATTAGCAACAAATTCCAAGCTGCAGCCTTTTAAGGAATTTCCTAATATATAAGATCGTATTTCCATAGTCACTTTTGTCACCTTGTTAGATACATCTATATGTATACATGAATATATATATATATGTATATATATATACCTGATTTCGTATATTATGTTATTTGTTTCTGGGCAAGTTTAGGTTTGTATTTTCACAGGGCAGCAGCGAGTCGAGCACTCTCGACCCGAGCTCGCTTACTTGTTTTTAATTTAATTTAGTTGCAAAGTCGTTGCACGCCTCGCTGCTTATAGCTTATAGCCGCAAGTTGGAGACGGCGGCTCAATATTCGTTCGCTCTCTGGTCAACAAGTTTTTGGTTGCAGCTACACGAAAGTGCCTCTAGTTGTGGCATACGTCCCTCTCTCTCTCTCTCGCTCACTCACTCTCCTGTTTCAGTTGGGCAATGCCATTTATTAATAAAATATTTGCAAATTGTTGTCATGTGAGTGGTCCCACCGTAACCCGCAACCCGCAACCTGCAACCCGCAACCTGCAACCTGCAAGCTGCAAGCTGCAACCCGCACGCCGCAACACGCAGCCTGCTCCCCGTCCGTTGAACGTCATAAATAAAAGGATTACGGATGCGCAAAGGGAGCAGCTGCCAGCGGGGCAACATGCAACAGGATCAGGGAAAAGAAAAGCGCCTAAGCAAGTTGTTAGAATTAAGGGGCAGCAGCACAATGCTGCATGTGTGGCAATTACACTGCACAGCACGAGATCATGTTCAATTGGATCCTCGACCACAACAATTCCCAAGAAAACACCTTAAGAAGTGTTTTTGAATAGCTCTTCCTGATTATGCTTTCATCTACTCTTTTCAGATCGAATATATATATATATGCAGATTGCAGAAATCAGTTAACAATAATACGGGAAATTCGCCAATATTACGAATATTTGAGAAAATGCAGTAGTATTTTAAGCCAAGCTAGAAACAAGGCAGAGAATCTGCCGATCTGAATCGGTTCATTTTTGAAGCTATTTCTACTCTTCAACAAAACATGAATGTTTCTTGAGTCGATATTCAGTGATGAGAATAACTGTCAACGACTAATGGCAACGGTGCTTCTATTTGCGTGAACATTGCTGTAAAATAAATAAATTTTGTGTTTTGGGTTCAAGTATGGTCTTTAGTTCAAAATGAACTTGACTCGCAATTGAAGCACAACCACAACAGACTTGATTCCAGCTGAGGAGTGTTATTATCTGGCATTCCAATGGATGCCTCGTTGCATGTGTGTATGCTATGTATGTGTGTGTATGTGTGTATGTGTGTACGTGTGTGTGTACATATATGTATGTGTGTAGGTATAGTCGTCCGCTGCTACTGTAAGAGTCGCGAGCCGCGAGCCGCGAGGTGCGCGTGCGCACCCTGCAACTGATAAGATCGCAGCAGCAGCAGCAGCAGCAGCAGGCGAGAGGGGAGAGCGAGGAGGAGGTGTGGGCCAGGTCGGGTCGGTTAGCCAAGGCAATAAGCCATACTAATAGGCTGTTGCTGCCAGACGCAATCGGCGACTGCATCAGCAATGGGCTGAGCAGCGAGGTGCCTCCTTTGGAAGCAGCCCCACGTTGCTGCCTCCCTGCGCTCGGCCACGCCTTCGCTTACATTTGCCACATTTGTATGAATAATTTAATTATTGTTTAAATGTTAATTAATGCAACATGAGTCGCAAGTCGCAAGCCGCAAGTCGCGACTCGAGACGTTAACTGAGCCAATGCACATCACTGCAATTTTTCCTCGTATTTTTTTTTTTGTTTTTTTGTTCGTGCTTTTATTTTTCACCTCCACTTTACACGCTCCAAAAAGAAGCGAGACGCCCAGCGACTGAGCTTATAACTTGACAGACACGCATTTGGCGTTAATGGGTTGCCTGACTGACAACAACCAACTCAGCCAACTCAGCCAACTCGCAGCGGCGAGGAGAGAGCAAGAAACGCACTCTCCGCAGAGAGATGGAGCGAGGGGAGCCGAGGGAGCTAGCAGATAGGAGATAGGAGGGAGTGGTAGATTTGACTGTGGCAAATTGCGTACAATTTGCAATCGGATGCGACTAATTAAGCTGCAGCGCAACGGAACTGGAGGCAAGCAAGAAGCTTGAGCAAGACGAGGACCAAAAGCAGCTTGTGCAACTGTTTGAAGAGACCAAGAAGACCAGGACAAGAATTAGGTCGAGCGAGCAGCGGTGATCAATTGTTTGTTTGTTTGTTTGTTTACAAACAGTCCTTTCCAAGGCGCCGAAGCACAACTATATTAATACCACGCCCTGAAAATCACTCATCATTTTGGAAAATACGATCTCGCTCAAAGCACATTTGTAGATATATTCAAGGAGCCTTATTTTCAAAACGGACATTCTACAAAATTGAAGAGGATCTGATTTCGTTGAATATAAATGTGATTTCTTGTGGAAAACCAGGTTCAGTCTTAAGCATTTTCCATTCTATACACTGCTTTCTTGATTGGATAAATCCACAAGTATATTTTCCATTTTCAGTTCTTGAGTTCTCAAGTCATGAATTGAATCGTGATTTGAAATTGTTCTCAAAAGGATGTCATATTGTGCACGGCAGTAATTGGCAAACGTATTTTGGAATGGAAAACAGATTCTTTTAGTACATTTGTGAGCCAGTCTTAACTGTTCAAGATCGGCATCACAAAAGTAGTTAGTTTATTCCGAATTTACAGGGATGTTACTGCTTCCTGAACCAATCTATGACTGATTTTATACAACTCATGCACACACACACACATATATATATATATATATGTATATATATATATAAATGCCATATTATTGTTGTGTCTCTTCAGCGGCTGTTGTTTTTGTAAGTGAAACTTGAAACTGATGCAGTTAACAAAAAAGATTTGGGTTTTGTTGTTATTTTTGTTGTCGTTGTTGTTGCTGTTGCCGTTCTCGGATCTCTCGGTCAGTTTGCTTGTGTTCTGCAGCGACTGCCAAATGCAGTCGACGTTAATTAAAACAAATGGCAAAAATAAACAACAGAAGCAGCAGAAACTAAAAGTAAACTAATTAAAAGGATCGCAGCACAAAAGTTTCGACTTACATATGCAGAAAATTGTTGCTTTTCTTGCTGCGAGAGTGGGCTCGAAGAAAACGGAGGGGGGGCGGCGGCGGCGGCTGCGACGGTGACGGCGGCGTTTAACGGGGGTATTTTCTTCTTTATAGCTGGCACAATCGGTTTGTGGTTCTTGTTGTTGTCGTCTCCGTCTCCGTGTCCGTCTCTGGCTCCTCTTCGCTTCTTGCAGAAAGCCTTCTTTCGTTGTTTCCCTTTTTATTTTTATTTCTTCTTGATTTTGCAAAATTTTCTTGATTTTTCTTGTATTTATTTAGCGATGTTTGTTGTACAATTTGTGCTCAGGAATGTGGTTGCTATTGTTGTTGTTGTTGTTGTTGTTGTGTTCGTTTCGTTTGTTTTGCTTAGCTTTGTTTTGTTTTGTTTATGCTTTGAATTGTTGTTGTAGCTGCTGCTACTGCTGCCCACTGCGCTAATTGAGTGCGAATTTTAATAGTCGCACTAAACGCATGAAAGTTTCTGCTGCTTGCACACGTGCAGAGCGACAGGGAGAGCGCGATATACACAACAGACAAACAGAGAGAGAGAGAGAGAGAGAGAGTGGGAGTTGAGTCGTATGCGCGATTGATTTACCGTTGATTGAATTAGTACAGATGGCGAGAAGAAGGCGCTGCTAACGAGCCAAGATCAGCGGCAACACGCCAGGAGTGCGAGACAGCCACAGCCAGAGCGAGAACCAGAGCGAGAGCGAGTGACGAAATGACTGTGAGATCGAGATCGAGAGTGCGAGTGCGAGTGCGAGTGCGAGAGAGCGAACCAATGACCGTCGACACCTGCAACAACACACACAAAACACAAAGCACAAAACACAAAACACACGCGAACTGCGAACTGCGAACTGAATTCGACTCAATTAGTTAGCTCGTAAATTTGCATACATATTTTGTAAATAATTGGCCCGCAGGGGTTTGGGGGGCGAAGGCTTGTGGGGGCGTACACGCACACAGAGATGTTGTTGTTGTTGTTGTTGCTGTTGTCGGTGTTGTTGATGGCGGTGTTAGTGTTGTTGCTTCCGTTGCAGTTGTGGCACACACTCATATGTACATTCTACACACACTTGCGTAAATATCTTAGACAACAAAAAAAATATAAAAAATAAGAAATTTTGTATTTGGCTTAATTTGATTAATTTGATAAACAATGCGCACCGCACTTTGTACACAAACAATAATTCGTATTTCGCGTAACGTAACGCAACGTAACGTAACGTAACGTTTGCTGTTAGTTTGTTGCTATTGCTGCTCTTGCTGCTTCTACTGCGCGCACACACGACCGCCAGCGCCGAAGTTCACTTGACGAATGCGACGAGGCTGCATGAATGAAAACCGAAAAGCGGCCAAACTGTGTTGTTTTTGTTTGTGTTCCTCTGCTGCTGTTGCTGTTGCTGCTGCTGCTGCCGCTGTCGCTGCTGCTTCTGCTGCTGCTGCTGCTACGGATACGGCTATTGCCATGCCTGTTAAGGTGGTTGCGCTCTGACGCTCTCTCGCTCTCGCTGGCTTATCAGCTGCTGTTGCTGCCGCTGAGACCGGCATTTGCTGTTGCTGTTACTGTTCCTGCTGCTGCTGCTCCGGCTGCGACTGCGACTGCGATAGCTAATGCGAGGGTTGTTTTGGCTTTTGCGCATTTTCACTCTGCTGCCCCTGATTATATGTGTGTGTGTGTGTGTGTGTGTGTGGGAGGGTGGAGGTTTTCTTGTATTTGGTTCAGTGTTATTCTTTTTCGTGTTTGCACTGATATGCTTTTGGAGCTGCGCTGTGATTGGATGCCAATCGTTCTGGCACTTGGCTGCCAGCCGCCTATCGCAGGTGCCGGCCAACGAGGGTAGCAGTTGCAGCAGGACCGCCAGTCCGTTAACAGCGCGCTGTTAGGCGCACACCTGTGCGTAGGAGCAGCGCACTGTTAACAGAGGCTGGCTGTAGGTGGAGCCAGGCGCTGCTTAAATACAGTAAATATGTTTACACTAATATTCAAGCCAATTCGCAGTTTCCTTTTGCCTTCGCTGTGACACTTTTTTTCCTTTCTTTTGTATTATTATTTTTAATTAAATGACAAACCCTTTTCAAAGCACCGCTTTCATCGTCACGTCTCTAATGAGTTAACAAAAATGTAATTTTTGATTTGACTGGGACTATTTTAACGGGGTTGCTTGCAATGTTGCTGCTGCTGCTGCTGCTGCTGCTGCTGTTGTTGTTGTTGTCATTTAGCCATTTATTATTTTGCACCTCGGACTGATTTGATTCTTGTCGGTTAACCAACCAACAACTTGACAGATATCCTGCTCTCTATCTGCCTGCACTGCAGCAACCCCTTCTTCAGCGAGTCCATAACAAATTTGTTGTCAAAAAAATAAATAAAAATAAACAACAAAAATAATAGAATAAAAATACGAAAACGTCGTAGAGTGAAACGCATTACCCGTGGACAACCACATAATGAATTGGCTGCATAAATAATAGGCTCAAACTACTTAGGATAAGCATAGCACACGCACCCAGGACACACACACACACACACACACACACAGAGAGAGAGAGAGGATAGGAACACAACGAATGTACCGCAACCCCCTGGACTGCATCCCTTTGGCAGGACGACTGCTCGCAAAGAGCAGCATTATTCATATATAAAAAGCCAATTAAAAATTTATAATAAGCCCCGCGCCAAATGCAGCAACCCCCAAAAATGAAATAAACAGTAAGCAGTGGGCACAGTCGGCACAGTGGGCACAGTGGGCGCAGTGGGCACAGTGGAATTCAAATGGTATTCGTAACCAACAAGTCAATAGCGTCAGCTTGATTTTTAATAATGAAAAAATATATCATGTGTATATATAATCATAATTAGTTTGTTTTTGTGGTAAACATTATTGGTTGAGTTGTTTAGTAAAAAATGTAAATCTAATCTTTACCCCTTTATTAAAACAAGTGAAAATGATCATTATTCACGGCTCATTTTGATTTCGATTTGGGTCAGTCATGGCCCACTGTGCACAGTCGACCTCAAAGTGTAAGCTTAAAAGCACATGAGCATTGTGCACAGGATTCGTCCTGTCCAAGCACTGATCTGAACTTGGTATTTTTGAGCTGAAGCACAGCTCGGTGAACGGTGAACGGTGAACGGGGGTGTGGTGTTGGGTGCCGGATGAGGGTTGAGGGGTGAGGGGTGAGGGGGTCACACACGCATCCAGCGCTAAATTAGATGTAAAATAATGAACATTTCAATTAAAATAATTAATATTATGGAGTGCATGGCTCTCTGGCCCCGACAATCGCCAAGGCAGATGAGTTCAAGATTCTGCGGCTGCTGCAAGTCGAAGCCCGGCCACTAAGCACTCAATTAACCATTTTAATGTCTATAATGGGGCTGATGTTATGTTTGAAGCATGTGCAAACGGGACAGAAATGAAGCAGTGTGTGAGAAGGGTTGGGGGTGCGGTGTGTGTGTGTGTATATGTGTGTGTGAGTGTGAGAGTTAAGCGATGAGCTAAGGCTTTTTAATTATAATTAAACATGCGAGAGAGCAAGAAAATGCTTAGGTGGATGGTATGACATGGTCTCGGTACGATATGCTGTGGTATGGTGTGGTATGGTGTGGTACGGTGTTTCTATGGCTTGGCATAATCACTTAGGCGCGTGCAGCGCAGCATTTAAAATTAATTCTACTCAAGTGCGTTTTTCGGGCCGGGCCTGGAAGAAAACACGTGGCACACGTGAAGCTGATGCCTGAAAGTGGAACACCGGCCAGGGGGAGCTGATGGGCTGCGATTACCGTTAGCATTTTTGCGAGCGAAACAAATTGCACGCTAATTGCTCATGTTCAATTAAAAGCAAACTCGAACACAAACGAAACGAAACACAAAACAAAACAAAACAAAACAAAACAGAACCAAACCAAACAAAACAAGCCAAACCAAAACGAAATGAAACGAAATGAAACGCCGCTCTGGAATTCGGCCACACTGTGTGCTTTCCCACAACAGCGCGCCCGCGTGTGTGTATGCATGTGTGTGTGTGTGTGTGTGTGTGAGCGCAAGAAAGAGAAACAGAATGGGAATGAGAATGAGAAGAGACAACACACAGCACAGCAGACGCAGCAGACAGACAGACGCTGGCGATGCTTTTTGTTTTGGTTTTGATCCTTTGCGCAAATAATTGCCTAATTGTCTCTGGTCGGGGCTTGTCAGTAGCACGCATTGTAGCTACTGCTTGTCTTGTTGTTGTTGTTGTTGCTGCTGTTGTTGTTGCTGTTGCGCATGCAAATGGCAACGCATATTTCTTCCACAAATCCATTTTCATCTATTAATTGGCAGAGCACAGCAGCTGCTTGCTGGCCAGGACATAGGACATCGCTTGCCCCTTTTCCGTTTTTTTTTTACACAATTAAGCGCTTGTGCAAATACAAATCGAAACCGACGATGCGGTTCTCAACGCTCCACTTACATACATACATATGTAAATATGTAAATTTTCCACTCGAATTTTTCGATTTACTTGTGGGATTTCTTTCGAAGCGTTTTCGCAGCACATCGCCAAGATAATCGTGTTGGAAAACGTCGAAATTGTCTAATTGGTTACAAAAGCACTTCACAACCAGTTTTGAGTACCTTAAATTGAGTCTGACTTTAGCGCATGAAACTTCTTTACAAATCTCTGAAAAATTACTGCTTGGAATAATGAATTTATTTTTTATTATTATTATTATTATTTATTACTCATGTGATAATCTTATTTTGAATAATATTAGTTCATTAGATCAACTTTATTTGTTTAATTGAGGACAACTTGACAACTTTTGTTCAATGACAGAAATGCATTTTTATTAAATTACTGTTGTTAAATAATCGAATGCATTCGAATAACACGTCGAGTTAGCTAAAGCCTTCTTTAAATGGAGCTCACTCCATTATACATGTACTTTCGTCACGCTTACTTTTTCAAGACGCCTGTCAATGATTATAAGGTTCAGACACTGCCGGCAGCACCTTCTGCAACAACGTCTTCAACTTGCCAATTAATTAGCATACACACACACACACACATATGTATATATATATATATATAAATATATTTACATATGTATGTATGTATGTATATAGCACAGCAATTAAATTGGAATTGTATTTAATTTTTTTTTCTTTAGTTAACATTTTCGTTATTGTTGCCGTTGCAATAATTATATCCGTTTGTCGTCAACATATTGATTGCCATTGTTAATATGTAATGTGCAAGCGAGTGGCAAAAACTACGGCGAGGACGCATCAGCCAATTGACAAACTTGCGCATTTTTGGCAGCAGTTCGTGTGGCTAAGCGTGAATTGGACTTGTGCCGTGTACGGGGAACACGTGAGAGAAGCGCAGCGCTTTCAGCGCGTCTAATTACGTTGCATTGTGTGGCAAACAGTAGCAGCAGCAACAGCGGTATCCAATTCCAATACATAATTTATTAGCTGTGACGGTGAAAAGGGACCGGGTGCGCAATGCACTTTAAAATTGCCATTGCTTGAGCTCAGTTACGGCCACTTTTAAGCGGCAGTCGCAGAGCGCATTTGCAACCCATGATAAATGATAGGGCGACGCCTACGCGCGTCAAGGGTTGTCGCCGTCGTTGTTGCTGTCGCATTTTGCGGTACGCCGCAACGCCGATCAAATGGCTGATAAGCGGTTGACAACGGCACCGGCACCGGCACCGGCACCGGCACCGGCAGCAGTGCCTGCGACGTGGCTGTGGTTGACACTGCAAACGGTTGCAACCGTCAAAATTAATTAGAATTTTCAACAGCAAAAAGAAATGAAGAAAGCCTCAGCGAACCACTGCGCCCAACCCCAAATGCCCTTCATCTCTTGCAAAAAGGAATATGCACATGCTGCAAACACATCCTTACGTAACTGTATCATGCACAATAAGTTTACACATTCTATAAGTATCCAGCAAATATAAATTTCCCTGCTGAATATTAGGTAATAGAACGAAACGGAATTCCATAAAAGAAGCTACAGAAAATATAAATCTATATATATATATATATATATATATACAGATGCGCCGGCTGCATAGAACAGTAAATGGAATGCGCTCGGTTAGGGTAAATTGGTAACGCCACGCGCTAAATTGAAATCAGTACCAAAACAGCAGCAGCAGCAGCAGCAGCAGCAAGTAAAACAAAATATAAAAAACGATCATTAATCATCAAGCCAAAAGGGTTGACGCGCTTAACAGCTAACAGTGCCCGAAATACAAAACACCGCTGCAAAGTAACGGGAAAAAGAACACACACACACACACACACACACACACATACTCGCTCACCCAAAATGGAAAAAAAAAAACAAAAACAAAAGGGTGGCTTGACCGGCGCCAGAACATAAACCAAAAGCCAAAAACAACAACACCAAAAAGCGTACTTTTTTTTAGCTTTATTTAATATCTACTTTGGAGAGTACATCGCATCAGGAGGTGATTTAATAGCTAGCTTATGCGTCTCCTTCAGCTTCTAATGCTCCTCATCGGATGAGGATTTCAGCATGGACGCCAGAAGCTGCCCACTGTGGCTTTTAACCATTTCGCGCAGTGCTTCTGCAGACTGTGGATCCTTCATCAGTGCCGCAACGGTATAATCGTTTATGGCCGGATTATCCATGAGAGATTTGTTTAGCAGCTTGCAGCAGTGAAGAGCGCGACGACGCCGCCGCGCATTGGAAACGTGCTCATCATCATCGGCACCATCGTCGCCCTCAGCCAGATATTGTACGGCCAGGTTGAGATTGTTATCGGCATGGTTGAGCGCAGCGCGTGCCTCGCCCACCGGATAACCCATGGATATTAGCTGGTCAAGTTGGGGCGTTACGTTTTCAACGCTTTCATCTGCCTCCGATGAATCAGCGATCTTCTTTTCCTGTTTCGCAACGCTTGACATTCTGATAGCGCAGCTTTTGAACAGAACCTACGCAGGTACTAAATTAGAGAGGGCACACCCTGTGAGCGCCAAATATCGATACATAATAAGCGTATTCCCTTAATTCAATTAACACAAAATCTTAATCGCCACCATTCATTTTGTATAAATTCGCAATATTAGACATACAATTTTTTTTTTTTTTTTTAATTAAGTCCATGACTTGGTAAAATATATGAGTATGTAATTTGAACCATTGTACTTTATGAAATAAACAGCTGATCTCGTTTCAGGAATGCCCTTTCCACTGTGATTTCTTTCAGTTGCGAATTGCGAAGTAAAAGAAAAACAGCTGAGTATCGTTCGCAGGCATCGAGTAGCTTTAGCGCGCGCATTTAAGTTTGTTGTTCAAAAAACCACTTGGATAACAAAATGTTGGCAACAATTATATCGCGCGTGCACAAACACACGAATACACAGCTGCGCTGGGCGGCTGTCTTCGTTTGGTTTGCTATTTATGCGTTGCACAATTTTAAATAATCACCCCGTTGGGAAATTTCATGGAAAGTCCGACAGAACACAACAATCGAAACCCTTTCGGTTCTCTTTCGTTTAGATTGCATTACTTTACTATTCGTACGCGCTTATACGAATGTATGTGTGTTTGTTGTTTACACTGATTTATTGCTATTTTCTTGTGCTTTTCGGTTAACTCTTTGTTTATAAGCAGCCCAGCAGGGACAAACAAGTGGCCCGTAAAAAGCATTTTGCCATACCCTCATCTATCACAATTTCTTGCTACTGTTCTAACATTTTTGGGTTTAAAAACGCATTATTTCGCTTTTGGTAATTGAAGTTTTTAGTTTTCATTAGCCAAAGCCGGCCCATGGAGAGAGTGACAAGGGACGACAGTGGGCGCATAATAATAAATGGCTTACACAAACGCACACACACACACACACACGCTCACACACACACACACACGCTCACACAGACATATGACATACAAAAATATGGTATATATGTTTGGATTTGTATTTGTAAAAAAAAAGTTCTTCATTCTCAATTTGCATTGTTCAAACGGTTCACGCGCGCAAGCTGCTTGTCAGCCCTGGCAACTGGCGCGCCAAAGCAGAAGAGCAGCAGAACGTAAAACCATAAAAGAAAACGTAAGTCGATACTTTTCGTATGGTCGCGCACACGCACGTACTATTGCAAGAATTTTAAAACGGAACGGATATCAAAAGTTTCAACTTGAGCATTTGAAATATGGGCAAAACGTGCGCTGACATCGACAGGGACATCGACATCGATAGTTATCGCAGCGGCTTTCGCAATTGTTTGATTTTACAAATGGCAAAATCACTTAACACACCGTTAACACCCACATTAGTTGTACTTGGGCGAACACACACATACACCATACACATATCAAATACGCGCGCCTGGAAAATGTGCAGTGCTCCACTTACGGTTTCTTTTCAATTGCTTTGAAGTAGAGATGAGTGCGTGTTGTGTATTTTTTTGACATCCCCACGTGCCCACTTAATACAACCAATTGTTTTAGTAGCTCAAAGTTACTAAATAATAATAATAATAAAATTATGAAATAAAAGATGGACGAAAATATGTACATATGCACATGCAAAGTAGTGAATGAGTGTTGGCAAACAGAAGCGCGTGTCGTGTTTCTGAGATTTTGTCGTGCGTGCTTCCACTTTGTGGTTGGTGGCTCACGCGACCATCACTACCTTAAAGCTACCCCATGCTAAATGGTATTGGAACTGGGGGCGGCTGGCCACAGGGATCATAATCGAATTAAATGCAATGCCGACAGAACTGAAACGAGAAAGTCATTAAAAACGCAACGCTAACGATTGCACGCAAATTGTTTGGTTGTTTGGTCCCTGCAACAGTTTTCCCTCCTCTCTCGCCACTTACACCCCGCCACCCGTTGTTGCTGCTGCCGCCGAAGCTGCTGGTCGTACATCACACACAATACCTACACACATGCATACGTGCCAAAAACTATGAATGGAATTCAGGAATTGGAATTGGAATTGGAATTGGCAATTGCACGTGGCGTGCTGGTTACCCAAGATAAGCAACTGGCGACGCGTGCCCCGCCACTGGAATGCTCGCTCTCTCTCTTTTTGCCTGTCTCTGTTGCACTCGCTCGATTAGGAAAGATACCTATCAATGGATCTTGGCGAGCGGCAAGCGGTAAGCGAGTGCGTTGCGTATTTATGACTCGAAATCGGATTGGCAGATTCATTTTCATCACGATTATCGTTATTAATATTATTAGTGTTTGCACTAAGCAGCTGACTTTGGCTTATTGTTATTCTTCATTTCTTGCGCATTTTTTTTTGGAGGCGTTGAACTGTGAATTGGAAAATTGAAGCTTAACGCTGAAGCGGGCCGGAAGATAATCGATCTAAAGCGGCTTTAGCGAAAATTCAACTTTCCATTGCGCTTCAAGTTGAAAGAGTTACGAATATTGGATTTTTGGGTGAATTAATCAATAACGCATTACGAATAAGCTCTTCATTGAATTTAAATGATCTTGCATCTTTGTGTTGGTTTTTTACAATAACTTTAGTCAAATCTAATGTTAGTTAAATGATTAGCTCAACGCAATTGTTTTTTCTCAAGCTGAAATTTGCAAATAAAGAAAAACAAAATATTTCTTTTAATGATTTCACAGAAAAAAGAAAACACAATTTTCTTTTTTGTATATTAAAAACATTAGATTCAAAGCCTTTTCTGCAAAAGCCTACAATTTGGATCAACGTAGGGTCAATAAAAAAAAAACATTTTTTAGTGCATATGTTTGGTTGTGGTTTCAACCCATCAAATTCAGCTTGCCGCACCAACAATTCGGTGGCAGTTCTCTCCACTCGGGATACACTTGATATTATGCAAATTGTGCGGCAGTTCCAACCTAGGACAACACACATTACTTTTCACACGACGCCAACCCCGAAGGAGTGGGCTCCCCGCACCGCACCGCACCGCCCTGTCCACGTCCACTAAATGGTTCTGCCAACGACCTGAACCCCAATCATACATACATACATACATACAAATGTACACTTCGTTTGTTCATAAATATTCATACAAATTATGTTTGTGCTTTGTGCATTTTTGGTTACAATGAAAATGGAAAATGAAGCTTAGCAAATCACAAATTTATGTGGCAATCCATCAATGCCAGCCCAAAAATGTAAAAAGAATAGGCAACAATTCCGCACAAGGGGGGCAGCAATTGCAGTGCAGCCACTGCCACTACCACTGCCACTGCCACTAATCGCTTCCCACGATCGAGTTGAGCGCACAACCAACAAATTCAATATGTAAAATTGCGCCTTCATTAATCCGTAAATTAGAAGCATTGAATGATATCAGCTCAACTAGCTGGTTGACTGCTCTGCCGCTGGCAAACGTCCTCTGCACCGCTCCCCTCACCCATCATCACTCCTCACCCCTCACCCCTCACCTTGCCCTTGCCCTTGCGCTTGGCTTCTCCCTCGCCAGCAAACGGGTGACTATAGCTGGTGCTGACAAACAAGCCGCGCATTTGAAGTGCACCCTGCAGCCCTACAACAAATCACTGCACACACACACACACACACACACACACACACACACACACACACACACACACACACATACGCACACACATTGGGAGACACACACACACACACACACACACACACACACATGCATTGAGAGTTAAACTGCAGAGCCACGTCATCTAAGTACGGAGGGCAATCCCGCAAACCCAGTTCCACCACCAGAGTGTCGAGGAAAAGCGACAGCAAAGCTGCCGCACAGTGGTCAAATGCCTTCATGAGTTATCAAACGATATAAAATATCGAAATCTATGAAAATTATTTATTTTCATTAAAATATATAGTTGAAAACGTTCGATGAACACCCTGTATAAGATTATTAATCATTAGATACAATCAAAAAAAAAATCTGTTGAACTATTTTTAGTGCACATTAAATAAATATATTAGTATATATTTTTAACTATTTCTTAAAAATCACCTTCCATAGCATTATTAAGATATTGTAGAGAGTGTTACACTTTTTGCCATGTTATTTAGACAGTTAATTCGAATTGGCAGTTAAGGAAAACATAACAAATATTCAATAATTTTAGCATTTAGATGAATATGGACTATGGACTCGGCGTGGATTCGTGGTTTTCCGAGAAGTCTGGAAAATTATAATGAATTCGTAGAAATAGTTGCATTAAATTAAATTAAAGTATGTGAACTTTGGCATTATATGTTATTTGCAGAGAGCGACAATAGTATGGGAACCACTGTGGCTACAGTGACATGTCAACGACAAAGACAACGAAGATGGCAAAGGATGACACATGAACTACAACAACAACATTAGCGAGGACAGAACAAAAAAAACTAACAAAATGTTGGGCAGTCGAAACGAAACAAAAATTAAATGAATTGTATATTAAAACTGTATTAGTCAAAGTCGCCTGCCTACCAGTCTGCCTGCCTGTCAAACTCAGCAACGCATCCTGGGTTAGGTCATTTGAATGAGACGGCTCTTCCCCCAGCCACCCTCCCCCCATGCTCGTGGTCCAAATTGTACGCACTGAAGCATGAAAAATGCGGCGACCACAGAAGCAGAAGCAGCAGCAGCAGCAGCAGCAGCAGCAGCAGCAGCATGAGCAGCAGCCAGGACGAGCCATCGGTGGAGGGCAGAACTCAATTCGAGTGTAAAAACGATGCGAGCAGCAGCCGCCGCGAACGTTTGACATTTTCGTGTGCATAATTAAATTACGCAACGCACAAAATGATGGAAATGATGAAAAAAAAAACAACAACCGGCAAGGGAGATACATTTTCAGATCGATTACTACAGCTCAAAAATAATAATAATAATAATAAAATGATATGTATATTTTTGGCACAACTGCTTCAGCTGCTCGTTGTGAAATTTTTTGAAAATAAAGTCTAAAATTGTCTGCAATTTCAGAGAACTGCAAGCTAACTGTTTCGAAGCTCGAGATTAATTATCTATTTGTTTTTTTCTCCCTTGTGGAGCGTATTATAAAATTGATGTGGTATCATGTGTAACGGAGTATATATCCCAGACGAGTCGATATAGCCATGTCCGTCTGTGTGGCTGTTTTCTTTTCATACACCAAGTGTTTTGAATATGTTGAATTCCCTCACATCTTGATGAAACTTGGCATATATCTGTCTCTTTGCTTCGGTCACTCTTCGGGGACTCGACATCCAACTTACTTACTTGATCTAGGCTAGATCTCAGCAAATTAACTCTGGCTTACAATGGATATGACAACTGTTCTTTCTTGTTTATGAAGAACGAGATTTCGTTTTGGAACCGAGTGTGGTCCGAAATTAAAGTTAGCTTATCCGCTTTGTACTAGTGGATATGATTATAGTGAACAGATTTAGCAAGCAAGCTTGAAAACTACAAATTTCAAGTAGAAATGGAGTATTCAATTGAAGTACAATCATTTTCAGACATTGTATAAAAACAAAAATAAAATAAAATAATAATAAGCCATTTAAACAATTTGATGTACTTCGATTTCCTTTCAACTCTCTGTCAAAAAGATATAGTTTTAATAGTTTCATTCCTTAGCAAAATATAATGTTTTGGTGGATTAAGAAATCTTGTAAATATTTCTTATTAATTAATTTAAATTTAAATATTACATTTTATTCAGTTTATTTTTTTACTTTCTGTATTTTCCATGCTTACAGATATTAGTTGACATTAAATAAATAATAAAATCGTAAAGATCTGTAAGTCTTTGACTGATTGACGATTGCCGAGATTGCGCATATAGAATTATTTATATAATCAGCAACGGATGGAAATTTCGATAGAGCTCATAAATGAAAAGACCACACTTTTGCATTGATTATTCAAAATAAAGCCAAATCTTGATGATGAGATGATCATGGATCATCCGCTATGGCTTCACTTTCCCTGAAGCCCACAGGTGCCACATATAGTGAATTTTCCATTCTGGAGTTCACTTCTCTGACGTAATGTTAGCTCAGTTATTATTCTATGGTTTGTGCACTCACCTTAAAGCCAGACGTTGTTGCCGCGGGATTTAGTTCGATATTAATGTTGTTCGGCTCCATGATGAGGCCCAAGCTCTGCAGATTGCACGCCTCAGGCATTTGCATGGTGGGCGTGGGCACCTTCAGCACAGCAACTGTGCAATCGATGCTGCTGGCGCTCACCGTTGCCGTTGCTGGCAGTGTCTCCGGCATCCTGTTGTTTTGATAAGCCAATCAATTGTTGTAGCTCCTTCTTCTGGTGCTATTGGAGTTTCTTTTTCTCCTTCTTCGACTCCTTCACTCTCTCAACGTCGCCTGGCAGGCACTGCAAATATAAGATCATAATGCTGATTATTGTGGCTGTTCAAGTCCACCACTTACAATCGCTCAACTAATCGATTTTTGCCAAGAACACAAATTTCTCACACATATATATATATATATAAATTATAGCAATACATTAACCGACTTATCCACAGTTGGAGCAAATGAAATATAATTTAACCACCAATAATTATGTATATGAATCATAATTATACCCTGATTGCTTTTGTTTATTAATAAAACCCATTAAATTGATTTATGAACTCATTAAATTTACAAAATATGTTGTGTAGGAAACTAGACCTTCAAGCAAACTGGAATCACCTGTGGAATTTAAAATGAAAAATTATAGATAATTCGTAGATTTTGTATAAGTGCGAATACTTTTGTAGTTTATTTGAATTCTTCAGTTTTGGTATAAATTTGCTATAACTAATTCTCACAAATAAGTGGTAAGTTCGTATAACATAGTAGCACAAGGATGCCTCCACTCAAAGGCGCAGCAGACGAGAGCAAATACAAAACATTTGATGCATTGACAAATGATGTAAAAACAAAACAAAAAAAAACCTTAGCATAGTTGTAATATCGAAAGTTGTGAGGATTTGCCGATTAGATCGATAATTTAGCTATTTCTGCAGCCTGCGACGAATCTCGTCGGGCAGCTCGACCAGCGGCACACTGGACTCCTGCCGCGTGGTCACCTCGCGTAGCTTGACGATTCCCTGAGCCAGCTCGGAGTCCCCCAGTACAATGGCCAAGGGTATTTGATGCTCCTCGCAGTGCTGCAACTGGGCCAACAGCTTCGGATTCAGCTTGTAAGAATGCTCCGCCTGCGCATGGATACAAATGGGTTAGGGATAAAAAGGTTCATCAAATGCTTGACAAGAGCCACTCACCTTGATGCCCGCATCCCAGAGCTGGTTAAGCACACGCAGTCGCTGCTCGTGTAAACCCTTGTGGGCGGAGGCGACATACACCTCAACATCGCTGGTCCGCAGCTTAACCTTGCTGGCGGCAAATTTAGCCTCCAGCACTGAGAAGATGCGTTCTACGCCGATTGAGACGCCCACACAGGGCACAGCCTTGCCCCGAGGATCGAACATGCCAACCAGATTATCATACCGACCACCACCGGCCACGGAGCCAACGGTGCCACTTTGCTCCATCGCCTGCTCGCCATTCTGCAACGATTTAGCTGGTGAGCCAGCGGGGCTTGGATCCCCTTTGAGAACACCCTCATAGATGACACCCGTGTAGTAGTCGAGGCCGCGCGCCAAACTCAAATCGAAACTGATGCGCTGCTCAAGTCCAAAGAGTGCACAGTATTTGAGCAGCAGCTGCATGCCCTCGAGTCCCTTGACTGCATTGGGAACCGCTTTCAACTTAGGATCGGCCAGCAGCTGCTCAACAAGGTCGGCTCCTCCGCTGAGACGCACATATTCCCCGATTTTGTCGGCCGTGGCGCCATCCAGACCCTTCTCCTCCACCATCTCCTTCCGCACATCCTCCCAGGGTGACTGCAATAAATATGTAAATATATTTCTAAAAATCTATATATAAACATATTTATATATTCACAAATGTTACCTTATCCAATTTGTCGACCGCAGAGCAGATGGCTCGGAAGCAGTTTGCTGGCACGCCGCATGCCTCAAACATGCCGTCGAGTAGCTGGCGATGATTCAGCTTAATCACATAGTCACCAATGTCCAGAGTATTCAGTATTTCGGCGACAATCTTAACGCACTCGGCATCGGCCAGCATCGGATCATAGGTGCCGGCAATATCGAAATCACACTGATAGAACTCGCGATAGCGACCGCGTGTCATCGCTGGATTATCGCGCCGATAGACCTTGGCGATGTGATAGCGCTTAATGCTGGATATCTTGTTCATGGCCAGATAGCGAGCCAGTGGAACGGTCAGATCGTAGCGCATTGATAAGATCTCACCACCCTGATCCTTCAGATCGTAAATGAGCTTCGAGTCCTCGCCGTATTTGCCCGTTAGCACCTCCTGCAAATGGTTATACGATTATACAGTTAAGGATTTCGTATTTCGCATTTCGGATATAGCTCTCCCGTTCACGTTTCTCACCTTTAGCTCAAAGACGGGTGTATCGATGGCCTCGCCGCCATGCCGCTTGAACACCTGAACAATCTTGTCCAGGACACCCTGTCGTAACGTCATCTGCTGGGGCGCATAGTCACGCGTACCTTTCGGAGTTTTCAAGGTGAACTTTTGGTTGGCAGGCGTGGCATCGCCGCCGAGTGTAGCCTTCAGAGCCAGCAGGCGCGACACCTCCTCATCGATCTGCAATGAATAACAAAATTTCAGATTAAAAGATTTATGCGTAGATTTGTCTATTGGGATAGTGCACTTAGATGCTAACCTTATGCATTTGTTGTTGATCTTGTAATTGTTCTTGTTGTTGCTGTTGTTGTTGTGCTTTCAATTGTTGTCCAACGCTTTTTGTTGACATCGCGCGTCTCGCGCTAGATGGCGCACTGGCTAAGGCAAGGTCACTGAAACGCAGCACTACAGCGCCACTGGCGGCCAATCGAACGCAACATTTTGGTTTTAACTTATAATTCTCGATTGCATTTAAATATTGTAATTGTTTCTCTATTTTTGCATTTTCAAACCTAACAAGCAACAACAATAATAAAAAAAATTTCGATTAGAGCTGCGATTTCTACATTATTTCCATCTCTGCGATTAGTAAACGTTTTGTGTGTATGTTAGTGGTTTGCATGTAGAAGTGTGTGTATGTGTGTGTGCAGAAAAGAGAAAGAAACAATAAGGTCAACGAAATGATAATTTCAACACTACAAAATCATTGCGTTCTTTTGACCGCCGGTCATGACTTTTTTTCTTGACTGCTTGATGTATTTTGGGCATGAAACATGTTTTCAAACACACACACTTGACACTTTTGTTCACTTGAAATTCGATATCGCAACTCGAAATTGAATCACTGCCAACTGCGACGCCGCGACGGCCTTGCCACCTGGGCAAGACACCAAGGACATTTCATTTGTTTTACTTAAAGCTGATTAAAAAAGGATAAACGATTTTAAGACACCCCTCCCCAATTGGAATTTTATTTCTTTCATATTGTCCTAGATCATAATGTACAATTCAAATAACCATTTCAAATACCGACACTATTTGAAACCCGCTTTAAAATATCGATGTATCGATATGTGAACAGCAGTTGACGACAACGTTAAGAATAACAGCTGATTCCGCTCTTGAAGGCAATAAACGCATAAAATAGCCAATAATGATGCAATTGCTGTGACATGCGACAAAAGGCAAAAGCGTTTCATTGTCATTTGCTGCCAAGCCGGTTTCAAGCAGCAATGTGCTGTCTCAGTGAGTCAGCCTGTCGTGAGTACGAAATAACACAATAACAACAACAAATAACATTCAGCATTACAAAAAGGGGGGCAAAACCAAAAGAGTTCCAGGTGAAGGAGATGGAGAAGGAAGGAGGCGGCAAGGGTGAAAAGCTTAAGGACTGATAGAACGGCCGTCTTCAAATGAGTCACAAGCTCTGTTTTACAGGATAAATTACGAGTGCGTAACAGCAACAACAATAACAGTACGCGAATGTGAATGTTGTTTTTATTATATTTTTTTATTGTTGTTGTCGACACTGCCACCGATTGAGCTCTCTGTTATGTGCATGCAATCTAATTACAGAGCTCGAATGAAAAGCTTGAAACGCAGCCAAGAGCGCGACACAGGAGAGAGCCACTGTGTAATGTTTGTATGTATGAGGGCTGATGAAATACATAATTAGCATTACGAGTGCAACAGGGTTCTAATGTATGTGCATACATACTTAGTATGTTAGTGCTTGTATGTATGATAGGGCTCTAAGAACGCCTGACAAGAGCCACTTATGCTGCATACAAATATTATTGTTTGCATCTATGCGCACACACACATCATTTATAATGTATTGTTTTGCTGACCTTCTCGTTGGACTCCTTCGACGCTTTCAGTTGACGCACAAGATCGCGTATCACTCATATTCCAAATGCCACAGCGCCAACGACAGCGGTAACACTAAATAAAACTTTGCATTTAATCGCTAGTCTTCGGTAACTTCGCGCGGCTTGTAATAATTTGATTAATTGGTTGTTAACAAAAAAAAAATGCACGCGTCCAGCCGCAAAAAACAGGGACGTAAATAACCCGAGTGCGTTAGCGCAAAAATGAGCAAGCGATGCGTAGAATGAGCAGAGTACGTAGTCAAAGAGCCAAGAGCGCATATCGATGCAAATGTTCTTTCAGCATTGCACTGAAATGCGAATAATTCCCTGGAGTTCTATTTAAGGCTTGTTTATTTGAAACTAGATTAGTTTGTAAGTGCTTAGGATATACTAAATAATAGCAGTACATCATATAAATACTAACTGCAGCGCCATCTGCACCTTGCCATGTGTACTAAGGCTCATTTTTCAGACATTTTTATACACTGGAATAACAACAGTTAAAAATGTTCGAACCGAATAAGGCATGCTTTGGATTTTATTTAACGTGTGCTTACTTCTACTTTTTATTAATGGATGAGTGACACAAATATAAAAAAATTATTCAAAGAAATTTCCTTACGCAGTTTACAACAATAACAGCAAGAGTAACAGGTTCACATAAGCCTCCATAAATCAAAATGAAACAGAACAAATCCACTCAATTTGAGTGCGCCACTAAAATAGCTGCTTACGACAATTTAGATACAGACGTCGAAAACTCCCGCAAAGCATTGGAACACAAATTGAAGTATCTCTCCGAATCAAATCACGTTCCCGTTGCCAGACTACGCGGGAAGCGTTCCTGCGAGGAAGGCATCATTGGCATTGGGGGAGGCAGCGGCAGTAGTCACCTTCATCGGGGCAAGCATCTTAACAAACAAGGAATGCCATCGAAATTTAAGGAAGGCGCATTAAACATGCCCAGTGAGTAAGGCATGCTAATTCATTATCGAACTTTTCAGTGTCATCGAAATTATGTTTGCTAGTTTCGAATTACAACCCATTAGAATTTGTCAAATCTCTCTTTTAATAAGAATCTAATGGATGCAAATTATTAAATGTAAAATTTGTGAACATATTGTCTTTGTGAAAATATTGTCTAACAAATGTGTGCAGCTCTGTTGCAGTCCCCCCGTCGCAACGGCCTCTCGCCACGCGAAGATGACGATGACGATGACGAAGAGGATGGGGATGAGGATGAGGATGAGGTACGCAAATTGCAGATGGAGTTCGAGCACCAACTGCAACAGGGGAATGGTAACGGGGTCGGGAATCGCCGCATCCAGGTGGGCGCACTTAAGCAGCTGAACAGGCCCACCTACAGCTGCAGCTCGTGCGGCGCCAGATTCCACATTAAGTCGCTGTTGGGGGCGCATCGGCGCATCCACGACGACGATTTGAAGGTGCACTTCCGGGAACGTCGGATGCGGGAGACCGCTAAGAGGGCCACAGCTAAAACGGATAACAAGCAGTGCAAGTTTTGTGATCGCATCTTTGATTTGGAGCGAGCGATGCGCATCCATCAGATGTGCCATTGCACCAAGATAACGCCGCAGCAGCGGCGCAAGCTCGGCTACACGGATCTCGCCCACGAGAAGAAGAACGCCCCTCTGCCGTCGTTCCGGTGTCTGCCCAAGAGTCAAGTGTTGCCGCTGCATCAACTTGTGCCTGATCCGAGTATGCCTCATGTGGCACTCGGCCCGGATGCGATTAAAATGATTGAGCAGGAGCAGCAGCTGCAGCTCCTCAAGGCCAGGAGGCGAACAACCAAATACACCGTTAAAGTTGGTGGCCCCCTGGGCCGTTGGCGTTAACAACAATAAAAACCACAACAACACATCATTGGCGTTCAAATTAACAGTTAACAGTAAACAGTTAACAGTAAACCAGGCACACAAACCCTCAAATCATGAAATCTATTTGCAATTGCATGCAAACAAATTTTGTTATTATAAAATTTCTGTGATAAAATACGAGTATATAACATTATTTGCATGATATAAATACATATCTGCCTTTTTACTTATTATGTTTCTTTTTATTTGATTTCGTTATTTAATATAATTATAATAATAGTGCAACATGCCTCTGCCTGATAAATGAGCTGTAGTTTTTGGTTGAACCCTATCAGGACTGCAATGATAGATTGTTAATGTAAACTATAAGCAGAGCATGAATTTAAAGAGGATTATGAAAATCAGATTAATAATTTAAAAAACAAGAAAGACAACACTAAAAATTATTAACTAATAACAAAACAGACACATACAAAAATACACAAATGGAAATTTTAACAGTGAAGAGGATCACCCTACGCAACGGCCTCTGCGATGAACTGCATCGGCTCCTTGACAGAGATATGAAAAGCTTGTGTGAAAACACCGCACAGGAAATGCAACCTGAGGCAAGAAACCAGATAACTTCACCCTTATGGTGAATTTTTTTTTTTTTTTTTATTGAAAATGGATAGGTTTGTTTTTGTTTAATGCGAATACTTTTGTAGTTTATTTGAATTCTTCAGTTTTGGTATAAATTTGCTATAACTAATTCTCACAAATAAGTGGTAAGTTCGTATAACATAGTAGCACAAGGATGCCTCCACTCAAAGGCGCAGCAGACGAGAGCAAATACAAAACATTTGATGCATTGACAAATGATGTAAAAACAAAACAAAAAAAAACCTTAGCATAGTTGTAATATCGAAAGTTGCGAGGATTTGCCGATTAGATCGATAATTTAGCTATTTCTGCAGCCTGCGACGAATCTCGTCGGGCAGCTCGACCAGCGGCACACTGGACTCCTGCCGCGTGGTCACCTCGCGTAGCTTGACGATTCCCTGAGCCAGCTCGGAGTCCCCCAGTACAATGGCCAAGGGTATTTGATGCTCCTCGCAGTGCTGCAACTGGGCCAACAGCTTCGGATTCAGCTTGTAAGAATGCTCCGCCTGCGCATGGATACAAATGGGTTAGGGATAAAAAGGTTCATCAAATGCTTGACAAGAGCCACTCACCTTGATGCCCGCATCCCAGAGCTGGTTAAGCACACGCAGTCGCTGCTCGTGTAAACCCTTGTGGGCGGAGGCGACATACACCTCAACATCGCTGGTCCGCAGCTTAACCTTGCTGGCGGCAAATTTAGCCTCCAGCACTGAGAAGATGCGTTCTACGCCGATTGAGACGCCCACACAGGGCACAGCCTTGCCCCGAGGATCGAACATGCCAACCAGATTATCATACCGACCACCACCGGCCACGGAGCCAACGGTGCCACTTTGCTCCATCGCCTGCTCGCCATTCTGCAACGATTTAGCTGGTGAGCCAGCGGGGCTTGGATCCCCTTTGAGAACACCCTCATAGATGACACCCGTGTAGTAGTCGAGGCCGCGCGCCAGACTCAAATCGAAACTGATGCGCTGCTCAAGTCCAAAGAGTGCACAGTATTTGAGCAGCAGCTGCATGCCCTCGAGTCCCTTGACTGCATTGGAAACCGCTTTCAACTTAGGATCGGCCAGCAGCTGCTTAACAAGGTCGGCTCCTCCGCTGAGACGCACATATTCCCCGATTTTGTCGGCCGTGGCGCCATCCAGACCCTTCTCCTCCACCATCTCCTTCCGCACATCCTCCCAGGGTGACTGCAATAAATATGTAAATATATTTCTAAAAATCTATATATAAACATATTTATATATTCACAAATGTTACCTTATCCAATTTGTCGACCGCAGAGCAGATGGCTCGGAAGCAGTTTGCTGGCACGCCGCATGCCTCAAACATGCCGTCGAGTAGCTGGCGATGATTCAGCTTAATCACATAGTCACCAATGTCCAGAGTATTCAGTATTTCGGCGACAATCTTAACGCACTCGGCATCCGCCAGCATCGGATCATAGGTGCCGGCAATATCGAAATCACACTGATAGAACTCGCGATAGCGACCGCGTGTCATCGCTGGATTATCGCGCCGATAGACCTTGGCGATGTGATAGCGCTTAATGCTGGATATCTTGTTCATGGCCAGATAGCGAGCCAGTGGAACGGTCAGATCGTAGCGCATTGATAAGATCTCACCACCCTGATCCTTCAGATCGTAAATGAGCTTCGAGTCCTCGCCGTATTTGCCCGTTAGCACCTCCTGCAAATGGTTATACGATTATACAGTTAAGGATTTCGTATTTCGCATTTCGGATATAGCTCTCCCGTTCACGTTTCTCACCTTTAGCTCAAAGACGGGTGTATCGATGGCCTCGCCGCCATGCCGCTTGAACACCTGAACAATCTTGTCCAGGACACCCTGTCGTAGCGTCATCTGCTGGGGCGCATAGTCACGCGTACCTTTCGGAGTTTTCAAGGTGAACTTTTGGTTGGCAGGCGTGGCATCGCCGCCGAGTGTAGCCTTCAGCGCCAGCAGTCGCGACACCTCCTCATCGATCTGCAATGTATAACAAAATTTCAGATTAAATGATTTGTGCGTAATTTCAGATGCTAACCTTATGTATTTCTTGTTGTTGTTGATCTTGTAATTGTTCTTGTTGTTGTGCTTTCAATTGTTGTCCAACGTTTGTTGTTGCCATGGCGCGTCCAGTGCTAGATGGCGCCAGCGGCAGCTGCTGGTGGGCAGGGCCAAAGCAAGGGCACGGAAACACAGCACTACAGCGCCACTGGCGGCCAAGCGAACGCAACATTTTGCTTTGACTTTTACTTTTATAATTTCGATTGCTTTTAAATATGGTATTTGTTTTGTTTCTTTTTTGCAATTACTTTTTATTAAATCTAACAGACAACAACAACAATGAGGAAAATTAGAAAGGAAATTACAGTTTCAATTTGCACTTTCCTATTTTTTTCTAACTCTGCGATTTGTAAACAATTTCCAATTGATTACGGAATAAGCTAATTTGTTGTGTGTAGAATGGAAAATAGGTGATATTTGTTTTTCTATTTAAGTGTTAAGTGTAATTCCAAAATCCCATTTATATTTGAAGGCTATTTAAAACCCGTTTTAAATATCGATGTATCGATAAAATGTGAATAGCGTAAAAATAACAACTGATTCAGCATTTGATTGCAATGAGCGTAATCAATACAATTGCTGTAACATTGGAGAGGGAGGCAGCGTCATCAATATTTGTTGTCAAGCTGGATCGAAGTAGCTTTGTGCTTTGCATTGCTTCTTCTTGCTTGATAAATATCAAAAAGACACAATAACAACAACAAATAACTCTCGGCAGTAAAAAAGGGGCAAAGCAAACTTCATTAAAGGTGAACGAGCAGATGAGGAGACGAAAAAGCAAAATGCTGATTGACCGACTTAATTTGAAAGAGCAAACTCTGATTCATAGTATCATTTGAGAGTGAACAACAGCAACAACAAAAATAAAAAGAGACGCAAATGTGAAAGTTGTGCTTTATGGTTTGTTGTTGCCATAGATGCCACTTAAGCTCTCTGTTATGTGCGTGCAATCTAATTACAGAGCTGAAATTCAACGTTTAGAAGCTGCCAGCGCTCCAAAAGACCACAAAATGGGGGAAATCTAATGCTAAGCTGAGTAATGTTGTCATTATGTTGCGTATCAAAAAAAAAATGATGTATGTGTACAGCTGATGAAATACACAATCAAAATTGCGAATGCAGCAGGACTGGCTCGAATGCATGAATGCAATTGTTTCAAAGTACGTTAATTCATAGAGTGGGGCTTTGCCTTTATTAATGCATATACACGTATATACATATGTATATATAACATTGTATGTTGTATGTATGTCTACAAATGCTGTATATTGTGTTTCTGACCTTCTCTTTGGATTCCTTCGATGCTTTCAGCTGACGCACGAGATCGCCTTGCAATTTAATCTGTTCCAAAATTTGATCCCTAGTATCACTCATATTCCAAATGCTGCAATATCAAACAACAGTAGCACTAAAAAAAAAATGTGTTTAATTGGCAAAATCGGAAACTTTTTGTTAACTTCGTGCAGTTTGCAATAACTTTTATTTTTTGGCTGCCAAAAAAAAACGCACGCGGCCAACCGTAAGTACAAAGCACCTAAATAACCAGAGTGCGTTAGCGCAAAAGTGAGCAACATAAGCGCATATGGAGCAACGTAACGTAAACAGAGCTACGAGAGACCCAAATAGGTGCAAATATTATTTTATTTAATATAGCACAGAAAAGTGAATAAGTTAAATTTGACTCTTTCAATAACTAAACCAAGTAATTTTTGTGAGATTTCAGTGCTTTTAAATTAATAAATACTAGTTTTAAAAATTACCAACTACAGCGCCATCTCTACTTCGCTATACGTACCAAAATTGGGGTTTGCAACATTGTTGAACACTGTCACAGTTCAAATTGTTCGCATCAAATTTAGCATGCGTTGAATTTGTATGTTTGTCAAAAGTATATTCTTTACTCTTGGAGAGGTGAAGAAATACAAAGAAATACAAATAAATACTTAAAATATATTTTTTATTCTGGAAAAAGTGAACCACATAATAAGAAATTTCTCTACACACGTAACAACCATAGGTCGAAATGAAACACAACAAATCCCCTCAATTCGAGCGTGCGACTAAAATGACTTCGTGCGACAATTTAGAAACAGATGTTGGAGACACCCGCAAAGAAATGGAGCACACGTTGAAGTATCTCTCCGAATCAAATCACGTTCCCGTTGCCAGACTACGCGGGAAGCGTTCCAACGAGGAAGGCATCATTGGCATTGGGGGAGGCAGCGGCAGTAGTCACCTTCATCGGGGCAAGCATCTTAACAAACAAGGAATGCCATCGAAATTTAAGGAAGGCGCATTAAACATGCCCAGTGAGTAAGGCATGCTAATTCATTATCGAACTTTTCAGTGTCATCGAAATTATGTTTGCTAGTTTCGAATTACAACCCATTAGAATTTGTCAAATCTCTCTTTTAATAAGAATCTAATGGATAATCATAAAATATTGTCTAACAAATGTGTGCAGCTCTGTTGCAGTCCCCCCGTCGCAACGGCCTCTCGCCACGCGAAGATGACGATGACGATGACGAAGAGGATGGGGATGAGGATGAGGATGAGGTACGCAAATTGCAGATGGAGTTCGAGCACCAACTACAACAGGGGAATGGTAACGGGGTCGGGAATCGCCGCATCCAGGTGGGCGCACTTAAGCAGCTGAACAGGCCCACATACAGCTGCAGCTCGTGCGGCGCCAGATTCCACATTAAGTCGCTGTTGGGGGCGCATCGGCGCATCCACGACGACGATTTGAAGGTGCACTTCCGGGAACGTCGGATGCGGGAGACCGCTAAGAGGGCCACAGCTAAAACGGATAACAAGCAGTGCAAGTTTTGTGATCGCATCTTTGATTTGGAGCGAGCGATGCGCATCCATCAGATGTGCCATTGCACCAAGATAAC
Organism: Drosophila macrothrix; assembly: GCA_035042055.1. NCBI lineage: Eukaryota > Metazoa > Arthropoda > Insecta > Diptera > Drosophilidae > Drosophila > Drosophila macrothrix. The sequence continues at coordinate 25,045,587 of JAWNLX010000587.1, forward strand.
GCCGCAGCAGCGGCGCAAGCTCGGCTACACGGATCTCGCCCACGAGAAGAAGAACGCCCCTCTGCCGTCGTTCCGGTGTCTGCCCAAGAGTCAAGTGTTGCCGCTGCATCAACTTGTGCCTGATCCGAGTATGCCTCATGTGGCACTCGGCCCGGATGCGATTAAAATGATTGAGCAGGAGCAGCAGCTGCAGCTCCTCAAGGCCAGGAGGCGAACAACCAAATACACCGTTAAAGTTGGTGGCCCCCTGGGCCGTTGGCGTTAACAACAATAAAAACCACAACCACAACAACACATCATTGGCGTTCAAATTAACAGTTAACAGTAAACAGTTAACAGTAAACCAGGCACACAAACCCTCAAATCATGAAATCTTTATTTGCAATTGCATGCAAACAAATTTTGTTATTATAAAATTTCTGTGATAAAATATTAAACGATACACAAGCATATAAACATAACAGAGTTGTTATTTTTTATTGCCTTAAATTCTGGAGTCTGTTATTGGTAGTAGTAGTAGTAGTAGTAGTAAAAGGTGACGGCATCTTTCACCATATTATAATTATACAGGCAATTGCAATATTTTTGTTATTTAGTCATTGAGTAAGCTGTGAAAATCGCGGATCGTTAATTATTTTGTTTTATTTTTTTAATGAATTTGGGATTTTAGTTTGGAATGTACTGGCGATTTTTGTTGTTGTGGATAATGTTCTTTTTCTAGTGGTTTTTCCGAATAATTTACATGAATTTAAATAATCCCCACAGCAGCTGTCAACTCATCTGTACAAATAAAATAAATAGGCGCGCTGTGCCTGACTAGGCCATACCCTGTACGCAGCTTACGTGGTCTTATTATCCAATCTTATACTCTGCCATGAACTTGGCTACATCCACCCAGAGATCATGGTGTTGACCAAGAATATACTTACATCCATTCAATTTTCGAACACTTTTGAATTGACTACAGGGTATTTGAATTTATATGTAAAAGCAGCTGTTTATTAAGCTCAGGCAAGTACGTATACATGTATGAATATATTTATGTGTGGGTGGCTGTGCTTAACTATTGTCTGTCCGACAACACTGAATTCAAATAACAGCTGTGTGCAAAGCACGACTTAAGCTTTGCAGAAATACATATTTTCGTATTTACTTAGCTGATTTATATATGCATGTGTGTGTGTGAGTGTGAGTGTGAGTGTGTGTTAACAAATGTACCTGTGGCACTATCGTTCTCATTTTATTCCGCAAAGCTCACACTGCGACTAATTTGAAATAAAGAGCGTAAAGATCCGAGCGTCTCTCAGTGGCGATCCGTGCATTTGTGTGGGTGTGTATGTGTGAGTGCGATTGTAAGTTTTACTGACTATTTCGATAAAGAACAGTTGGTTTATAGTTGGGACATATACATATGCACATAATAGCAAAATAACACTACAAAAATTAATAAAAACGAAAGCAAAATTGAATCGAATCGAATCGAAATGAGCTGAACTGAACTGAAGCAAAGCTGCAATGCGGCTTCGGGCGTCTCCACGCCTCATCAGTCGTAGTCGAACTCTACAGGTGTTCAGTTAGTTAGCTGCTTGGCCTGCCGCGTGTCACACAATTTTGCGACCAGCTTGTCCTGGTGCTCGAAATTTGTTTTGCAGTTGTTCGATTTATTTGTATTTGTATTTAATATTTACATTTCTCTTGTGCGCGATTTCAATGTTTTTATTTGTGTTGCTTTAGTATTTTTTTGTTTTACATTTGTGATTATTTTTTTTTTAAATACGAAGGCGGTCAATGCTCGAACGTGATAGTTTTGATAAAATCGCTTTCTACGTTCAGTTGTTAAGTTTGAGAATCTAATTGAGTCTAGTTGAAAGGTTAATAGTTTTACAAAATGAGGTAAGCGTGTTATTTGTGTTTTACATATTCGTCATAACTATTTGTAATTTCCTGACACAAGAATAGGAATTTTCAGATGCTATATTCACAGTAGATTGTGGAAATACTTTTGAACATTAATTCTTTGAAACCCCTTTGATATAGATCTGTGAATATCATCATATTTGAAATATTTCATATTTAATCATTAGTATTTAGTATTTCTTAGTGTAATGCCTTTCGCTAAATTAATTAACAATATTTATATTTAAAAAATTTTAATCATAAAAAATAAATGAAAGTCTGATGAAGACTTAACTTTAGATAGCTTTTCCAAAATGCCTAAGGAAACGTAAAACTATTAGAATAAATAAAAATATATATATAAAAAAAGATTGTAGAAGATCTAATAATGGCCTTTGTAAATTCGTTGCACACATTTTTAAAAATTGTACTTAATTCGTAACGCTCTTAAAGACTTTGTGCATCGAATGTGATTTAATTTGTGATACAACACAACTCTTGTAATGGGTTTCTCGTTACAGTATTCACTAGGAAGAAATTGTGTCTTGAAAATCAGACTTTATTTTTGCTCATTTTACCTTATCAACAAGAGATAAGAACACACCCGATAAGTTAGTTGATTGTTTTCCCTGTTGTGATTGTTTTCCCTGTTCTTCAAAACTTCAAACAGTTCTCTCAAATAATTCTGAGGGATCGGGTTGTTTATATTTAAAACTTAAACTACTTTGAAATAGTAAAATTATATATATATATATATATATATATATATATATATATATTAAAAAAACTTATATTAAATTTGGCATTAATTCTATGGTATTCCCCAGTGCAAACACAGTCCCTCAACGGAAGTCGAAATGTAAATTACAGGGTATTTAATTACTCAGCAGTTGTGATCGCAGCATTCAAACTAATTAAAGCGTTACATGTAATCAATGTTCTAGCAACTCTCATTTGGATGACGGACTGAATGCCGAATCGACAAACTGAGGGAGTAAACTGTTATGCGTCTTCTTTCGCCTTGCACTTTATCCCATCTTGACAATTTATATTTATATTGGCCCACCTTCAGATATCGAAGTATATAGTACATATTTTGACATCAGAATGTTATCTGCGAGAGTTTAAATTTGAAAATAAAGCCATTTATGGATATAGGGCATGCTCAAGTCCCGATAAGATTTAGATAAGCAAAGCGGCAATTTAATAAGAACAGCGCTCATCGGTTTATAATTTCAAAATATGGTAAAGTAGATTAACTCTCCGTACATTGTAAATAATGAACAATTTGACATTATCACGTTGGTGGCAAGCATTTTTTCTCTGTTCCGTTGTGTGTGTCCCCCAAATTCACATTCCTAATTAAATATGTGCAATTTATCAGTCAGATGTTCATTTATTTGTTTTCTGTCAATAACATTGACCCGATTGCACGTAGCTTGCCATAAATACCACAAATTATATACTTTTTTTTGCAAACCGTGAAAACAAAACGCTTGAATAAATTACCGATTGAAAAAAAAAAACACAAAAGAAAAAATATTAAAATAAAACCCAAGCTTAAACCTGTCGATTTGTGGGTTGACTGATCTGACTAACAAAGAGGTAATCATACAGAAGTGAGATAGAGGACAGAGAAAATTATGGAACAGCAAAATGTTTTGTTTAAGTGTTTATTATTATTTATTTAGAGTCCAGCTGTTCTTCGCCAGCAAATATTTAACACAATCTTACTGCTCTTAAATGTATATCTTTTAAGTAATTTTAAGCAGAGTAAAAAACAAGACAGCATTTTTATTCAACTGCTCAATTCCAATGAAGGAAAAACATGTTCAATTAACCAGTATTAGCAATTATAGTATAATATTTTAGCCGGGTCTATAGCCTTACTATGAAGTATATATATTTTACGACTGTGGGGTCGTCACATTCTCAACTTATCTTTATGGCAAATAAATATTTCGAGCGCAAAATATGCTAAATATTTTACTAAGGCTTAAAATATATATAATATGGAGCATGACCATTTTGATGCATATACTTCTGTTTTTTTATTTTTACATTTTTGCTAATTTATTTTTACGCTTTGCATTCATTCCGGAGTAAGAAAGTTGAGATGCTTTACTGTGCAGAACCAGAACGAACTGTCGATCGCTCGATCAACTGAATGCAAAACTATTTTTAGACTTCGGACTTTTATGAACAGAACATCAATTGCCAAGTTACGGTTTATAATGTACTAATTACTGGAACACGATACGGTATTTATAGAAACACATATTTTCGATCAAATGGCACCGCTTAAATAAATGGCGACTACCGCTGACTGCTGAAATAACGGAAAAGCTGTTAATAAAAAGATATTACATCTTAAATTGGCATAATAAACCCATAAATACATTATCATTATATACAACATATAATCCATTGGGCCGCAATTATGACTGGCCTATGACGTTCGACAATGATCTGCACAAATGTCCCAATCTTAATCTGACAAGACTCAATAGTGTTTTACAGTGGGACGCGCTGTAAGCACTGATATGCAAAAACCGCCAGGGACTCGAAAAGCACTTTTGGGTATTTGGCACATTTTTCAGCCACAGATTTGTGCCTTTGATTGCTATCGGAAACCGATATGTATCGATATATGGTAAATAAATGTGGGAATACATTTTGGATTAAGGCATTTTGATGAAAATGTATACAGTTAAATAATAATTCATTAAAATAGAGTATATACAGAAAACATTATATTTAATTTGGGCAATCAAATGAGAAAGAGTGAGAGAGAGAGAGAGAGAGAGAGGGAGAGGGAGAGAGAAAGATAGAGTGATAGCTCGACTAGGAGATATACTGTCTTTATCTACCATAAATCCATTTGATGTGTGCGAATTATAAAATGAGCCGATTTTGTAGAAAATTGCAAGATAATTGAATAAGCTGTCGAGTTTTATGACAGAAACATATACATTCATAAAAACAAAACTAAAAAGCCTGCACTGATAACCGTTGGACATAATGGTGTTGTGGATTATTTATAATTGCCCAATGGGTTTAATTTTGATGAATATGCCTTTCGATGTACATATGTGCAATTTAGAGTATGGAACCTCATATAGTATTGAGTTTCTGTATTATTATTGAAATCACGAATTCTATCCTTTAATTCAGTGAAAGGAAAGATGGAGTAATGGAAATAATGTACTTTTAAAATAGTATTGTTGGCATGTTGTTGGACACACCGAAAATTGTAATGGAATCGAAAGCTTCAAAATAAATTCACAACTGACTATAAGAAATCGAAACAGGCCATACACAATTTACACATTGTGTGTGTAAGTCGACATTTGAATTGAACAAATTATTTTTACAAAATTCACGGTGAAGTACTCTGAGCATGCTTTGGGGCTCACAATAAATAATGCTCTGTTGGTTTCCATTCAACTCGAGTCCCAAACTAGTACTTAGCGGTGAGTTTTTGTCAAATGGGTAACAGCAACAAATCAAAAATCAAGTCATATGTTTACGCGTTGAAGTGGACAAACTTGAGAAGCCTAATCAGAACTGGGCAATTAACCAAACCCCGGTTATGGCACTTGCTGGTACTTCAGTTGGGCTTCTGCCGAGTCACTGAATAAACAGAAATGAAAGTATCGCCTTTAAATTTAATGCGTGTTCTTTATTGTTTTCGGATTGTAGACTGCCGTTCAATAAGAAGTACCTTATATGGCTAATAATTATCCTACTGATAGTCACTGCTTTGACTCTGGGACTTGTCTTTGGCTTGAGATCGCAGGATAAACGCTATATAACCGGAGCTGTCGTTTCCAATGGAATTGGCTGCGCCGAAGTCGGTGGCAGCATGCTTGAAGATGGTGGCTCTGCGGTGGATGCGGCAATTGCGACACTCCTCTGCGAGGGCATCATGCTACCTCATTCGATGGGCATTGGCGGCGGATTTGTTGCAACGATCTATACCCGACGCACCCGCAAAGTGGAGACGCTAATTGCACGCGAATCGGCGCCAGCGGCAGCACACAAGGACATGTTTGTCGGTAGCAAGGAGGTGACCGGGGTAATGGCAGGTGCGGTGCCCGGCGAGATACTTGGCTATTGGGAGATGCATCAGAAATATGGTCGACTCCCTTGGAAGAATCTATTCCAACCATCGATTCGGATGGCACGCGATGGTCATGTCGTTTCCCGTTATCTGGCTGCGGCCATCAAGTCGAAGCTAACGCAAATCAAAAACGATCCCGGACTCTCCGATATGTTTCTCAACGCGCAGGGCGAACCGTATGTGGAGCATGATTATATGAAGCGGGCTACTCTGGCCAATACGCTGGAGCGTATCGCCAACAATGGCGCCGGCGAATTTTACTATGGTGGCGAGACTGGTGTGAAATTTGTCGAGGACATCAACAAGCTGGGCGGCATCATAACTGTGGATGATCTGAAGAATTACAAGCAAGTATCACATCCAACAATGACTACTTCTAAATGTCAAACAGACAGTCCAGCATTTTTTGTTAAATGCCAGACAGCCTGTCTGTCCCTTTGTCTATTTCTACGTAAACTAGTCTCTCAGCCTTAAAGGAGTCTTATTTTCAAATTAGTTACATTTGGACACATTCAATTTGATTTCGGATATATTCTTTAATACAAATCCTCTCATTTGTCTGGTTAATCGGTTTCAGGGTGCGGTGGGAGAGCGATGGTCACATTGCGGCTAATGTCACCGGCGGCTTCACTTTGTATACGACCCCTTTACCATCGAGTGGTCCAATACTGGCCTTTATACTGAACGTGATGAATGAATTGTATTCGGATAATGAGGGCATCTACTGGCATCGTGCTATCGAGAGCTTCAAGCATGCGTATGGACAGCGATCCAATTTGGGTGACTATGAGAACGATCCCGAATATGGGCCGGATATAAAGGATAAATTGGAGAAGTTGCTTAGCGTGGAGCTGGTCAATAGCGTGCGTAGCTTGATTAATGATGATAAAACATCACAGGATCATCTCTTCTATGGTGCCAATTTCACGGTAGAACCCGATCACGGCACCGCCCACATGAATGTGTTGGCAAGCAATGGCGATGCTATATCCATAACCAGCACCATCAATAACTAGTGAGTACACATTTATATCAAAATAATGTTTTCATTTCCTTCATCATAGTTTATATTAAAAAATTCTACAGTTTTGGCTGCAAGGTGGCTTCGCCCCAAACAGGTATCATTTTGAATGACGAGATGGATGATTTCTCCACGCCGGGAGTTATTAACGGTTTTGGGGTACCGTCGTCGCCAGCCAACTATATTTATCCACACAAGCGGCCCATGTCCTCCATGAATCCCGCAATTATTGTCGATGGCAATGGCGATGTGCGCATGCTAGTCGGTGCTGCTGGCGGCACCAAGATCACAACCAGCGTGGCAGCGGTGCGTATGTGTAACTTTATGGCTTCTTTCAATATGGAATTTGTCGCAGCCAACATAACAGGCTCATTGAACAGCTTCCACCTTGACGACGCACTGCTGTGAAGTAAATCGATATTGTGCAATAATCGATTTTTTACTTATTGCTTTCAGGTTATTATGAAGTATCTCATAAGAAATGAAGGCCTCTTGGAGGCAATAAATGATGGACGCCTGCACCATCAGCTGATACCCATGATCGTCGATTACGAGTTGGAAGTTAAGACTGAGATTATCGATTATCTGCGCAAAGTTGGCCATAAAATGAGTGATAATCCCGGCGACGGGGGATTTGCAGCTGTTACCGCCATTGGAGCGCTGCACGAGCCTACGCCATTCTATGATCGTCGTCGAGTTGGCAGCGTTTTGACCATAGAGAATAAGAACAAGATGCAGCATTGAATTTAGGGATGATTTTGCTGCCGTATCGGCATCAAATTGGTTTATGCATTCCGCTAGATTGCCACTTTTATTTATTGTACTTTAAATATATGCATTGATATATGCATATATATTTATATATACATTTTCGTAGTAGTTGTAAATACATATAATACATATATATTGCGATTTACCTGTACAAATGAAATTGCATATGTACATTTATTTGTAAATTGTACCATTTTTTAACCTATAAAACGATGTAAATAAAAAATTCAACTGCTCGAAGTTTGCAATGTCTTGCCGAACGCAAATTTACAATTTGCAGTTGCGTTCCTTTTTTTTAAATCTATTATTTACTTCACAACGTAGGGTAACGTAATGCCAGTACGCAACGTACTAGCAGAAGCAACGTAACGCATAAAATAATTACGTAAGTGCAAACACAGTGTCGTTATGGTATTTTCTTAAAGTTGATATTTAGTATATTTTTGCAGTCGGTTATCGATAGCAGACGACATTGACTGCCGCTGCCGCTAGTTGGCGTTGTGGTGCAAGCGAAGCCACCTGATGTGCTAGAAAACGTCAAACGCGTGGCAGTCCCCACATACAGCCAATTTTTTTGTTTACGTTTGCATTGCGTTTATTGCCGCATTTGTGAATTGCAACTACAAACGACGCGCGCCTTGCTTCTTCTGTGTTTGCAATTTGTGTGAGCAGCGTTAACTCAGTTTGCATTGAACTGTAATTGCTCTGAATTGGTATTTAAAAAAAAAGTGTTAAGCCGCTACGTTCATTTATCATTATCGTCGATTGTCTTTTGATCATCGCATTCGCAGCGGCGGTGCTCACCTGGTTCTTGTTAACACTAAAACAGACACGCACACACAAGCACACACACGCACACACTAACACAATAGCACACCTTCGAATTTATATTAATAGTCACATACTTTCAGATTCACTCACGCACTTACACACATTGACAGCGGGCATCACATCTAGAGCAGACACAAAACAAAATTTAATTAAAAAAACATCAAAAATTCTTGTTTTGGATAATTGTCTTTGCTTAACATTGTGTTGCCGTCGACGTCGACGTCTTGGCTTCGTCGTCGTCGTCGTCGTCGTCGAAGACACGTCAACACCAAACGGCATCGCATTTGAAATCGGAGTCAATTTTATAGAAAATCTGAATCAGAAGCTGAGTCAGTATTGAATAAACACAATAGCAATCAATTGTCGCGAGATGCGTGTGAGCAACATACGCAGCGGACGCATTTGCCGTTTGGCGCTCTGTCTGCTGGTCATCTTGCCGCTGCTCTATCTGCTGGCCAACTGGAGCGATCATCACAAGCGCGTCCAAGAGGCGTATCACCAGCGCTTTGGCGGCCCCAAATTCAATCATCAGCGCCTCGAGAATAGGCCACGTGAGGTGCCCAAGCTAGTCGAGGGTATGTATGTGTTTAGTTAGTTGCATCGATGCACATATGTTGCATGTATGCATATATGTATAAGCGAAGCGTTTCAATATTCTTTCTCCCTCTCAAAGACCATCGGCAAGATAATCTATCTTTCGCCAATTCAATTTTGTTCCTCTGCAGTAATTTTCTAAAATTCCAGCAACGTTAAAAAAAAATCTACTGTGAAAGTTGTTGCTTTTAGGCAAACTCTTTTAAATATTTTTAGATATAGATATATGGATTCGCCTCCATAAAAATATGCTTGTTATAAATCATCAAGAGAATCGCTTTCCAGGCAAGTTTTCTCTCTTGAAATATTTATAGTGAAAATTGAGTAAGTGGACTTTCAAGTGACTAAAAACGATTTGAATATCATTATTATCTTCATTCGGGTTAAGATAACTCTAATATTATGTGCATTTGCTTGTTCGCTGATGCCATACTGAATACATATTTGCAGTCAGTCATATGTCTCGCTGTGTGACACTTAAGTAAACATTTGCATTAGCATTTCTAAACACGTTCGCTTCATATATGTATGTTGACCAGAGAACTATTTGCATTTATTTTGTTTGTATTTGCAGGTCTGGGCAACTTTGAGCCGAAAGATTTGAAGCCACGTACTGGTCCCGGCGAGAATGGGGACGCGTACACGCTGCCACCGGAAAAGAAGAACGTGGCGGATGCCTCCGAGATGGAGTACGGCATGAATATTGCCTGCTCCGATGATATATCGATGCATCGTTCGGTGCGCGAAACGCGTCTCGAGGAATGCAAACACTGGGACTATCCATACGATTTGCCGCCAACAAGTGTAATCATTGTGTTCCACAACGAGGGCTTCTCAGTGCTGATGCGCACCGTTCACTCGGTCATCGATCGTTCACCGAAGCACATGCTGCATGAGATCATTCTTGTCGATGACTTCTCCGACAAGGAGAATCTGCGCAGCAAGCTGGATGACTATGTTCAGCAGTTCAATGGACTCGTCAAAATCATACGCAACAAGGAGCGCGAGGGCCTCATACGAACACGCTCCCGCGGCGCCATGGAGGCCACAGGTGAGTGGTCAACATCAACATAGTCAACAGGACTGGGACTGACACTCATATATATTTAGAAATATTTCCAGCTTGTGAATTAGTTCGAATAGGGTTTAAAATAGGCTTCAGAAACGATTTAGAATCATAAAAGTTTTTCGCTATGAACTCTCTTTCTAACCATTTTAATCCAAGTGTAAGTTACAGGTGCCACAAACGTTGCAAAAATTAATCCAGTTAAGATTTAGTATGACATGGTAGTAATCAGATCAGAATGAAGCCTCCTCAAACTAAATGTGCGTGCAATTCACAGCTGATTCGAAATATATATTTAGATTTTAATAATTTGTTGGTATCAGCTACGAAGAGGGTTTGAGTAACCTTAATTAATATCGACTAGTTTTTTTATATGTATATATTTTATATATGTTTTCGTCAAATATTATCACAGAATCATTAAATCCAGTAAAATGTGTGGTTAATATGAAAATTACCCAATATCATCATGTAAAGGATTGCATTAATAGTTCTGGGAATAAACATAGATAAATCAGGTTCGCAGCTGTTGCTTTGTGTATAATCCAGCCCTTTATGGAGATAGCCGTCACTTAAGACTATAGGCTTTATGTGTACTTTTGGTTCCTTTAAGCATCATTGCTCACATTCATACTGTCTTGCAGGTGAGGTGATTGTATTTTTGGATGCGCACTGTGAGGTGAATTTGAATTGGTTGCCACCGCTGCTGGCGCCCATTTATCGGGATCGCACTGTAATGACGGTGCCCATTATCGATGGAATTGATCACAAGACCTTCGAATATCGGCCGGTCTATGGCAGCGATAATCACTTCCGCGGCATCTTCGAGTGGGGCATGCTGTACAAGGAGAACGAGGTGCCGCGTCGGGAGCAGCGTCGTCGCGCCCACAACTCGGAACCGTATCGCAGTCCGACGCATGCAGGCGGCTTATTTGCAATTAATCGCGAATACTTCCTTGAGTTGGGCGCCTACGATCCCGGCTTGCTAGTGTGGGGCGGTGAGAACTTCGAGCTAAGCTTTAAGATCTGGCAATGCGGCGGCAGCATCGAATGGGTGCCCTGCTCCCGAGTCGGTCATGTCTACCGCGGTTTTATGCCCTACAATTTCGGCAAGCTGGCCAGCAAGAAGAAAGGCCCACTTATAACTATCAACTACAAACGCGTGATTGAGACCTGGTTTGATGACACGCACAAGGAGTTCTTCTATACGCGAGAGCCGTTGGCTCGTTATTTGGACATGGGCGATATTAGCGAACAGCTGGCGCTAAAGAAGCGTCTCAATTGTAAATCATTCCAGTGGTTTATGGACAACATTGCCTATGATGTGGTTGACAAATTTCCCGCCCTGCCGGCCAATCTGCACTGGGGCGAACTGCGTTCAGTGGCTTCAGATGGCTGTCTCGACTCCATGGGCCATCAGCCGCCGGCAATAATGGGTCTCTCCTATTGCCATGGCGGTGGAAATAATCAGCTTGTGCGTCTGAATGCCGTCGGGCAGCTGGGCGTTGGTGAGCGGTGCGTGGAGGCAGATCGTCAGGGCATCAAGCTGGCCGTCTGCCGTCTGGGCACCGTCGATGGACCCTGGAGCTACAATGAGCACACCAAACATCTCCTGCATCGTGTGCACAAAAAGTGCATGGCTCTGCATCCAGCGGGTCAGCAGTTGTCGCTGGGCCAGTGTGATGTCAACGATGGCTATCAGAAGTGGCTCTTCAAGGAGATACGTCCGCACTGGTAGGGCTAAGGGCATCCAGCCAGGCATTAAAGCAATATATACAAAGGGTTTCAATCGGATGTGCACCGTGTCGACAAGGGGACTTGATGGTCAGGTGGGGAGGGGGAGTGGGGGGGGGGGGGGTGTTGTAGACAAAAGGAATTTAGTGGAAATATAAAGAAATGGAATTGTTGGTTTTATAACGTACACTTAGAAGACAGACGGGCAGACAGATCCGACAAGCACAGGTATATTTTATAAAATACGGTAAATGGGCTCTGTGGCAAACCGGTGAGCACATAAACAAATCGCATACCACTGATATTAGTATGTTTATCAATACGAACGGCCCTCAAATCAATCAAAGCAATCCCATCATTTTATGTACATCTTTTTTGGCAACTGTTAAATACTGTGTAGAAAAGCTAAGCTATCCGTTATCTGTCTGCTATCAAAATTATTGACGGCCAGAAAATCTCATTCCAGATATTATGTAATTGATTAAGTTCGTATTTTAGATCCAGGAGATAATATATGACAACAATTATCTTAACCGATTGCCCAGATTGTACCCGCATCTGTAATACGTATGTGTGTATATTTTGTTTGCTGTGCATAGGGCGTGCGAGTGAGTGAGAGCGTCAGCGTTCGCCTGACCGTGAGCAAGATAGCAATAGCGAGTGAGGGGAAAGTGTTCTTTTAGCTTGTGTGCGAGCGAGTAAGAGTGCGAATCGTGTGCAATATATACGACATATATAATATATAATACAATTGGCGCCAGTTCGTTCTACATAGACTTGCCAGGACATATTCATGAATATCAGAAAATTATTTTTAAATGTTGTAGTACATATGTATGCATACTATAACTCTACTTAATACGCGTGTCTTTCTATTTATCTATATATATATTTATTATATGCCTTTGTTTGTCATCTAAGTTTGTTGTTGCTGCTACATTCCATAAGCGACTAAAGCTCAACTATATATGATTATTGCCAATTTTTAACTATTTTTTCTTGTCTTCCTATTGATTTTGTAAATTTCATTAATTGCAGACGCTTATTGTGTGGTATTAAGAAAAATAACAAAAAACATAACACAAAAATAAACGCAATTTGCAACACGAGCATTTGTCGCAGTCGCTGTGTGTTTTAAATGTACTTTTTTTTGATTATACATTCATGTAGATGTGTACATGCATATATACAATATATAATACATAGGCTAAACACATATATTAACATTTACATTCAAATGTAACTCTAGAGTTATAAGTCTGAATAATGAATAGTAATAAACAAGTTTTTTAAACACAAAGTGTTGCAACTGTATATATATATACGAGTATTCTGTATTCTGTATTCTGTATTTAAGTCGGTTAAGCATAAGCAAATGAAAAGTCAAATTCTATTGTTTATATGACATCGATGATAACATCATCTTTTGTTTTTCCAATTCGAAAAAATCGGAATTTTATGCTGATGCTGATACTGATTATATAAGGGGAATATGAAATGCCAGAACCTGTGTGAATCTTATGTTGTATATAGTAATTATAGAGAATCTCAACTTTGTCCCTTAACAACGGGGAACAGATTACATTCAAATTAAATAACGATGCTTACAAGTTTTCCAAAAAGAAACCAACAATTTGGATAATATGTTCAACTAGGGTTATAAATAAAAACTATTAAAATTATTAAGAATACTATTGGCCATTATTCAATTTCTCTATAACATTCAAACTTATTTCCAATGTGCAATAGGCATTACAAAGCTTTCTCGAACTGCCAACAAATCTGAAGTATTTTATTTTTTTAGTCGTATGATTCAGAACTGCTTTATTCATTAATAATAACCAGGTGTTATCTTTGGCGATTGCCTAATTTGTTTTGATTACTTATGAGTGGCGATGACGCCACTCGAAGTTGTCCAATTCCAGGAAAGTCCTCAAGGGTTGCGCTGCTTTTTCGATAGGTTTCTGTGAAATGCCTGAATATATAACTGGGAGCAGTTTGATATGACTCTGGGTATCAGTCAGCTTTGATGTATGCCAATTCTATCACTAATTAGAAAGTAACCGTGATACTAATTGTCAAATTGTCAGGTGCTGTTTATTTGTGTTCATGTTTCCGAGCTTATCAGTCAGCCAGCCATTACATATACATGGACATCTCTGTACATGCCTTCTCTGGAGCATTAGTCTGTTGGCCCCGTGATCAGCGCGGAGCGGAACGCAATATCACCAAATTGTTCAGTTTAATTGACTGAAGTGGCCTGGGCCGGGAGCCATCCTTATCAGCTGTGTTATGCTACATTTTCGAAAGGGTCCTCCTCCATGGTCATGAGTTTTGTATATAACGTTGATTTCTGTTAGAAATGTATGCTGTTTTGTTTTGTGGTACCGGGTCATCTCAGGGGTCTATAGATAATCTAAACATTGACTTTTATATTTTTCCCATATAATTGTGCTGGTCATCTATATTGTTGATTTAGACTTTTAGGTATTTGTGTTGTACATAAAAATGTGGAATTGGATTTGTATAGCTTACGTTAGATTAGGATAGGTTCATACGGTTTTTGGGGCCAAATAAATCTATATTTTTTTATTTAAGAAAATAAGCTTCAATGAGCTGATTTTTAAATTTGGGTCTTCTGTGAAACGATCAATAAAAATACCAAAGAAATGTTTTATATTTAGGTCCAATAATCTGGAAAATAAGTTCATCAGATCTGGCAGGTAATTTTATATTGGTTTTTTTGGTCTGCTGGAGTTTTGGAAGTAACTCAAGCAATATCTCAATTACATATATAACTATATATAATAGTTTATGTATAACGGTTAATGTATTGCAATATATAGCATAATCTTGAAAAAATATGTAATATGACAAGATTACTTTGTTTATTGTTTAATTATTGTTATTATAATTGAAGAATGTTCTTCGCTGTGTCCAGCTCCTGGAGTAAGTTTTTTTATTTTAATTTTTTTTTTTTTGTACTTTGATATATTTTGAATCCCGACGCGGTATGTCTTCAGATGTGGAATATGACAATTTACCTGGAGTCACCAAACAATCATGAAAACAAAATTACTTTTAAAATAGTTTTAATTCCAAATATTGGATAACAAATTTTGTTATGCTGTCTTCGTTCTAGAAGAATTGAATTTTCAATTCTTTAAGAGCATTTCGAAAACGTTGCACTGCCAATGAATCATTTTCCTGTTGTTGGATTAAACGTTGTCGGTTGGCAATTGTCAATTGAGGTGATAAGAGCCGTGGTAGCTTCAGCGACAACCGGAACCCGCCTGAGGCGTGTGGAGTGCAGCAAGAGTCAATCAAATCAACGGCTTCCATTTAGTTGGCTTTACTATAAATAATAGGCAGTTTGCCATGCTAGAGCTCATTCAGCGATAATCATTCGCAGCAGTTGGAATACACACTCACACAAGTTTCAAGATCGATAGAGTTGCTTTTTTTTTGTTTTGTTTTTATTAAACAACATGTGCAAATTGAGTCTGTGTCTTTTGGTTGCCATATTTGGCTGCCTGGTGGCCGACAGCTTGGCGGGCGTGAGCCGCAACGGCGATGTACAACGCCAAATTGTTGTGGTGAAAAATGTGCGTAATTTCGCTGCTGAACATCCGGGCCTCAAATTGCAGCGCCTGCAGAAGCAGCCGGCTGGTCGTATGAGCGGACAATCTGTGCGATATACGCTCGGCGCTCGTGTCTCCGGTAAGCGATAGTTGATGTCCAATAGTCCCGATAGTCTCTGAAATTATGCAACATCTCGCTAACAAACGTACATCTATGGTCTACTTTCAGGCGACAGACTGGTAGCTCAGGGCGCCGATGTTTTCAGCTATCCGGCTCAGAAGGATGTTAGCGTGCAGCTAACGTATCCAGAGTCCGGCGCCGGATCAATTGTGACGTTTGTGGAGCTCATTTGCACACAGGATAACAACGAGGGCAATGCTTATGTCGTCGCCGGTGGCATTGGCCAGCGTTTCATTTCCATTGTGGTGGAGGCTAAGCAAACCAATAGTTTTGGCTATCAGGCGCAGTACTTCGGCACCGATTAAGTCCAAGGACACTTTCACCACCATACTTTTAACTTGCCCTTCCCCACTTTTACCTATTAAGAAATAAGTGTACAAATAATCGTATGATACTTATAAAATGAAATACACTATCTATATATATTGTATGCGCAGTCAACCCTCGTTTGCCTGTGTGTCTTTGAAATGGTGAGAGGGGTGGGGTGGGTACGGTTGCGAGGAGGTGTATGTATCGCCTTTGTAAATCTGCTGCGGTAGACACGTCCACTGGCAGACACATAAATCAATGGCGCTCACGCGCTTCCCACTCGAAAAAGCTCGACCATCTCGTAAATAAGCGTTAAGCTTTTGCACGATGGACAGCCATCGGCGATCGGTTGGCTGCCCATCTGACGTCGGGATATTTCGAATGGGTTCATTCCATCGTCATCACATTATCAAAGCAAACAACAAACAACAAACAACAATGGAACTTTTTTGAATCAACTCACGCGACGCCTAATTTTTGTGGTTATTAGTGCCAAGATCAAGGAAATGCTTTTGTTTTTTTTTTGTTTTTTCCTTAGTGGTGGTGCAATTAAATTGTTGCCTAGAGAAACTATACCATTTAACTATACTATTTTACTATTATTGAGATCTACATTTTTAAAAAACCAGCAGCCTCGTTCTGCATTCAAGTAGACTTAAAGTGAACTCGGTAGCGATATCGTCAGATGAGTCAAGTTACAGTATTTATTTATGTGTCGTAATAAGTACTTGAGAGCGCTGCTTGGTCTGAAACATTTGAACATAATGTGTGAGATTGTCAACCATGAAACGCTTTATTTTGCAAGTACCAAAAGATGATAACAAGCCAAATAGAAGTTCTCAGCATTGAGATACTCTGTAGCAGGTTCGAGTGCAGAAGGCTTACCTCTTGCTTATCTTAATATTTGTGGTTAAATATAAATGTGATTGATTTGCTATGGTCCCCGTTGACGTACTTTGACTTTGGCGATGCTGATCTATATATATATATATATATATTTTTTTTTTATGGCTTCAGTTGACGATAGCACTTTACTACCCCATTTAATGTGCATGGGGTATAGGAAATGATATCGCTGAGTCAAGTCAAAAAGCCGATTGCCAGCCATTTCAGTTTTCTCGATATTCCCACTTATTAGATTGTTTGCTTTTGTGCGCAATTTTGTATATCAAGGTTAAAATTGCAAAACAAATTCTAACAACACGCGCCGAGAACAAACTCCCTGCGAATTATACCCCTTTAACGGTTCCCGGCAATATTTGTTTATAATTTTTTATGGGGAGTGACGATAACATTCCCCACTAAGTAACAATCACAACTGAAAACTTGAATTTTAAAATTATGACTTTTTCCCGTCCATTAATTTGATTAAAGTTCTACAATTATTTGATACCGCTTTGAATATAATTTTTTTTTAAATACTTGTGGTATATTTTGATTCATGAAATAGATAACTGTTTGAAAAAGAAAATATGAATGCCTTTTGTAGATACTTACTGTTAAGGGAATCATAAGAATTCAAATGTTTTTTCCTATACCCAATATTTTTTTTACAGTTTGGAAGGACTCTTCAAGTCGCTTATAACAGATTGCCATATCTTGTTTATATCTGAACACATGAAGCACAACAAAAATAGTTTTAAATATGTTAAATCTTTGTATATAATGTAAAATTAGTTATTGTTTTTATCATTTCAAATCGAGATACATTGTATTGTATCTGGAAATAATGCTTCATTATCGCATATTCAAATAATAATATGCACTTATTTTTACAATAAATTTATAATACATTTCATGTTACATTTCGTTTAAGACTTGGGAGATTCTTGAATATCCCAGTCAAATCCCCAAATTGCGAAACCAATGTTAATTCATTGATTCAAATGATGAATAATAAAACTAAGAAATTCACGTGTGTATGTAAACTAATGAGAGGTATTGAGAGCTATAGAATGGTAATTGGGCATTAAATTTGCTGCTGCAATATGATAAATACATATACTGCAAAAATATGTATGTAAGTTGGCTACTGTTTATATTTGTACTTAGTTATGTCGACGATAAGGAAATCACTGTCAGCTACCTACGTCCAAAGTTGAGCAAACAATTTGAGACGGAAGTAAAAGCCAGTCTCAAGTGCTGCTTAAATTAACTACATAAATATTGGAAAGAGTTCAGCTGTCATATGTCTCCTGATCAAGTGAAAACAAACACAATTTTCAATTTGCTTGTTGGTGTTTATGTGTTGCCAATCAATCGCTTTGTTATTTTTGGAGGAAATAAATTGGCCAAATATGTTTGGTGTTAGGGAATGTCTAAAATTATTGCTTCAAGTGGCCTATTAATAGACACTGAGCGAATTATGGCGAATTAGTGCTCAAAAAAAAAAAAAAAAAACTACAAAAAGTAAAACCATGGGCAATACTATAAGGTTTTGCGGCTTATCGTTCAGTTGTCGCGTTGCCTTATCTAACGCTGACCGCCGATAAGAGAGCGTGCGGTATAAAAGCCATCCAAAGTGCCAGACAATGCACAAACAGTCGCCAAATAGATTGCACAGGGCGCGGAACCCACAAGCCGACCTTAACTTAATTGACAATTGTTACTTTAATTGAATTTTTTTTTTATTGTTTTTTGGTATTTATTACGCTCGCAAATGTTGCAAGTGTGCCTCGTGTTATTTGTGCTTAGCGCTTGCGCACTCGCTGCACCTTCGCAGTCGCAGTTGCCGTCGCAGCAGCAGCAGCAGCAGCAGCGCTCCAGCGATTTGGACTACTCGCCCATTCAGACAGTGACCAATGAGACTCGTTTTACGACACTTAATCCGAACGTGCAATTGGTCCCCCTGAAGAAAGTTAAGCATGCCAAGGGCAACATTGTGTTCAGTGCCGGGGAGCGTATTACGGGTAAGGAACAATCGATATATATTTATACGAGTATATAGAAAAATTGATGCTCGATACGTCTATGGCTTGCTAATTGGATTACTCGCTTTCCGCTTGTTCTCGCTCATGTTAGGCGATAAGCTTTTGGTCAATAACTATGACGACGAGAGCTTCACCACTGCCGTTGATGTTGAGGTGCAGATGCGTTATCCATCATCCAGCGGGATCAGCATCACCTTGACCAGCATTGAGATCTATGTGGACGCATCGGCCGATGATGCGAACGCCTATTTCATAGATGGCGGCATTGGCAAACACAAGGCATCGATATTGTTGGACTGTAATTTGACACGAACATTCTCGTACGAGGCTTTCTTCTATGGTTACTAGGCTAGAGAGCTAATTGAAGCAAATAAAACTGCATCTTCAACTTGGAACTGAACTGTGATCGACATCGACATCGACATCACCAATGCCAACGCCATAGCCCATCTCATTCTTTCTCCCCGAGAGACAAGTATTATAGTGCTAACTTTAAATTAAATCTAAAGAAAAGAAAACTAAAAGACAGACAACAAAAAAAAAAAACATTTACAATGAGAAAACAAAAACAAACAACATTTAGTGTACGTCAATCGACGATTTTCTCTTCACTTAGATTGGTTTTTTTTTTAATTTTTTGTCTTTTGTTTTTTGTTTTCATTATTACCAATACTTTGTCTGATTGTGGGCATAAAAATGGCACTGGCTTATCGTACACACAAAACACACTCACACACACACACACACACACACATGCATATGTATCCACACACTGTCAAATGAACGGTGGATTTTTTCAATGCAGCTGAATTTAATTAAAAAAGTCGTTCATTCTTTCGATTCCCAGTGTTGTCCGACTTTCCGTATCTGCCTGCTTACTCGCTGAGTTGGTCCGTTTGAAAATATTATTGAATCTATCATATGACCTAAAATACAGATAGGGTGATGCAGTTCGTGGCACGTGCCAGTCTTGCACTTGTATGAGTGTTAGCTGCTAATTTGTTAATTCAAGCTCAATTTGATTTCCTTAACAAAATGCAGTCGAGTTTCGGTGCGGTGAATTCCCCACAGAAGGTTCACAACAATAACTGCGTTAAGTATACATCTAAAAATGGAAGTATTAAATAAAAAAAGATTATAATATCCAGATCAAGTTGCTGATGCTTAGGCTGATCCAAAAATATATATATTTACATAATAATCAGTTACGCACATAAGTTCTAACCATCTCAAAGTATGTGTTGGACTGCGTCTGCCTTCAAATTGATATATTTTTCAAACGAAGGGAGACGTGACGTAATAGTATACATATACTTTTATTTTGTCTGTGTCTACAAAAGCTAAAATATGCAATTAGCGGTAAAGTTTGTTTTTTTTGTGTTTTAATCTATAATCATTTTAGCTTAAATTAATCGTTGGCAATAATGCAAAACAAAGGAATAATAACAGTAATAAGAACAAGTAAGAATGCAGCAGTCGAGTCAGTTCGACCACGGTATACCCCGAACCCAGCTGTTCAATATTTTCTACTTTTATTTCCGCAGTTGTCTTGAAAAGTTTTGTATACTCAAATAATAGCATGCGAGGAAGTGCTCTCATTTCGTATGACTAGCACGGGTACGTCAGGTTAGATTAGGTTAAAACGGTTGTCAGCCCGAAGGTTGACACACATGGGCCAAGTGATGGGCAGAAGCAGAAGTGTTCCGGTGTTCTTCCTCTTCTTGGCAGTTTCTGCAAAAATCTTTTACGGTACCTGGAGTCAATTGGCATGAATGCCGACTAACCAGTGCCCTGTTAGAGCATGGATTACTGCATAGCAGGTAGTGCGACTCAGATTAGTGCTGTGCGAGCTCAGTTTCCATTTCGTTATTTAACATTTATTGAGCTTGCAGGTAACGGTCTAAGGCATACGTATACCTTCCTTATCCGTGAGGAGTGGTAAAAGAGTTCCTTTCCTAGCTAACTCATCTGCCTTACAGTTGCCTTCAATCTATTGGTGTCCAGGAATCCACAGCAGGCTAATAACATGCTGTTTAGCCATCTCGCGCAGAGATTTGCGACAGCTTGTTACTGATATCGAATTTGACGATATCGCGCTAATAGATTTGTTTGCCGCCTGGTTATCAATACATATGTTGACATTGCCGGTGGTGACTTTTACCCTTTTTAGGCAATCTGGTGCTTCCTTTACAGCAAATATTTCAGCCTAAAAAACACTGCAGTGTGCCGGAAGACTGGAGGATAGCCATATATTGAGTTGCTCAGAGTAGACACCTCCGCCTACGCGGTTGTCTAGCTTTGAGCCATCTGTGAAGAAGGTCACAGCTGCCGGTAGTCCGGGAGTACCATGGGTCCATTCCTCCCTTGGGGGGAAGAATGTACTAAAGAGTGTTTCTAGTTGTACTACTGGCACGCAGTAGTCTGTTTTCGAAGGTATGTTTAAATTCTCTTCTAAGATATATGCACGGCCTGTTTTCCGCGCAATCCAGGCTAAGGATTCTTTCAGTCTTATGGCCGTGAGTGTTGCATTTTCTATTCATTGTCTTTCCAGACATGCAATGTCCAGGATAGCGTCTACTGTCTCACTAGGTGTGGTACGACGAGCCCAAGAGATGTACAGTTCAGCCATGCGCTGAACTTTGTTGACTTTATTTTTGGTGGCTCGCAAGAGGAGGGACTTTGTAATTTCTCGTTAAAAGAATACGTTCTGTTTTATTGGGGTTGACTCCTTAACCACACTTATGTGCCCATCATGACAGTATTTTAAGTTTACTAGTCATAAGGTCACACAGAGTTTGGGGGTACTTTCCCCTGAAGGTTACCGCAACGTCATCTGAGTATGCAACAGTTTTGCAGCCGTCCGCCTCCATGTCCCGTGTCTATTTATATTTATTTTCCATAGTAGGGGTGACAGGAAGCCCCATTTGTTTCGTACTTCTGCTGCCATACCTGGAGAGAGTTGACGATCCAAGTGTAGATTTCACAATCGTGCAAGTGAGCAATTGACTGATCAATCCCACTTAACTGGTGGCAATCCTCAGGTCTACCAGAGCTCCAGTTATCGCCGTCGGAGTGACGTTGTTGAAGGCGCCTTCAATGCCCAAGAACGCTATTAAGGTATACTCTTTATAAAGAAGAGATTATTTTATAATTTTTTTTAATATTGACTACGGAATGGAGGGCTGTACCTGTAGATCTGCCCTTCATGTAGGCATATTGCGGCTCAGACATAAGCTTGGAGTCGCTGGATATTGTAAGATAGAGACTTATGAGTCGTTTTAGGGTCTTTAACATAAAAGATGACAGACTAATGGGTCTAAAATCTTTGGTGCTGGTATGTGATGGTTTCCCAGCTTAAGGTAAGAAGGTTATTTTTGACTGGAGCCGTGTCGGTGCGATTTGACCAGTCTTGGGAATTTTTCCGAAGATTTCATGTAGTCAGTTTATGGTTGCGTGGCCGCATTCTGTAATTGGGCCGGGCTTACTTGATCAGGGACTGGAGATTTAAACGGCTTGAAGCTGTTTATTGCCCATTTTATATTATATTTATGTAGAAGAGGTTTTATAGATAAAATCTCTTCAAAATACATTTGTGTGTACCTCGAATGCAGCTCAGAGCAGTCTGGGAAGTGCGTTTTAAGGAGGATGTCCAGTGCCTCTTCACTGGAGACCGACCATGAATTATGATCTTTCTTCAGATAGCCTAGTGTGGGGGTGGTTTTCGAGAGAACTTTTCTGAGCCTCCAAGATTTCCCTTTAGCCTTTCTGGTGGCTTTTTTTAATTCCGCCAGACTGGACTTGGACAGCTTTGTCGAAGGACATTGAGGTGTCCACCATTGCGGCTTATTCTGGCCTACTAGTGGGGCAAGCTGCCTCATTACATGCTATTGTGAAAATATCTGTAAGATTACAGAGATAAGCAAAATTATCTGGGCCGAGCTCGGTCTAGTTTTATTTTAAAGATTTCCCAGTTCGCCTTCCTCCGATTTAAGAAGTGAACTGGTTCTGGGTAGTGACCAACCTGTCAACTGGATGTGTGTGGTGAGCATTGGCGTCACAGTCAATGATAAGGCCAACCTTGTGCTTCTCGTACTCCACGATGAGGGATCTTGTGATCTCCTCTGATGGTGGTCCAGTGCTGTCATGGGCCATATATGCAGACAGTAGTCGTATCGGAGCTCGTTGGAGCTCCATGCTTACCGCTTTGTTTCGCGAGGATGCAGGTACGTGTTTTACCTTCAGTTTGAGCTACAAGGAGCTTATAGTTTTTAATTCCTAGCCCTTAAACCTTGCCTCCGATTACCCAAGGTTCTTGGACTAGTACTAAGTCATCTCCGCCAGCCAGATGCTGCTTTACAGTTGTGGATGTTTACCTGCGGTAGTCTCAAGGACATATGGAGATCCTACCCCCACCACCGTGTTGTTATTGTCAATCCTCGTCTGACAGTGCAAACTCATCTTCATCGATCTCATTGATCGCCATGTCTCAAGGCCCCGAGTAAGAGTCGATGCGTCCGATGCGTATCCAAGCTCCAACTCGTCGTCGGTTGCTCCGATTTCCGGAGAGCAATCCTGCTCGACTGTCTTGTCGACAGCAGAATCTCTTCCAGGCGATTGCATCCGATTTGTACACCTTGATGGTGACCGAACTGAAGCCAAAAATAAGCTCTCCTTTGGCAGCTTCTATTGACGCCAGTAATTCTTTGTTCAGTATCACTACTGCCTGGTTCATTGGCCCTTCTGTGGCCTCGTTCTTTACCATCTTCCAATTATGGGTGGGGAGGGATGGCTTCCTGGTCCGGTTTCTTTAGTACAGCCGGGAGCCGGATGCGAGCACGAGGTCGACTTGGGACTTCGCTCCAGTCGGCAGCGACCAGCTTCGCCCCAGGGTAGACCTCTTCGACTTCTGCTACAGTTGCTTAATAAATCTTCACCGGGCATATATCTTCTCAAGCGACGACTTTTGTAGTCCCTTAGTACCAACCAACATCTTTACACGCTGGTGGTGGCCCAGGTACCTTGCTTAGCAGATGGAAGCAGCGGACAGCTAAAGCACCTTCCACCCACTTCCACTGGTTCTTGGGGACTCTCCCGTCCTTATTGCCCTTGTTGAGGACACCTATAAGGATCCTCTCCTTGGCAATCTCGGCGAAAGATTTCACCTGCTGCACTTTGGCTCGTTTGGAGACGGGTGTCTGCACTTCCTGAGAGCGGTGCTATTTCTCTTGGCTCTGCTCCTTACTGGGTAGCGCCTCGCTGGAATTTGGCAACACCCTTTTGGGACACTCCACCTTGTTCCGCCATTCGGCTGCTGGATTGGCCGCCGCACTCGCGTTCTGCGGCTTCAGAATGCTAGCCGCATTCCTCCTCTTGGCATACGTGAATTTTTGCCCCATGGCACTGGTAGTTGTCAATTGGCCATTCTCATCTACTTCTGCCAGAAGATTGGCTGCACAAGTGCTGTGCCTTTCTGCTAAGGAGACGGATAAGGCAGGGTTTCTGCCAACTGCACCAGAACCACTGGCTAAGCAAACATGTTTTTCAACAAATTTTGCTTGAGTTTCACTTTGGCCAGACTTTGGAGCCACTGCCTCCACTACATGCTTGGGATTGCTCCCTACCGATTTTGGTCGAAGACTGGATTCCTTCTGTTTTTTTTTTTTTTTATACATTTCGATTCTCAAGAGCTGCGGAGAAAACGGGTCCACCTGCATGAAGGACCGCGATGTGCAGGTAAGACTGAAAAATATTGGAAATCGCCAGGTATCCGATATGCTCCGTAGACGACTGGGCTATTTATGAGCCCCAGGCCAGGCTGACTATAGGCACGGGTCGCATTACACCTTAGTCCGGCCCGTTACCTGGAAACCATGACTCGGTCCTTTACCAGGGACACGACTATGGAGACAGCCCATGTCCGAAGTTCAGAGCGCGAGTCTTAACTAGCATCTGTACCTTGCGGACCATTGTAATCCTATTACCAGTCGGCACCCTTGTGGAGGGTTCAGTTGAGGAATTTTTGCCACAGGTAAGAGTAAAGGAAAACTAAAAGCTGCTGAAAGTTATGAGATCAATATGAGGTAATGTTTTGGACTATAACTTGGGTGTTTTTCTCCGATCTTGATAAACTTTGTCCAGCTTGTCAGTAATATGTGTAATATATATTAGCCTCTGCATTGAAAATTGTCGCCTTAATTGCTGCTTTTACAGTCTCTGAGGTCCCCGTGTTTATACAGAAGGACAGGCGTTCATGTCTATATCGACTCGGTTGTTGATGCTTTGAATCTAGGAACACATACATATTATGGGGTCCCTCTGCCTGTTAAATTCTTTCGCACAATAGCACAATAGAAAATAGCATATGTGAAGAATCTGCCTAGTTAAGTAAAAATTCGTTTATCCTTTGCACGAGCATAAGCAGGTTGAACTTCGTGTCCGAGACATGTGACATACAAATGTATGATATCGGAGCATTTTATAGAAAAACGACCTTATAGAAGTCTGAATAATTACATACATGCAAATTTAATTTTGCCTTATAACACATCATAGCAGCTTACATACCTACTTATATGCATACATATGTACTAAATATATATAAATAAATGTAAATAAATAAAATAATGTAATTATTTTATATATAGATAAATTTTGTATACATAAAATTAAATGAATAAACTTATTAAGCAGATTGCATCGAAGACATTTTTATTCTTTGTTTTGAAAAATAAAATTTATTTATTTTTAAAATTGTTTATATAGTAAGCTTTCAAAATATTGAAATTATTTGTAGAACTAGATTTTTAATATATATATAATAGTGTAATGCAACTGCTTTATAATAGGGCTTGGTATATAGAGGCGTATAGTAGATCGCTTACGACTCTGTAAAGCGCTGAAAAAGTTTCAGCAATGCATACTTTCTGGATTATAAGATAATGCAGCATGTAGAGTGGATTCTTTATGACCGAGATCATACTTATAGAAAATTATACTATGCTCTCGTATGGATTCACGGCTACGTCGCCAACAAAGTGGAGATTACGATGACGATCCAATTCGAAATGTGGGTAATGGAACAGCACATTATTTAGAATATATAAATATGTATGCTCAGCTCGAATGTTGATTTAGTAGTGTTGTTCTTAGCCATTACAACAGAAGTGAAGACATATACTAAAATGTCAAAAAAGAACTACTTGTTTTTGGTTCCAGTCTCATTCCAGTTAACGAAACAAGTTGTAGCTGGAGGAATGCCTAACTATATACAATTTTAAGGTGGGTCGTATGTCTTAGCCAATATTAGTGAATTGTTTTCGAATTTTGTATGTGTTGGTGTTAATGAACAGAGGTTGATTCCCCGAAAGCTTTTGCCAAACAACCGAAATCTGTAAAAATGATATGCTTTATAATCAATCTGTGGCTTCAATGCATTGTTACCAAATCAACTGCGTAAGTAGCCAAACAACGTGCCCATTGTGCAAGCTTTTTCGAATATATTCTTTATAAACACATCACCCTAGAGAGCCAATCCCAAAGATAATCCAAAATCATCTGGCCTCCCTTGGATACTCAGATTCCCCTTTCTCTCGAATATGTGTTTCGCTGTACGGCGATTGTCCTGACTGAAGTCGAGCAAATGCGTCGATCGCGAAAATGATGAACCCAGTAAAGTTGTGGTCGGATTCAGTGATCCGAGAAATTTAAATTTGTTCATACATGACAAAGAAATATTTGACATTAAGGTACTGCTAGTTAATAGACAACAATTTTGTTCCACAAAGATTTAATGTTAAAATAACAGGTTCGGGAAACTACTCAATTTAAAAACGTTATAGCGCTGATTGTTCTGAATAGAGAAATTAATTTGGATCAAATACCAAATGTGTTCCTGGATATATATATTGAATATATATATATTCTCTTAGGCCCGCGTTAGACAAAGTGTTAAAATTTAGTTAGAAATAGAACCGAAATCCAAGAAGCAAAAATGGAAGATAATTTTTCTACACGTGCAAATTCTCAAGAAAAAAATGGTATAAGGATCTATAAACCATGTTGGCGTCGTCTTCTGAACCTTTCATTGAATGTTTTAGATAATTCAGAGCACGGAAGGAATTAGAATCTAATAATTATGATCCAGACATATCAAACCTCTAAGACATGGATAATGTTGATAATTATAAGAAAAAAAATTGTAGGCTAACAAATTTGAATACAACAATTTTTTTTGTCTTTAAATTTGATTTTTTATTTAATAATTTTTTAATTTTATTTTTTTCATATATAATAATAATAATGTATAATAATTTCAAATATAAATAAAACATATATATGTCTGTAAGAAAAAAACTACATATACTTTTATTTTAATATTTAATATTAAACCTATTTTGGTAATATATAATAATAATAAAGGATGTTTTCTTGGGAGCTTTTAAAATTTTATTGTACTTACTTTAAGAAATACGATTTTTTGGAGACGGAAAAGTCGGAAAGCCACACTGAGCATCGTATGTTGGATTGAGTTCTCAGTTCCTCAGTCTTGTATAAAAGTTTATTAGCAACGCAGCACATCAAAATGTTTTGTACTTCACATATATATAAATGTTTATAAATTACGCAGAAATTGAAAATATTTATTTATTTATGAACAATATTATAATTTTCTGAGTAATTCAGGCATAAGGAGATTAAAGGTCAGTAGCATTTGCGAGAGATAATGACGAATATATTGTGATGTGCGATTATACAAAATTGTTTAAATACACTTGAAAATACCCCATATCAAAGACTTTACATAACGTACAACTTCTGTGTTTCTCAATCGATCTGCAGTTAATATAAAATGCAGTTGAATGTTATTGCATTTTAGATTCCTAACGTATTCTCAAAACTTTTGCTTGTGTGTAAAACAGCCTTATGTGGTCAGAGATGCTTCCCTCTGCTTTTTGCTTTTATTTATACATACGAGTATTTAACATGTTTTTTTTTTTTTTTTGTACCATTTTAAGTGATTAAGAACCGACCGACCTGCAGGAACTTTATGATGTCGTTGTTGTTGTTGTACTCTTATCAAAATGTTATTCTGAAATATATTGAGAGATAGAGAACAATTATGAACAATTATTTCGCATGCTGTCAAATACTCATGAATATATAGGAGACGGAATGATGAATCTGAGATTAAATCGTAAGGTTTTTTAAAACGCAGATCATATTATTGGCTCAGTTCAGTTTGTCGTTGACTTCCAGCCCGAACAATCGAGTTTCCAAATTGAAATAACCGAATTGAATACATAATGGCCCATATCGCTTATATGGGAATTACATTTATCATAATTTTATCGATTCTGGTAGCCAATGGCAGCCCAGTCTGGCAAAGATTTTCCAAGAAATGTTAGTTCTAATTTATTACTTGCTTACTTGTATTTCACTTCGATTATACTCTTTTAATGCAGTGGGTGATGAATGCCAATTCAGTAACTTTTCCAATAGTTACTGTCAATTGGGCGAACACTGCTTAACGTTGGAGACGTACGTTAATGAAGGAAAAATTGCATTGGATGATATAGTCAGCTGCGGGTTCATGGACTCTAAAGATTCAGAGATGTTTTGCTGTCCCTCTCAGATGCCCCTCTCAAGTGTTCCCCAAGTGCCCATGTAAGTCATTTTTAAAACTTTACTTCATTAATCTCATCATGTCTGGTGCTGCAGTGTCGACAATAGACAGAGCTTCAATCATCTGGCCTCCGTCTTATACTTAAATGCTATTACGCTCGATGAATACGACAGCCGCTGCACGGCGATTCTCCTGTCGACGACCAAAGTCCTGACGTCGAGCAAATGCCTGGGTCGCGAAAAAAAAGATGAACCTAGTAAAGTTCTGGTCGGATTCAGAGATCCGAGAAATTTTGAGTTGTTCCAACATGCGAATGAAGTGTTTGACATTAAGGTACTGCTAGTTAATAGACAACAATTTTGTTCCACAAAGATTTAATGTTAAAATAACAGGTTCGGGAAACTACGCAATTTAAAAACGTTATAGCGCTGCTTGTTCTGAATAAACAAATTAAGACGAGTGAAATACCAAATGTGAGCTTAGCTACGCTTTGCAACGAGAACGACGTGAATGGAGGGGGAAATCTCTATGCCGTAGGCTTTGCTCAGGATAATTATGGTAAGATGTGAATATAATATATTTTACAATATCTCTTGCATTCTCTGTGTTTAATGCTTCTAGGCAAAAACTGCGATTTGTTCACCACGCCGCTTGTCAAATCTAACGACTGCAAACCAGTGGAAGGCTTGGATATACCCGGGATGCGTCTGTGCGTGAAGCCCATTTCAGATGAGTTGCATTTCAGACAGATGGACAGCTGCTCCAAATGCTTGACGGGCAGTGTGCTTCATGTTGAGCGGCCCGATGGAAGCTTCTGTGTGGCGGGAATTGCCACGCCGACCACGAGCAAGTGCGTTGTGAATAACAATCCGATTTATTACACGACCGTAGTGAGTTCCGAAGTCAGCATGTTCCTCAACTTATACATAAATTTCACGTATAGAAACACGTAAAACGGTGGAGCACATGGTATTCCCTACTCAATCACCTTTGACTATGGCATTCTTGCTTGCTTAGTTCAGCTTCGATTTCGAAACTGTTAAAAATGTTAAGCATATAAAAAAAATAATTAAAAATATGTAGCATATTACATTTGTGATATACTACAACAAATAACATATTATTTACTCCTGCATCCACTCACATAAACGAATTTCGTTGAATTTCAAATTTTGGATATTTTAACAGCAACAAAATAGTGACCATGTTTCACTTTATTTGTAGCTAGTTTATCGGTTGTATAAAATATTAATATAATCCTAATAAATCAAAATTTCTGAAAAGCATGGATGATTACCCAGCTTCAAAATCGCCTCTCAATCCGCTGAGTGATGACTCTCTGTACGGTTGGAATTTGCTATTTGGGCGGATGTGCTAATGGTCCTTATCCTTATCCTTATCCTTATCTACTTTCAATTAACCAAGTATTGCAACAACTGCGGTGGCATCGGAGATGACAGAAGTCGACTTTGCAGCACCAATTTACCGAGTTGGTAAGACCGACCGCAGATCAGTTGCTTATTGGTGGGCCTGGACGTCCCATGGGGAACGTGGCGAACGGCTTTGCGCCGCATCCTGCTTATTTTCCCGATGTTGAACGCGGCGATTTGAACCCACTGGGTGTTGGTATGGGTAATCAGTTTGCCTTTACCAGAAATCCAAGTCCCATTCGACCGAATGTGTCGGGTCAAGGCGACTGGAATCTTGATTATTACTGATCTGATTACCATTTCAGGATAATAGGATCGGCCACAAAATCATTAGTTTAAGTATATAACTATTGCCGGTTTATAATTTAAAATTGAATAGATCGTTCTTATTTGCATTCCATTATTATGCAATGTATTATATATGATTCATATATTCATATAAATTTGTACATATTGCTTATTTATTATAAGCGCAACAAAGTATGTGGGAAACTATTATTTATATAACTATAATGTATGAATCGGGGCAAGCATTAAAAATTAAGCAACAAAAGAAAAAAAAATAAACAAAATCAGTATTTTCCCTTTTGTACGCCCTTGCACACTTACTAAGCTTGTAATTATCCGAATGATGAGAAAATGTATTTGAAACGCATTACTAGCTAAAGCCATTCACAAAAATACATGCATACGATTCACATGCCGTGAGTTAGGCTTTGTTCGAAGATAAACAAGCAAGCAAAATATTATTAAATGAATGACCAGCCCAAGTCAAGTCACATCGAACTCGGATACAACTTAACACTTCCTCAGGCGACGTTGCTGACGTCTATGCTGGTGCTGCCGGTTGCTTGGTCAGTTGGAGAGTTGAATTGAGCGTCAGTTGAGCGCGAGCAATGCGCACGTTCAGTTCGATTGTCGGACCGACGATGTTTAAGGTGACACCAGCGCTGTTTTGCCTCTATCTAAGCATCTGCAATGCCTACTTTAGCCTGGAAGGTGTGTTCGCAGTTTGTCTGTGTCTCCCTCATTAATAGTAGTTTTCTCTCTGCAGTGGGCGATCCCTGTCCGACCCGAAATTATCATAGCAACTGCCAGCCTGCAGAGCAATGCCCAACGATTGGCAAGTACATTGACAGCGGTAAACTATCGGTTGATTCTGTGCAGAACTGTGGGTACACCACCTATGGGGAGAAAATATGCTGTCCCCTCGAAGAGGAGGACCGTCCAGTGACTGATCGCATTTCAAACCCAACAATGACGACAAGACCAACACAAGCAACAACAACAACAACAACAACACAAGCAACAACAACAACAACAACACAAGCAACAACAACAACAACACAAGCAACGACAACAACATCTACAATAACGACAACAGAAGCTCCATCCTGGCTAGCCATATTCAAAACGAATCACGACTATACGCAACCTTCAGTGGAGATAAATGCGCCATTTAGTCGGGACGAATTAGTGTTCCCAGGCGCGAATACTCAAAATAAAGCCGCTTGCCAGACACCGCTGTACGTGGGCATATGTCTGGCCATCTCGGAGTGTGCGAGTCTGGAGCCACTGTTGAAGCAGCAGCGTCTCAGTGATATTGATGTGCAAACGTGTCGTGGTGGCACAATTGAGGAGATCATTTGCTGCCCCAGTAGATTGAAAATTCAGCCGCGCGCCCAAATTGAGACCTTTGTGCATGTCGATTCGCGGCCAAGACAGTCAGAACAAGTTGAGGAGCAGGATCAGTATCACAATGACACTAGTGATGTGCAGCTGCTGAGTCATTATACGCATATGGCAGCACTTGCGTATCCGAATGCCGTATTCGATGGACATGTGCATCGCTGCACGGCGCTGGCGTTGACGCCGCATCTGCTGCTTACCGTTGCTGGCTGCGGGCGGCCAAGTCATGCGGTTTTTGGCGTCGCCGATATGCGTGATGTTGACAGCGACGAGGATTATCTAGTTGATATTCGAGTGAGCTACGCATCTCTCACATTCCCTCTCTCTATCTCGCTCTACAGCTCGTTCTCTCTTTATATAGATGACTTATGATTATCTCGTTCTTGCTTTAGCGCGTGGCTGTGCTTCGACAGGATCTGGAGCTGTTGAATCTGCAGCATCCGTTGGAAGTGGGCCCCAAACTCAAACTCGCTCCCATATGCACGCATTTTGAGCTCACGCGCTTGCAGGTCAGCGGGCAGCTATTGGCCACCGGCTGGGCCAAGGGCAATGGTACGCTTACACTCACCACTCTCAACTCGATCCATTCCACAAAAAGTGTTTTTTTTTTTCAGACAGCGATTGTCCCTTCTATGAGCTGCCCATGCGTCTGCTGCCCTTCGATGGCTGCAAGAACATCGACAATGTGGCTGGTGTGCAGAGTTTACCAACGGCACATCTTTGTCTGGAGCCCATTAATTTGGGTGCACTCGCTGTCAACAACTCCAGCTCCTGTGCGCCATGCCCGGCGGTTGTAGGCAGCGTTTTACATTTGCGGCGCCACAATGGTGCTCGTTGTGTGCTTGGCATTGCCACGCCCACGGGCGCCAACTGCGATGCACAGGCGATGTATTTTACAAGTGTGTTGGATGCGCACCTCTACGACTTCGTCGCGCAACAACAGCATTAGCATTAGCCAACGACAAGGATAGCAGCATTTATGTATGTGTTAAGCTTTAACTGTTTCCACAGCGCTGCTGCAGCTTTAGTTGGTGTAGCTTCAGACTCGCGTTGCGTTAGTATATAATATCTCTTCTGTTCTTTATTTAAATAAAGTCTCCGAATATGCCTGTATTATCTATAGGCTAAAATGAAACTGGCACTCTCAAGCATATTGAGATGTAAAGAGATTCGTTAAACTGGTTTCTCATCGAAAAATCAAACAGCCCAAAAGCCCGTTGTAAGTCCATGACTGCAAGGTTGTCGTTATTTCAGACTTTTTAGGTAGGCGTTCCTAAAATACTAAAATATATCATGCAATACAGTTTTTGAGATTGAGATTGGCTTATTTATTTATTTGTAAGACGTATTTTTATATATTATGTGTTTTTAATTTATTTCATTATTAAAATCTTCAGATGTTTTAAATTCTGACAACAAAAAATTGTTGATTGAAACTAAAACTGGATTTACTCACTGCTCGGTAGTTAATTGAATAAAAAAAAAAAACAGTTCTGTCAACAAATCACGCTTAGAGAAAGTATTTGTATGCATTTGGGTATAATTAAAAATGATAAATATGAGCAGAGACTTTGGGCAAACCCAATCATGTTGCGGTTCAATTCAGTAGCGCTCTCGACATTTCAATCTGGCGCTGACTTTGAGTGTGTATTTCCCTTGAATCGCAGTTGTTGTTGTTACTACTGCCGGTTTTTTGTTGTTGTTGTGCTGTTTGCTGATTAATTCTTGAATAGCAACCTGTAGTTATATATAATACTTATGTAGTACCTATATAGCTGCGCTCAGTTGCGTATTTTGATTCTGTGAAACGCTAAAAAAATCAAAACCGGTTCGCCGCTGGCTGCTATCAACAATAAAACAACAACAACAACAACGGCTGCTTGGTCACTGGCTCAGCTCTGGTTTAGCTCTGGCTGCGGCTCCAGTCACAGCAACGTTTTGCGTTCCACTCGTAGCTTCATTTGGCAAAGCGACGCGGTGCTGAGCGGTATCGCCCAACCTCTGAGTCCAGTCGGAGAGCCGATAAGCGTTTTCGTATATCGCCTTGGCACCGGTTTAAATTTTTTGCTTTATATACAGTGGTTGATTGCATGTGTTCTTTGTTTTGCCTTTTGTTGTTTTGTTTTTTTTTTTCAATGTGCCTTGTGCTTTTTTAATCAGTGTTTCGAGAATAACGGCATATAAAACAACAAAAAAATAAAATAAATTAAATTAGAAAAACTATACACAAATAAACAAGTACGATTATTTATTTATTTTTTTGTGAGAGTTATCAATCTCACCAAAAACAAGTTGATAACTTGTACTTGTCAAAGGTCTGTCCAACAATACGCTAAAACATCATTATAATAATAACATTAATTATATAGAAAATCGAATTTCTGTGCATTTGTGTCATACGAGATGGTACATTCTGTAGTTTAATTACATATACATATACAGTGATCGCAGATCGTGAAAGCATTTTATGGTAGATCTGAGAGCGTTTTCACAGATCCTATAAACAGCTGCATAAAGTCACGATTAACAAAATCAACCATTTTCATGAAGCGTGTGTTATTGTGACGTCAGCATATACTTATATAGTGTAGAAATGTTTGCATGCACTTAAGCGTACCTGAATATAAACAAATGCTCAAGTTATAAATAAAACGTTTTTTTTTAGATATATATAGAGCAAATAAGTTATAAATCAACAAATTTGTATAGATAAATATAGAGCCTGTAATTTTCGCATATAGTCAAAGTTATGCTTAAGTTATGAAGTTATTTATACTTGAATTTGATTAACAGAGAGTTGTCTTCAAAACATTTATATTCTCATATTAATGTATACAAGTGTACAATTGGCGGACGTACTGTCAAATATATTCATATAGATTGAATATTATGTTAATTGGCCTCATACAATCTTGCGCTTTTAAATAAGTAATTTACCCATATTATTCATTCAGTGATTTTCCTGTAGATTTCAAAAAATTCAATTTCATTACAGTTTTTCGCTTTCTGAGCACTACAATCAGTTATGATTCATAACAAAAGACAACGCCAAAACATTAGAGATATCTGCAACCACCACTAAAATGCTCAGCTAAATATCATGAGATTGCTTTCAGCTGCAGAAACGACTCTCAGTCAAAAGATAATTTGTTAATTTTCTGAACATTTTTACTACAATTCTGGCACAGTTTTGATGAAACTTAATCAGTTAAATGTTAGATAAGCCACCTTTTTCCAGAGGCTACTAATTCGAAAAGTAAAAAACGATGCTAAATAATGAGTTGGAAAGTTATATTTTTTAAATAACCAGCTACTCTCAAAAAATAGGCGTAGAAAAAGTAAAGAGTTGAATAAAGTTTGTTATTGGATAGAAAATGTTCTCTGAATCGCAGTTAAATGTAATCATCTAGCGGATTATCTGCCTCATGTGACAAAAGCTGATTTCCGAAAGTATTTGTATTGGGATTTCTCATATAGCTGATGAGACTTACGTTTGTCAGTGTATAATTGATATATAGGTCAATGGCAGGTCCACTATTATCAACAATGCTGCGATCTAAATGGAGCACGAGCTCAAAAACATAAGCTCTTTTGAATGGCGAGGAAAACAAAAAAAAAGAAAAAAATAAATAAATAAAAAAAACGGAGATATCTGAAGAG
The DNA here is from genome assembly GCA_035042055.1 of Drosophila macrothrix. Classification (NCBI taxonomy): domain Eukaryota; kingdom Metazoa; phylum Arthropoda; class Insecta; order Diptera; family Drosophilidae; genus Drosophila; species Drosophila macrothrix. Next base: position 25,081,025 of record JAWNLX010000587.1, read on the forward strand.
CCACTTGAATTGAGAACTGAGAACAACAGTAGCAGGTAGAGTGTTTCATTCGCACAATCTACGAAATAGCTACAAAGCAAAAGTAATTAATATAAATAGCCCTAATGAGTAAATATATTCAATACTGGGTTGATAACATCTTTGTTGCAAATGGCTGCTCGAAATACATGTTCAAATAAATTCCATAATGTGTATTTCATGTTAAAATATAATTAATATATATATATATTCGTTATTATAATGAGTTTATAATATACACATTAATTTGCATTAAAGTCATTAAGTGATCAAATTACTCTCTTTATTTTATCAAAAATTTGGTTAGACATTGTATTTATAATGTAGACACTTATTTTTTGATTAAAAGTTTTAAAATATCATATTACAGCACCGATCAAGTGATTTCTGTGCAGTGATCATGACGCGAATGAGAGCCAGTCTAACCACCGGCAGCCTGCTGCTGTGTGTGCTTCTGCTGGGCAAGTTGTCACACATTGAGGCACGTGAAGGTATTCTTCGTACTGAATAATCTCTTTTTTTTAACTGTTGTTTGTATTGACCATATATATTCTTCAGAAGGCGATGCGTGCATGGTGAAGGCGAATCTGCCGGGCGTGTGCAAGACATCATCCAAATGTGAGCCCATAATTGACGATTACATTAAAACGGGCGTACTGACTGTAGACGATGTGCCCAGCTGTGGTCTGGGCCCACATGAGGAGATTGTCTGCTGTCCGATAGCCGAGTGCTGTGACAACAAAACACGGTAAGAGTTGATAGCATGTATACAAAATAAATATATGTATATAAATAAGGGTATGCAAACGCGTATTGTTGCTTTTGTTGTTGTTTCCCGCTCACGAAAAAAACGAAGATCTGTGCCGATTGCAGTTGCATGTTTCACTTTGCTTGCTACTCAAAAGAATGTGGCGTCTAACACAATGCATCTGATTTACATGTAGTCCAAGCCAGGTCCAAAGTACCAAAGCCAGAACAACAACAACTACAGCAAGAACAGCAACCACAACACGAAGAACAACCACAGTAGCAGGCAGCAGTAGGGACATGGAGAGCGACGGGAGAGTTGCAAATTCAGGTCTATATGTGGAGTCGAACTATGTTGATTTACAGGATATTCTTAACACCCAGCAAAATCAAAAGCAGCATCAGCCTCAACGACAACATCAACAACAACAACCTAAACCAAAAACCCTCGAAGACATTCGAGAGCGGCCAAGTTCCTCGCCAGACTTTGTAACATTTGTGCGAAAACCACAGCAGTCACAGCAACCACAGCAAAAAGTGAACATAATACATCTGGTCAATGATCGACTGCGTCAGCAGGGAATCAACATTGTTCCAGCGGGACAGGGGACCAAAATTAAACTGCTCTGGCAGCCGACAACAACGACCACCATGCCCAACTTCGATTTGGATACCTGGGCACCGTCTCAATTTCGGGAGCCGCCAACGGATAAAATCGTTTCGAACGAACTGGGAAACGGCAATGCGGTCGTATTTGGGTTTGTCACAGTGTTAAACATTGACATCATTAACATTGCTCTTTCCTGACTTACCACTAATTTCTAGTCTAATTATTCCCATATGAATATTTACAGGCCAGAGACAACAACGCCGACGAATCGAGTTTTTGTTCCTGATGGCGAACGGCCGGCAAAGCGAGGTATGTGCCGTTTGCTTTTATATTTATTTTAATATACATTAAACGGAGTCCAGTACAGTTCAAATCTTTTGAAATAATTTCAATATACAATTTTTCTTAAATCATTTATCAGTTGTGTTATTTTTTATATTAAAAATAATTCATATTTTGATAAAGTAACTTGAAAAAAAATTAATTTCATAAGCTGAAAACTAAAATGATATTCACAAATATAAATACTCAAAATTAAAAACAAGAATAAGGAATGTAGACTTAAAAATATCTGGCAAAAGATTTAAAGTGGTTAAACATTGGATTAAGGGATTGGGGAAAGCCCCATCAAACAATTTCAATCGGCATATATTCTAAGAAAAACCGAATCCTACATTTATACTGTCTTGTTCTAATTTGAAGTACAATTAATTTTTAAATATTCTTAAGTGACTAAAACTAATTCTGGTTATAAAAATCGACAGTTTCTGGCACCACGAACAAAGTACTCATTACCATTACCATCATATGTGTAGCTAAGGAACTTCTTGACTTAATCGGATTATATTATTATAGTTAATTTGATATTAGAATTGATTTGGGAACTTAAGTACTTATTAGATAACTAATAATAACTCAAAGTAATCAAGCCCTCAATTTAAAAACTGTCTGGAAAATTGACATGATGAGAATAATAGTATTATTTATTTAATTATTTACAATTCTCATTTTTTCGGGATTTCATATTTGCATATGATTTTTACATTTTGATATAAGATTTACAGCCAGCTATTTTTTTTTTTTGTGCTGGATATAATAAAACATATATAAATATACATACGTTTGAGTACTGGACCCCAACCTGCCAACGCCAGACCCTCCTTACGACTTTGCTTGTAGATTTTGAATTGTTCTTGCCAAGCTTTTATTAATCAGAACTTACTTATCTTAAATGCTACAACAGATAAATCTTATTTAAAAGCATTAATAAATGACATTGTAATGACTTTATATAGTGATAAGAGTCATTTATTCTGATTGTGATGGGTTTCATTTGAAAATGCTGTTGCTTTGAATTGAAATAAACAAAAGACGATGACGTTATCGCATATTTTTATACCCTGAACCCATTAAAAATGCGTGAAAAGGGTATAATGGTTTTGTGTAAATGTAATGTAAGAGGCAGAAGGAAGCAGATCGGGTAAGAAACACCTAAGGTATAGTCGAAAATATATTCTAATTTTGATCTCATTTCTATCAGCACCCGAAAACATTTTCTGTGCATGCGTGAGAAAGAGATGACACGATGTTCGACGCGAGCGTCAATATGTTTTTGTGTGTATTCTGTAGAGCTCCGTTATCCATGATTACATATGTTTGTATGTATGTATGTGTACGGGTTTTATGGCCAGCCAGTTCGGGTCAGTTCGGGTCTGTGAATAAAAACATGCGCTGCATTCGTTTTATTTTTCTTTTAGAATATATTTAAGAGCTGGGTTCAGGGTAAATCGTAGTCGAGCCCACTCGGTTACAGCAATCTTATGTTTTTAATTAGTCCTTTTATCATAATGGGTAATGATAACAGGAGATAAATAGCACCAAATTAAAAAATTGGGAGAACGTTGCTCTCAGGCGTAACCGATTACGGAATACTCTATTACCAGGTGGCAAAGAACTTTCCAGTGAGAGTGGCGGGGTGGTTAATAAGAATTAATGTATCTGTTTTTGTTATTCTTGCTCCAAAATTGGTTCGTGAGGCTAAGATGGGCGTGACCAAGAAATTTTCTTATCAATCTTAGGAAGAGACTCTGTAATCTACCTCATGCGTGTCTCCAGCTCAAAACTTGTGAACAATATATGCATTTTCGAATTTTAGCAGTGTGAATGGACGTGGGTCGGTGGATGGACGTCTAGCATCTAAATTTGGTTACATTAGTTTTAAAATTGTGTGAGATATTAGGATTATTGATTTATTTGCAGATTTGCCAGCACTCCACCTTAAAACACTTTTTCTCAGCTGGGTATAGCTCGAGTCTATATTCCAAGTTTCAAATCTCTAGTTTCGAGGACGTCTAAAAAGCAGTCGCGTTCATACAAACGAACAGATTGCCAGACAGACAGATTGCGTGACGGACAGTGCACAAGCGGATGTAGCCTTACACCTTCAGTATTAGAGTGTAAACATTATTCGGCTTCTCCCCATACAAGTCAAAGACTTGTTGCTGTCTATCGCAGACAACTTATATTTTGTTCATTTAGTGGATTCGCCAGCGCCAAATAGTTAGTGTCGGTTCAGAAATAAATATTCACATTTATAAAATGGTGGTTTCTTAAATTTTTCATTGTAAAGCCTATTCTGTGTCTAATTTAAAAAAGCGTGTAATCAATATGGGAACACAGTCTGCAGTATACGCAGGTAATCGTACAAATTCCCGCAAGAATTCAAAAATGTTTTTAAAGACAACTGATAATATTTTAGGGACTGCTACAAAAACACGCCCGTTCCTTATGCTTATGATTGGCCTTATCATAGGTTATTGTGTGGCCGAGCTCATTTCCTACATAACCATATCTGGAGACATCGAACCCACCAACTTTCTGGCCAGTACAGACTCTAATATCCGTTCCCCGCCATCCCATGCTGATGATGTTATACCACATTTTGATGTCCTTCGGCACGATCATCCAACCGATAATACCTCGCTGGCCGATCAGCTAAAGAAGGATGTGCGCATTCTCTGTTGGGTTATGACAAATCCGAATAACCACAAACTGAAGGCCCGTCATGTTAAGCGTACTTGGGGCAAACGCTGTAATATTCTACTATTCATGAGCTCCGGAGCGGATGATGAACTGCCTACGGTGAAGCTGGATGTAGGAGATGGTCGAGAGAATTGAAGGAGGCCTTTAAATATGTTTACAGACATCATTTCAACGATGCGGATTGGTTCTATAAAGCTGACGATGACACCTATACGGTGATTGAGAATATTAAGCCATTCGTGGCTCATTCGGGTTACATGTCAGGAGGAGCTGGCTACGTACTGAGCTGCGAGGCATTGCGTCGCCTCGTGGTTGAGGGTAATCCCATTTCCGAAACAGTTATCAATGAGGTTATTGGAATTGGTAAATGCATTCAGAATTTAAATGTGACAGCGGGCGAATCGCGTGATATCAATGGTCGAGGACGTATGTTCCCTTTTGATCCTGAGGCCCATTTAATATCCAGTAAGGATAAGGAGTTTTGGTATTGGCAATATCATTTCATTATGTCGAACCCAATATTATGTATGTTCCGATTATCGTGAATAAGAGGGATTTGGTTAGTTTATTAAACGATTGAAATCAATTATTATTATTATTATTGAGAAATGTTAACCAAACCAGTTTCATATTTATAATTGGTTTTTTTTTAACAGTTTGTATAATTTGTTGAACATGCTTGCCTTCATAAATTATTATTATTGTTATTATTATTTTCATACTCTGATACCAAAGGTAGTATATTGGTTTTGTACGCATTAACACCTTTCAGAAATCTGGAGGAAGTTTATTGACCACACCCACTTCAGCCCCCAGAATTCCCAAAAGTCCATAACTCCCGTAATTTAATAGCTACCGTTACCAAACTAGGAAGGAAGGTTACTGGGAAACTCTTCCAACATTTCTTTTCCGCCACGCTCACTCCAGCCAATAAAATTCACTGAAGGATACAACTACAGCGATTTTAAAGGCAAACTTGGACGGCAGATTATTAAGAACCTCCTACAAAAAACTTGGCTACGCCCACCCTGTCCTGTGGCACCTGTTATCAGATGATATCACTTATGGGATCAGAGTATTTTGAAGTCGGTTATGCTCGACTGCAACATTCTCACTTGTTTTGTTTATTGATATTAATATTATTTTTCTATTGTTATTATTATTATCACATAATATCATAATTATTATTATTCGCTGCAGCGTGTCGTCAATTTCAGGAAACTAAAGAAAGAAATGGACAACCCCTATCGCCGCACATTTTAGGTGGTACTGAGGTGGAGTTAGGCACCTATCCACATATGGCGGCAATAGCGTTTAATGTTGTTGATAAAACCGTTTTTAGTTGCGGTGGCTCGCTGATCTCACTTCGTCATGTACTGACGGCTGCCCATTGCGTCAGTAAAAATTTGCCCCTTTATGTTCGACTTGGAGCGGTGAATATCGCGAATAACGTAGATCATCAGGATATTGCCGTCACGGTAAGTGATGCGATTATATACATTCATATATTTTCTTTCTAATTTTTTTACTCTGCAGTCAAATGTTGTCCTGCATCCGGATTATGTGAGCAGCACCAAATACAATGATATTGCCGTACTTGAGCTGGCCAAAGAGGTCACACTGGACAGTAATGTAAGTCCAGCATGTCTCGCATTCGACAGCGCTGATCCGCCAGAAACTGCTCAACTTTATGTAGCCGGCTGGGGCGTTATGAATCAGAAAAGTAAGTTACCGTTATTTATTTTTGGCTTAAATAAATGAGCAATTTTAATATGGCATTTTCAAGATGAACGTTCATTAGATCATTCTGTTAGCTGTTTATTAACTGCGCCACCAAATCTCAGTCAAAGTACTTTGATTTTGACAGGCGGATACATATATACGAGTATATATATAGGATTAATTATGTTCTGTTTATGAACATAATAGTTATAAGTATATTGCAGTGCAAGATGAGTATTGGATTTAGAACGTAGTGTTCGACTCTATAAAATAACGAATTATTTCCCCGACACACCGACAACCTTACCACTTTAGTTACTCGGGACTTTGACGACTTCTTGTTGATGACTTCTTAACGCTGCGCTTCACGAACTCGACTCTCTCGTTCTGCTGTTCTTCAGCGACGCTTCCTCCACGACTCATGCTTATGCTGCTGTTAGATCTGTAACAGCAACACACTGTAATCCCACTGTAATATTTGAATTTTAAGGCTACGGTCTCCAAATGTAGTTGGTGGGTTGTTGGCGACGTCCTTCAAAGATCGGAAAATGGCACGCCCACCTCCACCGCACCCATGCCCTTCACTCCTAAAAATTTTAAATGGCTATATATTTCACAGTTTTTGAGTAAAAGCCGTAAAATTTGGTTGGTGTATTAATGGTAGCCGTTTTTAATAGCCGATAAAAATTTTCTATGGCCACGCCCACACTTGCAGCTACAATCACCAATGCCGATATTTTGGAAAGTGTAAGTCCATGAGATCGCATATCCCCCACAATCTTAAAGATAGAGTGACCAAACTTGCTGATAACCTCCTCCAAGGATCCGCATATAAATGTTCAGACCACGCATACAACCACCGCATATCTTCCCCAATTTGTAAGCAAGAGTCACCAAATTTTCAAAGTTACTGGTAACTTCCCTAAAAGATCGATAGAAAATTGGATGGTCACGCCCAATCCGACTCCCTAAACTGATACACCTGTTATTGTAAATCGATAAGACGATATATATCACACAACTTGAAAGGTAGAGTCACCAAATTTGAAAAGTATATTGCAAGTTACATTACTAGGAACATTCAATTATATTTTTTTTCGGCCACGCCCACTCTCCCTCCCAAAATTTTTATAATGTCATATCTGTCGTAATTTAAGCTACCAAATGTGGAAAGATTAGTAGGAACATTCTCCATTATTTTTCTGAGCCAACCTTCTCTAAAAATTTGTTTCTGAGCCACTCCCACTCACCCCACAAATTTCCAAAAGCCCATTTCTCCCGTAGCTTAAGAGCTACAGTAACCAAACTTCGAAGGAAGCTTACTAGCTTATATCTACCGCAATTTGAAAGGCAAACTTGGACAGAATTTCTTGGGTACAAGCACCCTGTTTTTTGCTACCTGTTATCAGCTGGTGTAACGTATGACATAAAAGTATTTCGCAGTCTGCAACGTTCTCTCTTTTTTCCTTAATACATTAATATATACTCTTACCAATTGCGTTATCTTTTCACGTATTATATATATTTGTGTATTTGCACAGCAAAAAGAATCTCGGAGAAATTGTTGCGTGCCCCGTTGAATACTGTGCCCTTGACGGAGTGCAACGATTCGTATGCCAAGCAACCGCTTACTATGCGATACTTGCCGCAGGGAGTTATCGATTCGCTGCTGTGTGCGGCGGATACGAAGAACGCCACGGCGGACGCCTGCCAGGGCGATTCTGGTGGCCCGCTGATCCTGGAGGAGGATTTTGTGAATAACAAATACAGCATATTGGGCATCGTAAATTCAGGAATTGGTTGCGCAACCAAGACACCGGGACTGTTCACACGCGTCGCATCATATGTGGACTGGATCGAGCAGGTCGTTTGGCCAGATAATGTTGTGTAATCTTGCGTACTGCTCTCATATTAATGGACCTTTCATTTGATTAATTTGCGATTAATTCTAAGCACATCGATTTTAAATACAAAGGTCATATTCTTACCATAATACCATCTTAGATCATTTCAATGAAAGGCATTAGGATTTCCTGGATGAGTTCCAATTTTCGGAAGGTTGGTAAAAATGTGATTGTTAAGACTTAAGCTCCAAAATTACCGCTAGCCGATCTCTTGGTGTTACTCAATTTGCATTTTGTTGCATATATTATTTGATAATGATAAGTTTTTCATGTTCCAATCGTGGACTCCGTGAGCATTACATTACATTATATAAGATATCATGGAGCTAACCAAAATGCATAATAAATAAATTAAATTAAGAATTAAAAACAGAAATTGATAATTTTACTATTACTGTTGCCTTTATGCTGAATCATGGTGAGGGGGATTCTGCCGGGCGTGTGCAATACATCATTCAAATGTGAGCCCGTAATCGACGACTATATCAAAACGGGCACACTGACTATTGATGAAGTGTCCAGCTGTGCTTTTGGCGATAATTGGTAACACCACATTGAAGACCGACGACTTGAATCCCAAAGAGAACATGTGGGGACACCTTTTCCGTCGTGCTTAAGTGGGTAATCAACAGTCCAAAACCCCGGTATCTGAGTTCTAAAAAGTTGTTGAACCAACATCAAATCGAGTTTTTTTTTTTAGTTATAAATCAATCTGGAGGCTGATCACATTATTATTTTGTTATTTTCAATTCACTTCTACATATTATATTAATTTCATTTGCATTGCCTTTAATCGAATTTCGCACCTAATAAAAAATGTTCTGTTAATGATACAGATTTCGCAGAGTGTATATCGAAAGCCGCGGAAAGAATAAGCCGTTCAATAAATAAAGCTTTAAGAACCTACATTCGCAGTGATCACCGTGATTGGGATACCTTCTCAAGTAGTATTAACTGCTATACACCAGTCGATTGGCATATCACCTTATTTTTTTGTGATTGGACATCACATGGACACACAGGGACAGCACAGCAAGGCTGCCCAGGGCTGACGAGTTTCAGAAATTTCGAGCTGACACGTGCATTTGAAATAGATCAGGAAGTGATCAAAAGAAATCTTCCTTTGAGCAAGGCTGCAGATAATTTTAACTCTAACCTATCTCCAATCGGTACTAAGGCTCGATTCAAGAAAAAACTGGGCCGATTGATGTATCTTCTTGAGGATTTGAATGAAAAAAACGGAATTCAACGGTCATGATTATAACGGGAGTCGTCATGATTAAAACGGAACGGAATGCAGTGTTCCTAAGTGGAAATGGCAAAAGTGGCAGTGAGGACATTATAAAATGGCATAAGAGATATGGACATCTGAACATGCAAAGCCTCAAAGAGTTAAATAATATGAAATTGGTGCGTGGAGTGAACTTCAACAGCACAAGCGAATTTGACTGTAAGATATGCCTACAGAGTAAGTGTCGCGCAAAGCCATTTAATATGTCGGTCAGCAAAAGTGAGGATGTGCTAAACCTTATACATAGTGATGTTTGCGGCCCTATAAACATATGTTCAAACGGAGGATCACCTTACTTTGTTACAATGATTGATGATAAATCGCGATATGTTCACGTATATTTTATCAAAAATAAATCAGAAGTTCTAAATGTGTTTAAGAACTATAAGAACATGGTGGAATGCCAAACGGGAAAACGGATCAAAGTACTTCGCAGTGACAATGGCAGAGAATATGTAAACAACGAGTTTGACATATTTCTGAAACAAAATGGGATTGTCCGTCAATTGAGCGTGCCTCACACACCCCAGCAAAATGGAGTTGCAGAAAGGATGAATCGTACCCTCGTGGAGATGGCGCGATGTATGCTGCTAGAGGCCAAACTTAAAGAAAGTTTCTGGGCAGAAGCTGTACATACGGCAGCTTATCTACGGAATGGATCGCCTACAAATGCTGTGCTCCAGAGTACGCCATATGAGTTATGGACAGGGCGGAAGCCATCAGTTGGCCACCTTCGTACATTTGGGTGCTTGGCGATAGCGTTGGACAAGACACAGAATCGGAAATTTAGACCGAAGGGTATAGAATACATACTGGTTGGATATGCAGATCAAGCTAAAGCATATCGCCTCTACAACAGCGCCAGTGGAAAAATTATCGTAAGCCGTGATGTATATTTTGTTGAGTCAACAACAGAATCAACTGTAGTTGCTATACCCATGTTAGCCGATTTTAATTGCAGCAAGGTAATTACAGAAGTGCAGTCCAATAGAATCAGCAGCAGAGCCAGCCGCAGAGCCAGCCGCAGCAGCAGACCAGACGACGAGAGGCACAAGCTGAATCTTCTGAGCAGTGATGACGTCATAACACCAGAAACTGTGGAAGAAGCATTGGAAAGTCCACAGGCGATCGAATGGCAAAAGGCCATGGCACAAGAATTCGGAGCACTGAAAGTGAATGGAACTTGGGAACCAGCCGAATTGCCATCCAATCATAAGCCGATTGGATGCAGATGGGTCTTCGCAGTAAAACGTGACAAAAATGGCACCATAGAACGATACAAGGCTAGGCTAGTAGCAAAGGGCTGCAGCCAGAAACACGGAGTGAACTACGACGAAACACTTTCGCCAGTAGTGCGATATGCGACGATAAGGATGGTGTTGGCCATAGCAGCTGAACTGGAGCTACATGTGCACCAACTTGATGTATCCACGGCATATCTAAACGGAGAATTGCAGGAGGATGTTTTCATGAAGCAACTCCGTATGTTTGAAGAACAAGGAGTGTCTGTTCTTAAACTTCGAAAGTCCTTATATGGGCTAAAACAGTCTGGACGGATGTGGAACAAAAAGCTGAACGAGATGATGACAAAAGTTGGTTTTTCGGCCTGTCCAAGCGAGCTGTGTGTATATACTAGGCATACACAAAACAACATAAATATAATCGCAGTATATGTGGATGATATGATGATATGTTCATCAGATGTTGGTGAGTTGGCCAGTATAAAAGAAAGTACGAGTATATCTCGAATTTTCCAGGTGGTTGACAAGGGCCCTATACATCATTTCCTTGGTATGGAAATCAATAGGAAGGGCATAATAGGGGCGATAACTATCACCCAGCAGCAGCATGTGTTGCAGCTGCTTCAGAAGTTTGGCATGGAAGCGTGTCGGCCAGCATCAGTACCGTTGGCGTCCGGTTACACCACCAAATGTGAGAGCCAACAATGCAAAACGGTCAACCAGGCAGAGTACCAGTCACTGATCGGATCATTAATGTATCTGGCAGTTACATCCAGACCTGACATTTTACATTCTGTATGTAAGCTGTCTCAACGGAATACGGATCCCCACCAAGAGCACTGGGCAGCAGCAAAACAAGTGCTGCGATATCTGAGGACGACGTCTTAAATGGGCATAACATCTGCAAAAACTGGAAATCCCATCAAAGGCTACGTTGATGCGGACTGGGGTGGAGATAACACGGACCGAAAGTCGTACACTGGATGCGCATTCATTCTTGGCGGTAGCGCATTCTCATGGGAAAGCAAGAAGCAGTCGTCAGTAGCACTAAGTAGTACTGAAGCCGAATATATGTTAATATCGGAAGCAACTAAAGAAGATGTTTATATTCTGAAATTATGTAACGAAATGAACATACTCGTATACAGAAATATGAAAAGTATTGTAATTCATGGCGATAATTTGAGCACTATGAACTTAGTTAAAAATCCAGTTTACCATGCAAGAAGCAAGCATATAGATATTCGTTATCACTTCGTGCGAGAAGTTTTTAATAAGCTTGTGATTCAGCTGGAATATTGTCCAACGAGTCAAATGATGGCAGATATCTTAACTAAGAATTTGAGCAAGTCAAAACATGAAAATTGTAATAGATTGCTTGGTCTCAAATTAATTGTCAATAATGTGTATTGAGGGGGAGTGTTGAAAATATGTAAAAGATCAATACAACATTCCGATTACTAATGTGAATAACAGAAAATATCGCTCGATACCTTAACTTAAGAATACATTGAATAAAAGTTCTTCTTAGTCTAACCGCCAAACCTAGTGCATCACTTTTTGCCGCTTTAAAAACCCAACACTTTTATTAATCAGAACTTACTTATCTTAAATGCTACAACAGATAAATCTTATTTAAAAGCATTAATAAATGACATTGTAATGACTTTATATAGTGATAAGAGTCATTTATTCTGATTGTGATGGGTTTCATTTGAAAATGCTGTTGCTTTGAATTGAAATAAACAAAAGACGATGACGTTATCGCATATTTTTATACCCTGAACCCATTAAAAATGCGTGAAAAGGGTATAATGGTTTTGTGTAAATGTAATGTAAGAGGCAGAAGGAAGCAGATCGGGTAAGAAACACCCAAGGTATAGTCGAAAATATATTCTAATTTTGATCTCATTTCTATCAGCACCCGAAAACATTTTCTGTGCATGCGTGAGAAAGAGATGACACGATGTTCGACGCGAGCGTCAATATGTTTTTGTGTGTATTCTGTAGAGCTCCGTTATCCATGATTACATATGTTTGTATGTATGTATGTATGTATGTGTACGGGTTTTATGGCCAGCCAGTTCGGGTCAGTTCGGGTCTGTGAATAAAAACATGCGCTGCATTCGATTTATTTTTTTTTTAGAATATATTTAAGAGCTGGGTTCAGGGTAAATCGTAGTCGAGCCCACTCGGTTACAGCAATCTTATGTTTTTAATTAGTCCTTTTATCATAATGGGTAATGATAACAGGAGATAAATAGCACCAAATTAAAAAATTGGGAGAACGTTGCTCTCAGGCGTAACCGATTATGGAATACTCTATTACCAGGTGGCAAAGAACTTTCCAGTGAGAGTGGCGGGGTGGTTAATAAGAATTAATGTATCTGTTTTTGTTATTCTTGCTCCAAAATTGGTTCGTGAGGCTAAGATGGGCGTGACCAAGAAATTTTCTTATCAATCTTAGGAAGAGACTCTGTAATCTACCTCATGCGTGTCTCCAGCTCAAAACTTGTGAACAATATATGCATTTTCGAATTTTAGCAGTGTGAATGGACGTGGGTCGGTGGATGGACGTCTAGCATCTAAATTTGGTTGCATTAGTTTTAAAATTGTGTGAGATATAAGGTTTATTGATTTATTTGCTGATTTGCCAGCACTCCACCTTAAAACACTTTTTCTCAGCTGGGTATAGCTCGAGTCTATATTCCAAGTTTCAAATCTCTAGTTTCGAGGACGTCTAAAAAGCAGTCGCGTTCATACAAACGAACAGATTGCCAGACAGACAGATTGCGTGACGGACAGTGCACAAGCGGATGTAGCCTTACACCTTCAGTATTAGAGTGTAAACATTATTCGGCTTCTCCCCATACAAGTCAAAGACTTGTTGCTGTCTATCGCAGACAACTTATATTTTGTTCATTTAGTGGATTCGCCAGCGCCAAATAGTTAGTGTCGGTTCAGAAATAAATATTCACATTTATAAAATGGTGGTTTCTTAAATTTTTCATTGTAAAGCCTATTCTGTGTCTAATTTAAAAAAGCGTGTAATCAATATGGGAACACAGTCTGCAGTATACGCAGGTAATCGTACAAATTCCCGCAAGAATTCAAAAATGTTTTTAAAGACAACTGATAATATTTTAGGGACTGCTACAAAAACACGCCCGTTCCTTATGCTTATGATTGGCCTTATCATAGGTTATTGTGTGGCCGAGCTCATTTCCTACATAACCATATCTGGAGACATCGAACCCACCAACTTTCAGGCCAGTACAGACTCTAATATCCGTTCCCCGCCATCCCATGCTGATGATGTTATACCACATTTTGATGTCCTTCGGCACGATCATCCAACCGATAATACCTCGCTGGCCGATCAGCTAAAGAAGGATGTGCGCATTCTCTGTTGGGTTATGACAAATCCGAATAACCACAAACTGAAGGCCCGTCATGTTAAGCGTACTTGGGGCAAACGCTGTAATATTCTACTATTCATGAGCTCCGGAGCGGATGATGAACTGCCTACGGTGAAGCTGGATGTGGGAGAGGGTCGAGAGAATTTATGGCGCAAGGTTAAGGAGGCCTTTAAATATGTTTACAAACATCATTTCAACGATGCGGATTGGTTCTATAAAGCTGATGATGACACATATGCAGTGATTGAGAATATGCGCTATATGCTATATCCGTACAACCCGGAGACCCCTGTACACTTTGGCTACAAGTTCAAGCCTTTCGTGGCTCAGGGTTACATGTCAGGCGGATGTGGCTATGTATTGAGTCGCGAAGCATTGCGTCGCTTCGTCGTTGAGGGTATTCCCAATCCCAAAATGTGCCTGCCTGGCACAGTTGTCAATGAGGATATCGAAATTGGTAAATGCATGGAGAATTTAAATGTGACAGCGGGCGATTCGCGTGATATCAATGGTCGAGGACGTATGTTCCCTTTTGATCCTGAGGCCCATTTAATACCCAGTAAGGATAAGGAGTTTTGGTATTGGCAATACCAATTCTATAAGTCAGACGAGGTAAGCTGAGATATTCGGTTCATAAAATGTAAGATTCTAATATACAATCTGGTTTAAGGGTCTCGATTGCTGTTCCGACAATGCCGTAGCATTTCATTATGTCTCACCCCAGCTGATGTATGTTCTCGATTATCTGATCTACCACTTAAAGCCATATGGAATTGTACGAGCTTCGCAACAGTTACCTGCCAAACTGAAAGTGGGCGAGTTCTTGCCGCCACCAAAAGAAGAACCCGCCAATAGCAATGAAGATTCCTTTGATGATGATGATCGAATTACCGTTCAGAATTATGCAAGAGGTGTACCTAGTATAGAGCCTGATGCGAGAGAAATTGGCTCGAACGAAGTCGAATCCAATGATGAAAAATTTACGCCAGAACTAAAAGCAAAATTACAAAACTTGGAGTAAAAAAGGGACATTAATTGAATTAAATATTTTAAGCTATTATCGATTTACTTACCATTGAACTGAATATGTATCTCCCTCACTCCATGAATGCATTTGTCTAATATTTGCTTATTCTTGTTGAATTTCTATTTGTATAATTGATATCCAATGCATAACCGAATTGATGTGTTGCATTACATATGTATCTTAGATCTTTTCCTTTTGAAGAGCTCAGTCTCTTAAGTATCGTGAATAAGAGGGATTTGGTTCGTTTATTAAACAATTGTAATCAATTATTATTGTTATTAATAAAAAATGTATGCTAAACTTTTATATTTATAATTAGTTTTCTCCGACCCCATAAGGTATATATATTCTTGACCAGGATCAACAGCCGAGGCAATATTGCCATGTCCGTCTGTCTGTCCGCCCATCCGTCTGTCTGTATGAACAGGCGGATCTCAGAGACTATAAGACTTATATACTTCAAATTTGGAATATAGGTTATCGTATACCCGGCGCAGATCAAGTTTGCTTTATTTTATCGATGACTGCCTCCGTTTCTCAAATATCGATACATTTAAAGTACCGATAGCAATAAATGCTACACTTTTAAAGGCAGAATCTTCTAAATAATACATAGCATGCATATGTATATTATTGACCAACTGCCTAAATTTCATCAAGAAACACCCAAGGTATAGTCCAAAATATATTATAATTTTGATCTCATTTCTATCAGCACCCGAAAACATTTTCTGCTTGCATGTGTGAGAAAGAGATGACACGATATTCGACGCGAGCGTCAATATGTTTTTGTTTGTATTTTGCAGAGCTCCGTTATCCATGATTGCATGTGTGTATGTATGTATGTGCACGTGTTTGTTGTCAGTCAGCTAGGAACAGTTCGGGCTTGCGCTGCTCGTTTTTTAACTCTTCAGTGCTTGAGCTTGCATTAGGAAATGCTCTAGCAGACCTACTCACATTTGGGTGCAACACTTAGTATAGGGAAATTTACCAATAGTTGTAGAGTATATTTAACTGCTGGGTTCAGGGTAAATCATAGTCGAGCTCACTCGACTACAACACTTACTTGTTTCTCATCAGAAGATACCGCTTTTCTCCACTTGTGGATCCAGGACATATGTTAATGTGGCATTTGGTGCACCTCCGTTAATGCCAGCCTTGACATTATTTTTTTCCAAACTAATCGATCACAACCTGATATAATTTGTTGAACAAGATATTTCGATACTTGTTAACTTAAACCAAATGTAATAATGCCGCATCATTTATATCCAGTCCAGTCCGTAAGATTGCAGAGTTTTGCCTATATGAACATTTTTTGCTATTCGATTTTTAGCATTGCTTAATGTAGTTTTGTTTTAATTTTGACACATTTAATTTAATTGATATTTGCCTGTTGATCAGTCCAGTATACTTTAAGGCAAGAGTGTTTTTCCCCCTCCCATTCCAAATGTTTGTATGCAACTCATCTATTTCTACCTATAAAATATTAAATAGATATGTACATATACTTTATTATCTTTTCAAAGAAATTCCATATAATGCAACACCTACTTTTCCGACGGATAGATGTTGTCTGACTTTATTCGAAGTTCGCACCCAAACTAGCACAAGTACACAAATATGCTAAAATATTGGATAAAAAACAAACGGAACTTTCATTCCAATGCATCTTAGCAGTGTAAGAAGAAGAAGAAGCACCGTTATAAAGTGTGTAAACAAATTTCCGTTAGGCTTGGTACAGTCTTTAGCACCATAAACACGAGTGCCTTTCGCGGAGTGTGTATTTCTGTGTATTCTCCAGCCCACTATTCAAATAGTGAAATTGATTTAGCGATGCCCGTCTACATGAACACGCGGATTTCATAAACTATAAGCAACAGTATGTATGTATACAATGTAACTGAAGTATATGCATGTATGTACAGTGGCTCACACTTCATTTCGGGCAGTGTCTAGCAAAAATTTTAATTGCCTGCCATAAACTAATTAACCAATATTTTTCAAAAATTCCAAAGACCGATGGCAGGTACATATATTAACCACCATAATGAATATATGACCCCCATAAACTGGGGTTTCCCCACCTGCTAGGTCGGGTTATGTAAAAAAGTACCTTAATTTATGGTCACATATCATTTCGGGCAGTGGCATTATGGACACCTGGGTGCCATAAAACCCGGGTTTTTTACGTCGGGTTGATTATTTTCGGTATCAATATACCAATCCTTCGTAGTTAGTTTAGTTATATCCTGCAATTTGGGTGCAACCAGCCAACCAGGACTATGGACAAACGGACTACCATCGAGCAACGGAATCTCATCCTGGAACACTTCAAGATCGGATATTCACATAGCCAAATAGCTGAAATGGTCAATTTAAACAGGTAAAATGTAAACAGCATCATTCGTCGCTTCGTCGACGAAGATCGGATAGAGGACAAGGGCAGAAAGGCACAAACAAGATTTTCACCGAAAAGGAGGAGCGGGGGATCATCAGGGAAATAAGGGCAAATCCCAAGCTATCGGCTCCAAAACTGACTCAACAGGTGGAGGATGAAACGGGGGAAAAGTGCAGTGTGGAAACTGTGCGCCGGGTTCTGCGCAACCATGACTTTAATGCCCGAGTACCACGGAAGAAGCCCTTTAAAAGCGCAAAAAAATAAAGGGACTAGGATGACGTTCGCCAAAACCCACTTGGACAAGGATTTGGAGTTCTGGAACACATTCATATTGGAAGATGAGCCCAAATTTAACATTTTTGGCTTAGACGGACGGATTTATGTGTGGCGACAGTCCAATACTGAGCTGAATCCCAAAATCCTAAAGGCAACAGTCAAGCACGGCGGAGGAAGTGTCATGGTATGGGCATCTATCTCGGAAGCCGGCGGTGGAAATTTGGTGTTTATTGAAACAACAATGGACAAGAATGTGTATTTCAATATATTAAAGGAAAATTTACTCCAAACTACCGAGAAGCTAGGAATCCGGCAATCTTTCCGGTTCTACCACGACAACGACCAGGACAACAGCCAAGCATAAGTCCGGATTAGTACAGTCCTGGCTTATCTGGAACTGCCCCCACATGCTAATTCCACAGGCCCGGTCTCCAGGTTTAAATGCTATTTAAAATTTGTGGGATCTGCTGGAAAATAACAACCAGAATCACAGATCCGATATAAAAAATGCTCTGCTGGATGAGTGAAACAAAATCAGCCCAGAAACTACCCGGAAGCTGGTATCTTTCATGAATAATAGGTTAAAGGAAGTTGTTAAGGCTCAGAGGATATCATACTAAGTGTTAACCTCCTTATTTAAGCTTTTATACGCTTAATATGTTACTTTTCTAAGACTGCCCGAAATGAGCGTTGACCTGTATTTTGGATATGTTTTCAGTTTTTGACTAATTTTAGTTAATTAATTAATATTTTAATAAAAATTTAAGTTTCCTTTTCAAACGTGATATAACATAAAACAAATTGGCATTTAAACATTTTGCGTTTGATTCTTTGTTTAAACTTTATAGCACTTTAAAATTTTTGCTAGACACTGCCCGAAATGAACTGTGAGACACTGTATGTAATTTACCTTGATGAATAATGGAAGCGAGAGAAAGACGGCAGAAATGTCTGTAAATTTGCAGAGCTCTAAACTTAAGAATTATTATAACTTGGGGTTTATATTTATTCAGAGTATATGTCCGCTTCATGCGACTTATACTACGCGATTCAAGCGACCAAATGCGACTGACTCTTACTTCATGAACATAGCTTAAACATAGCATCGAAGAAGGTCTTGATCATAAGGAACTTACAATTACCGTTGCTCGCAGGCAACAACAGATTAAAACTACAAAACGGGAATGCAAGACAAGCTGCGGTGTTCATAGGCAAATATCAGTTATTTCCAACAAGAATGTATGTATGAACATATGTACATATGTATATATGTGTGTATTTATATGGGTGCGAAGAAATGTTGTTGGCACTCGGTTGTAAGCAACCCTGCCTTTGATTTTTTGGTAACCCTTTAGTACTGCCATTAAAATACTTGCACTTTGCAATTACACTTTGTTGTAAATGGCGTGGAAAAATGAAGAGTTAAACGCAGTTTCTGATTATGGATTATCTTTATTAGGCGCGAGTGCGTCTTTACTTGTTGAAGAATTGAGAGCAACTTTTTGAACTAAGGAAAAATACTACGCAGAAATTATTATTATTAACTATTAATCGATATAGCGATACTTAAGTATTAATCGTTGCTGCGATATACAAACATATTTCAACACACTTCAATAACTAACTGTTTGCCTGTACATATCCATGTTGGACATTTCTAACCATAAGCTCTTCTAAGGGAAATTATCCACGCAAAAACGTCAAAATCACGTGTATATTTATACCTGCGGCTGCTGACCTTACTAAGATCATATCAGAATACGTTTTGGACTAAAATATATTGTTTATCCGTTCGTGTGCAGTTTATCAATAATTTGCCATGTATTTGTATATTATACATTCATATGTATGTATATGAATGGGAATGCGCTGCCTTTCAAATTGTTGCTTTAATTGATCGGCTACCGATGTGTATCGATATTCGCGATGTCTCTATGCTCATCGTCTCAGAGATCTGCGTGCTCACACAGATGAATGGACATGGCTATTTCTACTCAACTTTTGATACTGATCAAGAAATGATGTATTTTTGAAGGCCTGTGATATTAAAGTAACCCTTTAGTACCTGCCAACCATACAAACACATGCATATTATAATTACGATCGCTTACCTACCTGTTTGCATGTACATAACCGTGTTGGGAATTTTTGCCATGAAAAGAAAATATCGCATTAAAGAAAGTCAGCATTTGTCTTGCCCATGAGAATGAGCCGCAGACGTTGCTTTAGTTAACAGCAAAGGTTGTGTCAAGAAATGTACTGTGCTTCTTAACGTAATTGTTTAATAGTCATTGTGCGTGTTAATAATCTTGTTACACAAGATTTGGAAAATAAGTAACTCTTTTAAATTGTCTTCCATATATAATCTTCATATATCAATAGTTGTTCTAAAGACTTATTTCCTAATAATTAACACTATTATCTATTGCCGCTTTATATACACACATATGATTATTATTATTATTATTATTTTTCGCTTAGTATTCTTACACACATATGCTAAATATGCCTCGAGTAAATAGAATGTCCGCTTCCACGAGGTCTCCCAGGCGTAGAGATAGAAATATTTTAAATACGTCAAATTCCTACTATGCAGAGCAAGAGAGACTCAATAATACACAGTCTCAAAGAGAGTGAAGGGAAAATGAAGGATTCAGCCAATTTGAATGCAGTTTAGTTAGACAGCGTCACCAAATTACTCGATTAATTTCTTTAGTTAGGCAAATCGAGCTAGACCCTGTTTATACGGCAGACGAACAGAGACATAACATAGATCAAAGAATTTTAGAATGGGCAAGGGATTGAAGTCACAGGTCCATGGTTAGGGTCAATCCAATTCGTAGGATTATTGAGCAGGCCCGAGTTACAGGTGCAGGAGAACCGTTAGAATAATATTAAGACGGGTTGCAATAGACGCGAATAGGAAATTGTCCCAAAGAGTAAGCTAATATAGGAGCAATCCTGAAAATAGGGCAGTTGAAAATAGTCGAAATGCGGCCTATAACAGAGAGCAACATGCAAATACCTTTCCAGAGAATAGAGCAAATCAAGCGATTAGCACTAATTTAGATGCTTTAATAGTCGCCTTCAATAGAAGATCAGGTTTCCACATCAAGTAGATCTAATTTTTCGGGATCTTGTAGAAAGCAAATGTAGCTTAGAAATTAGTAGAGATGTTTTAAATCTTTCTACCTTCCAACAAAAGGTATGCTTTTTGCAAGACATGCAGCTGGAACATAAAATAAGGCAAGAAACCAAAGGCTTATATAACAAATGGACTAGACTTTACAGATCTCCGGATTGCTTAAAGGACTTAACGCCTCTAGAGAATCGACTTATGTCCCTACGTCTTCCTTTTATGATTAAAATGCCATAAAGGGAGCAGTGGTCAATGAACCGAACCCCGTAGCCAGTAGTTCAGATACACCTCAAGCGTAAATCGGAATATATCCATGATTTCATGGTCGAAACCACTTCTAAAACTGCTGATGCAGTAAATTATTTAGTCAGTACAGAGGTATACAGGAAAACCCAGATTGTTATTAACGAATAATGGGTGTCTTCCTTTTTATCTGGCATACTTCCATTTGTTGCATCAGCTGACGATAGTTTCAGAGTTAATAGAAAGGTCCACTCAAGCCTCCATTTGCGAA
This sequence comes from Drosophila macrothrix, assembly GCA_035042055.1. NCBI lineage: Eukaryota > Metazoa > Arthropoda > Insecta > Diptera > Drosophilidae > Drosophila > Drosophila macrothrix. The sequence goes on from JAWNLX010000587.1 coordinate 25,102,376, forward strand.
CAAAATACTTCAGACATTGAAAATATCAATTCCTGAGGTCAAGAAACATTGTTAGAGAAGGTAGCGGTGCAGTGGTTAGTAATGGCTCCTGGAGAAGGCCAGCGTCCTTTGGACATGACTGCAGAGTACTTTGAGGACTTTGAGGGGTTAGCATTCCCAACAATATTCGCTGGTATTAAAAGAAAATACTCAAAAAGTTTTACAAATATAGTTAGGTCCGAACTTAGGAATTTGGTTAGAAGAGGTTGTGGAACTGATAAATTATTTCCCAATTATAAAAAGCTGGACATGATTAATATAAGCAATAATACATACATCAATTTGCTTGGAAGCAGAAAAAGAAGTAATGGCTATGATTAGACAGTTTAGTCTTCCGACATTTTTAATAACTTTCTCAGCAGCTGAGACTAGGTCGGCGGAATTCTTAGCTTTACCTTAAGAAAAACATAGAAAAAGTTCATATTTCCGAAGACATAAAATTTAAATTTTAATGACAAATCGCGTCTAACAAGAGCTGATACAGTAACTTGCGTTAGGTATTTGGATTTCAGTTATAGACAACTTCTAAAATTGATGAAAAAGGAAGGCGGTAATTTCGGTCATAGGGTTATCAAATATTAATGGCAAGTTGAGTTTCAGCGAGGCTAACCACATATGCATGGCATGCTTTGGATGAAGGACGCCGCCAAGTTTGAGCTTGATGAGTCAAGTATTCTTCGTGTTAATTCCTTTATTGATCAGTTTATCACAACTGATATAAGTAATCCGGTTGTAATTCCAATTTTGGCGTATCAAATTCATAACCACGGACATTCTGTAGGAGAGTAGTAAGTGCAAAACAAATATGTAGACTCGGTATGCCCTCAACAGATTTTATATTCCCGTTTGTTGACGATGCTCAAAATATAGATGTGCATCGCACGAATTTCAGATCCTTGTAGAGTATCAGCTTGATAGTAAAAATATCGAATTTCTAAGTAATTTTAATAGCTTTTGTCCCACGACCACAGAAGTACAAGTCGAATTACGACAGAAACCGAAAGAGCGTATGGAGAGTATGGGTATCAAGAGGGCAATAAGATGTGCGAATGTAACGAGTAGTTACAGTGGAATTGCATTGCTGTGGGTGGCGACGCTAATTAACAGATCTAACAGCAGCATAAGCATGAGTCGGTGAAGAACAGCAGAACGAGAGAGTCGAGTTCGTGAAGCGCAGAGTTAAGATCATCAATAAGAAGTCGTCAAAGTCCCGAGTAACTAAAGTTGTAAGGTTGTCGGTGTGTCGGGGAAATAATTATAGAGTCGAACACTACATATATATTATTATTATGATTATGATAATGATAAGTTTTTCATTTTCGATATTATTCTTGAAACACAAAAAATTGAGCTAGTTCCAGGACTGAGTGAGCATTACATTACATTATTTAAGATCCAGCCAAAATGCATAACAAATAAAATAAATTAAGAAAATTCTTCACTATTCTAATTCTTTTGACATTTGATTAATTTCTTTGCGCGAGTGGTCTTGGTTTTTTTTTTTTCCATTGACGCAGTTAGTTCCTGGTTCCATAACAGTGAGTTCCTAGTTCTATAACAGCATGTATCCCTGATACAGCTAGCGCGCTCTATATCATCCACTCGCATACGTAAACAGAGCAGAATGAGCAATTGTCAGTGTCGATGTCCTCAAAAAAAGCTCTCTCTTGCGCGCTCTCTCTGTCAGTTGCGCTCTTAGCGTACAGCATTGCCAGATGCAAGATAACAGGATAGCAAATGCGTTAAGCTTTTGACTTACTGAGCTTTTGGGCTGTTTACTGCAAAACAGCTGCTGGCTTAAGCTTTACAAAATACCGCTGCCTTGCTTGGTCGTGGTGGCCTATCAGGCATTGAACACCCGCCGCCGCCACTATCCGCTGACCCACGGCTCATCGCAGCACCGCACACACTCACACACACACACACAGAGACGCACTTTGTATGGGCAACAACTGTTTCAGCTGCTTCTTAAATGCTGCTGTTGTCGCTTTGAGTGCCCCAGTTGGTCGCGAGACTGCGTTGCTGTTAGTTCGTTTCCAGCATTAAGGAAGCGACTAAGACCGAACTTAGTTGGAGCAACTCTTTGGGACTAAAACCATCTCTATTTTTTTCTAGTGTTTTTTTTTGCTATTGTTGTTGTTCCACAGCTCGTTGCGCCGTGCGGTATGCAACGCGTTTGGCGCGTTTAGTTTGAATTGAAATTGTTGTTAAGAGTTGTAAAATTAACGGTTCTTTGTGCCCCAAATGTAAGTTCGCTGTTTATCTCTGTTCGTTGTTGTGAACTGTGTTTGCCCAGAAACGTGCACCGCACTGTGCTTATCAGTGCCACATATTGACGCATTAATTACAAGCTAGCTGGGAAATTGATTTCAATTGTACATCTGTTGTGCCCATTCTCGATAAGCATCGAAAACAATACAAGATGTATGTGTAGATAAAATACCTGTTCGGCGGCCAATGTGTCTACCCAACAACAAAAGTGTGCTGCGATAAGAACTGGGCAACAATGGTGCCATGGACAACAGGTGCCTCTACCCTCCGACATTTGTACATATTTAAAATATCAGCGGATTATTTGATATTCTATTCACAAACTTGTCATATAAAACAATTTACAAAAAGTTGCTGGAAAGCCTTGCGTGCTCCAGCGTTGCTCAAAAATCGTGATTGCTTTAAATTCTAAGTGAGAACATTAATTTTCGAAAACATTAACTTTGGAAATTAATTGGTAGGGCAGGTTAAATTGCTATCAAATCAAGTCGGCAAATAAAACCATTTGGATTTGAGTCCCCTTTCGATTTGCTCCTATAGTTTAAACATTAATATTTTTGGTTATACTTTTATTCTTATTTTGTTTGGGAGTCTAACAGATTTGTAAGATTTTCAATTGCCTATTTTTGTTTTGCAAAAAGTTTAAGTATGTAGGTACAAGGATTGATTGATATTGGGTAATGTCATGGATCAACATGTTTACGTTAAAATATTGAAAAGTGTGTTGTTGCCTTACGCAGATAAAGATAAAGGGGTTTCCACCAGGAAAACGCTTCTAAGCATACTAGAAAGAGCACTCGAAAGTGGTTTAAGGGCAATTCAATTGTCCTAGCATATCTTGCAGTGCCTCCCGATGTCAACCCCAACAAGAATCTTTGGGCTGACTTAAACACTGCTTGTCCGATGCCAAGTTCTGGTTGTTGCTTAGGAGTCATGGAGCCGGATTCCCAATAAATAAAGAGTGAATCTTTTGGTCTATTAATGACGAAGGGATATGCAGTCTTTATTACCAAATTATGGTGAATGTTTTGTTGAAAATAAAAAAAATGCAAGAAATTCTTTTCGTTACGTTCGAATGGTTAGGACTATATATTTTGATTTTATTCTCAGGAACTGGGCAATTCGTTTATTGGAAAGTAATCCATTTACAAAGACAGAATTAGTTATTTGTGATATTTTTTCTTTCGCAGTTATATCTGATTTTTTTTTGTGAAATTTCTTAGATTAGATAATTGTATTATTAATAATAGTATTTCTTTAGGCTTATAAACGCTTTAACTAATTTTGATCCGTCTGAAACGCAATGATGATAAATGCATATATTTTTTTAGATAGCATACTTTGTAAGAATTCAGAAATATCAAATGTTATATGTAATAAGATTTCTGCTCTTGATTTTTAAACTAACCCGGAATGAAATCGGAACCGAAATCGCGACAATGCTTCAAAAAATTCAAGTTCCAATCATTGTTCATTCCTGTGGCTGAGGATATGTGTGTGTGCTCAAATCGAAGTCAAGATGCTGCATAGATGCTATTTTGCTATTCATTTCGAGTATAATTTATGTGCTTAAGAAGGTAACTAGCGTTACCTTGGCCATTTCATTTAGTCTTGTTGTTGTTGCATAGACACTTGAAAATATTTTACATCTATAGAATGTGAGTTGATGTGACAGTATATTTAGCTGTCAAATCACTCAAGTTGACAATTGAAAACTTAAAATTTGTGTCCGCTGCTTTATTGACAGCAATGCGACAACATTATGAAGTGCATTTTTAAGCAATTTGTTGGCATAACGTTTGCACCTAATATCGGCTGGGGTTTGCTGGGGAGAGCGGGCGTGAGGGAGTGAGTGGGTGTTGTGTTGTGTACAGACAATTGTTGTTGCTTACGTATGTGTGTGTGTGTGTACCCTGAGGGTGTCTGTGGGCTACGTGGGTGTCCTTCGAATGTTGCTGCCGGCGGTTTAGTTGGAAAATGCGGCAATAAATGTGACACTAAGTTAATAAATTTATGGCCAAAACACACCCAGCTGATATGGTGTGGTGTGGTCTGTGGTCTATGGTCTATGGTCTGCTCTGGCTCGCTGCTAATATTCCGCTTTTTACACGTGTGTGTGTGTGTGTCTGTGTGTGTGTTAGCTTGTGACACGACACCGCTGCGAACATCAGCGGTGCGGATGCCAAAAGTCGAGGATTGTGTGTCGTTGGCATATTAATAATATTTTTATTGGCCGCTTATTTGCCTTCGGCGGCCCAATTCTCCATTATGTGTGTGTGGCTACGTGTGTGTGTGCTAAACACTGTACTAATTTGAGCTGACAAATACAATCGTCCTCAAGTTGTGACCTCTTTTAATTAGTAAATGATAACAATAAGTAGAGTAAAAAAATCAATTTTTCTTTACACTACTACTGCTACTTCATGAACATCATATGTCAACGGCCCGTATGGCTAAAATTACTTCAATGACGGCTTTTTACAAGCCAACATAAAAAGGCTCCCTCAAAAAAGGAAAAAAGATATGTTGAGGCAGGTCGCAGGTGTCGATTATGATGCGCCTCTGTCAGCTAAAACATTGATATCGTTTCTATACCCTGCGGTGTTATTATATTTTTGTCATGAGCTTTGTAGTATTTTAAACAAGATGTCTACGACCCCATGTGTATATATATCCTTGATCAGCTTCGCTAGACGAGCATTGATGAAACAAGAAAAATTTAACCGTCTTTTAGGTGAGATCACAAAATACGCCGGAGTCGATCGGATCGAACTACTTTATAGTAGTTTGCTGCCATTAGAACAATCTTATTACGATCCTCACAAAAATGCATCATTACTGGAGTACCTTATAGCAAAGCTACCAAGGGAACAACCGGTCGAATGACAAGTTCTAAGTAGTGCTATGGAGATAGGCATGGAAAAATATGTAAAATTTGCTTAAAACATGCAAACACATCGTACAAATTAAAGCTGCGGACTGAAATGTAAATGTCGGCAGGTTGACTCCGGCTTACAAGGATATGTAATCTTCGGCGTGCCGAAGATAATATATATTTTTGCTTTATTTTTGTTTCTTTTAAGTTAATGAAAACAATGGGCGCATTGAATATTCATGTGTTAAAAGAAATTTGACTCAAAGCAATCGCCAGCTGCTTGTGCGTACTCGCAGTTGGCCTGAACAATTTGTGATAAATATTCATAATTTATTGCATATTTTTCGTTTGGGCGTGTTACGCAGCTGGAAGCGAGTTCTGAATTTCAAAACAAGTTCCCAGAGCAACTCCTATAGCTAAAGTGAATTAACTTGCATAAGAAGTACATCGTACTTTTTAATGCTTACCTGAACATGTTGTAGTCTTTTGTAGTAGATGTATTGAAAATGCCTATTTGCTGCCCTCTTCATGTCTTACTTGTTCTTTAAATAAACTCATCAAATCACACATCGTAGGCTAACTTTTTTATAATGTTCACTTTATTCTGAAGTATATTTAGAAAGTCAAAATCTGAAAATGAAATTAATTCCTATTATAGACACTGTTTAATGTAGTTCTAACTTATTGAGATTGCCAAATTTGTGTAAAATATTTAATACATTAACCTTTATCGCGAATTGAGGGAACTTTTTAAATAAAAATGATCTCTATTGAATAATGTTATATGTATACAATTAAATTCAACAGGTCAATCTATAATCGAACCCAAATATTGACGACCTTTTATCAAATGGTTTTTTAAAGCAATGTTGACTTTATTGTGTTTTATTTGATGAGAAGTTGAGTAACTGGAATTTCTAAGTCTAAAAACAAAAAATGGAACCAATTATGGTGACCAATTTAATGGGAATGTTGTGGAGCAATTACTGCTTCCTATATAGTTATCTTTGGCTGCTTTTCTAATTCTCAGCTCAAAGCAAAGCAACGGTTGCTTGGCTGTTATCCTTCACATATTAATAGTGCAGGAACACAAGGATGATGGGCTGATTGTTACGACCGAATCTATAGGTTTGTACATAACAATCCCTCACTGCTTGCACATAGCTAAAGTCCAAAGCTGGCTTAAGTGCAGATTTCTCGTAGATACTTTGATGATGCTTTGAGGAATGCAGCAATAAAAATTGCTTACGCCGGAAAAGCTTGGAGCAGGGCCGAGGCGGAGGCGGCTAAAAACTAAGCAACTAATGGCGTTAGTTACTTAATGGGGAGGCATTCGAGCAGGGTTCTGATGATGGACTCTGCAGCTCAAAGACCCACACGCCAATTTGTGTGCGTGTGTATGTTCCTGTAATGCACATAAATTTACACAAGTTCATTTTTGTGTAGCGCGTAAATCTTCACACAAATCTCTCATTTCGTTGGTTCATACGCACAAGGCAAAATACAAAGAAAAAAATCACAAAATCACTGCATACGAAATCGCTTGAAGGGAACGAAAAGACAAACAAAGCATAACAGTAACACACACACACTCAGAGGGACGACAAAAAACAAGAAACGAATTACATACATACATACACACATACATATTCACATATACATCTAGATATACGCTTATATTATAATCCCATATGGATGGCACTTAACTTTCAGCCGAACTCGGGAGTATGCGATGTTAGACATAATTTGCTCTATTCCTTTTTTGTTTTGTATTTCGGGACTGTCATTTTGTAGCTACAAAAGTATATACGAGTATAGCTGCTTGTGCTTGAGTGTGTGTATTGTCTTCGGCTGAAAGGTCGTTGACAATAGTAAAACAACTGAAAATTTATGGTTTGGCATTAAGGAAATTTAATCGATTCGTGGCAGCACGTGTTGTACCATTTGCTGCCACCACCACTTTGAGCTCCAATGCCCGGATGGGCCCATCAATGTTCCGGGCTCCACTTGGAGGCAAACATGAACGCGTGCCGGCGCCTGCATATGTTTGGCTTACCAAACACCAAAACTGTCACTTTGCCATAGCAGCCGAGCACGCATCATGAAATTCTCTCATATGCACGCACGTCTGTCTACCATATGAAATTTCATTAATGAAAAAAATAAAGTGTACACAAAAAATAAAAAGACATAAATAAACAGGCAACTTGCTGCATTTAGTTGGGCGCAATTTAAAGTACACTTTCAAATAAAAACTGAGAGGTTTTAATATGCCTCCGGTATTCCCTATACCATGTTCTGTATAAGATTTATGTGAAATATTTAACACACTACATTTGAATTGCACAATAAATATTAATCAAAAGTAAGAGAGATCTCTGCAGTCGGGCGTAATCGACTAAGAAATACTTTGATACCATGGGTAATGCCAGTTGACAACAGGTAGCAATTTTTGTGAGCTGGAGTGGACGTGACCGAAAAACATGTTGGAAAAGGTTTCTTGTAACCCTCCTTCCAAGTTTGGTAACTGTAGCTCTGAAATTGCGAGAGATATACGCTATTATAGATTTTGCGGTTTGGTGGGGTCTAAGGTTTTCCGGATTTTTAAAGAATGTTACTAGGAATAAACTTTTCAAATTTGGTGACTCTACCTTTCATATATGATCGATTTGCAGAGGATTAACGGTTGGGGGAGGTAGAGTGGGTGTGGCCATCCAATTTTATCGATTTACACTTTCGGAAATATCAGCTTTGGCGATTACAAACTTTGTTATCGATTCTTAAATGTACCTACCAAATTGAATTGTTGTAACTCAAAAACGGCGAAAGATATAGCCACTTCAAATTTTAGGGGCGTGGGGCATGGGCGCCGCGGATCTGGGCGTGACATATGCTGATCTTTGACGGACATGGCCAATAACATAGAAAACAAATTTTGCGACTGTTGCCTCTAAATTGTGGGATTAATGTGGCTTTGTTGTTTTGTGACTATGGATTTGATCGATTTTCTAGCCTCCTAGTGGGCGAAGCACTCCAGTTTTGACACTTTTTCAGACGGCCAGACGGCAGACGGACAGACAGACAACATGACGGACATTACACAAAACCAATATACTATGATACCTTCAGTACTAAAGAACAAAAAGATCCCAAGAAATATTTAGTTAAAAATCGAATTTAATGAACTATCTAACGAAATCAGTTAAAATCAATCCGAAATCCAGAAACTGCTTTTATCACTCGTCTATTAAACGAACATACAAAAATTGAGATGTTTTCTTTTTCAAGCTGGATTGACAGGGCATTTGTTCGTGACAGGAGCCATATATATATATATATATATATATATATATATATATATATATATATATATATATATATATATATGTATGTCCATTTGCACAAAACACAAACTAAAAAGTTTAGAATATGGACATTTATGCTGTGCGTGTATATAAAGTGAATAAATTATTGTGGTTCCTGTTAGTTGTTGTGGCTGGGGTTGTTGCTATAGCAATTTAAATGCCTGTTGCTGCGACTGCCAATTAAAATCACATTTTCATATTTTAAGCAATTCTACAATTGCATATTTAATATTCAAAATAGGTATTCACAATTTTCACAGTACAATATAAATCTTAAATATTCAAATTTAATTGAAGGTCTCTAAAAAAATGTCTAAAGAAATTTTTAATTCAAATGCATGCATGTTTAATATGCATCCCTTTTTAACTAATGAATTGCTTTCAAATAATATAATTATATTTGCATTGAAATTAATAGTTTGATAGTCAAGATGCAATAAAGTTGTTTGCTTATAATTATCATGGATTAAATATGTATATGCACAGTTTACTGTCTCACAACGCACAGCAGCATGATAAATCCTTTCAAGTATTTATTTAAGCACTTGTGAGTTTTGCTTGCTTAGGGGATGCTACGAGGACAGTGTGATGTTAATCATTGGTTGGCCCATTAGATTGGCAAGCGCACCCATGGTGGCGGTGTTAAGTGCTGTCATTTGCAACAGTGTTCGACAAAAATATATCGCCCATCGAACAAGAAAACGTCAGCCTTTCAGCTAATAGAGCTAAAATGAGCGAGGCTAATTGAATTAGTTGTGTGGCAGTCAGCAACCAGCAACAAGGAGGCAGCAACCAGGAGGCAGCAACTGTCAGCTGACAGCTGGCGTAATGTCGCTTAGAGTTCCACTTTGCCATTTTAAATTTGCCTCTCTCTGTAGCCTTTTGCGTGGGGTGCCCAAGTATGGGATGGGTTGGGCTGTCAATTAGTCTTGTAGCCTTGCTTCTATTTCAAGCCTTTTAAGATTGTCGTCCGCAAATCGTTCGCTTTTGCTTGAACTGAGCAGCTTTTCGGCTTTTGGTCTGACTCCATGCGTCTCTCTTCCACCGACACTCAGTCAAATTTAAATGAACTCATTAAACTTAATGAATAACAGCGTTGCGGCATTAAAAAATTATGGCAGGCAGCATTTGATAGACTTAAGGGTGAAGCCAATGCCAAAGCTACACAAAGTTAACTCAAATATACTCAAAATCGGCATTTATTCCTAAAAGCGCAATCGCTTTTTTTGCACCTAATTTTAAAAAACAGATGAAAGATCTACTTTTTAATGTATATAAATATCTTATTTGTAGTTTTTAAATAAATTTGAAAAAATTAATTAATATCAAAATTCGCATTTAAAATAAAAAATGAATATTTCAATTAAAATTGAACGTCTAAAATATTGAAGACATATTGAAGATAATACATTAAGATTTTCAGGAACTTATAGAACGAACATTAAAAAGTTTCTTCTTTACTTTTTTGTTAATGTACAATTGAATATATTTTGAATGTTCAAAGGACAACAAAAAAAAAAACGGATGGAAATTGAGTGAAATGTGCATTTGGAAGCACCTGCCGAAAAATAGCTGTTAAGTTTGTAGAAAGTAAGCCCTTCGTTGTCTAAAGGGCGCCCCATGGCTGTGCTTGTCATCTACAAAGTGTTTCGCCTCATGCTTCACACCCTTCATGAGGCGAATCCTTGGCATCCAGCCATGGGCCCCCCACATTGTGCAGGTGTAAATTTCGACCACAAGTAGCTCACACTGGAAGCCATCGAGCTGCTCGCACGCGCCACTGTATTCAATTGTGCGACAACAGCAACTTTAACTTCATCAATCGCGGGATTGGGGAATGGGGCCCAATGGAAGGATTGCCCAATTTGGCTGGGCTGAGAGCTCAGTATTTCCTTTTCTGCCGCCTGCTTCAATAAAACTTTAAAACACTTCTAAATCGAAATTTGAAAACAACTCATTTCGGTTGGCTGCTGTCAAAAATTGAACCATTAAACTGAAATTGACATATTTTTGTATCGATAAATAGCATTAACATGACACTATGAATGGAGTCAGATGTACATGCACAAGTGTGGCTTCTATACGTATCTGAACACATCATTCATAAGCTTAACGCTGTTAATTTCACTACATCTCATCTCTATTGTAATTTTGTATACAGTTTTTGCCTCATTCAAGCACTCCTCAGTTTCTAGTTGCTCGCTGTGTGAATAGATTTTAGCTCCTGAACACTGATATTTCTTAGTGATTTTTGCTCAAGTCCTGTAACTTAATGTTAGCTGGTTTTTCTCCCTTTCTTCTTCCGATGGTTGCTCCTCTCACCAGTTTTCGTGAAATTCTTTTGGGTTTCCGTGGACATTTTACAGCTCTTCGAAGTATTTAGCGCTGTTTGTGTTGTAAATAATTAACAATCGATCCAAAAAGCAATGGACTTGTCTTTATCAAGATGACATTTATGTAATTAGTATTAATGGCAATTTTCTTAATATCAAATCGTGTTCCAGATTGTTTGGTATTGCAAGCTGATCAAGCTCAAGTTCAAGTTCGCCTTTCGTTTGTCTGCTTGTCATATATCATTGTAAATGTTTTCGTCACTTACACGTTGCGCCCTGTATTTTAAATGAATATATGTCAAAATTAAAGCGCTGCCACCTCGTGAGTGCTTTTTCCATTTATTTTTGATTTTGTGTTGACAACGACATTCTTATTGCCTTCGTTGCCATCGTTATTTGTAAGTCGTATTTGACATTTGCCTTGCTTGAAACATAATTGAAATGAGGGCGCTTTATTTTTAATAGTAATTTATTAGGTAGAGTCTTTATTTTTGCCTTTGCTTGGCAATTAATGCGAAGCATTTATTATGTCGCGTCGCTTTTAATCTGACAAATTGGTGACTCACATAGCCGGGGCCTAATCCTCGAGCTGAACAGCAGCAGCAGATAACATTTAAATGAGATTGCAGAGCTCTCATCTCATCTCGTTTCCCGTGCAAATCATGAAAAGTGCGCGGGGAGGGCGGCTTTTGTTGTTGCTACCTGACCCCAAAAAATGCAAATGTGCTCGACATCCATCGCTGCTCGCTCCAAAATAACAAAAGCGTAAACAACCAGCAATTCACAGCATATATATATATATATAGTATAATGTATTCGCACCTCTGTGTAAACAAGCGTCTGAGCTGCTCAGCTCTGCAGTTCTTTATATCTCTGCAGCCCCACAAGGTTAGAGGATATCGGACCGTCAGCGCATTCAACAACCAGCTGCGAAAGCTGTCAAGTCAGGAAAACTACTGAGCTGACCAGTTCAAGAGCTGAGCACAGGCCGTCTATGCCAAAACGCAGATGATAACACAATTCGATTGTTAGAACGAATAAGTCAAGTAAAGCAGTAAATACCCCTTGACGTGCCTACGAATTTTGAAGTAGTATATATGAGCTTCAAAATTCCCTTGTAGTTATATTAAATAACTGTGTCTAATACCTCAAACCCATTGATTTGAATGTGATTTGCTTTGCAGTTGCTTCATAATTTTTAAAGCACCGACTATGCAATTAACCAAGTGAGATAACTTGGATAAGTCTTTTTGAAGCCATTACTATATGCTTATTTTGTCAGCACTTCATCGTAGTCCCTTCGCAGTAATCGAACTGATTTGAGGGCTTCTCCAGCAGTCGTATATTCAATGCAAACGGAAAGCAGCTGCAATTGTAGCATTCATAAATTCAATTGTTCCATACAGAAATCAGAAGCGAAATCAAATAAGAGAGTCAGAGAAAACCTATGCAAATAAATTCGCGGGAGCATGCCAGGAGCTCTAGGGGCCACCATCTGGCCAGGATTGGGCTTGGATTCGTATAGGCGCATCACAAAAATCGATAAGTCTGTCTCTGGAGACGGGTCGGCAATTAGTAGGCAGTGAACCCCTTGAGATTGCCAGGCCTTTCAATTTGACTTGTTGTGTTAAATTGCAATTAGGTCAGCAAGGCTGATAGTAGGTTGGCGGGCGTGGCCCGTTCTGCGGCACTTAGTTAAAGCAGGCTGTCCACAAAACTGAGATTAATCATACGCACCGCTGAACATTTAAATGGTTATCCAAAACAAGAGTCTCAACTTTTCAGCTCTTTTGCTGCTGGCAATGGCGATTTGATTATGGGCCCAGTCAATAACCAAAAGCAACCAATTTCTTACACTGCCGACCAGTCCACAGGCCATTGACCAAAATCAATGATGTTTTCAGTATCACTTTTGCACAAAACCCCCCACAACAGACACCCTATACTCCTCACCTACGATTTTGTATGAAATTCATGTCGCTTTGAATTTTTGTTGCTATTGACAATTGGTTGGACGATAGACGGGGGCGTGTGCTTTGTGGGTGGGTAGTTGCTTGGTTTATTTGCTGATTTCTTAAAAATTGCAATCGCGCCAGCGAGTCAATGACCGAGGACAGGCAACTGAGCAACGGAGCAGCCGAGCAAGCAGTGAAATAAAGCAAACGAGCGACACTGCACCAAGTGGGCGTCACACTGGGCGTTGCAGCATTGCCGTTGCCTGCATCGACATAGACAAAGCCATAGACATAGACATAGACATAGACGTAGCCATAGACACAGACACAGCCACAGACACAGACACTGGCATATAAACAGATATAGCTTTAGACACAGACATAGATATAGGAGCAAACACTAGCTTTAGACCCAAACGCCAATGCTCTTTGACTGCACACTCGAGCTGAAACTTGTCAATTTCTAGAGGCTCCAACCCACTGGACAACAGTCCTTTAGCTCACCAGCTTGCCAAACAACCACACACCACCCATTTCCCACTGCCTCCCAGGCCTGGCAGCACACCGACCCAAGTAGTTCACGTCGTCGCCTTTTGCGCTTTTATAGTTGTCTTGTTACTGCATAAAGAAGCGAGTAGGCATGGGGATTGTAGTAAAAAAAGGAGAAAAAAAACTAAGCAGAATCTTAAAGCAAACAGAGGCGACGTTTAGACGCTCTATCTATCTACCATTCCTAAGTGTTTTCTTGACAAACTGAAATCTTGTCAATTGGGTTGCAAAATTGTAAGACTGCCAACTAACAAGAGTATAAATGCAGTATTCAGTAATTACTATTTTAAAACACATATTTAACTTATAAAGGAAGGTCACCAAACAATAAACAATTCATCTTTACTGAGTTCATTGCCAAGTATACATTTTTCTGCATCCGTTGTTGACATTGATTGGTCTCGTTTCGATGTGTGTTTCCTGTGGTGTCAATTGTAGATAACCAACAGCATTTTTCTATTTGTACATTATCTTCAAATAAAATATGTTTTTATGACATAAGATGTGAATAAAGACGGGGTTTGTCATAATACACAAGAAACAATTGCTTGTATATGTGTTGATTGTTTTAAATGAATATCTCATTCGGTGACTGATGGAAAAAGTAAGTTTTATTTATTCATATGTAAGAGATGTGAATTTAAATGGATGGAAATATTTGTCGTTGTGGAATAAGTCTATACACCTAATCCAAAAAGTTTACTGGCGTTGGCTATGAGTAAATTAAAAAAGAGTGTCATCATAAAATAAGAGAGAACCGACTGCGAAATACATCGATACCATAAGTAATACCATCTGAAACCAGGTGCCACAGAACGGGGTGGGTGCTTCCAAGGAATATCTACATATCTTTGAAGGAGATTTTTTGCAATCTACCGTCCAAGTTTGCCTTTAAAGTTGCGGCAGATATAGGCTGTTGTGAATTTTGGGGTCGGTAGTGGGCGTGGCTGAAAACTTATTTAAGTGCGTAGACCCTAAGTAAGTGTATACGAGAATCAGAGCTTAAATTGCTGTGAACGTTGTAGTGCAGTCGAACAGCCGATGGCTTGCAAAATCAATTTCCGCTTGGGGTTTGGCGCTAAGCACCAGCACCAGCACCGGCACCGGCACCGGCACCAGCCGAACTCGGGTGGGAGTGGGAATAAGTGAGAGTGAGAGTGAGAGTGACAGCGCTAGCAAGTAATTATTTTAAGTGCCATAACAGAGAGGAACTCTGCACAACTGTCTCTTTATTTATGCAGAAAAGTATGCTATTATACGCACGCTCTTTTACAGTGGGTAGGGCAAGGGCATAGACTACGACTGGGGTGTGGGGTTAATGAAGGTCAGCTATTGCGCTGACAGCGATGACAATTGTCATGACTGACTGCGTTCCTCAGTTTGTAAATTAACTCGATTGGCACTATTAAAATAATTAGCTCGGGTTCAGTTACCGCTGGCTCTCCCCTATTCCCCTTCGCCCGTGCCATAACATTGGCTACATCCAATCCCCAGGTGGCGATGCACACCTTATTCGTGTACCTTGTTGTAAATGGTTGGCACACATTCTAATGATATAATTGCCCAATTATCTTCGAGCAAGCGTTGCGAACTTTATCTACAATTGTCTATTTCCCCTTGTTTCCAAAAACGTTAATTGCATTTCCTTCGACGTAGATTGGATAACGACTGCGCACTTTGACAGCGATTTACTGCTCGTATACTGTATATTGTACCAGATACATTATATATATATATATATATATATATATATATATGTACATATATACATATGTATGCTCGAAAAATGTTCTTAGACGACAGAGAATCGCTTAACTGTGCACTGTGCACTGTGCATGCTGGCGTCAAATGAGATGTGATTGCGTTTGCTCATACTTGTTACATAGAGAATTGTGAGAGTAGTTTTGAGTAACGTTTGTGGCAGTCAAAACCAAATAATATATCTTCCTAAAATACGTCTGCTCCTTTTACTTTATTCACAATGATCGATTTCTTCTTATTCTTCAAGATGGTGATCACACGCATTACAAGTGGCCTGCCATAACTCGGCCATCCTGACCATGAGATAGTCCTCAATTCCCTTTATAAATGTAGAGCTTCCAATGTTTTATTTTTTTTGAAACTTGTATTATACATTATTAATTTGCAATTCTAACAATAAAACTTGAACTTATACCGTACTTATTTATTTTATAATTTCATTATATATTTATCTCTTTACTAATGAGTCGAATGACTAAAATTTGCTGCACTCCAAACGATGAGGATTTCGAAATTACTGAAAATCATTAATATCTTTCAGCAAACACCTAACATTTTCCAACACCTAGTCTATGGGCGTTTGGTTTTCTAAACACTCCTGCCGTACTGTCGAAATTTTTTGCCATCACATATTCTCCTGGACTTCGCCATTATAGTATTTTTCATTGCTAGCTTGTATGAGTTCTAGAACTTCGTTTAACCAAATCCTTTCTAATACTCTGCCATTGAACATGTCTACATTGTTGTGCTCACAATATACCGGTGCAAAAATATTATCATTTTCTGCACAAGGTTTATCAGATCGGTTTTCAATACACTCAACTGAAATCATTTTCAAAAAATCTCTTCTTCGTGAGTTTGGAGTTTTATTCCTTGAGGAACACCGTTTCGTCTAATAAATGAGATAGGACTGCCTGAGTCGACGAGGCATTCTAAAACTATCTTAATGTATCTTACGAAGTTATTAGATCCTCCTCAGATTGATTTCTGCTCTGGATATAAGGCAACCACATGACCTGAAGCTCCACATCCATTCCTGCAATTAGGCTATCCAGCAATTCAGCGTCGTCCACGTCCAGTTCTCGAGCCATCTTGTTTTGCGCTCAAAATACTTTGCAAATTTCGCCTTTGATTTCCACATGCAATCCTCAAACTTGCGTCGTAGTTCTGCCTTAGTCATCTCCTGCCAAATGCAATCATTAAGTTCTCCAATAACTCAATAAATGTTTTGACAATGCGTGTCGGCCATTGGAAGGCATCGCCCTTGAGCTTGGCTAAACATAACAATCGGCGCTGCGTCTCAGTCAATTGGTACAATTCGCAGCATTATTCAATTGAATGATCCAATTGCGTACTGAAAAATTGTCGTCGAAATCCAATAGGACTTATTTTGCCAACTGGAATGCCGTCGTCGATAATGCGCCGTTACCTTTTGGCTCGTCTTCGTGCATTGTTGTGCCTGACTCTGCCTGTTGAATTTCAGTGCGGCCGTTTTCGATGGCGACAACTAGCCGACGGCCGCCGTCACAACTGTTGTCGTTGTCCGCTTCCTCTGCACATTCGCCGTTATTTTAAGCTGTCTGCCTCTCATAAGCGCCGATGCGGACGGCTTGCAAATGCAGCTGTTCTAGTCAATTTATCGCTGAAGCTATATCCCCACGTAAATAATTGATGGCCTCTGTGCCCTTGAAAATTTGGACACGTTGCATTTCGAAAATAGTTCCTTGGAATGTTAGGCTGCTGCGCGATCGCTCCTCATTTTCTAACTCGTCTTGCTCTGGAGCGCTGCTACGCTCACTTGCTGGCACTGAGTTCAATCACGGTGGGTTTTCGATTACCATTCATTTTGAATAATTTTCAACTCACCATTACCACAGTATAATTAGATTGAAATATTTAATTAATTTTGTTGGTTGCAATACATGAAAGTGACGGTCAAAAATGTGTTTTCATATCTTCAAAGCGACTTTCTGGTGAGATAAATAACAAGTGCGCAAACAATTAAATAGGACACCAATTTTCAAGGTCATATTACAGTACTAAATACTCATAAAATGAACAAACAATTAAAACAACAAAAAACGCAATATATGTATATATATATATAAATATATATATATACATATATATATATATATGTATATATAAATACAATATTCTGGGGATTGTCAAATATGAGCAACTGTTTGTCCGATTGCATCTAATGTATAATCTATTTTATTTGGGGCTCTATATAAAAATCAATTTGAAATTGCAATTTTCTTGCAAATTTCAGCCATTGGGCTACATTTTAAGACAATGTCAAAGGTGTTGCAGATTCCCAAGGGCATCCAAGCCGAAGACCCTGCAAAATATGCTACATGTACTCTATGCTTCTCTCTCTCTGTGTGTGTGTGTGTGTGTGTGTTGCGAAAACAATAAACATAAAATGTACAAACGGTTCACGGACAGATCGTATGATGTGAGTGTGTGTTTCGTTTGCTGTTGATTGAGCAAGTGTTGTTGTGTGTGCGTGTGTGTGTGTGTGTGCGTGTGTGTGTGCGTATATAGTTACGTGTCAGAGTATGTCTGTCTCTGTGTGCGTGGCTTATCAATGTCAATGTCTTCTACCCTCCGACCTTCGACTAGTTTCGTTGCTTTATTTTCCTTTGCTTTGGTTTGCCACTTGTCGCGCTCATTTGACTGCCATTCGTAGTCAATGCGAACTATAGGGGTGGTGGCAGCGAGTGGCCGGGAATGGCAAGGGGGTTGGAGTGGATGGCTTTTGGGCGGCCATAAAATAAGCTGATAAAAGTTTTTCAAATGCTTAACGTCTCAATAACTTTTACTGTGCGCTAATTTATGGCCGGCAAAACTTGACGCAGGCAGTTGCTTCAAAATGCTATTTTCATTTAACAATTGTCAGCGAGTGAGGGATAGAGCGAGGGAGATTTAGGGCATTAAATTACCTTGACTAAAAAGCAAGAGCCTAATGGGCCTTGACGCGCATGCATACATAGATACACAAATACATACATACATAGATACATACATACATACATACATATTTCATGATAATTTGATGGTGAAATAATTTGGATGCTCTGTTCATTTAACGGCTCAGCTGTTGTTCGGCACGGCGTTGGGGTATACTTTTCAAAATCATTTATTTGCTAATTAAATATGTTTCTACTCAATGTCGCTTTGCGTGTTGCCAAACAATTAATTCGCATTGTCGCACTGTTCTTGTCATTGTTGCTTTTGTCAGTGTTGCGTATTCAAGTTCTACGTAGCATGCTTTATAGCGCGTGTATAGATATATGCGGTGGGGTGGGGTGGGTTGGGGATGGCGTGGAGTGGTGTGCACATTGATTTGACCATGCATGCAATTCCGTGAATT
Organism: Drosophila macrothrix; assembly: GCA_035042055.1. NCBI lineage: Eukaryota > Metazoa > Arthropoda > Insecta > Diptera > Drosophilidae > Drosophila > Drosophila macrothrix. The sequence continues at coordinate 25,120,903 of JAWNLX010000587.1, forward strand.
TTATATAATAATACCGAATAACGATGTAGTGCTTATAGCGAAGAATTCCACCCAATTTGTTGAATTTGTACATCATTCAAAATGCGTAAAATTAAGCGAGATGCAATCGTCAAAATCCATGCGAGGGTCACTTGACAGGTCATCCAAAATAGAGCGCAGTGCAATTTAATTACAGTATATGAGCCACGGGTTGAGTTCTTTCAAATTTTTTGATCGACCGGCAATGGATAAGCATTGCTTGCCATATTTTAGTAATTGGATTGAATATGTTTATAAATTTATTCGTTTTAATTCGTAAATTGGTCTTCAAAACAAGACAATTTCCTGATTAAAAGTTTTGCATATACAATAACAGCAAAATAATTTGAATCCGCATTTTGGCTGAATTTATGTTCACAATTGGCATCTGATTTTGCACTTAGGTTGAACTAGTCAGTAGAAAATATTAGATTTTAATGCGATCAGTTGAATTTGCAATTGAATTAAGCAAATGGGATTAGTAAATATGAAAGAAATGATTTTCGAATATTGTCATATTTAGAAAAATGTGTAAAACATTTATTGAAATAAACTTCTTATATATTCCGGTTATTGTTAATTGCTGGGGACCATTAGTGACAATAAAAAAAGTTATAATCCCACTTGGAGCTTCACAAGATAATCATTATCTATGAGTTTTAATTTTCACTCACAAAATAATCCTTTAGGCCTTTTCTCGTAGAAGGTATAATTATAAATGTGCACAGTAATTACATCAATCAATCAAACGGGAATAATATTTTTCATTTGGACTTCAAAATAGTATTTCTTTATCAATGAAGAAGTGAAGTAATTTCCTAACTCAATGCAAAATTATAAGCGCTCTAGCTGTTATCGGCGTTCGACTGAAATAATATATTTTAGATTTATTGTCGAGTTTCATTTTGTGAATTTTTGCACGAAATTGCTCTCATTTCTTATGCCACGCATAAATGAAAATTAAATAAACTTGTTCCGGGCGGATCAGTCTCTAGCAATAATAACAATAGTGTTCATACAGACGGAAGGTCAGATGGCATGGGTCGAATATGACTCCTCCTGTCCTTACATGCAGTTTCACAATAACAGGATGCCTTTTTTTTTATATATATATACTGTATAAAAAGCAATTTTGCTACACAAATGTTGAATATAACCTGGTATTTGATGAGCAGATCTTAATATAGCCTACAAGACGTTGTATATGCGCTGGTTCCGGCTGAATGATCGCCAGTTGGTCGGGGCTCCTTAAAGTTTCTTGCGCTCCCAAAAGAAAAAAAAGTTTAAATATTCATTTAACAATATCCTAATAACAGGTATTCATTTATTTTAATTTAAGTTTAGTTTTTTCTTGTTCGTAAATTGGTCACGGGTTTTATTATAGAATATATTTATTATATTTATTTATTTTTATAGTTTTTTCTTTTTATTTGGCGGCGGCATGGAGATCATTGTGGCTCATTTTATTTATGTTTAATGCCGATAAAAACAATTTTGAATATAATTTCAACAAGAAATAATTTGTATTTGTTTGTTGGCGACGCACTCAGAGAATTTTCTGTTGGTGGCTATTATATTATTTGTTCAATTGGTAAAATAATTGTTGGTTAGAGTCGATTTTCATCGCATGTAACTTTTTCTAAATCCTCGAGGAAAAGAAAAAAATCTACTGCGCTGGGCCTTGCAAAACCATCACGTTCGGCAGACAGAGCTCGAGTCCCCTGCGATAAGCAAATTTTTTAATAAACTTACTATTTTATCTCATAGAGCGCGTCGGCAAAAAGCTCTGCTTGGTATTAAAAAAACCAAAGCATAATCTTAGGCATAACATTTAATTAACTTAGGCAAGCGCACTACACATACACAAATTAATTTCAAATTTGTTAATGTATGAATGTACAAGGAATACAGAGAGAAGATTCACATCAAATTAATGAATTTCGCATTAGATTCTCATTAGACAATGGTGTAAGAATTTATGTACATTGCAAATAATTCGTGGCATTTCACTGAATGTGAGTTCATGTTAATCTGTCAGCTACAGCTACTTAATTAGCAAAGTTTCGTATGCGAATGAAATTGGTGTTAAGCAATTAAAGACGCCATGAGTAAACAAAATGAGCAAGCAACTTGGATGACAGGTGTGGGCAGTATGTGTGGGTGTGGAAGGAATGGGTTTTTTTTTTCTATTCAGGATATAGGTGAGTAAAACCTTGAGAAGCATACGGTTATTAGTCGAATCTTGTTTTTGTTATTGTTGTCATCGCTATCGTTATCACATAGCGTATTTCGGCTGCTCTTGTTGTGGTTTTTGCCATTGCCGTTGTCGCTGTCGTTAGTGGCACCTTCGTCTGGTGTGCGATGTTCCGCATCGATGAGCGTTCCAGAAATCAGTATTAATTACTAGCTTGACTTCTAGTCGGCAACAAAGCGCGCCAAAAGCATCTGCAAGTGGTGAATACCAGACACACACACACACACACACACACAGTGGCATTACGCTTGGCAAATTGTTTTGGTGGCAACGAAGCGTAGCTGAGTCGCCAGCCATTTAATTGCCAACTAAATGGCGGATCGCATCGCTCCTTTTATACCCTGAACCCATTAATAACGGGTAAAAGGGTATAATGGTTTTGTGCAAATGTATGTAACAGGCAGAAGGAATCTTCTCCGACCCCATCCGTCCGTATGAACACGCAGATCTCAGAGACTATGAGAGCTATAGACTTCAAATTTGGAATATAAGTTATCACGTACCCGGCGCTGATCAAGTTTGCTTTATTTGATCGATAACTGTCGCTGTTTCTCGAATATCGATACATTTAAAATGCTGATTGGAGTAAATGCTACAATTTTATAGGCAGAATCTTCTAATTAATTCATAGCAAATTTCATCAAGATCGGATAAGAGAGACCCAAGTTATAGTCGAAAATATATTTTCATATTGATCTCATTTCTATCAGCCACCGCAAGCATTTTCGGTATGCATAAATATGCGAGCCCATATGTGAGAAAGAGATGGCATGATATGTTTTTGTGTGTATTCTGAAGAGCCCCGTCATCCCGATACGATTGCGTGTGTGTATATATGTATGTATGTATGAATATTCACGTTTTGTTGGCAGAGCGCACTGACCTGCTCACATTTTGGTGCACAACTTTGAAAGGGAAGTTTTCCAATAAAACTAGAAATATTCAACAACTCGGTTCAGGGTAAATCGTAGTCGAGCTCTCTCGACTGCAGCACTTTTACTTGTTTTTTTTTATGAGCCAGTGCTAAGTGGCTTTGATTGATGCACTGACGCTTTCCCTGGCGCTACAAATCTGGTGAATTTTTGGGGGCCGCCGTTGAAACCATAACTGTCAGCACTATGAAGTCGATTTGGATGACTGGTAATAAAAATTGATTCGTGTTTGCGCATAAGTTGGATAATAGGTATATACCTTATTTCGTACTGACAGCTTAATGCATTTTTGATGTTCAAAGTTTTGTGCTGCTTTTCAATTAAAATGTAAATGTGCTCCTCTCAAGAATTTCGATATATAAATCACAAGTTTAAAATGTGACGCTTTCAAATAATCTCAATTAAACATACTTCACTTTCTTCTTATTGATGCCATGTTCATTTGCAAGTTTTGCAGAAAGTGATGTTTAATACACCATCTGTGTATAACTCTGATATTTAATCATATGCATTCACTGTTCGCTGATTTGCATTGCAAAATTGCCACACCTAAATTTCATTTTGGATATATTAAGCTTAAACTACACAGAACTAACCAGAACGTAAAAAACGTCAAGTCAAGCTAGTCAACACATTAAGGTGTCTGTCAAAAACACAAAAACAGAAACACACAAAAGTCGGATCTGTTAGTTTTTGTTAAAACTTATTGAATATGGTTAAAACAAATTGGTTAATTATTTTTTGCAGATAATCCTTGAACTTTTGGCGCCAAGCGTGCTCTAATTAGTTAGAAAGTATATTTCTGAAATGGAAGGTTGTGCCTTTTGATTTCTTTCCTTAATTACAGAGTACATTAAATTTTCTTGTTGGAAAAACTATGTAATTTCCAGTTGTTTTATATATGTGTATACAGAACATTTTCGAATATTACAAAATGTGAATAAAAATATTAGTTTATAAATTAAAAAAATAAAAATAAATAAATATTTATATATATATAATAAAATGCATTAATTTTGTAAGCATTAATCAACCTACTGAAGGGTTATAAAATATTAATTTGTCAAGGAACCAATAATGACAGGAGCTTAAGGTCTATAACATAAACATAAAGAAAAAAATATTACGATTTTACGACGACTCAAATCCAGATAAACTCTTTCATACTAGTCGAGAATAGAAATTTTATTACTATTTTGTGCCTATCAGAATTTTTTATACTTTGATATCGAGGGTATCATAGTATATTGGTTTTGTGCAATGTCCATCAAGCTGTCTGTCTATCTGTCCCTCTGTCTGTATGAACGCAACTTTTTTCGACATCCTTATAGATTGAGTATTGAAACTTGGAACATATACTGCCCTGTGCCCGCGTCAGACAAAATGTAAAAATTGGATTGCTAAGACTACCAAGGGGCTAGGAAATCGATAAAATCGATATTCGTAAATCGGTAAAGACACATATCTCCCACAATTTTAAGGCTACAGTCAACAAATTTGGTTGGTAGGTTGTTGGCGATATTCTTCAAAAACCGTCCCACGCCCCTCGCTCCGAAACCTTTTAAATGGCTATATATTCCGCAGATGTTGAGTTAGAGCAGTCAAATTGCATAGGTATTTTACAGGTAGCCGTCTCAAGAACTGATCAGAAATTTTTATCTCCCGCTTTTTAAGCTACCAAACTTGGAATGTAGATTACTAAGATCATATTCCAACATTTTTTTTGGCCACGCCGACTCCCGCCACAAAAATTCCCAGAAGCCCATATTTCCCGCAATTTAATAGCTACAGTTACCAACTTGGAAGGAAGATTAATAAGAACCTTCTCTAATAATTTTTTCGGCCACGCCCACTCCCGCCCCAAAAATTTCCAAAATCCCGCATCTCCGTAATTTAAGAGCTACAGTTACCAAACTCCGAAGGAACGGTACTAGCTCATATCTAGCGCAATTCGAATGGCAAACTTGGACAGTACTTCTTGTCTACATCCACCCTTTTCTTTACTTGTTACTTGCTACCCGCTGGAATAACCTATGGTATCAAAGTAGTTCTCTCTAATTTTCTAAATTCACAATTTTTTCTGAGTGTATTGATACAACTTTTTACGATTCACTTCTGTTTCTTTGATATAAGTAGCAAAATTAGGCTAGAGTTAGCTGTATCATAATATAAGCTGGAGTAAGTACTCAAGCTAAATGGCAGACACGAACCACAGACGAGACAGCTGAAAAGTCTCGTTCAAGGCGTCTCAGCCGCTGGCCTGAGAATGCAACTGTCAAAATTTCGGAGTAAATACAAACTTATTTCTTAGCACAGAGCAAACAAAGGTTAGCTCGTTTAAGTTGCTCTCTGTTCACTAGTAGTAATAATTAGAAACTAGCCAAATAAGGCTGGCAGTCATGTACATCCATACATACATACGTAGTATGTAAGCATGTGTCTGGGGAATTGACAGAAATTGGGTAATTGTATGTGTGTGTGTGTGCAATGCTCAACAAGTGTAGAAAACCTCACATTATTCTGCCCGTTGCATTCCTGCGCAAATGCAGATGAGCTAACTGAACGAATTGAAGCGAAACTGGGGCGATAGTTGCAACCTGCCTGCACTCGACCCCTCGGGACACTCTACGGCCGTAATGTGGCCTGTCAGTGCTGCATAAATCATTGAAAGGCATAATAAACTCGACAGGCAGTCGGCACATAACGCTTGCACACGCTGCGCCAGACGTGCAGGCCAAAAGATATATACATACATTCACACATACACACTTGTATATATATCTGTATAGGCAGGGACTTGGACAAGCCATGGAGCGCGGAGATGGGCCACCTTATTTGGGGCCTCGCACACATCTACATATGTACACATGTACGTGTATGTATGAGTGTGCCCAAACGTAGCACAGATAAGCTAAGCCGCCGACCAGTCGGAGGGCAAAAAACTTCTAATATTTTCTGGGTGGTTCGGGATGAGTTGGGTTGGGCGCATGCTCAAATAAAATTAAGCGCCCCAACAGTTGCCAGTGCATGGGTCATCAAACCGAGCGGTCGCTGCAGTTGGGGCCAGTCCAGCACAGCGTACAGGGTGCTCCAGCCGTTTGCCCCACAGCAAAAGCAGTGCACTGCCCGAAGCCTCAATGACGCTAGCTGACAGTGGCAAAAGAGAAGCAATGGATGCAAATACAATTGCCCCAGGCAAGGTAATCATTTGTAAATTGTTTGTAAGTAGCTATTATTCTTGGTGCAGTTTCAGGACTATACTTCAAATTCTAGGTCTGCGAAATATAGGACTAAAGTTGATATGTATTGATACATTTGTTTCTTGCTTTTCGCGACGTATCAGCTTAATCAATAGTTGAACTCATTTCAAAATATATTTCAATTCCTAAGACTTTAAGTTCTGATTATGATGTCGATCTAATGTTGTCAACTTGAAATATAAGGTTACGAGAGTGAAAGTGTTAACGAGTATATAATTTAAACAGTGTGCTTCAAAGTTTAGTCGATTCAAATCGTATATATGAATCTAATCGCACTTTAGATTGCATTTCCTTTTGAATAACACAGTCACAAAGATAAAATGCAACGACGATTAACGCATTCTCAAAATGATCTCAGCATTTGGCTAAAGGATTTTGATTATTACGATATATTATATTATGCAAATTGCAAATTATATTGTAATTTAAATTGAAATTGCCTTGCGAGTCATCATTTCCGTACCTAAGGCACCCTCTATTTGCCAGACAGCTTCGTTCGCAAACAAATATTTTCCGAAAGTGAAGAAAAATTAGGCACAATAAATTGAACGGAAGTTGCTGCTTAAAATGGAAAATGAAAACAGAAACAAAACACAAAAAATAGCCGGCATAGCGGAAACTTGGAAAATGCAAGAACGGCAACTGGTAAATGTCTACATGGACAAAAGCCGGCTCGTGGAACAGACGTGAAACAGCAGGATTCTTGTGTTGTTTGTCTGCGGTTATTACTGTGGCTACTTGGCAAACATATACACATACATACACATAAATACCCATACAGACATACACATAACATTCGTGACAGCCACATCCTATATGCGTGCGTGCTGTGTTGGGTCTGTTGTTTTTTGCTATTGTCTAGCCATCTAGATTGGATTCTTTAGCTGAAGTTGGTCTTATTTTTACACTCTATCAAATGATATTGTTGTTTTCTACAACAAGTTTATATCATTATATATCGGCTATCGAATCAAAGAACATTGCAAAGGCATAGTCTCCACTGTCAGAGTATCTTCTAGACTATTTCATATTGTATAACATCATAAGCTCATTACCATATGCTTGTCGTTATCTCTGGCGCAACCTTTGTTTACAGTCGGTGATGACGATGTCGATATCAAATTGAACATAAAACGATTGTTGACTTATAGTTTTTTCATTATAATCATTTCCTTGGGCAAACAGTTTTTTGACTGATCCGCGTGCGATAAGCGTATAATAGAAAAGGTCATCATCGTATAATAGAAAGGGTATCATTCACAACACACTCGTTCTTCTTGCAGTTGGTACTTACAAGCCTTAAAAATAGATAATGCGATAGGGGATATTATAAAATATATTATGTTCACATCTTACCATCATCACTCTGAGCAAAGCCTACGGCACAGAGATTTGGCTCTCCCTTCAGCACCTTCTCTTTGCAAAGCATAGCCGAGTTTACATTTGATATGTTATCTAAATAAATTTGTCTCTTTAGAACAAGTAACGCTATATCGTTTTAACATTCAATTTGTGTAACAACATATTTGTCTATTAACTAGCAGTACCTTAATGTCAAAAATCTCTTTACAAACTAAAATCTCTCAGATCGCTGTATCCGAGTACAATTTTCTAAGTTAAATATTTTTGAGGTCCACGCATTTGCTCGTCGTCAGGACTTTGGTCGGCTACAGGGCAATTACATAAAACATAATTGTCGAGAGTAATGGGATCTAAGTATCCGAGAGGGGTCAGATGATTGGAACAATTGTTGACAACACTAAACAAGAGAGAACGTTGCAGTCGGGCGTAACCGACCAGCTGATAACAGGTAGCAAAGGACGGGTGGGTCTACGCGGGAGATATAGCCCTGAATCGCTTTTGGGCGTGGTCCAATGTGTTTTAGATTTTTGAAGGGTGACTCTAGCTTTTAAATTGTGAGATATATGGTCTTATCGATTTATACTAACAGGTGTATCGGTTTAGGGAGTTGGAGTGGGCGTGGTTATCCTATTTTTTCTTAGCGAAGTTTACTTACAAAATTTGATGACTCTAGCTCATAAATTGTGGAAGATATGCGCAATCGATTTTATCGATTTCCTAGCCCCCTAGTGAACTTAGCACTCCAATTTTTACACTTTGTCTGACGCAGGTTTTGAACAAAATCAATATATGATATGATACCTTCGGTTTTAAAGTATAAAAAGAAGATCTTAATGAATAAATCCTTATAAAAATGACTGGAAAAGCTTTGAGCTTAGTAAATGAGTCTGACCAATTGGAAAATGAAGAGGAACTAACCTCCTCGGCGGCTTGTTCCAGGTTTGGTGGATATTCGCTGCCAACATCGATAGAAGCACGATAAAAGTCAAGCCAATATACGCCATAACGTAATCGACTCAGTGATTTCAATTTATATAAGTACCTCTTTGTGTTGAAAGTCAACGCGAAACTAAACTAAGAAACATTTAACATCGATTTAAACTTTGCTCGCTTGTTCTCTGGTTTCATAAAAGTTCCCATTGCATCGAGAATCTTCTACTTGTGTCCTTGAATTTGTGCAATCATCATCACTAATATATTTCAATACGGTACACATAGTGATAATTAATCCATAAATTGTGTTCACCTGCATTTAGGAACTCTGAGCTATCGTGTTAGAGAAAGCCGGTCGGCAATTATGCACTGAAAGCAATTAAATTGTTATAAGAAGATATGGACATGCATGTAATAATTTCTTCAAATTTTGATTATGAGTTTTCGTGGGCCGTACTCTGATTACATTTCTTTCAACCCTTAGATAGTTCCTCATATTTATTCCTCATGAGTAAACAAATCTATCTCTAAACGGAGTCTAGCTCTTTAATTAGTTTCATTTATTTAATTAACTGCAAGCAGTTCAGCGACCACAGTCAAATTGAATTTCAGAAGTGCAATAAATATGCATGATACAAACATATGTATCTTAATGTTCCACATAGTGTGTCGATGCAACACCGTTTGAAATGCTTTTGCTAATTTCCGTTTCACATACCTAACAATGGTGAACTAAACGTAACTTGCAACCACAAGAACAGCAGCAGCAACAAGTCGATGGGTAAACAATGAAATGTATACTCGACAAGAGTGTCACTCGTACAAATAAAAATAAGTATTAAGTCCTGTCGAAGTACATTTTACTTTATCAGTAGTTGTTGTTTTCTCATCTTTCTACAGTTTCTGTGCCTTTCATATTTCAAGCTATTATTTAGTTTAAAAAAATTACATAAGCAGTAAATTCAAAGCTATTCCTACAACTTTAAATTTTGACTTGTGACTGACAACTTGTTTATTTAAATCAGTGCCAAAACCGTAGATTTATAATAATTGTATGGGTATAAAAGAATTTACCAATTAATTTTCAAAATGAACGAAATATTATTTTGAGAAAAACAGCTCAGGTGGATTCCATTTTTAATAAAAGTATGTAATATCATAAATGTTTGTTTTTGTAAGTGTATAACAATTGACGTCAAAAATTAACAAAATTATAAATGAATGGAAAACAACTCGACTGGATTTTATGTATAATATATAAAGAAAGGAATTACCATATTCACATATTAATATTGGGCACACAAGTTATTATTATTATTAATTGGGATGCCTGCACTGCGACGTACCATCAACCCCAGCTCCCGCACGAATACGCTAATCCTTGTTGGGTTGAGGGCTTCTATGTCTTTGAAACTCATAACATGCATCCTGTATCTTCTTCTAGTTAAGGCAACAAACTCTGCTAGGATGTGTATTGAGGATTCTTCCACGCTTTCACAAAACCTGCATAGCTCGCTACTATAAATACCTAGTTTAGTTGGGTGATTTCTTCGTCTACAATGTCCTGTCAATCGACTGATAAGCATCCTAAGCCTGTTCTTCCCCATGGTTATTACTTGCTTAAATCGTTTAAGATTATAGTCCCCAAAAGACAACTGGCTTGTCGGAGTCCTGATGCTTCTGCCCAGCTCCGTTGTCGCCCCTGTCTTTCTTCGTTTCTAAGTTGCAGTGGTATTGTGAGCCTTCGTATGCCACAATACGGTTCTGGCCCTGTTAGCGGCCAATCTGCCACTATTCTCGCTTGTTCATCAGACGTTTAGTTCCCGTGGCCCGGGACCCCTCTTAGGGTAAGCCTACTGTGTGTCCCGAGTTGGTTAAGCTTGGATCGTACCTCATGGACTACTTTAGATATTATCTTCGATAGGATAGATATATCCGCATTCCGATAGTTACGTTTCAGGTTGAACTCCGCACATCTCCCTATCGCACACACCTCAGCGTGAAATATGCTGGTGTGCGTCCCATTAAGGCTTCCAAGGCTATTGTTGGGCAAGTGCGCATTGTTTCTGTCATAAATAGGCAGGCCATTCTTTGTAACTTTTCCAGTTGTCTTTTCACGGTGATCAGCCGCACCCTATCACCCCATGCTATTACTCCATAGGTCAGCAAGGGTCTTGCTATCATTAGGTATAGCCATCCCATTATTTTTTGCGATGTTCCCGCTCTGGAGCACTTTCAAATATATCGATTTTGTACATAGGTGCCAAAGTTTAACTTACTGTCAAATGTGACTCCGAGGTATTTTAGCTCCCTGTTTGTTTCAAATAGGCTTCCTGAAAGCCATACTTGCCTCGTCTGTAACTTGTATCGTCTGGTGAAGGGGCAATGAGTATTTTTGTTGGTCTTAGGCTGAGTCCAACCTCCGTAAACCAGTCACTCGTTATTTTCAACCCTAACTGTACAATGTCTCAGAGCGATTCTTCTAACAATGGCATCGGCATATCGCTGACATTGAACACTCCTTTTGGCAAGTCTGTAAAGTAGTTTATCTACTAACAGGCTCCAGAGTAGCGAAGGCAATACACCCCGTTGGGGACAGCCTTTAATGCTGCTATGAGTTGATGTCATGGCTTGTCTGGACCGCAGCAGTGTAAGTATCCACATGCTGGTAGTTGGGTCCAGTCCCCTTGTTGTGTTGTCAAAGGCACCTTAAAGTTCGCCGAAACTCGTAAAGTGCTGTGTCCGTGGACCTGCCCACTCTGTATGCATGCTGGATGCAGCAAAGTCTTTTCTTTTTTTAGTCCACCAGTTTTCCCAACGTTTTCAGTAAAAACGATGTTAAGTTGAAGTGTCTGAAGGACTTTGGGTTGGTGATGTCTGTCTTCCCTGCCTTGGCGATAAAGACCACCCTAGCTCTACTCCATGCGCTCGGTATATGTCCAAGGGCTAGGCTGCTTAGTAGAGTTTTCTTAAAATGGGACATTAGTATGTCCTGACCCATTTGAAGGAAAACTGTCGATATTCCGTCTAGTCCGGCAGATTTAAAGGGCTGGAATGTACCAATTGCATATTTTAGCCTCTCCGTTATGACTGCTGACTTGGCGCACGCACTAGAAAGTGCGTGCTCCTCTTCCGGAGCGAGTCCTGGCTGGAGGTACCATAGGTACCACTTGCCCTTCCAACCGCAGAGGCTCTACCGATTCGGGTCGTCCACCCCACCGGTTGACCCCTCGGTGGCAGGAACTCCTCTCCCTTTTTTAGGCGTTGTCCGCTTTGCTTCAGTGTCAGGCGTGATGGTCCACCACATTCCCACGCCTCGAAGATGGGGCTTGCTGTGCCTGCGGCACTCTCCTATTTAGTGCTAGAGGAGCACGGTGTGGAGGCTGGTCTAGCACACTGGAGGACCTTCCCCGTCTAGGGTTCGGTATTCTAAATGTCTAGCGACATGTTGCGGGAAGAGATCCGCATAAGCCGGGTAATGTTAATGTTAATTAGAACAGGCGGCCGCCATTTGGCTGACCTCATCGTCAGAGACTGGTCTAGTTTTTAACTCGGACCCCCGGCCAAGCAGCCTCTTGGCACGGTTCGAGTGACACCTTAGTCCAGCCCGGATTGAGATGTAGAGAAAGGATGGAGGTAGGTAAGTGGTGCGGGATGGTTGGGGTTGTGTGACGCGATGCTTTTAAAAGGCAGAAACACGTCCCTTGTTAGTATGATTAACGATTAGCGTATCTGCAGTCTGTCCGGGGCGAGGAATCTCGTATTATTCGCAGCTAACCTCCTCGGGAGAAGGCCGTTCGCTATTCGCAACTGCGACCGGCCTAGTGGCCTCAGTTCAGTCCCATCCCAACCATCCCATAAGTTCCTTAGACTTAAGTTTTTTGGCATTTCCAAACAAAATATGTGTAGCCTCATTCTTGCAATTGCTTTATCGGGTGTTCAAACATAGATATTTATGTGTGTTGTTGTGTGTGTATGCCTTGCATAAGTTGACAAAACCAACTGTGCACCTTCCATATCACCTTCCGCATTTCCCTTTTGTTATTCGACAATGTCTATTTTTGCATGCAGAACGTTAAACGAATGGAGGAACCATCTATTGTTGGTCTAACTTCCTCTATTAATGCGATGCATTGGTTAAGTTGTGTCCCATTGTTGTGTGGATTGCCGGATCTGTGTGTTAGATATTCATTGTTCTAGTTGCTCCTGTTGTTTTCCATTGCAGGTGGTAAAAATGTCACCTGTTGACCATAATGTGGGCACTCCCAGTACGGCTGGCGATGAGGAATTCCAGATGGCGGCCAGCACAAGTGGGGAGAAATGGAAGGATGTGCCTGACAAGTATTTACTGGTAATTGCACACTTTCTGGCCGGCCAATCTAACGATACAGAGGACATGGAGCGCTTCAATGGACCGATACTAAAGGCCAGCATCAAGTCGGTCTATTGGCTATTTCTTATACAGTATGCAGCACTGGCGCTGCTGGGCGTACTGCTCAACATCGCCATCATTGTGTACATCATGTATCATCGACTCTACAAGGACATCACGCATGCTTTCATCATTAATCTGGCCCTATGCCATTTTGTGCAGTGCGCTTTGGTGCTACCCATTTCGCTGATGGTGATGCTACTCCAGAACTGGATATTTGGACAGTTTCTGTGCTTCTTTCTACCCATGCTCCAGGTGAGTGCCAACTTTACTGTTACCGTACGCCATTTACTTATTGCCATTGCACCATTGGTCCAGGACATTTTAATTTCGATTACTCATGTGCATTGCTATCTATTTTGGTCCTCTTTCTTTTTCTCTTGCTCTTTCTCTCTCTCCCTCTCCCTCTCTCTTTTGCCTTGGCAAGCTGTTAAGTTGGAAGCGGTGGGGCATATGAGACGATAATCCTTATGGCACTATGACAAGTTCATAAACTTAACGCATTCTGGCTTATCGGTTCTTTATTGCTTCACCACAATGGCAATTGCAACTTCCAGGCCAGCACGATTAGTTGATTAGAACCAAGAAGCGGTCACTAAACTATGGCCAAAAACAATCAATGAACTCTAATGGTTATTGGGATCATCGCCTTGGCAGTTAAACTTTTTAAATTCGCCAATTCAATCTGGTTGCTAGTTAGTTCAGTCGTAAATTAGTTCTGATTCAAATGTTAGTACATATAAATACTCTTGATTTTGGCTTAATAGTTCTTTCGCAACAAGAAATGAAAACAGTTCCAACTATAGCTCTGCATTCATTAAAAGTGTGCGTAAATAAATGTATATTGAAATTCTTTAATATGTTAAATCAAAATCAACGCCTGACAATAAGTAAAATTTGTAACCAACTTTATATTACATTTTTTAAAATTTAGCTGCAACATCAGATAATAATTAGGCAAAGGATTCATTCCTAAATAAAACACGCATTTTGCTTTATTTATTTATCGTAAGATGATATATTGAACACAATTGTTAATGTGTGCAATATCAATCTAGGCGATAAAATGAAATCTACAAATTTTAAGTACAATTGGTTCATGAAGGCATTCTCGTATTAAGCACGAAATACTTCGCAGCTTATCTAATGATGAATGCTTCTCAGCTTTTTTCAAGAAAACAAATATCAAATAATATTGTTGAACAGCGGCTTATATTTATCTCTTGCAAATATATTATATACCTATATATATGCTATACGGGTTAAACAGTTAATACTGTGCTTTGTGGTGTGCCTTCAAAGTTAACACGCGATGCGGCCAAGTCCAATGCTTTTCTGCTCCCTTATGTGGCAGCTAAAGGGCAGGCAACTGAACCTAATTGCCATTTCAAGAGTGGAGTGCCGTCTGAAGTTTGTAACAAAGCCCATCAAAAGCGAATTGACAATCCAAAATGAATTTAACACCTTGTCTCATTGGCCACCTGTGACATTCGACGCATTCGAAGCATGTCTTATTGTCAAAGCCACAATGATTGACATGCTTTACGGCAGGTAGTAAACACATCCTTACATTCATATATATATATATATATATGTACATTCATAGGCATACAACCATACGGACAACATAAATTGGGATAAAATATAATTTACTCTTATTGGATTTTTTTTATTGTTACTCTCATTTAACTTCTTCAGTTCACGGTTGTCTCCCCATCTCTGCGTTTGTGACGAAAATAAATGTTACGCAATGATAAAGCAGCCACAGGAAATCGAATAATCAAATGCACGAGTCAGGTCGCATAGCTACTTAAGCCGGTAAAGATACGTTTCTAGGAAGTAAGTTGTCCTTTATTTTATTTCTTATTTCCTTTCTGATTTCTTATTTCTATGCTCTGTCTTTTTCTCTACCAAGTTAGTAAGAATATTGATTGATGATTGATGTTGTTATTAGGTACAACTACATACTACATGCATACATACATACGTACGCATGTATGTATGTACGTTTATTATACACTCAGCAAAATGTGTGCTCCATATCATTCAGAGTCTCAAGATGCGTTGGTTAAAAATAAGAAATTACAGGTATTAAGTCCAATATATTTAAATTTATAAATAAAATTCTATTTGGAGAGAAATTTTTTTAAATTGACAATATTTTGGAAGAAATTTATTTCGTAAATTTCGATATTATTTCTGAAGTATACAAATATTCTGCAGGCATTTCTGAACTGAGTTTATGGATTGCAGACTGCCCAACAATATCATTGTCTCTTATTCTACTTGAAGATACAACATTTAGATGCCAGACGCTGCGTATGATTGTATTAGCTACTCATTGACACGGAAGAGAGGTGAAACAAAATACCTGGCAACGGATATGATTCGATTTGATTGCTATCACAATGCGCGACAAATATCACACACACATGCAAACGGATTTTTGTCGCATTTACACACACATTGTGTGTGAGTGTGTGTGTGTGTGTGTGCGAATCTCGCGTGCCTAACACCCCATTAAAATTGATTGATGCCACTGGCGACGTAGGCATTCAACAAAAATTACAATTTACTTGGGACACCTTAAATTTCACCACTTCAAGAAATCGCATTAGAATGCGAATTGTAATTACGACTTTCAGCCGAACAATAAATTTGTATTTATTTCTTTCTTCAACCTCTTGATTAATACTTGACTAATTTCTCACATCGCAGGTGAATTGAATACACACTCAGAAAATAAATCGTACTGAAATGCAAATACTTTTATCACTGAAGGTTGTGTCTTCATTATTATTATTATTATTAGTATTATTATTATTGGGGAAGTTGCACCGCGACCTGTTGGATCTATTGTGCCCCCGTCTGAGCCTATAGCTCTTCCATCAGTCCCAGATCCCGTGCGAATGCTAGGATCGTTGTTGGGCTGAGGTCTTCTATGTCTCTAGAGTTCAAGACATGCAACCCTAGGATGCTACATCTTCTTCTAGCTAGTGCGGCACATTCAGCTGGATGTGTATCGAGGATTCCTCCTCTCTTTTCATAAAATCCAGTGTTTTTATTTCTTAGTTCCAAATTTGATTTTCTTATCATTTATTTTGTGTGCGCATAGAATTCAAAACTGTAGTTATACTTTAATACCGAAGGTATCATATCATGTCTGTCCGTTTGTCCGTCCGCCCGTCCGCCCGTCTGTGTGCATGCATTTTTTTTCGACTCCGTTAGAGATAGAGACTTCAAGCTTGGAACGTATACTTAAAGTTCACGCAAATCAATAAAGCCACATATGTCACACAATTTTAAGGCTACAGTCCTTCAAAGATCGGGATATGCCACGCCCACCTCCACCGCCCCCAGGCCCTTCGCTCCTGAAAATTTTAAATGGCTATATTTTCTGCAGCTTTGAGTCAGAGCCGACAAATTTAGTATGTATATTACTGGTAGCCTCGCTTACACCTGCGCCCATTATCGGAAACGCCGATATTTCTGAAAGTGTGGGTCAATAAAACAGCATATCTCCCAATATTTTAGAGATAGAGTCATCAAGTGTGGAAGGTAACTTCTTGGTAACCTCCTTCAAAGATCGGCAAATACATTTTCTGACCATGCCCACACCCACCCCACCATTTTGAAAGTATGTTACTGATAACTACCATAGGCGATCGATAAGAAATTGGATGGCCACGACCACCCCGCCTCCCCAAATTTGCTAGCGTAAATCGACAAGACCATGTATCTATACAATCTGAAAGGTAGAGTAACTAAATTTGAAAGCTATAAAGAAAATCCAGAAAAATTTGGTCCCGCCCCCAAAAACGATAAAGACTTATATCTCCGGCAATTTAAGAGCAACACTTACCAAATTTGGAAGGTATATTACTAGGAACCTTCTCTATTATTTCTTACAAAACGCCCATACCCGCCCCCAAAAATCTCAGAAACCCATATCTCCCATCATTTAAGAGATACTGTTACCAAACTAGGAAGGATGGTTACTAAGAAAGTGTTACAAGTTTTTTTCCGACCACTCGGGCTGTCGGAGGAATTGCTGCGATTAAAACCTTTTTGCGGACATGTTTACATTTTTAATGTCGGTTCCACATTACGGTTGCGTTATCGCCATTTAATGACTGTCGAAACCAATTAGATTGTAGAATTGATAAATATAAACTAACTGAAGCGAACATACTGTATAGATTGCGGTAATTACATTATTAAATATTAAAATTTAATTTTATCAGGAGTGAATTAGGATTTGTAAGTCTTGCAGCACATCTGTTTTCAGTTGAAAACTGCTGACGATAAAACTAATATAATTGGTCAACAAATTAGACCGAATAACATTTCCTACCAATTTATTTATACATTTTAGAAAATCCTATTATGCATACATATTCTTGATTAGCATCAAAGTCGAGTCGATCTAGCCATGTCGGAACTAATGCTTGTATTTCCTTCTATCATATATAAGAGCTAGAAACTGCAAATTTGGAATGAATACTACGCGCATATCAAGTTTATTTTATTTTCGATAAATCGATAACTCGTATGTTTCGCAAGCCGGTAACTTCGGTTCGAGCTTGTGAATTAAAACATGAGATTAATTTGCGTTTAACACAGTTCGCAACTATTTAACAAGATTTAATGTGGGATTAGATTACTCGCATAGATAGCAAATCTTCGACACCCCCAAGATTTAAGCTGTTTTCATGCTGTTTTGTATTATCTTGGCTTAAGTGGGTGGTTATACTGAGAAAAATAGATTGACCATTGCTGAATGCCAGACAATATGCTAGAGATGGTTGACTTACAAACAAACACTCACATGTCCATGTGAGGTGTTGTCACAATATCCAATCTGAACCCAACCAAACAAATAAACAGAGCAAAAGCCCA
Organism: Drosophila macrothrix; assembly: GCA_035042055.1. Lineage (NCBI taxonomy): Eukaryota > Metazoa > Arthropoda > Insecta > Diptera > Drosophilidae > Drosophila > Drosophila macrothrix. The sequence continues at coordinate 25,138,993 of JAWNLX010000587.1, forward strand.
GCCAAAAAGGATAACCGTGGCAAATCTTTGGGATTTCGCATTCAAGCATAACAAGATGGGCAAATGTCTGCATGCTTTCCGAATTTCTATACATATGTATGTGCATAAAAATATATTTAGGTGTACATATATATACATATGCATGTATGTACATACATATGTGAATGCTCAGCTAGCCGAGCCAAACCAGCTCCGATACCCCAACAACAACAATCAGAGGAAAACAAATTTGTTTCAATCACCGCACACGGCCGAAAAATGGTTGCCTAAGCCATTGGACTAAGTAAACAAAGCTGAGGAATCACTCTCATACCCTACTTCACTACCCAGTCCCTACCCCTTACACTCAGAAAAACATGTATGCCCTCGAGCTTAGAAAATCGACGTGAAACTCATAGCAAATTTCTTAGAAACAATTTCCAACTTCTTAAAACAAATTTCTTAAAAGAAGACGAAGAATAACAATATTAGAATAGCAATTAATGTTTACTTCACAAAATACCGAGGAATATGACGTTTTTTGGAATTTAAGATAAATATAATTTAAATACATTTAAGGGAGCACCTAAAAGTTTTGACGGCTAATTTAAATTGAATGAAAATACTTTTATGTTTTTTGTTTCAGTGTACTCAGTATATGTAATGTTTGTGTACCACTGTATTTCTTCATTTTGTGCTTGCAGGACATACCGCTACATGTTGCCATGATATCGCACATTCTGATTGCCTGGGATCGCATGCGCTGGCTAAACGATCCGCTCAAGGGCCGCATACCCGGCTTCGTCTGCTGCTGTGCCACCTGGCTAACTGGCATGGTGATTGCGCTCCCCTATCCCATATATACGATTTACGTGGAGCTCGGGGTGAGTCATTAACGAGGGCGGGCGGAGGCTCAATGGGTTTTTGCTTTATTAAAAATTACGCGATACAAAGTGTTTGTCTCTCTGTGTGTGCGAGGATATTTGAATGTGTGTGTTTTGTACCTGCCTAGATCAAAGTGAATTCAGCAGACCGTTAAAGCATTGAGCTGTGCTATTTGACGGTCGACAGTCATTGAGGGCGACAAACTCTTTATGCTTCTAATATACTTCATGAAATTTATCAACATATTCAAAGTACTAGAAACAAATTCGCCTCAAAATGTGCTGTTAACTTAAAGACAACAAAATATTGTATTTATTAGCTTTTATTTTTGTTCTAATATACATATTTATATATTTTTAGTTAGCTATTCTATTTTTTTTTTTTTTGCTATTGCTATTGGTTACAAATATTTCACCCTTTCTGATGATAAAATTTAAATTTCAGCAGAATACTTACAATATTATATTATCTTCGGTGTACCCAAGACAGAAGATATTCTTGATCTTCTTGGATGTTAACTGAAATAAGCTTTCCAAATGACGATTGGATCTTGTATTATCTGGAAAGCTTAAAATGTGTTTAAAATGTATACATCTACTAGAAGATATTTGCCGACTTCTCGGGTAAAGTTTCTGAAGTCAGGGAAACTAGTTGCGTATTGAAAATGATTTTCAAGATGATCGGACATTAAACAAAAACATTGCTTTAACATCTTTCCCTCACTTTTCAAGCTTGGGAACGAATTTGCTGGGTTAGCGCAAGAGTTTTCGATATGCTTGGTTTCAAGCTAGACGCATTAAATTGCGGCTCGCGGAATAGTTCTCTGCTTCAGTGTGTCTCATGTGGATAGGTAATTCGTAATCCAACGCATTTTCGTTTCGTTTGCGTTCATGGAAAAACTTGGAAAATTTACTGTAAATGCTGTAAAAAAATCCCAACGGCCTGATTAGCGACTGAAAACTGGCAAATTGGCAAGCTGCTGCTTCTCATTGCGAAGCTTCTGACAATGTTCAGCTGACTCATAAAGGGTGAAGGGTTGTCAGGTTGAGGGGGTCGGGGGTCGAGGTCTCGATCTGCTGGTGTGTGTGGGCCAATTTGAAACTCGTTAACATTGTCAAATATCAACTGCGCTTGCATCTTGCTGCCAAAATGTTTGCAACATGGGCTCTTAAAGTGAGCCCACGGCAACGACAACACACATAGTACTTGTACATATATATTTATGGCCCATAAAGTGTTACAACTCTTTGATACATTCAACGTGTTCAACTCTCTTGCTGTCCCAGATTCCCTTCTCGCTTTCGTGGCGTTTGTTGTTGTCTGTCTGCTGGCTTGCTATCGAAAATAGTCAAAAGCAGCTGCACCACTGCATTTTAAATACCCTGCAATTGTAAAACGTATGTTGAAATACACTGTGGCACAATCCAATAAAGACAAAACCAATATACTCCTCCCTCATCAGTAAACACACAGCCATATCGCACTTTAAATTGCATACGATCTGAGACTGGTGACAGAGCCAGCACTAAATTTGTATAATGCACAGTATTGCGCGTGGGAACCTGTTTTGGAATACATAAGAACTGGAGACTTTCAGTTCTATTTTTGAACGAAAAATGTATATCACCATTATTTTTTAAATATCCATAATGGCCATGGTTATTTAGTAAAACTGACAGAAACTCATTATTGTATGAGCTATTGGAAAAAATTTAATAAACAGTCAAAAATGTTTGATAATAGTTTGCTTATAAAGCTTCTAAATTTGATATTACATGAATTGGGTTACTTGCGACCTGAGTACCAGGTTTTTAATCAAGAGAGTTATTTGCCGTTGTTATTTCACTCTGTTATTAGTTTAGCAAATTAGCAACTGACTTGAAAATTGTACAACTGAGGGAATTTTTTAAAATTTCATTCGGTCGACATAACATTTTTTTATAGTAAAATTTACTACGCCATTTATTAAAAATTGACAATTTTGATTTTCATGTATAGTCGTAGCCGACTTTAAATATATTTAGGGCTGCCCGCCAATATTACCAATCTTCCTATTGCCATTAAACAAATTTTATAATAAGTTGTCAAATTAATTATTTAGCTCGAATAAAAGAGCAAAATGTATGTCATTTATCATTTCATGTCAGCTAATAATGTGATGCGAACGAAAGTATTAGGACTTGATTTTGCTGGTCTAAATTTGCCAGCTATTTGAGCTGTAGAGCTAGCATTAGGAGCATAGAATGCCAAGCCCTTAAGTACTACTAATTATCCACGGGTGCGTTGTTTGTTGTTTTGTTGTTGCCAAACGCTTCCGAGAGCCAATACATCATTTTTTATTGGGTTAGTTGCTACGCGCATTTATATGCGGTATTTATGAAGCATGGGCTGTATAATTATAAGTTTCAGGTGACGCCAAACGTTAATTTGTATAATTTATATGGCAATTCAGTGAATTTTTAGGACTCGTAAAACTGACAAGATGGTAGATGGCAACAAGTGACACACACAAAGATGATTATCAATATGATGATGATACTGCTACTTGTAATAATAATAAAGATGATAATTGCGATGATTTATAATATTTATGCCTAAAAGTCGATTATCATCAAGCGCTTATACGTGTGTGTGTCTGAGTCTGAGGCTGAGTCTGTGTGTGTATGTGCATACTTATAAGCCAGTCAAACTCAATCAGTCGTCAATAATTTCATTAATTTAATATATGTATATATAAGCTTAATGCGAAGGCACCGCGAGGAGTCCAAACAGAAATACACAAAGACTGACACATAGACAGAAACCATCCACCTAGTTCCCCCATTGTCATCCTCCCACGGGCCCTGGTAAAGGGCTTATTATCTTGTTTGGGTTCGCCTTTTGTGCAATTTATGAATATTTTACTTATACGTTATGGCCAAATTGCCACTGAAGAGGGTAGAAGTGCTGTGCTATTTGGCTTGATATTTTGCTATTTGGGTTCAACAAATTGCTTTGACATACGCACCCAGCACAAGCACACACACATACACACACACACACACACACACACACACACACACTCACACACACTCGCACATGTACGTGTGTGTGAACTTTGATTCGTCATGTGTCAATGAAGTTCCTAAAATCTCTAGCATTCCTTTGTGTGATTCAGAATGGACGTTCGAAAATCACTTTGATATCCATTTTGATGTGTTTGATGTGAATGTGCGACAGCTAGTTGGTAAAAAATTAGCAAAAAAAATTAGCAAAATTTGACAACTTGTTCGAAATAATTGAAAAGTCTCTGGAAAATACGTATTGTATTTCTATAAACACGTTCTTAGATGTTTCGATTTGCTTAAACGTTAAATTAATTTCTCTTGTATTAATGAATTCGTGACTTGCTTTCGAAAACGGTCTGTCGATTTGCCGGTAATTTTTGTTGGCTCAGATAACAGTTTTATGTGCTCTTGTTTATCGTGGCAAAATAGCATTCAAGGACTGCGTAGTAAGCGGCAGATTTAGTGACGGGTTTGGGCATTCTGGCACGACGGTTTTAGCGGATGAACAACTTTTGTTTATCGTTGTCAAAACGTGCCAAAAAGTATTTTTTTGTGTCAAAAACAAAAAAAAAAAATATCTTAAATTGAAAATGTTGTATATTTTTATTGGAGTCGCATGTTGTGCAATGAAAATGTCAACGTTGATACAAATTAGCTTGGAAGCAACCTAAAAGAAAACAAGTAAGAGTGCTCCATTTCAGACAGCTGGGCGTGGTGACACCCCGTACCCTGATATCCTGTACCCATCATAAATTATACGTCTTAGATATTCAAGTTTATAAAATGTGCGTAAAGCTATGTACAGCCATATGTGTATGTATACATTTTGTAAATGGATATGCTTTCTGCCTGTGTTATGCCCCTTTTATTTTATCAATTTTTAATGGATTCAGGGCATAACAAATAAATCCTTTTTCCTACATCAAGTCCAATCTGTCATTCGCTTAAATGGCGTTTTCCCCCCATTTTTTCTTATTTGGTTTTTTCATTTGCATCTTGCCACTGAGCTGTCAGGGGGTGTCGACCGCAGTCAGTCAACTAACTCAGTTAACTAATTACAAGTTATATACAGATAAAAATGAGATTAAAGGATTTATAACTGGTTTAGCTAAAAGTTTCTGTATGCCCTGGATTCTAGTCTTCATTTTCGGCAAATGAAATTCAAAGGGCTCAAATATGCATGCTGTATGCAGAGTTGTGCCAATCCTAACAGTCCTGCCACTCCTGGCCACACCCATGACCAGCCAAGGCCCACAACAATGTTTCCACAGTTTATTTATGTTCACCACGTTGCTGCTGTTGTTGCCGTTGCCGTTGCTGTTGCTGTTGATGTTATTTGCGGTTGTAGTAGAGCAACGTCTTGTTGCGAATATCCGCTTACTCGCGTTGACTTTGGCATGAAGCCCTTCCTAATCCTGGGGGCATCACCAACGCTGACTGCTTTGACTGGCCCAGCTCTGCACCCGCCCTCGTGATCAGCCACTGAGCTTTCCCGGATATACGCTTGGAAAACGAAATTCTGCTACTGGCTACGACCTATGAACATACAAGTGACTCCTCGCAAAAATTAAATGCCTAAAGTAATCGTAAACAGACTAGGGGTTTGGCATTCGCTATAGCGAGGGAGGGGATGGGGCGGTTACAATGCGTGCGAGTGCTATTCACAACTTCTTATACCCCTAAATGATTGTGCCAGGGTTCATCGGGTAACATTTAACAATGTGTAGTAAATTGTTAGGCGGATCAGAGGAATGCAAATGTGTGTATATATGTATATATATATACATATATATATATATATATATATATTATACACATATGTTATATGTCCTAGAGCAGCTTAACTCCTATTCATCGCTCCGGAGAAGTTGTGGTAGACCACATTATAATATATGTTGGAGCATTTGCTTACTCAAAAATTGTCTTTAGAGGTTTTTAACGATATTTATGAATCTTGCTCCCTTTGAAATAGTCATAATCAGATTTTGAGATATTTTATGTTTTGAGCGAAAAAAAAGAATAACTAAATAATCCTTATATATGAACTAACCATTACGGCCTGCGTTGATTAGTAAAACTGACAAAAAATTAATTTTTGTGTGAGCTTAATGAGAAATGCTAATAAATAGGCATGAAATTGTGATTGTTATAGGATAGCATATAATTGAGATCTTTCCTAAATAAAACACCATGAATGAAACTAAAGCGAACTTCGTATCATTCAAAATAGAATGAATTTGAATTCAATAACAATATTGTTTGGCGTTCGAAAGGTTTTCGTTAAAAATACGATTCTGCAAAAGGAATGGAATGTTTTTCTTTTTTTGTTTAATTTAATAATAAAAGTTTGCTTATATTTCTTTCATGTCTTATTTAAAAAAGTTACGAAAGTTTGTTTATTTTGTGGCTGCAGCAGATTAGTTCTACCTGTGTAGTTGTGTCTACTCTTCATATATAAGTGACTAGACTGCCCGGTGATATTTTGTAAGCAGTGTAGCCAATTAGTGTATTAAAAGGAAATATTTTAATTTGACAAGTTATTTTGGATTCATACTTTGAGATTGTTTTTGTATGAGCACTAAAAAGCAATTCGAGTGTTTCTGCCGCAGCCAGAACGGCAAATGCAATAACTGTTTAATTGGTATTCTGTTACGGGCCACATATAACAAATTTTCCAAACGCAACACTCAAATTTAATCTATTAAATGCGGCTTCAGCTTGTACAGGAAATGGAAATGGTGCCCCGTAGTCGCAGTAGGACAGGAACCTTTTGTTTGTTATCTTGCGCATCATTATTGTTATTACGATGATTGTAACTTTGTTAGCCGCCTTCATATTCTATCCCTAGGTACGTGGGCATGTCCAGGCCATATTAAATTGCAATTTAGTAGGCGGACCAAACAACCCATGCAAATTGTTGTTCAAGCTGTGGGAATTTCGACCACATGGTGAAACAATGTTCCATGGTTGTGCGCTATATTTAATGTGAGCAGCTAGACAATACCCTGTACTCAGTATAGGCAATACTTGTGTGTCTTTGTTCCAAAACTTTAATATTTGCACTGTTAAGAGTTCAAAGCTTTAAATTAGATACTATTCGAATATAGGTTAAATCTATTTCAGCGAAGGTTGAAGTTTCAAAACACTTTTCTCGCATCGCTTGATAGGGGCTCTTACAGACTTACATGGCATATTAATGTGCTACCTTTTATACTCTGATACCGAAAGTATCATTGTATACTGCTTTTGTGCAATGTCCCTCATGCTGTCTCTCCATCTGTATGAACGCAACTTTTTTCGACACCCTTAGATATAGACACTTGACACTTGGAACATTTATTTAAAGTGCAACGTCCACGCAAATCGATAAAGCCACATATCTCCCACAGTTTTAAGGCTACAATCACCAAATTTGGTTGGTAGGTTGCTGGCAATATCCTTCAAAGATCAGCATATGCCACGCCCACCATCGCCGCACAAGGCTCCCATTCCATAAATGACAATATCTTCTAGAGTATTTAAGAGCCATCAAATTTTGTGGGTTAATTACTGGTCGCCTTGAAAAATCGAGAAAAAATTTAAATAGCTTCGCCCACATCTGCGTCCATAATAGCCAAAGTCGATATTTCGGAAAGTGTAAGTCGATAAGTCCGCATATCACCCATAATTTTAAAGGTAGAGCAAAGAAACTTGGAAGGTAACCTCCTTCAAAGATCGGCATATACATTTTCAGATCACGCACACACCCGCCGCCCCCAGGAGCTTCGACCCTAGAAATTTAAAATGCTCATAAGAGATCAATAAAAAAAATTGATAACCACGCCCACTCAATAAAACTAGTGCATTGCTAGTAACAGCCTTAAAAGTCCGGAAACACATTGTGGGCCACGCCCCTTATATCTCGCGCAATTTGAGAGCTACAGTTACCAAACTTGGGAGGAAGGTTACTAGGGAACTTTTCCAAATTTTTTTCGCCCGCAATTTTAAAGGCAAAATTTGACGATACTCTGATATTTATGGTACCAAAGTATTTTGCAGTCGGTTATGCCCGACGGCAACGTTCTTACTTGTTCTATTTCTTTTAATTGACATATTTAAAATATTGAAAATAAAAAAATTTAGTTATTTTGAAGACATTCAGTATATAGTTGGAACCCATTATAATACTACACATAGATAGGCACAATGCAAATAAGCACCGTTCCGGCGTTTCATAAGAACAAGTTTATCCAGTGTATTGCCAATGCCAGGAAGCCATTGAATGTCCTTTTTTTCTTTTTGCTAATTCATGTCATTTTTTATTCAACAAATAAAAAATGTATCTCTTTGATGTTGTGCCAGCACACTTTAGTAAAAAGACCTGTAAGTATATTTGTGTATAGTTGAAAGTATATAATGGGAACATAAATGATGTACCTTATCGTTAAATTAGAAATGTATGCACATGGGTTATGCGCCAACTTCATTTGCAAGGACACATCTACAGTGGGGGGAAATGTTAAGCATACTTATATGAGACATATATCAGCTGGAGTTGGATAGTTATACAGTGAACCCATTGAAATTTTGTAAAAAGGGTATATGGGTCTGGGCAATAGTGTGCAACAGCCAGAAGGAACTATCGCCGACCACGTCGATACAACAATATCCGTCCGTATATATGGGCACGCAGATCTCAAAGACTACAAAATCTATAGACTTCAAATTTGGAATATTAGTTCTCGTTTACCTTGGGTAGAAAAAGTTTGTTTAATTTTATAGATAATTGCCTTCGTTTATTGAATATCTATTCATTTCGATTTCCAATAGCACAATTTTAAGGACAGAGGCTTGTAATCAATACATAATATGCATATGCATATTATTAATCAAAATCGGATAAGAAACACCTAAGTTATAGTCAAACACGTATTCTTACACTGATCTCATTTTGTTAAGCAGGGAAAAGCATTTTTATAAATATGCGTTCAGTTCAGCCTCGGCTTGTGAATAAGAAAATGCGCACTGTGGCTGTGCCTGCCGCAGGATATCAAGTAATTCACGCAAATTTCTTGAATGGAAATTTGACATTGAAAATAAATTGTGTAAAACAGCTGGATTCAGGGTATATCGTAGTCGACCTCATTCGACGACAGCAATCTTACTTGATTTTATATGTGATTCGCTGGAGTTGTTGTAGCTGTTTGCCATTGTTGGATAAAAGCGAATTGCTCTCAGTAGTAAATCTAAAATCACAAGCGGTGCAGCTGCAGTCAAGTGCTTGTTGATTTGTTGCAGAATATATGATTCGAAATTGATTTGAGATTTCGTTTGACTTTTGTTGTGAGTGATCCATGCCATTTACTTTGAGGTATGCTTGTGTAGAAATTGTAGCTTCGTTTTTTTTCTTCGTTATGCAACGCTATTTCAATGGCTCGGCATCTTAGGGAATTGTATGACAATTGCAAACAAAATATTCACTGATTTTCGGCTCCACTATTCATTCCCATATACTCCAGATAAGAACAGTGACATATTTCATATTAATATAGATTTGGAATTCTAACCTCCTGGCCTCCTGGTCGCTTTTACCAATTTTACACTTATTCGGTTTGTTTCATATTTATAATTATCATTAATATAAACAATATATAATTTGAGTTACATGTATAAGTCTGCTCTGCTCTTGACAGGGCCAATTAGTATTATTACTATTATAAATTATAAATTATCAAAATCGAATCGAAATCACTAACCATATTAATTATACAAATATGATGTATATTATATATTGTATATTTAGCTATTATAATTTCAGAGAAATATTTTTTTTACACAGCAAATCAGCTGGTTGAGAGTAAATGCACTCGCAATGTGTATGTGTGTGTTCGTGGCGGCATCGTCTATGCGTACCTTAATATCGCTTCTGACCACTTACCCGAATTTACGATTTTTCAACGTCCTGGAAATTTAATATGCCGTTGCTGCTTGTTCAAGTGGTTGGTTCAGTTGATGCCTTTGTTGCTGCCTACTTTATAGCCATACTCAGTAAGCGGCTTATTGCTGTAAACCACTTCTTGCTCTTGTTGGAGTTTATTGTCTGTTTTTCGTTTTTTAACGGGTTACGAACAGGATATCCCATATCCTAAGTACACATAACACACGAATTAAGAACTGTGCAATGCATTTGTAATCAAATGCCATATAGCGACAAATGATTCAAGTCCTTAGCCATATATTGTTTATTCATGCCAGCATAAAATGCTTCCCTTTTAACATATTACTGCAGTAATATGTATATTTATATATATATGACATAAATAAAAGGTTCTGACATATTTTGGGTGTATAATGATTAATTTAAATATTAACTTAATCAGTCACTCAGGTCATATAACTTTATATATACATATATGTCTATAAAATATTGATATAGATAATTCAAATACTTACTTCCGGTAGAAACTTAATATGAATATTTATTTGCATTTGCGCTGAGTATTAGAATAACATTATCAGGTCATATACAAATTTAGGCAACTTTCAGACTATGGCCATCAGGTCAATTGTGAAGACCAGTCCGAAGGATAGAAAATGAGATACCATCATATACATATGTATATCTAAATTCTATATATGCTGCCCACGTATCATTCATTCACTCATTCACTATACATACATGCGTGCTTTATAGTCTGCCGGCAGCTCAAAGTCCCCGAGACAAAGCTCCTCTGCATTTTGCTCATCCTTCGCCTGACTACCTATCGACTGCCAAGGGCTCCGGGCCGAATTGCAAGCAGACAAGTTACAAGATACAGAGACAAAATACAAATATACAAAACAGCTTCAAGTGCCAAACACTTTTAACAAATGTACTCGTATTCAGAAATTGTATAGCACACACACACACACACGCACACACACACACACACACACACACACACACGCACGCACATACACACACACACACGTAGAAACGCACTCACATTTGCCAAAAGGTTTTTGCCGTCTCTTGTTGCCATTGTTAACAGCTCAAAAAAATCAACCACTTGTTGTTGCTACTGTTACTGCTACTTTTACTGCTGTCGTTGTTTCCGTTCTTATGTATGCTGTATGTTGTATGCTGGTGCTGTTTGCAACGGCTACTCGTTGCCAGGCAAATAAGCATAAAATATTAATATCATCTACTTTTACAGCTAACAATTTAAAAAATATAACAAAAACGAAAAAAACTAAAATATTTGTTTTAAAATGAAAACAAACGAGGCTGGCAAGTTTGAAGACAAGAACATGAAATGTAGGAAATCAATATAAATACGCCTTAATATCAGACAGGGGAGACAAAAATGTACAATATTTCAGTTAATAAAACTTCTAGTTATAACGATAGTTGTGCTCTTCGCTATATTCAATAATTTAGCTCAGTTTTATGTTGGAAATTTCAATGCTTCTGGGACTTATCAGTAATAATGAATATAAAGAATTTCAAGCATTATTGGAATCTAGTTTCGCTGTCATAGCTATAAATCAAAGAGTACATTGTTCGATAAATGATTTGTTGTGAAACACATATTAGCAAAAATTGTAGTATCATATTATGGATGATGATATGGAACAATGCTGTTACACTTGCTTTAATACCACTCAATGCAATTTCGCAAGATATCGTTTAAGATAGGATTACAAGAAAACATGTTTTCTGTGGCTGAGTAAGACATTCCTATGAATCTGACGAAAGTCTATAAATTGTCGTCTGTCATAGATAGATAGATACACACTTGCATACACACACACAGACACCAAACATAATGAAAAGGTCGCGGATTGCTGAACATTGGTTTTCTTATACGTTATACATATAATGGGAAATAACTTGGGTACAGAATAGCGCCAAGTAGATCATTCAAGACTAGATCAGTTATACCTATTTTAATATGTTATTTTCTATCTCAACTTCATTCGTACATCATTGTTAAGAACTTTTAAAATAACATATAAATAGCATTGACTTCAATTTCCATCGGGCATTGAGGCATCCATAGCCTAGCCTCAGATACGATCCAAAAATCATTTCATTTTCTTTGAGTTGGTTTTCACGCATATCCAAAGAACTGTTTTCAAATTGGGTCCGATGGAATTATTATGACGATTCAGCTGGATCTTTCTGGAATCAAAGTCGAGTCACTTACATTTTTAAAGGCTAAGTCAATTGTGTGTGTGTGTGTATGTGTGTGTGGGTATGTGTTGGAGTGTGTTTCTGTTTACTTTGCTTCTTAGTTTGTGTTTTTTGTGCACTTTACGACTTTAATTATGTAAGTACATAATTGTGTTATTATCATAAGCGTACGGACACAGTCCTGGTCAGGTTCCGTGTGCTTCTCATGCACCACTGCCCCGTCATGTGTGTGGGTGTGTGTGTGTGTGGATGTACTGTGTTCTGTGTGATTCCAGGCCTGACCTTGTCTGGATGGTCTGCTTGGCAAGCATTTTACGGCCATTAAGCCCGTGCAGTGCCTTTTTTGGGTGACCACTGTTGTTATTGCTCTCGGGGTCGTTGGCGTTTTAATGTCACACCCTTCTACCACTGGGTTCGCCTTTACTTACATTGTAATCTGTGCTCATTCTGCTGGCATTGTTTTTCTTATTATTATTTAAATTATAAAATGCGCAATGATTTTAATTATGCATCGAAACATTTTCTGCGCTTCCTTCTTTTTTTATTGTTATTATTATTAAACTTTAAAAGAAATTGGAAATTCTAACAACGAGAGTCTAACGTATTTCATGAGCTTGCTTGTTGCTATGGGCAATAATTTATTTGCTTATAATTAAAAAGAAAATTAATAGCACATATGCCAAGCTCCTATCCTGTCCCATTTGTAATCAAATTTTTGACTTCAAACGACATTTAATTGAATTAAAGCTTTTAAATATTTAAAATGTTAATATTGCTTAGATCGTATATTCCTTTGGCAAAATTTCATTGCCTCCGGTGAGTGTGTTTTTCTTCTTCAATTTATTTATGTGTGGTTGTGGGTGTGGGTGTGGGTGTGGTTGTGTGAAGATAGTGGCTTTCCAGGAGGCTAACAGTTAGCTAAAAAGAGATTGACATTATTTGTGCTATTTACACGAATCTTAAAACTTATTTTTAATAAGTTGTTGGTAGCAAATTTCATTTGAATCTTTTGAAATAAGCGAAGAATACTTTAGTATTTAAAATGCTTTGATCTATATACATATATAGTATTTATCTTAACATGTTTTCAACGCGAAAGGCTCCAATGAAATATCGAAGCTTTAAAATAAAATATCAATTGTTTTATTTTTGCTATGCAAATGGTTACACCTTATAGGAGGCTAATCTTATATCAACTCATTTACTTAAAATGTGCTTTCCTGGTGGTCATCAGCGAAATGAAGACACCATTGGGCCCACTCGTTTTAGCTTATATTAAATTATTATTAAGTGCTTTTTATTTTTAGTTCTCAACAGACACAAACAAGCTTACGTACACAAACTCACAGACACAGACCGCTCTTCGCTTCTGTGATATCCTTTAGCAACAATTCGTCAATGTCAAAATTACGACAGTGGGCACGATTATGCTTACGAGTACTTCTGCGCCTGCTGTTGCAATTTGTTGTCTGTGCCAACCTACGTCCCCATACCCATCCCCATACCCATCCCTATTTCCACCCAACATGTTCCTAGTCACATCAGCAACTCCGAAGCCATTCCATTTTCCTACTTATCTCCATTCCCTTGTTCTCTTGGCTCGGTAGCTGGCTCTAGCTTTGCGGCTGGAATCTGTGGAATGTTACCTCGGTTGCTCGCCCCTAGATGTTTGCCCGCTTGTTGCTTGCTTTTGGCATGATGGAAATAAATTGTTATTAATGCGCTTGCTTCATACAACGCTTTTGGCCTTAGTCTCTCTTTCAGTTCAGTTTTCGCTATACTCAATGAATTATTTGAAACACGCGCTAAATTCTAAATGGCTTTGTATGTATCTGTGTGAATGCGTGTGTGGATATGGGTGTGGCGCAAAGCTCAAATAATGTGCGGCAATTTAATGTGGCTGCCACTTGTTGAAGAGGACACGACGCGTCCATAAACTGTTTACGGCTGCCGTCAAATTGAATTGTGGCAAGCATACGCAGCAAATCAATTGCACTGCTTGAGCCCAAAATAATCATAACTCGGCTCAATTGACGACGAAATGCCAAATGGGGTGCACCACAGATTCGTTATGGCCGCTCAACGCCCACTTCCTTCCACCCCACCCCTCTCGCACTCTACATCACTCCCGCTGTTAAGCGATGGGCGTGAGAAAGCTTAAAAGCCGAACGGAAACAGTCACAGACGGTGCACAGTAAACTCCGTAAAAAGAAATACGACAAACAAAAAGTAAATAAAGATGAGAAAGAAAAAAACAAAGAGAAATATTCTCATGATGAAAAAGTTTAGCAAATCAGAGAATACTTTGGAAAATGTATGAAACCTTGAAGCGTAGTTCACATAAAATTGTATTTAAATATAATAGGACATCGAATTGATATATATATATATATATATATATATATATATATATATATATATATATATATATATATATATATATATATATATATATTTATATATATGTTTATATTTATAGAAATTATTTCATTATTTCAATTCTATATCATATTATATTTTACAGCTTCTTCTAAATTCATGAGATTTCAGTTGAACTTAAAGCTATTTCTCAAAATTGATACAGATCTCTATAATCTCTATAAGAAGCTCCGAAGAATACATTAAATGTTTTCACATCGTTACAAAATCGAATCGAATTCAACCCGAATGAGTAAACTAAATGTATTCAAATACTAAAGGAACCCATTGGCAAAAATGCGTTTATAGATTAATTGACTTGAAGGTAAATAGGCGAAACCTGAAAGTTATTTTTGGTCACACAAATGACCTGGCCATCATTCATCACGTCCAGATGGAGGCTTATCATATCAACATCTTCTACACGGGCTGCCAAGCGCCACAATACAGTTGTGATGACTTTGTGCCACGGTCTGTCTGAGACTGTGCGGGGTATCAAACAGATACCCGCAAGACTCGTTAAATTGCGTACAGCTTCCGTTTCGTTCCCAATCCCAATTCCGTTCCCGTTCCCGTTTAAGTTGCTATGGATGTAGCCGTTATGGTTCCCCTAAACATTACTGTAACCGTAACCGTACTCGTAACGTTGGGCGTGGTCCGTAGGCGTCTCGCTTGGCCGCAACCGCAACTCTAATAAAATCGCAGAATGTCTCGTTTAAGGCATCATCCTCATCTTCATCCTAATTCTTGTCATCATTTTCATCGTCATCGTCGCTATCACTGTCAATGTCACCATTGTTGTTGTTGTTGTCGTTGATGTTGTCCTTTATTTGCATTTTGCTGTGTGGTGGCTTGGGAATTCAAAACAGATTTCTTAGCCAGATTGTACAGCGCTAACAGTTCATTACCCAAATGACGGCTGTGGGCAGGCGGAATAGGGAGTCAGGTTCTAGGGTTGGGCATCGAATTCTCGGGGCAGCCCTGATTCCACTGAAAAAGGTTTCGCTGTACATTTTGTTGCTAGGCCTCGCCAGGCCAGGCCAGGCCAGGCCAGGCCAAAAACTTTTGCTTATTTTTCTTATGCATATTGCTCGTAGTTTACTTAATGTAATTTTCGTTCTTTAAAACTTTGGCAAAACTTTTTCAGCCAGTTCAGCACCCCACCCCCGACCCGCAGCCATACTTATTTATTCTAGTTGGGAGGTGCCTTCTGTTATTCAGGGAACTGGAGAAACTTTTAAAATAGTTGCTCACACAAAATCATTTTCAAGTGCCCTACTATTTAATGATGTGTGTGCTCATGTATGTGTGTGTGAGTGTGAGTGAGTGTGTGTGGGTGTCTGTGGCTGTGGCTGTGTATTTGAGTGTGTGTGTGCACTAAACATATGCAGAGCATATCAAAAGTTGAAGAAAGTGCCAAGTTGCTAAGCAAAATAAATTTGTTAACGAGAAACGGTCGAGGACTGGTTGCCGTCTTCACAGTCCAATCCCTGTTGCAAATAATGTCTGATGCTCAGGTGGCCACTCTGTCGGAATAATCACGTAAATCGGTGAGGATACGACGAACACAAACGCTTGAGTACGTAAACATATCAAATCAACTGGAGCTCCACCAACCTGAAGTGTGGCCGCCTGAGTGGACTCGACTCAACTGAACTGAACCAATCCGTCTATTGTAATTCAGTAGGCCAGATTAGCTGTATTTATATATGTGTGTTGCACTCTAGCTTACGTTCATTTTCATTCAGGCTGCCAGAGCACAAAAGACGCTTAAAATTTCAAAACTATTTCTATCCAATATCAATAAATTGCTGGCCAGAGATACTCAGAAAAATTGCAAAGCTTATAAAATTCATTTATTGTCTTAAAATGCATAAGGATTAGTTTCAAGAACGAACTGAATGCAATTAATTGCGAATGCACATTTATTCAATTTAGGCAAAATTTTCAGTTAAACTTACTCAGTTAAACTTACTAATCCCATCAATCCCAACCAAAATGTTTTTTATTTCATGTTTGTGTATTTGTTGTAGTAGTATTTTGCTGAACAGGACTCATAAAAATACTAAAACACCTGCCCAAAGCGTCAAGCACTTCTGAGCCTATAGCTCTTCCATCAGCTCCAGTTCCCACACGAATGTGAGGATCTTTGTTGGGTTGAGGTCCTCTATGTGTCCGAAATTCAAAACATGCATCCTGCGTCTAGATGCTGCCTCTTCTTTTAGTTAAGGCGACACATTCTGTCCATCGAGGATTTCTTCTCTCTTTCACAAACCTGCAAAGCTAGGGATATATAGTAGCGATATATATCCCTAGTTTAGTTAGGTGACTTCTTAGTCTACAGTGTCCTGTCCACAGACCGGTAATTATCCTAAGGATGTTCTTTTCCATGGTTATAACTTGCTCAAATCGTTTAAGATTATAACCACCTAGGAGACATCTGGCTTGTCGGAGTCCCACTGCCTCTGACCAGCTCTGTTGCCTGTTTTGCTCTGCTCTGTTTTGTGTCGTTAGACCTGCGTATATTCTCTTCCTTGATGTTGAGCTTACAGGTAGGCAGAAGCATTTATATACTTTCCTTATTTGTGTGGCTAGCTCATTAGTGCAGTTCAATGTTTTACTGTCCAGGCACCCATATTAGGCAGATACATGCTGCTTAGCCATCTCGCACAGAGATTTGCGACAGCTTGTTACTGACTTCGGATTTGTTGATATCGCGCTGATTGATTTGATAGCCGCTTGGCTATCAATATATATGTTAAAATTACCTGAGCTGATTTCGAGCCTCGTTAGGCAATTAAGTGCTTCTCTTATGGCTAGTACTTTGGCCTGAAAAACGCTACAGTGTTTCGGAAGACTGAAGGATAGCTGTGTGTTGAGTTGCTCAGGGTAGATGCCTCCGCCTACGATGTTATCCAGCTTTAATCCATCTGTGAAGAAGTTTACGGCTGCCGGTGGTCTGAGGATACCGTGGATCCATTCATCCTTTGGGAGAAGTACGTACGGAAGGATGTATTAGGTTGTACTAGTGGCACAGTAGTCTTTTTTTTTAAGGATTCTTATATTTCCATCTAGAATAGATGCATGACCTTTCTCCTGAGCAATCCAGACTAAGGGTTCTCTCAGTCTTATGGTCATGAATGTTACATTTTCCATGCCTTGTCTTTGAACACATGAAATGTCCCAGAAGAAAAGCCCCTGAGATGCAGAGTTCAGCAATGCACTGAACTTTGTTAAGTTGCTTCTGAGTGGCTTGCTCTTTTAATCAAGCCCACAGTTTTATAACTCCATATAAAAAAAATTTAATTTATATAGCCATCGGAATATTTTTGACTCCAACGAATTTCCTGCACGTGTATAAAGCGACCGTTGCCTTCGCTACCCGTACCTGGGTATTAAGGTTCCAGTCTACTTTCCTATCCAGTGTCAGCGCCAGGAAGTTGGCGCTGTTACTTTTATACTTTTTTTTACTTTTATTTACGCATCATTAGGTCACATAGTCTGGGTTACTTTCCTATAAAGATAAGAACAGTGTGGCAACCTCCCTCCATGTCCCACAGCAGTCTATTTACTGCTATGTTCCATAGGAGGGGAGACAGGACGCGCCCTTGAGGCGTTCCTCTGCTGACATACCTGGAGAGAGTTGACGATCCAAGTGTAAATTTCACAGTCCTGCAAGTAAGCAGCTGATTGATCACTCTCAAGTCAATCTTCAGATCCAACAGAGCTCCAGTTATCGCCTGTAGAATGACGTTGTTAAAAGCACCTTCCATGTCTTAGAAAGCTATCAGGGAATACTCATTTTTTCTTTTTTTTCTTTTTGTTGACCACGAGATGATAGCTGAATCGATGGAACTGCCCTTCCAGTAGGCATGTTGGGACCCAGAGATAAGTTTAGAATCAAGCGAATTTGTGAGGTGGAGACTAATGAGTCGTTCTTATGTTATTAACATAAAAAATGATAGACTGATGGAGCTAAAGCCTTTAGAACTGGTATGTGATGATTTGGTATTTAACTATCACTATCAGTTGACTGAAGCCGATAGGGTGGGATTTGTTCAGTCTTAAGAAATTTCTCCAAAATTTCATGTAGTAGGTCATGTAGATGCTGTGTCCGCCTTTTGTGGTTGGGGCGGACGTATTTGATCGTTACCTGAAGACTTAAACGGCTTCTTTATGTAGAAAAGATTTTATTGATGTTATCTTTTTGAAAGTCATTTGTGCGTACATCCTAGGCAGCCCAAAAAGGTGCCTGAGAAGTGTGTTTTAAAGAGGATGTCCATTGACTCTTCACTGAAGACCGACCATGAATTATTATCTTTCTTCAAATAACCTAGTGTGGGGTGGTTTTCGATAGAACTTTTCTAAGCCTCGTGGCTTCGTTAGTTAATTCTATCTCCGTGCAGAAATTTTTCCATAATTTTTTGTTGGCCTGTGTGGTGGCTTTTTTGTATTCCACCAAACTAGACATTGAAAATAGACTCGAGGTGTTTACCATGGTGGTTATTTTTTGGGCAGGAGCCTACTAATGGTACAAGCTGCCTTAAAGATACAATTACATTCCCTTGTGAGTGTCTGTGAGATTACAGAGATGAGCGAAAGTGTTTGGTCCTTTCGTGGGGTGTTCCTTAAGGGTTCGATCTAGTTTTTATTTAAGCTCAAATTCAATGTACCTGTGATCAGAGAAGGAGTGATCTTCAGACACCCTCCAATATGTTAGCTGATTACTCATAGAATGTGAGACAAGGGTCAGGTCTATGACCGCTTTCCGATTTTTAACGACAAAAGTAGAATAATTTCTTGTATTACACATTAAGAAGTTAGAATGTTTCTTGTACTCCCGGACGACAGATTGTGTGATCTCGTCTGGTGTTGGCCCAGTACTATTGTGGGCCATATACGTTGAGAATAGCCCTATCGGGTCTACCTGGAGCTCCAGGCTTACTACTATTGTTTTTCCTAAGAATGCAGGTTCTTATTCTCTAATTACCCAAGGTTCTTCAACTAGCACTACGTCGACTCCGCCACCAGCCAAGTGGAGCATTAGAGCAGCGAATGCTGCTACAGTGGTGTGTGTTAATCTGCAGAAGACGTAATGATATTTTTAGATCCCACCCTCAGCACCGTCTTGCTGCTGCCCTCCTCATCGGACAGTAGAAAATCGACCTCGTCTACTTCCTCGCCTACTTAGGCAACGGGTCAGCGCCGACTCATCAGACGTATAACCTGGCTCCAGCTCGTCGTCGGGTGCCTCCGCAGAGGGATTCTGCTCGACTGGCTTGTCGGCAGAGTCTCCCAGGGCCGCCGCAACCGACTTGTACTCCATTATTGTGACAGAACTGAAGCCAAAGCTTCGTTCAACTTTGGCCGCTTCAATCGGTGCAGAGATTTCTAATTCAGAACCACCACCACCTGATTCATCGGCCCTTGTATGGCCTCGATCTTGATCACATGCCAGTCATGGGTTGGGATATGTTAGTTGCATCTTTGCAACTTTTCAACACCTCGTCCGGTTCATTCAATGATGCCGGAATCCAGATGCTTGCCCGAGGTTTACTCGGAACTTTGCTGCAGTTTAGACCGACCAGCTTAGCCGCAAGATAGCCCTCGCCAAACCCCGCCACGGCTGCCTTGTAAAGCTCCACGGAGCAGATATCTTCACACGCAATGACTTTCCTGGTACGAACATCCTTGCAGTAGATGCAATACACTTGAAAAGATTTTATTACAAGTATACAAGTATCAGCAAAAGAAAAAGCAAAAGTAAATCGATATGTTGTATATTTACATAATATTCGTAGCTTTTGCTTGCACCACAGAATGCTTTGAAGGTACACTCGAAGTATACGTAATGTGTGGACCAATTCCAACCCGCTTGTGTTCGAGTAATTTGAGAACTTTTCCATTAAGGTTCTGATAAGAAACATTCCTGCCATCAATTCTTATGTCTGCTCGCAATGTAATATATAAATATATTTATTTCTTGTGCACAGCTGAGACGCATGTGTGTTATCATTTGGGCCATTACGGCAATAAGTTTGTATCCATAAATTCATTTCCGGCTTCTGCTGAAATTTTTTTTCCTACCCCCATCCTTCTACCACACGACGCCCATATGCGTACTTGAATGTGGATGTGTAATTACAATTACGCATAATGCGAAAACAAGCCAATGGCATGGAGATCGACTCTAAGTGCGGGAGAATCTTATGGGTTTAAACAATACAACTTTGGGTGGGCGAGAAGGAGCAGGAATAGCAATAGCAACAGAAACAGAAGCAGATATGGTGTGGTGGAGCGCACGCATTGGTCACAACAAGCCACGACATCTGCCACAGCCAAGGCCAGGGCCAAAGTCCATGCCACAGTCAGGGCCATTGCCAGGGACATCGAGCAAATTGAACTTTTCGTGTGTACCAAACTTTAATGGAAATTTTATTCAATTATCTGTTTTTGAAACGGAAATCGATAATGTGTGACCGACCAAACAAACTTTCTGTGCAATTGCACAGGATACCCTGTAATCAGATCTGGCTAAATGTAACGTTAACTGCAATGGCCGAAGTACCAATTATGTTGTGCTGATTAAATGAGATTTATTTTCATTTAGCATGTTGATGTTGATGTATTTTCAAAAACTATTAGAGAATGGAAAGCTGCTAAAGCTTGTGAGAATTTGATCAGATGCATCAGTCGAGTAAATAGCATTCAAACTTGTTTTCGTGTACCATTTGAGGCAATTATAAAGTCAAATTTATAGCCGTAATACGGCTTGATTAAATGCCTGGCGTTGACCTTTTGGCTTGGCACGAAATTTGTTTTTTATAATATGCGTAAATGTGTTGATTGTGTATTTGTTGTCTATCCTTCATTTGCAGGTCTACATGCCGCAGCTGGATGGCATCGGGCTGTGCGTTGTCAATTTGATGGATGACATGCAAGAATATTCAAGGGGATTGTTTCTAATCATGTAGGTTCCGCATATCGACGACAGTTTAACAATAGCTCGAGTCCGAAAATGTATTCTATCTGTTCGCTTTCAGGTACTGCGGTCCGGCCATTTTATTATCCTATCTGTATATACGTACCTCGCAGGAGCTGCGACCCCCGGACGGACCCTTTGCGGTTATGATGTACGAGCATCGCGCTGATCTTCGCATGAGGCAAAGGTGATAACTATACTAAATACTAGAAGATTAAATGAAGCTGAACCTGCATAAAATCTATCATAGTGACATTTCAAAGAATTTCTATCCTAAATTGTCTTAGTAGAAAATCAAGAACTTTTGTCAATATTAAATTTTTTTTTTTATTTCTAATTTTTTATATGGAATGCAGGTTATGAAGCCTCTCTTCAGATAACTGGAGAATTAGCAGTACATAATAATTATATTATATATGTATGTATGTTTGCATAGTGATGGTTGCATAACTAGGGATAGCTTTAAAAAACCAGCATCTTGGTTTCAAATGATTTACAGTTTTAAGGCCCTCTTACTATCAGAAATACAGATATCTCTTTATGTACAGAGCTATCAAGAGTATATCATTTGAAAATTATACGGAAAGGAGAGGAAAATACGGCTAATAATTGCTGTCAATGTTTTACCTTTGGGCGTATTACATTAAATTTAAATATTAAGGGATGGTCGGGCATTGGTAAAAATTGAGTTCATTACACACCTGGGTCGTTGGTCTTCGATTTGGGTTTCAATCCTGCAAGTCGTAACACTGCTAATTGCGCTGATTAATTTTGTGAACGGATTGAGATTGAGCTGGTTGAGTGGAAGCTTGTGTAAGGGGGAGAGGATATGGTAACTAGAGAGCAACTGGGCAACGTGACACCTGAGCAATCTTGCTTGCCCCGTTGCTAATGAGCTCAATTCCAACCCAATGGCAGTTTAATGACTTCAATTTTCTCGACAACTTTTTCTTTGCACATTTCTCTTGCTCACCTTTCGCAACTTGTTTTTCGTACCTTTTTTTCTCCTCCATTCTCTTCTTTCTTTCTTGTTTGTAACTCCACAGGAACTCCTCGACAACATCTGCCGAGCCGCGCACGCACAGCGGCGGGGGCGTGGCTGGCCTGAGCAATGGGCACGGCACCAGCACCCGCTCCTACGATCTGTACAGCGCCGAGCTGGACGTGAACCGTGAGAAGCGCAAGCAGCGCAACTTTGGCAGCATGGCCGCCACCCAGGTGGTCTGTCTGTGCCCTCTGATGATACTGAGATTCGCACGGCTTTCGCTCGAGGAGACCTATGAGAATCAGAAGCATTTTGATTTTACCTACTTGATGTTTGTGTGGGTTGCATTTCTGCCCACAGTCATA
Organism: Drosophila macrothrix; assembly: GCA_035042055.1. Classification (NCBI taxonomy): domain Eukaryota; kingdom Metazoa; phylum Arthropoda; class Insecta; order Diptera; family Drosophilidae; genus Drosophila; species Drosophila macrothrix. The sequence continues at coordinate 25,161,809 of JAWNLX010000587.1, forward strand.
TTTCCTTGTATTTATGCCTCACAGATATTGCCAAGGTAAGTTTCCTCTTCTACTGCGTTGCTTAAAACAATATTACAGTGTTCAATGGTATTGTTAGTTAGCCTAGCATATGAATGTATTGGAATGTATTTTGTATATTATATATTCTACTGGAGTTGTCTAAGCGAAGATTCGTGCCAGACCGAATCTAATTTATTGTTTCACTGCATTCATTTTGTAAACACCTCTCGTTTTTCTATACTTTCTTTATTTGGTTCCCTCTCTCAGGAATGAACAGGAGCGTCTGCGCGGCTATTTTCGATTGTCGGCCAAGCGGAAGTTGAAGTCAAAGCGTCGCAGTGAGGACTGGCGTGACGATTCCATTGAAAAGGATGAGCCCACAAATACCACCAGCATTGTGGGTACTGGACAAACAGCGCCAAATGAGTCACCCAAGACGCTGTCCAAGGGGAACTTATCATCGTTGCGTCACGAGCGTGGTCAGGGTCACGGCTTAACTTCGACGGATCGGTATAGCGGTGCACCCCACAGGCAGAGCCAGTCCGGCAGCAAGGAGCGAGAGCGTGATAGGGATAGGGATAGGGATAGAAATAGGGAAAGGGATAGGGGGGAACGGGATAGACAACGCAGTGGCAATGCGAATAGTGGACGCGGCCCTGGCGATGCTGGCGTTGTTAATAATCTGGGCAAAAATATGCGTGGCAAGAAGCACGATGTGAAGATCAACATCATCTCGGATGGCGGGCATGCGACTAATGGATCGGGACGTAAGCAGCCACCAAACAGCAACAGCAACAACAGCAGCAGCCGCATCAAGACGCCCGGCACCGCTCACCCGCATCCAGCACAGGGTCTCGGTCGGCAACCGCACGGCAATCACGGTCATAATCGCCACCAGGCGGCAATGGAGTCAATGTCCGTTTCAAACAATTCGGTATCCAATTTGACCGGATCGACGTTCTGCAATGCAAACAACAGCTCGCTGCTGGATGATAGCGGCACCAGCAACTATGGCGATGGCGAAGAGAGCTCCGTGGTTAGCAGCAGGATGCATCCACCACAGCGCTGGCCCAACTCGACCGGTATGCGTCGCAAGGATGTCTCGTTCAGCGAATGTAGCAGCACCACCTTCTCCTCGAGCACACTGGACCGAGACTTGGAGATCATCGATCTGCTGGAGCGTGAGCGCAGCATGGACATACAGGAGATGATCCAACGCGAGCAAATCGGCGACAAGGTGCGTCTGTCTGTCGGCGGCAGTGTTGGCCGCCAGCTACCCGATATTGGCAAGCTCTACGCGCAGCGTTCTCCAAAAGCCAAACGAGACTCCGGCTGTGGGTATGATAAGACATCTCTGGCGCTGGTAATGCCCGGCAGTGATCCGCTCAGCATGTCGCTCTCCAGCAGCAGTCAGCCCACAGAGTACAGTCTGTGCTCCACGCTCCAGGATCATCAGCAACAGCAGCAGCAGCATCAGCTGCAGTTGCAGGCACATCAGCAACAGCACCTGGAGGATGATGAAGTGCCGCAGGATTTTTACGACAGATATACGCCCGGTAGCAGCAACAATTTGCCGCCAGCGACAAATGCCGCCGCGGTGCCAGCCACGGCCTCCGCTCAGCCCGTCCCCCCGCCCGCCTATCAGTATCAGTATAGCCGACGGTTAAGTCGCAAAAGCTCCGGCGCCGGGTCGCATCATGCGGCTGGTGGTGGTGGCGGTGGCGGCATCTCCACGCGCGGCTCCAAACGCGAAAGCTTCAACTCGCTCAACGGCACCGATCTGATTGCGGGCGCATTCTGTGAGCTGGATCCCACACAGCCGCTGAACAAGATGACCGCCCTCGATGTGCGGATGCGCCGCAGCAGCCCAAGAAACGCCAGCTTCAGCTCCAGCTCGGCACGCAGCTCAATGAAGTCGAGAGATTATGGACATGGGTCCGCTCACTCGGCACACCCTGAACTCGACTTCAGGGAGAATATCTTTGCCGAGCTGTAAACGCTCCATGGCAAACCAAACCACAAATTTAAGTCTCCCCAAATCAGCTCGGAATGCAGTCGCATTTTGTGTGTGTGTGTATGTGTGTGTGAATTTTTTTTTTTCTTTAAATAATAAGTATTTTTGCAGCTGTAACTTTTTTCTACTTGTTAGCTTAGGAGTAGTCTGTAGGACAGGTGAAATGGGAGAGGGTGCTGTGAATGGGATGGAATGTGTTTGTACTCTGATACCGAAGGTATAAAGGTATATTAGTCCTATGCAATGTCCGTAATGTTGTCTGTTTTTCGTCATCTTTAAAGCTAAAGCTTTTAAACTTGGAACACGTACTGTACATGTCTGTACGCCCGTCAGAAAAGTGTAAAAATTTGAGTCCTGCGCCCACCAGAAGGCTAGGAAATCGATCAAATCGATAATCGCAAATCGAGAAAACCACATATCTTCCAAAAATTTTAAAGCTGCCATCAGCAAATATTGTTGGTAGGTGGTGGCGATGTCCTTCAAAGATCGGCATCGGCCATGACCACCACATAAAAATCGTAAATTGGTATATCTTCCGAAGTTTCTGAGTTATATCTATCAAATTTGGAAGGGCTGACTACGCCTACGCTGTTTTTTGCCGTCGGCTAGCTGGTAAATTAAAATTGTATCAGAGTATTTCGCTGTCGGTGAGACCCGACTGCAACGTTCTAACTTGTTTTTGTATTAAGTTTTGTCTTGAGCGGCCAAATTTGAGCTGCAAGTTTTGTACGAGAAATTTTTTAACTGCTTTGGCAACATTTTTATCGCAAAGGGGAAATAAAAACAATTTTTAAATAAATAATTAGTCTACACAATTCGCTAATATGTGCGTTTATTACAGTGTGTGTTTAAAAATCTTATATGCACGTAATTGTAATGTAAAAAATCATGAATTTTTAACGTTCCTTGGGAAGTTGAAGCGACTGCAAGCAGTTGATTAAAAAAGTTGTTACAAAAATAAACAACAAAACGAAAATTAAAAAAAAAAACTTGAAATAATTACAGCAAAATATCAAATGAGAAAAATAACTTACAATATATGATATCAAACAAGAAAATTAAATAATATGTTTGATTTTTGCTACAGAAAGCTATACTTACATTTTTTCTACAAGACAGCAAGAATATATGAAGTTACATTATATATTTAACAAATTTGGTATAAACCACAAATATGAAGCAAAACTACTTTTAACACAAAAGTCAAACCAATGCAAATTTTGCTGAGTTTAGCCAAGTATAAAAAATAAATAATATATTCAAACATTGCCAAACGCGAGCAAAATGTGCCAAGCAGCCATATAAAAATCAATGTTTAAGCTAAACAAAAATTAAATACATTAAAGACATACAAATATTGTGCATACATATGTACCAAGAGCACTCTCATTATAATGAGGCAGTGTAAGATGCAAAATTTATTGTTGTTATCTTATCAAAGTTACATATTTAAATTGATGTTAAAATGTCAGAAAATTAGTCAAACATAATAATTCTAATGTAAACTCCATAAGTACGCAATCTAAATATTTATGGAGAAATGTTGTGTATGAGTTTTCAAAATATCATACTAAACAACTCGAGTGAGCTCGACAACGATATACCCTGAACCCAGCTGTTAAATGTATATATATATATATATATATATTAAATATATGTGAGCAGGTCTGCAAGTGCGTTTCTTTCTTATGGCAGGCACACGGACTGCAAAGTAAAAAAAAAACTCAGACAGAGCTGGCTGGCATACATACATACTGGGCTTTGCAGATAGAAATGAGATCAATAGGAGTATACGGGAATATATATATATCTATATTCCAAATTGGACGGACGGACGAACAGATAGACGGACATGTTTATATCCTGATCAAGAATATATATACTTTATGGGGTCGGAGATGAGTTCTCCTGTCTGCAACAAGCATTTGCATAAAACCATTATTCCTTTTTAACCATTTTTATGGGTTCAGGGTTTAAAAAGAAATATTTAATGCTAAACTACAACACAAAAGTAAAAAATCCGTTTACTGAATGTTATCATACAAACAGAAAAGAATATATCCTAAAATATCTATGCGCATATTACACTCATTCTCAAATGTCCACTTATGTATATTTGTGTTACAATAAACAGAAAACCGCATTCGAGAAAGTCTTGCAATTCTTGTGAGCCCCACGAATTGCATTTCCATTTATTTATTTTATTTATTTTTTTTGGTGCTATATACCAACTATTAGCGTACACCCTCCTACCTAACTTTATAAAAAAAAATCGAATAATACTAATGCTAAGCAGCAAATGGAATGTGCATTTTAAAGAAATCCAAATAAAGTCTACGAAAGCAACATCAAATGTAATTGCCCCCAATATAATGTATGTATGTATGTTTACTTATATACGCATATTTTTGCTTGTATTGAATACGGGTTTGTTTTGTTCTTTGAGATTTTGTTTGTTTTATATTTGGTGTATAAAACAAAGAGAGAAACTAATAAAAATATTTTATGTGAGCTAAACCCACAAAAGAAACTGCTGCATTGGTGTCCCTTTTCCTGTTTTTATTTATATACGTTTCAGCTACGCACAGTGACACAAGGTGCATACCTTGGCACAATATTTGCCAAAAGGTTTTTGTCGAGCAGTGTGAAAACTTAAGGAAACCCTATTTTTATAAATGAGACATTGTCACTTTATCATCATTATCCTTTCATTGGTATAAACATATTATGAAAGCTTATTAAGCTAAATATATAATTACAAACATTATTAATTTCATTATATTAAACATATATTACAACTTTTCCACAAATATTTATTTCCATTTTTATTATTTCACAACACTTATTTTTCTGAGGCCTTCAACTATACTGAGTACACTGTGTAGAGGCAATGACATTAAAAGGTTGATGCCTACGTATATATGTATTTTGGCACTGGCCTAGGTAAGCTGCGTATACTATGTGAATGCGAATTCGGATGCGATTGGGGAGCCAGGGCAGGAGAAGAAGCAGGAGCTCAAACTGGAGTTGGAGCTGAAGCTGGAACTGAAGGCACGTGGCCTGTCCCATCAGTTTAATTTGTGCAAATGCAAAGCAAAATAAATATAAAAAAATAGCTGAAAATGATTCGCAGCACAATAAACTTAATGGAAAAACGCAGGGAGCTGGATAACGATAGGAGGGATTTTGTACAAATGTGCGTGAGTTTGTGTGCAATGGGGTCACTGTACGAGTTCAAAAGTTCAGCGATGGAGTTTAACAGCCTCAAATCTGTATCTGGTCACACGGTCCATGTAGTATCCACATTACCACTCTCGCCTCCCGCTGCTCGCCGTTTTTCTCCGGTTCTGATTTTGAGAGGTCAGTTGGCAGACCCGCAGTGGGGGTCACTCTGCTCCTTTCGACTGACCCAGTTATATGATTAAGTACCGTTATTTAGCAGTTACGATTGGCTAGCCATCTTCTTTTGTGACACGTCTCAGCAAATTCTGTTGGATAATTTAACATATGTTTTCTTTTTATTTTATTGTATTATTACGATTTGTATTCTTTTCATTTATTCTTTTGATGTATTTATTATTGAACAACTGCTTCAGCTTATAGAGACCCGTTAGGGACAAAAAGGAATGAGTTCCGATTGGGATATAAATTTGAATGTAAGAGAGTATATAAATTTGAATGGTTCTAATCCTATTTTTCCGACAAAAAGTCTGCTAGTAGTATTAAAATTACACCGCTTAGCTCAAGTTCAGGCCAATATGAATTTGTTTTTGCATGTATTTAGTTTTAAAAAATTAAGCACCTTGGTAAGGGGTATCTCACAGTCACCCAGAACAAGCTAATCATTTTGATGTGCTTTCAATAATTTAATAGGTTTTAGGTTTAAGGTCCAACAGTAAGCCACGAATTTTTTGTTAACTCGCTCACAAATGAAAGTACGCAAATTTGTCGAAAATCGATGATTAAACAATTTCAAATGAATTATATCGTTTCATTTTACCTATATATCTAAGGTCCCATGGATGGAGTACGTATGCTCATGTAGAATTATTAACTTTTTTTTAAAGCAAACAAACTAATAAATATGTATGGAAATAGCTATGACTTTGTAAAGAACTTATATAAATACACAAGTGTAAGGGAAAATATAATAGGACAAAGTAATGTAGGATTCGAACTGCTATTGTTGTTTACATTTAGTAAATTATTATTTGTTGTTACACTTTTGCGTCACTGCAATAACCCAGAGTACCTTTTTTTGTCGCCCAACCAGGCAGCAATTTGAGCAGACAACTGGCAACAGGTTATTGCTGACTGTTTACTGTTTGCTGTTTGCTGTTTGCTGTTCACTGGCTGTTTTGTGTTCATTGTCACAATCACATTGCATGTGAAATCGTAAATTACGAATGCTTAACGCTGGCTGCCAAACATTGCCCAATCCCTATCCTAATCGTAAGCCCAAGATAATTTCCATACCTATATATATATACATTTATGCATATCCATGGGTATTTCACGCCTCGTGGCACGGCATCTACGTGATGTTGCCACCAAATGACACACATAAGCAACTTTCAATCATTTGAACTGCGCTTTCAATTGCGTCTGCGTCTGCAAAAAGAAATGAAAGGCGCGCGACCAACAAAACTATGTATGTTGATCACGTATACGCAGTGCGGACGGACGGCAAATGCTTGACCACTACGACTGGCTCTTAAATATACATGTAAGCACTTATTTGTGTGTGTTTGCGCACTCATAATACTCGACTTTCATAATCTTTGTGGAAAAGTTTGCAAACGGTTTGAGCCAATTGCAAATGCAATCGTGGTCAACGTCTTATCTGTTAGTCTTAACCCCGCTTCCTTATCAGTTTCTGTTTTTTTTTCGGAGTTCAGTTTTGTAACTTTATTGATATTTGAAAACCCGTTGATATTTGAAAACCCGTCGCTTTTCGTATGCCACGCACGTCTCTATAAACCGCATTGTATACCGGTTTTTATATTAGTTGGCCCTGTGGTCACATAAGTTTTGCTGCCCTTTTTCCCCCACAGAGTGTTACATAAGCATTCATAGTACCCATACTCATCATGCATAGAAGTTTATTGGTGTTGTTGTTGCTGTTTAGCATTCAATTTCAAAAGGCATTTCGGGAAAGTGTTGTGGGTGCCTTAGCGCCACTTTATAGAAAGTGAAATATTAATAAAAAAAATAAAAAAATAAAAAATCAAATTTATTATTCACATATGATGTGTGGTGCGTAATTATAAAGTTTTTAACTGAACATTGACAAGTTGCCACTGGCTTTGATCTGCAAAGGACAAAGCTAAATCTGGATACTATTCAAATTTTCAGCCGTACAACTTTTGAAGCACTGACGACCGGTTTATATTTATTATGCTAAAAAATGACTTATTCTTTAGTGCGTAAGTGAATTTGGGGGTAATAGAACTTATTAGTTGTGGCTGGGATTTAAATTCGTGTAACTTTAACTTGCCTCACAATCTGACTTCTAAGTCGATCTCAAGTTATTTGCAGTTGCCCTATTTTATGTTAAATCATGTTCTCCGTTGTGCTGTCAACTCACACACATCGACTCGCACTGCTGCTAAATTTGCGGCACTTCGCGAAGACAAAGCCAATACAGAAAATTTTCCATTCGCTGTCTTTGTTGCATGCCAACTAAATATCGAAAATCAGCGCACAGCACAGAGCCCCAAAGCCGCATTCAAATCCGACAAGAGCGAAGCTAGTATAAAACGCTTCAGCGGCGGGCGGGCAAAGCACAGTCGTAATTTGGACGAACTGCAGCCGGTTTGTTGTCATAGCTTTCGTTACTCGCTGAAAACGGGACATTGTTGCTGTAAACGTAACGCTTAATTAAATCAACTTGGCCGACGAAAACGCCATTAGCCATCAGCCATTAGCCATTAGCCTCTGCAGAAAAAGAGAAAGAGAGAGGCAGAGAGAGAGAGTGAGAGAGAGAGGGGGAGAACGAAAAAAGACTGCATCGTGCAGCGTGGTATCTGAATCGATTACAAGTTGCATTTAAAGACGGTGGCATCATTATAAATAACTTGAATTGGAAATATGCTTGGCTTGTGGCAAAATTCATTCGGCCTTCTGACCTTCTGCTTGCTGGTGCACAATGGACACGCACAATTATCCTTTCACACCGATGCCAATTCCAACTCGTTCACTCTAAAGACACCCGGTTTACAGCAGAGCTTCACGCGCTACTACGGCGCTGCTAAGCAGCAGGCACAGCCACAGCACTCGGAGCCGCAACAACAACAAGCCGTAAGTTTAGTTAGTGCATTTATTTAGCTAGATAAGAGTCGGATACAAAGTAGTCCGCAGCATCAATTGCTGGTGTTCACTTCTGCGTCGACGTCCAATTGGTTGCCTCATTGCATCGCCAAAGCCAAAATTCATGGAGCCGCCCATCTTCTGGCCAAGCACTTCCACCTCCTTCTCCTCGTGCGCTGCAGCGCCGGTCTCCACCAGCTGATTTACCTGTGCAACAGCCAACAGCATGCCAGTGGCCAAATCCTTGAAAAAAGACACATACGCACACATGCAGAAACATACTTGATTGACTGATAGATATGAGCTTACCTGCGGCCTACCTTCTGTGCAGCTGCTGAACAGCAGCGAAGCAGCTGCAACAGCAGCAACAACAACCTGCCAATGCATTTGTATGGAAATTGTTTGGGTTTCGTTCTGGGACTGTTTAATTTGGCGCTCGATGCAGCTTATTTAACTGAGCGTCGTCGTTTGGATGGGAGCCCATTTGCTATTAGGCTAATTAGTAAAAACAATACAAAACTACACTGTTATAATTACAGTCGCTATCGTGTTCTTGCTGCACACATCCGCTACAGGCAGTATATCTTAATCGGGCTGTTTTGTGCACGACTTGACTCACATATTGCTGCTGGCATGCCACACTGCCAATGCGGTATCGGTGATCTTATTGTGTGCCAGTGTTGAACAACTCCGGATGCGCTCGCCAAGCGATATTACTTTGTGAGCCTTCAGAAATTCGGTGTTGTCTGACACGCGACTATCTGTATTTATTTCAAGACTTCACGATATCAATGTATTTATCTTTTTTTTCAACGGATAAGCTTTCTATTTTTTTTACATCATCATATTTATTCATATCTTTTCGAAATATATTTCATATACTAATATGAAAATCGCATGCTCAATTTCACCATTATCCGTTAATTTCGAGCTCATGTTTAATTTATTATATATTAGTGCAATTTGGTTGTTTTAAATGTTTCATTTCAATTTCTTCTTATAATTATATTAATTGCATGCCATTAACGAGCTTACTCATTATATTTTCATCAATTCTGAGATTCACTCGAAAATCGATATTTTTCATAATGTGTTTCAATGAGCTGCTAATTCTGAAATTTAAATATTATCCGCCAACAATAGTTAAAACCACGATTTGAGAAATGCTTGAATGTGGCTTTAATTGAGCTCGGTTCAATTGGCCACCGGAAAGGTCTCCACGTTGCTTTCGACGCCTTCGGCAAATACATTCCGCAGCTCCTCGAAATAAGTGCGGAATGAGTCCACCATGGACTGCCAGGCATTCCGAATGTTCTCCCCAAACTCCTTTGCCGCTTCGGTTAGACGCTTGTCCAGCCTCGGCTCATCCGGGTAGATCAAATGCGGTCGCACATCATCGTACTCATTGGAGTAGTCCAGCTCCAAGTCGTCCTGGCAGAAGGACACCTGCATAAGTACCACTAGCCACAAGATCAGTCCAAATAGTAAACGCCAAACAGAACTCATTGTATAAACTGTCGCAATGCAAATGGACTTTTTTCTTTTTGTATTGGGCCACGATCAAAGTGGCGTGCATTGAATTGTTGTTTATGTTTCGTGCCGGAAGTGTTCACTGCTTAACTAGCTGATATTATCTGAAGTACTGTTGAACATAACAGCATTTAACCATTGATTAACTATGTTCATTTTTTAAACTCTGCTATACGTCCTCATATAGTGTGTTGTCTCTTTCAGTATTAATTTTTTTTTTTTTTCCATTGTTCATAATGCATTTTATTAAGTGTATTATTATTTTAATTAGTACATTTTTAATTACTCTTCCACTATCAAAGAATAATTCGGTTCAATACGGTTTTGCTATTAGTAAACTAACTTTTTCTTTTTAAGTCGTAGCGTGATGAAACTCAACAAATATTTTTTTACTTTCGTATTTAATTTAAAAAAATTGCAGTTATATTGCTATCACATGTTTATTTGCTTTAAGTAGCTCAAATAGTAAGGAACAAAAAAAAAACATATAAAAATAACACAAATGAAATCAACTTTGATTTATCTGCCACTGTTGTTGATTTGAGCAGCGGTTCCTTTGATTTTTTGTCCCATTTGTTGCATCATATCACCCACATTTCCCATAAATGAAAGAAAAAAGCCTTTCACCCGCTCTCCGAGATTAGCTCCAACCGACTCCGGCTGCGGCGACTCCAGCGCTTGACGACGTCGACGACGTGTTTCGAGCAGTTTCTTCTTTGTCTTTGTCTTGGTCTTGGTGACTCGCGTTTTTGAGGCATTATTGGCGGCACGTTTGCGTGCACGCCTCCTGCGTGCTTCGATATCATCATCCGTCATCTCCGTGGTGGCTCCCATCATCTGCTTCCAATTGCACGGCGAGCGACGGATACGGTGCAGCGCCTGATGAAGACTGATTATGCTGTTGTTTCCATCCGTGCTGCGTCGGCGGCGACGGCGTCGTCGTCTTTCATCTGATTCAGATGAGTCATCATCATTGACCGGTCGCATTGCATCGCCATAACCCATCGCTGCCTTGGAGCGCACGGCCACCAAGCCAGTATCAAAGTCCATCTGCTGCGTAGCCAGCGCACCCTCCTGCAGACTATTCATGATCTGGGCACCCACGCTGAGCGCACCAACGGCCAGTTGCTCGAAAGGATTCTGGGCGCTGACACGCGACCAGACCCTGCCCATTAACAAGCCCATCAGCAGCACTAATTCCAATTTAAAATGCATATTTCAACTGTGTCGATTTTGTGTTTCTGCAGCCTATTTTATGCAGCATTTTTGGCACGTCATCGGCTTGCGTGCCGCTCATCTGTGCAACGCGGCGTATGATCAATTAATTGGATTTTAGCACTATTGTTGATGTGCTTTGATGTGTTCGCTGGGTTTGGTGTTTGCAACGGGGCAGGCTTTCAACTAAACTTCCGGGCTGTATGTATTTAGATTGGCAGTTTCGCTTGCTAGCTTTATCTGATTTGATTTTGAAATTTAGAAATTTACTTTTTGCTTGTGTATATTCTACGTGCTTCACAGCTAAAACCAAAATTGTTATTGTGTGTGCAAACTGAAATTGCTTAAAGATGAAATCTACCACAAGTCCCAATAATGGTGGTAAACTGGTAAAGGATTAGGTTTTGGCATTTGTATATCAACTAATTAACTTTCCCTCTCTATACTCTATTATTTTCTCTGTTTTTAGCAAAATCCGACTCAATTTAGCGGATTTACGCCAGCTGGATTACAATATTCAGCTGCATATCCGCAGCAATCCGTTGCAGCAAGTAGCAAGCCAAAGCTAGCGCCAGCTGCCACTACGCAGCAGCAACTATTGCAGCAGCAACAACAGCTCCAACAGCAGCAGCAATATTTGGCACAACAGCAACTGCAAGCGGAACAGGTGCAGTCCGCCTACCTGGATAACCAGCGTCAGCGATTGGCCTTTGAGCAGCAACAGCAACAGCTGCTGCAAAAGCTGTACACTCACTATCCCGATGTCTCCGGCCAGCAGCAACATCTGCAGTATGAGCAACCCGAGCAGCAGCAGCAGTCTATCATTAATACCGCCGGCAGTCGCTTCATTACACGCCAATCACCGACGGTCTTTGGCAGCAGCAACGGGTTGCAGCCACAACAGCAGCGCCAGCAGCAACAGTACCCGTTTCAGTCACAGTTGCAGCCAACGCCATCCAGCGATTTATACTCGACCCAGCAGCACATGGGATTCCTGCAGCAACAGCAGCAAGATGTGCTGCGCGATCAGCAGCAGAATGTTGCACAACAGTTCGCCACTGGACAAATTGCCCCCAGCACCACCACCAGTAGTAACTATGGCATGGCCGTTCCAGAATCTTCCGTAATGCGTACTCCATCGTACCAACCTGCGTCAGCCGTATCCCATTTTAAATTCAGCAGCGGCAATCTTAACTACAACTTCTAAGAAAACCGCCTGAATTCAGAAAGTGCCAGGCGCTGTTGTTGCACCTCGAATCCAGTTCGCCAAAGTGGACCAAATTAAACTGACTATTTAATAATCAACTCACATTTTTTTGTCGAACATTTTTTTTTTTTTTTTGCTTTCATCTAGTCTTAATTTATTATTATCCTAATAGCTATAATTATTCCAAATTTTTTGTTAAACTCGTGAAAATTTGCAATAACGCAGCTATGAGTCCCAAATTGTCCATTAATAAAATCACAAAAAATTAAAATAAATGAACTAAAAATAATCTCTGAAATATGGTTAATACCGGAATTGATATTATTTGCTGTCTCTGCATTTCTAGCAAATATGAATGAACTTACCGTATAGTCTGAATGTGTATATATGTTGCCATTAATCTCCATTATACCAACTTACAATTATGGGATAAACGATTTTATTAATTTTCAATGTTTTTTTGTCATAAACAAATAAATTTGCTAGTCGAAGTCCACCTGCTCTTTATTAGTTTAAAACTGAGGACTAGTTCACATGGGGACAGAATTTGAATACCTTACGGGACCGGATCTAATTCCATTTTGAAACCGGCTTGTTCATTGATGAAACTGTTGCAGTTGATGTTGATCAAACAAATATATCCCTTACAATGAAATATATGTTTTCTTTCTGCCTGTTTCATAGTTTTGCACAACTTCCTTATATCTTGTATCTTATTTCCACACATCTGCAAGAGCACACAAATTTAATTAGCAACTAATTGCAGTTGACATAAAGCAAATGTGCTGTGGTATGAACACAACGTTGACATATTTGTTCTGACATTGTGCATATGGCATAGTTGACGAAATTGGAATGCGATGTGGTCCAGTCTAATCCGAAGACATTGCAAGCGTGCAATGCAGGCTCACAAAAATGGTTGGCCCGCAGTGGAGGGAGGAAAGGGAAGGAGGAGTCGATGGAGAAACAGTGCCATGTTCCTTACATTTTTACATTCATCGCTGTCACTGCTGGACATTTTGACTGTGTTGTGTTCTGTCATTTAGCGCAATGAACAGGAAACGGGAAATCGCCGCACATTGCCACAACGTATTTGTGTCTGGATGCACAGGTATGTCCCCTCTCCCCCTCTCTTCCTCTCTCGTCCTTGTTTTGTGGCATAGTATGTCTGTCTGTTAGTGTATCTGTGTCTGACTTAACCACTTTTCCGTTTGCCTTATGCTGCACATTTCTGTTGATTTGTTCGTGTTGTTGGCTGGATCCACTAAATTGAAATTTTCTATGCGAACCATATTAGGTTTGGGAGTTGCCACAGAATGGTCAGAATGAACTGCATACACCCGACCCCAGTCACCCTTAGTCTCACCCTCACACTCACCCCGCTTCCGCACCCCCACCTCAACGATATCGCATTCTTTCTACATATATCAACGTACAAATAATTCACCCGCATGAAATTTAATAGTAAAACATTCTTCTAATTTATTCACCAGATGGCTTTGGAAAGCATCTCGGACCCCATAAAGTACATATATTCTTGATCAGAAACTACAGCCGAATCGATCTTGCCAGGTCTGTCTGTCCGTCCGTCCGCTTTGTAAGAGCAGACGGATCTCCGAGACTATAAGAGCTACAGACAAATTTGCAATATAAAACTGTCGTATACCAAGCACAGATGAAGTTACCCAATTTCGATCCGTATCGATTTAGCGGCAGCAATAAAAGCCACCATTTTAATAGTATAGCATTTCAATTAATACCCTAGAACCATATTATATTCCACATCTGCTTAAATTGGAGCGTGCAAAGCCAAAGCCAAAAACTGCCAAAGGAATATTTGACAGTAAAACAAGCAAAGTATACTGACCAGCTGGGTTCAGGGTGTCTCGTAGTCGAGCTCATGCGACTCCAGCATTCTTACTGGCTAAGTTTGCTTTTCTCTTTAACCTAAACCAATACAGCAATAATAATGCACTGTTATTCACACACAAAAAGTACACATAAATGCTTCATTCCCCCATTGCATGTAGTCGAATAATGACTTCATATATTGTTGCATTGCTTTGACATCTTGTTGAGATTGGCATTGTATAATTTTCTTGAGTGCCTCTTCTTCGTGCCTCTGGCTGACTTGGCCTTACTTCAGCTCTGACCCCCATTTTCCTTTTCCAAGTGGTAAAGCCAAGAGCTCTATTGCAGTGACAATTTCTAATGCAATTGTCGTGTTTTGGCATTGAGTTTTCATTGCGCTTTTCTTTTCCATGGCTTTCACTGATTGTTCTCGTATATTTATGTTGGCGCGCGACAGTTGTATCCTTGGGCTCAGATGTCCTGTACACTATCACAGGACACTATTAGCATTTAAGGTGTCTCTAAATGAAAATACCATCAGATTTTTGGCTGACAACTGTTGCTACCTGACAGTTGAGCTCTAAGACCCTCCCTGCTAAATGAAATAAGTCACTGCACACTTATCACGCACACAGCAAGCCCGAGACACAAGGCAATTGCGGGGCTGGGGTGGGGAGGAGAGGGTTTCGGCCATTGCGTTGCTGTGGCACAACCGTGCATCTTAGTTGATATCCTGCTACTTGTGCAAAGTAATTGTTTTTGCCTAAGATTCCGCCTCAATACTTGTTTGTCACTTTTGCATCCGGCTTGGTGTATTTGCCATTTTCCTTATAGAGACAACAGTATGTCGCTGAAGCACCTTGCTAACCACATGCATTTGGTATGTTGGAAAACGCTTTCATTCTTGTTCCAGTGTGAAATAATCGGTTATTACCTCCACGAGCGCATATTTAATTCTACAAGTAAATATTAGTATGCACATAGAAAAAATATCGCTGAAATTTGGCATTTATGCTTATAGAAAAAGCAAAACATTATCTTAAAATCGCTGGGCTTATTTTAGAATTTGGTGATCATTTAAAAAACATTCCAGAATTTTGAACATTTTGATTTTGGCTGGCTTTTAAAAGGTTACCTTTTGCGACAAAAGTATTTCATGGTGATTTTTATCTGAGTGTTGAAACAGCATTCCATTTATGTTAATGCCTGGAATTCACAATTTGTTCATTTTTGCATTTTCCATTGAAAACTCTGTCCAAAGACTCTGCGCTTACCAAACCCACTTAAAATTGCCACTTACTGCTAAATAACTTTAAAAATGCTTAGCAACTGAAGCATTAATTTTTGTACTTAGATTTTTTGTACAAAAACAACATATTGCGAACAAAAATTCCAACAAATGAAATGAAGAATTTTAAAATTGCCGCATGCTATACCATACAAAATACTATGCAGAAAATACATATATAAAACAGTAAGATTTTTAATGATATTCAAGCGAGAAATATTTTTATGCGCTATAATGGTTTTGTGCTATCGGCACAAGAATCATCTCCGATCCTGTTAAGTATCTATATTCTTGGTCAGGATCAACAGCCGAGGCGACCTAGCCATGTCCGTTAGTTCGTCCGCCCGTCCGTCTGTCTGTATGAACATGCGTATCTCAGAGACTAAGGAGCTATATAGATTCTCGTATACACACAGATTAAGTTTATTTCGATTTATCGATACCTGCATCCGTTTCTCAAATATCAATACATTTCGCTCACTCGACTACGGCAATCTTTCTTATTTTTAATTTAATCTGTGTTTTTTCTTTGCAATCAAAACATTTATAATTTCAAATCTACAAATGTATTAAAGTTTAGGGCAAACTGCTACCTGGTTTTAGTGTGAACACCGAAAGCCATCATTTAAAAATTATTTTGTAGTTAGAAACATATTTTTCTTGATTGGTTTTAAGGGCTGCAATTGTACCCCGAACGAATAAATAGGGATACCAAATTGCAAGACCATACAATATGTATATGGCATAAAAAGCTATGACAGAACCAGACTTATCCAATTTTTTTTCATATTTTATGCAATTCTAATTGCTTTGAAATATTTTTAGCAATTTGTACTTTGTGCTAGACTTCCAAATCATAATTTATAAAATAAATAAAATTGCCAAATTTGAGTATTTTTAGGACACCTTAAAATAAATAATGTTGTGCTTTTGCAAACAATTTTTAACAACATTGTTACAAATACTTTTTTTCGCTTGGCTTGCCATAACTTGTCCATGCTTAGACATCTTCATCCCGTTTTAGGCATTCGATTTAAAAATACGCTTCAATATGCTATTTTTGACTGTGGGAGAGCATGGAGCGTATGCGTGAAAGGCTATGCTTGTGTGGCCTAAAAAAGGCTTTTGGTCGCTTGAACTTTAATACTCAGTTTGGCATTTGCCACATTTGCGAGTTAGCCATATATCTATAAGCTCTTTCAGCCTACATACATCATACAGACATGTGTATGTGTGTGTGTATGGTATGCTGCGAGTATGATAAATTCCACGGAATGCGCCATAAAGTATGCAGTACTATGTACATACGTATGACAAGTGCCCAACTGAAGCTTGGCATATAAATCGCAGCATAGTTTTTGGCCATCGTAAATCATTTTATAACTGCTGTGAATTGTGAGAGAGGGTAAATAGAAGGGCGGTGTTTGTACCAATGTATGTACATATGCATATCACATAAAACGAGGTGAAATAAACTACATGGTCTTCATCAAGTGTTTATATATTAAATGATTTTATTTTTTTTTCCAACATTTGACATGCATTTTCTGTACAAAGTAACTTTTAAGTAAAACGTGAATTCAACCGCGATAAAAAAAAAACAACAAAAACAAAACACACGCACAAAATACAGGGAAATTTACTTAGTTAAGAGAGACTGTTTCGTTTTTTCTATTTTTTTAAACGTGGAGTCTTGCAAAAGCTAACAAAATAAAAACGAAATGAAAGGAAAAAAATATAGGATGAGTAATGACTCAGAAAAAAATTGGCAACGATGCATTTACGCAGTTGCCATTTAAAATTTAGAGTTTCTAATAATATGGCCAAAAGAAGACGCATTATTTACAATAAATGCTCCACGTGAGTAATATTTTCAACCGCTAGCTCCATGCTAGGGTCGTTGATGGTTTGTGGCGGGTGTTACGATGTAATGCTGAATGCTGTGGGTCATCCCGAGCATACTGCTCTAGTAGCCATAGTGAATGCCATGGCCAGAGACGGATGTGTGCACCAGTGCGGGCGCAGCAACGGCGGCCCTGCGTAAAAATAAGATAATTATGATGATGATGAGGAGCATGAGGCGATCCATCTCTATTTATGAAGCCCAGCGGCATTAATTACTCACTTAAGAACGGGAGCGGCAGCCAAATGCGTGGTATAGGCGGGTGCTGCATAAGAGTGTGCGGCGTAGGCGGGTGCTGCGTAGGCGGGTGCTGCGTAGGCGGCCGGTGCAGCCAGTCCAATGCCGTGTCCAATAATGCCAGGTGCTGCGAATAACGAATACAAGTTGCATTAAAAACAAGCGACAGGAGGGTAGGCAGGCTGGTAGGCAGGTATGCGAACAGGAAGGCGAATAATCAGTGTGGAGCACGTTTGATATACGGCTGCCGGCCGCCGGCCGCCAGGTATCGAACAAGGATCCATAATCTCAAAACCCGACTGCTTATCATCACTAACAATGGGAATGACCAGGTCTCAAATTTTGTTTTGGTCATTGTTACAAGAGCACAGAGAGCAGCTTGAAATCTGAGCAGGTTGGGCCACACTCGGCCACATGAATACGAACACGTCTGACAAGTCGACATCAATCAACTGACATGCCAAGGTCTGCCATTTTGTATGTGTCAAGCGGGCATATTTTACACTGCGACAACAGCTCAACGAAAACGGCGAAAACCGTGACAATGACGGTGGCAACGTACTGAAGCCGAACAAACCAGCAGTATGAAATGTCCAAGCGCAACAAAGGAGACTTTATATAATACTTTTACCCTCAATCTATCAATATAGCATGAAAGAGCAAATGGGACTGACAATTTTCATAGAGCTGCTTACGACAAGTAGTTGGCTGTACACATTCCATTAAGGTACGACAAAAGAGGGGATGAAACTAACTATTCGAACCCAATTTATTACAATGAGTAGTTGGTTGCATGAAATGTTGATTTAATACAATTGGAAATATGATATATGTATATGATATACATATATGAGTAGCTTCAGTTATGAAAAGCTTTACTCGCATTCTTATTTCTCTTAAAATGCTCTTCTATGTGAAATGTGCATTTAGACAAATATATAGTCGCTGACTGCTGTTTTGGCAGCTCGCATGGCTAGCCAATGCCAAATGTCACTTCTCCAAATGACTGACAAGCTGACTTGCCCTATTTTGAGCAGCAAGGACTAATCATCATCATCACCAACACAACCATCGTCATCGTCATCGTCATCGTCACGAGCATTGACCCGCCACGTGTCGAATGATTTAAAGTAGTTGGCAACAATGAATGAATGATTAATTATACTACATGCGTTGGCCGACATTGCTAACAAGCCCCCACCTCGCTCATATACTCGTTCAACGATTGAAAATATTCATGTATGAAATGCGCAACACGTCCCTATTTGTTGATAATATATGGGTGGCTTTTCAGACAGGAGTTGCTGGGCTTTATGGAATATTGATAAGATAATTACATAATGTCCTGTAATGTATTACCTGATATCTATCGATTAACTTATAGCCCAGAAAAGTTGCACTGAATTCTTGTCGAGATACGCCAAGCAGACCGCATAATAAAGTATTTATATGCAGACTCGCAGTTGCAGCATGCTGCAGTTGACACATTCATTTATATTTATATTATTATTGAACCGACGAATGTGTCTTTCATTTTTATGTGTTATGGTTTTTGTTTGTTGAAGCTATGAGCAACATATCCACATATAACAATTTAAAAATGTTTGTTTTCTATGTAGGTGATCGCCCTAAAACATAAGTGAGTTGTGATATTAAGGATCGACAACTTTTTAGTTTCTAAAAATGTTTTGAGAAAAGGTGTGTTTGGCTGGCCTAAGTTCAAATAACTGCTGGACAATCATTTGAGAAATGTTGCTCTTTAAGTATCTGTATATTTTTAATCATTCATAGTACAATGCTTACAGTTGACAATAGTTTTAACTGTTTTCAAAAACGAAAACAATTCGTTTATGTTTTTCTCAGCAAAAGGAGCAAGTGCAAAATTCTCAAAGTTTATCTCACTTTTGTTGTGCATTGGCAACTCGTGAAAATTATCCAAGTTCTGAAACTGCCCGCCCTCGTCATGGGTCAAAGAGTTAATGTTTACTTATTTTTTTACAAGCACGCCGCTTTTACTACTGCTCCCTCATCCCCCTGCAATCCCGCTGCCTACCTGTCGGAATGCAGGCCTGGCCCGAACAAAAGTTGTGCTTTGTGTTTAAAAAGCATAAAGTTGGTTTTGGGCAAATGTACTTGGTCAGTAAAAGCGAAAGTACAACCAAACAATAACGTCAAAGGACTAAAGCTGCTGCAGCTGTTTGCCAACCGCAGATCACTAAAGTGTTAAGGAACGAGCTGCAAAAAAATGGTTAAAATGATTGGTAGAAAATTAGTAAAAGCTACGTATCTACAAGACTAAGAACAAAGCGTTAACGTGTGCAAAAGGTGCAGGAGATTAGAGTTTGGGATGTGCTGGAGGCTGCTAACTGGACTTTGTGGCACCTACCATAAGCTGGAGCGGCGGCGGCAGCGTACTTCACAACTGGAGCATGTGCGGCAGCCAGATAACCATGCGACAATGTCGGTGCAGCAGCATGAGCACTATAACCAAGGCCATAGCCCAAGCCCAGATGCGAGCCGCCCGCAAGATGGATAGCGGGCGCGGTGGCAGCATAGTGGCCGCCATAGCTATAGGATGGGGCAGCAGCAGTGGCATAATGTCCACCATAGGCCACTGCTGGAGCAGCGGCGGTCGCAAAGTGAGCACCGCCATAGGCCAATCCATGTCCGCTGGATGCCAGCTGTATCTGAGCGGGTGCAGTGTGTCCAACAGAGTAGCTAGCTTGAGGCGCCGCTAAATTCGAATTGTGTTTTTTTTTCGGGTTTTTGTTTTTTGTGCGTTAGCATATTAACTACTTGCATATTCAGTAAGTGCCTTGTGCGCTTTGTGTTGTGAATGTTGTGCATGTTGTGCATGTGCAAGTGTGAGTGAATGAGTGAATGAGTGAGTACTTATTGAGTGTACTAACCAGCATAATGAGCGGGCGCCAAACCACCATCGTTGCTGATGCTGGAGCGCTGCACATGGGACTGAGAGTGGGCGGTTTGCACTTGGCTGGCATAGTCTGATTGCGATGATTGGCCATAGTGTCCCTTAACCGTATGCTCCTGTGTGTTGCCAACGGAGGCGTGATCCACGCTCGGTGCATTTATCGAGTAGGCAGCGGGGCCGCCGGGTTTGGCCTGTGCGCAAGCAATCGCCATTGCGGCCACGCAGAAGATGAGCTATATAGGCGTAAATCATTTAAATACAGTTTAAACAGACAACACACACACACTACGCCATACATAAATCAGTGAGCTTAGCAGCCACTTGACAACTCTTTTGTATTTCGATTACATGTCGACAGACAAACACAAGGAAATTGCAGGCGCATCAACTTTTAATTAAGTTGCCAAAGTAGTTGAAAACTCTATCTCTCTCTCTCTCACACACTTTCTCTGTCTGGGTCTCTCTCTCTCTCTCTCTCTCTCTCTATGTCGAGAGAGCCTACCCTATTTCGTGAATGCCACACGGCAGCCGTGTTCATTTGCTGCCCTGCCAAGGGCAATGCGGCAAATGCGTCTTATGTACAATATACTTGCTTGGAAAGCGGCCATAGCAACTTTTGGTTGTGCTTTGAGCTTGGCAAACTGTTTTAACATATTGCATCGGTCTATCATATGAATCCATATACCTGCTTAATATCATATCAGCTATATTGACAGCATATTTTATTTCCTTTAATATTTGCGGCCACTCGTTAGCTGCCCCTCGCTACTCGTACATTCAAGCTCGGTCCACATTTGGTATTCCCTTTGTACATTCAGCATTATTACTCATTACTCGTAAGTTTCTACTCGCAAATAACTAATCGTCGCCTTTTTCTCGTTACTGGCTTTCAATTCCTCCGCCTTCCTATAATTATTTCTCATTGAATCCCTTCAAAATGTAGCTTTTCTTTTGCTCATTTTTAAATGCCAACTCGTTACTATTTGTGATTTGCTTATCGTTTCTTTTTGCTCGCTACTGCTTCTGTTGAATTTTCATTTTGAACTGGTGCTTACCTAGATTTTGTTTGGCCATGATAGAGAATTTGTAGGGTGCGTTATTTCTTTTGTTTTTGTTTTGGTTTTTTTGTTGCTTTTTGCAATTTTACATTTACATTTTGTAAACAATTCCTTCGAATTTCAATTTACGCGCAAAAATGCAAAAAAAAATATGTATATATATAACAAAAAAGAAAAACAACAAATATTTAAGAGCTGGGTGAGTTGGGCCAACAGGGAATTTTTGCTTGCCTTCTTTTATTTAAAATTTATATCACTTTCGTTTCGTTTCGTTTCGTTTCGTTTCCATGTCCTTTTTTCTGCTGTGTTTTGTTTTCTGCATGGCAGTCTGCCTCGCGCTTGACTTGACGCGGCTTTTATTTGTCTTTGGGTATTTATCTGATTTTAATTAAGCGTAACCGACTGCCGGACAGGAAGTGGGGGCAGACCGTAAGCGGGAGGTAGGACAATGTCATCCAAAAATAAAATGAAGACAAAAATTAAAGCAAGAATAGTATAGAAGCTTAGCTTGAAGGAGCAGAGTTTAAATGGGCAATTTTAGTTGAGCCAATGCACAACTTCTCACATGAAATATTTGTATGACTTGAAATGACTTTTGCTCATTTAATTGACCCACTTTACCTTGGTCGCTGCTCAATTCCTATGGCATTATCTTAATTTGTTTTTCCTTTAAAATTGCCATCGACTTATGGCTTTCGCGAATCAAATATGTTTGTTTTGACTTCATAATGGACAAAGACTTTATGGAAACTTTATACTGTTTTTTAAATAACATTGCACAAATGGCTAAATTATAGTTTTATCGAAGCTGAGCTGAATTTTGCACTTTTTGAATGCCAGGAGTTATCGTGGCCACAAATGCGATACAATCAAATTGCCAGGACAATTACGGCCAGCCTTGAATCTGTTACACCTGAGTGCAAGGGATAGTCGCAATTGTAGCTGAAATCTCTCCATTCTCTCTCTCTCTCTCTCTCTCTCTCTCTCTCTCTTTCTCCTCTCATTCTCTCTCACTAACTCACTCTTTCTCGCAAACTCTGGCAACAGCAACAAAGTTTATCCTGTCGGGCAGTCAACTTGTCAATCTGCCTTGCTGTTGTATCACACTTGGACACACACATACATACACACACAAACATATACACACACACACACACACACACACACACACACACATGCATACACTTGAGTCCTGGGCTGACACTTTTACGCACCTTGAATGCCATTTTGAATGGGTTTTATTGATTGTGTGCTGTTTCACGTGCAAAAAAAAGAATATGAGCAGTTGTTTGCTGATTTGCTGCACCGGGCTGCTGGGCTTCGAATTGAAAACTGTCTCAGTATCGCGTTCTTTGCGCCTATTTATACCATGCCACACACATAAGTATGGCTGGGAAAATATGGTCCAGCAACAGCAGCAGTCGCAGCCGCAGCAGCACCAGCCACGGAAAACTGGTTTGCAATTCGATGCACGTTGACTTTTTGGCAAAGCAGGCAGCCGCGGGTCCATTGTGAATATTCGCACTGCACAGGCGCGGCAACGTAACGCAACGCAACGTGGCGCAGATGCAGACGCCGACGCTGCTTGTAGCTTGCAGCTTGCAGCCAACACCCGCCCTAAGTTGTTGCTCTGCCCATTTGTTGATTGCCGTTCGGTTTGCAACAACAACAAATTCAAGTTAATCGAGATCACATCATCAATGCCATTGTTTAATTGGAAAATGTTGTTGAATAATTCGTTGATTCGGTCAAGGAAATTCCAATGTAACAGATTGCCAAAGCATGCGGCAGCAGGAAACCCCAACTTGCAATTTAGCCTGTTTGCTTAACAAAGTCAACAGTATTAACAAGAACTACTTACGGATTACTCGCTATGATTTCAAGCAATAATATATACGACTAGTCTTGAAGTCACTCAACTTAATTGAAAATTGAAATGCTGTCAAGCATCTAATGGAAAATATAACCAATGAAGCTCAAAAATTTATTGTTTATGACTACTCACTATTGTTTATTAAACGTCATCGATTATTTAAATTATTCGCTGCTTATTAATCTTAGCACGTTACTCATAGCTGCCTTTTCTTCATTCGCTATTCATTCCAAAATGGCGAAATCTACGAGCTCAATGCACACTATTCTCAGAAAAAATGGGACTGAATTTTAGAAAACCGATCTATAAATTAGACTTTGCACTGGAGACTAGACTTTTAAAATAATTTCCAAACATAAGAAGCAAAAATAATTCACAAAATTTGAAAGGCTTGCCGTAAATTTTAGAAATATTTTTTTATTACTATAAGTACATATCTTAAGAATATAAGTGCAAACCCTGATTCTTGATGATATACTCTCTAAAATGCAGAAAATATTAATAAAGCTTACTGGCTTGATTAGTATATACGAGTTTAGTTTAGAAATGCATTTATTATTAAGCTACCTGAAATGTTTGTTTATATGTAATCTTAAGAAACTAATATTTATTAATAATATAAGCAACATAAAAGGTGGTGTTAACGCTCTTCGGTAAAATATTAGATTTATTTTTTAAATATTAAACAATTTTACTCTGATTTTTAGAAATATACTGTCTGAATAATTAAGTGGTGCATTTCGAAATTTCAAAGCCATTTCTTTCCAAGTGTCAGTCGTTATTTTCTACTGATTGCCTGCTATTAATCATGCCAAACTTTATTTACTTTTTTTCAATATTCACTGCTCACTATTCGCTTGCATAATTGGCTGTTGATTATGTCCATAAAATTGTAATATTTAATCAGTCAATGTCAAAAAACTTTTTCCAAAAATTATGCGTACAAAATTCGTATTGAATGGTATAAGAAAATGTGATTAAAATTCAGTAACCGGCAAAACGTTGCGTCGTTAATTGTTCTGCCGCGAAAACATTGGACAAGTTACAGCTGCTCCTTGAATCTAGTGCAATGGAGGCAACTCTCACAAGTCTGCTCAGGCCCCACATCACACATAGACACACACACATACATACACACACGCATATACATTGCATAACTGCATCTCCATGCTCAATACTGTAACGCTCCATGCTTCATGCAGCAATCTTGCAGTCCAAGTCACGACTTGGGCAACGCAAAAATTGTTCGACCCACAAAATCGAAAGCCAACTCAGATTTTAGCAGCGTGCGACATACTATACAAAAAATGCCAAAATCACAAATCAAACAACGTACAAAAAGGCCTCCCCTTATCCAGCCCCTCTCACCGCCTGGTCCACTGTTGTCAAAGCATTTGAAAGCGAAAAGACAGGCCCCAATTTTGGGGCCACGCATGGATACATAGACTGGCCCTGGCTGGCTGCCCAATTTCCGCGCCTTTTTGGCGGCTGCTGCGTGAGAACAATAAAACAACAAATAAATTGAGAATGAATTGAAAAAAATCAAATTTACAAACTAGGCCAAACATGTATAACTGCAATTTGAGCAGAAATTCCGAGTCAAATACTGAGACCCATTCGTAAAGCACTTGAAGTAAGCCACGTCAACGATACGAGTACCCGAGAATTTTTTGTGAACGATTATTTAAATTCACTCATTTATTTATATATATATATATATATATATATATATTCATATATATTCATATGGATATGAATAGATCGACTAAACTGTTGATAGTGGTCAAGAATATATAAACTTTATGTGATCGGTGATGCTTGCATCTGTCTGTTACAAACCAGTATACCCTTTTTACCCATTTTCAATTGGTTCAGAGTAAAAACAAAGAAAGAAATATCAAAAGAAAACAAGATAAATATTAAAGCGAATCCAATGCGCAGAGACTTGCAACAAATGCACTATAAGGATGTAAGTGCGGCTGCCATGCAAGTACGGATTGGAATGTTCAATAGATGAGCTGCTCCTGCTCTTGTTGCTGTTGCCGTCAAGACAAATGGCGATAGTTAAGCACTCTAGCTGCATTTTGGTCGCTGAATAAAGTAACAGTTTTCAGGACATCGGCAATCGATGGCCATGCGCTATAATCTTGCTCATATTGGTGTTATTTTCCACTATTTTGTCTGTCTGAAATTTACATATTTCTTTTGCACTGCAGGCACGCCCTCCTAATAAATGCTTGCCTAGGAATTTCAAAACAATCTGCACGCTGTTCTCGCGAAATTAATTTGTATAATTGCAGTGCCATCAACAGTCTTACAAACAGCAACAACAGCAAAAGCAACAGTAGTCAAAAGTGCAGGCAAGCATATTCTGGTGTATTTTGCTCCAGTCAGACGCAATTTGGGTCAAAAAGGCACGATAATCAACAAAATCCAAAACATAAAAAATAAATGCGATGACTGAATACCCTTGATGGTTTACCATTTAGAATTCCGAATTCAAGTCCCTTGTCACAATTACAATGTATATTTGTGTATAATATCACTTGTATGAGACTTTGTATAGAATATTAGCAGGTTCATAATTAATTACTTGCTTGTGCCAATGAAATTCCAAGAAACTTCCCATTTCTGCGACCTACATACATACATACATATGTACATATATACTTACACACGTAATTTCATACATACACACATTAATCAAACAGTGTCATCTCTAACTTAAATTGATGTTTTTGAATTCCCATTTTCTGCTCATTGCATATTGGAAAATGCATTCAATTTACACAGAAACACCTAAGCACGCAGCGTTGGCAAGGGTATCATGAAAAGGACAGTGTTTTGCATTGACCGTTGCTTGCCAACCGTTAGAATAGGACAATGGCGTCGCAATTGCCGTCTGCGTCAACGTCAGCGGCGTGACAAAATACTTGTTTCAATTGCGCCTATTGATGTCACTGTCGTTGTTGTCCAAGTTCTTGGCCCATTGTTCTGCTCTGTCTGTTGTCCTGCTTTCTATTGTTGCTGTTGTTGTCGCCGTCGTCTGGAACCACATTTCCCTAAACATTCGCCGCTGTCAGGCCATTAACACACAACCAAGCCCCGAGCACCGAAGGACGGCACTATGCAATATTACATTTATTATTATTATTATTTTTTTTTTTGATTTTCTTATTTTGCATTGTATTTCCACGGCTTTCAAGATTAATGAGCGGCGTTTATCAATTTGTATTCGGTGTGGCAGTGGCATCGACCCACAACGTCTATGAAACAAAATGTGCATTACGTCTTCTTTGCATGTCAAACTTGACGTTTATGTTTGGCTCTCGATTAAATGGGTGCTCAAAATAAATAGCACCAATTATTATGAACATGATATGATAATACACCCACACAAATGTATGTTTACATTTTATATATTCAAATGTCATGGATCTTAAAATGAATAACTGTTGGCTTGATAATTTTAAGTGATGAGGTCAAAGATACCGCTTTCAACACGTTTTTTAAATATATTTATTTACAATCTATATCCTATATTCATACCTATCGGACCATTATTCAGTAGTAACTAACAAAAGAATAAATAAATATTTGAATTATTCAGAATGTATATTTCGGGAGAGCAAATTTAATTATTGTTTTAGGAATTTCACCCACACCAGCGACCTCTGGACTGTTGGGCGTTAAATTAATGTGCTACAAATGTAATATTTAATGTTATTTATTATCTGCTAAAGACAGTTCTATGTTTATGTTATAGATTTTAATTCACTGCTATTTTTCATGCATACCTTTACAAATCAATGTTTTATAGCCTTTCAATAGGTTGATTAATGTTTAAATTAATTGCTACATAAGAAAAAAAAAATTAATTTCAGAAAACAACTTTCCTTTTTGAAGTTTGCATTTCTACGTGTTAAAAATATTTTCGATTGTTAGGAAATATATTCCTAATTTAATTTTAATATTTAGATATTAATCCTATAAAAAAAAGACAAACTTCCTAGTATTCAGGGCCGTTTTCTAAAATTCAAGCATATTTTGCAGAAGGAATGCGTAGTCCTTGCGTTTATTTATTATATACTATACTGCTGCCCTATTATTAATATACCTCCTTGCTACTCATATTCCAAATTTGATTTCCCCATGAGGCACTTTAAAGCTAAATAAACTTTTAGTTGACAATTGAATTTGGGCTGGAAAAATACTTGCCTCTGTTGGTACGTGGGGACATGGCCCACTGTTGCAAATTGAGGTGATGCTGTGACCAGTTGGACTCAATTAGTCGCAGAATAGTATATAGTATATACTATATATATTCGTATATACATGTACTCATATAAATACCTACATATAAGTGCTTACATAGATGCCTACTCATACAGACAAGTGCTTATAAATACGAAGCCAAGCACATTAAAATTCGGCCTTCAATTTGGGAATCAATAAGCAAAAGTGCCCGCACCTCCCAACCACAACAACAGAAACAACAATAAGCACAACAACAAAATCACCGACGAAAAAGCACCGCACGCCTCAAAAAGACAACGCTGAGATTCTCTTTTGGGGCAAGATTTTGTCTGCGTTACGTTTTTATTTTTTTTTTTATTGTTTTCTTTTTATTTAGATATACATTTTTCCGTTTTCTTAGTACGAGTATTTTATTTCATAAGTAGAATTGTTCGTGCCGCAGCTGCGATAGAAACGTCGGGGCCGTCAGATACGCCCATTTTATTTTTTTTATTTATTTTTTTATCTCAATCAACTTATCATCAATGCCGCCCACACTTTGCTTGTGTGTGTGTTAATTTGTTGTGAAATTTGTGCATTAATTTTGTGTTGTTATTGTATTGTGGGTAAAAGTCTATGGCAAACAAGATTTTTGGTTAATTTTATATTTGATCTATACAGCCGATACTAACCAGCGGAATGGGGGGGGAGGCTGAAGTTAGCAAAAGCTTTCCTAAATAACAAGATTAAGTATAAGCAAACATCCATTCAGTTATTCAAGGCTCTGTTGAAGTCTGTTAAATCGAACTTGTAGTAACCCGCTTATAAAGAGCTGTTCAATTTTCAACAATGCTTCACAGATTTCAGAGGCTTGTTAACCTCAGATTTGATTTTCTCTGGAATTCTATTTGAATTACTCATGAAAATGTGAGTAGAGCTACTTGTATATACATTGTAATACAACAGCCTTTTATACTTAAGTATACCTATTGAAAATGGGTAAAATGGGTATAATGGTATTGGGAAAATGTATGTAACAGGCAGATGGAAGCTTCTCCGATCTAAAGTATACATATTCTGGAACAGGGTCGACAGTTAAGTCGATCCAGCTATGTATGAACTCGCGAATCTCAGAGACCATTAAAATAAAAAGAATATAAATTCTAATAAACCCTGCCTGTCAAGTTAAATTTATTTTATCGATAACTTTTCCGATTTGAAAATATCGAGCCAGTACCTTCAGAACCTATGCTTCGCTAACAAAAATGGGAGCACTTCTACACCTGCTTACATTTGAGTGTGCGAAACTTTTTCCATGTTGAACAGCTCAGTTTAGGCTATCTCATTGAGATACCCTTAAATATATTAAAATATATAGTTCATTTTTTGATAACATTATTACGATATCTAACTAATGAACGTATGATATTTATATTGAATTCATTTTCAAAGTCTACACACATTTGTCCCATATTTAATATTAATTACACTCTGACGTGGGCTTCATATTTAGTGTTTAAGTCTTTAGCAGTTCTCAGCGTAAATTTGAGTTTCTGTGTTAGCGTTTCTTTGACTTTTTTTTACTTTTTTCATTTTCCAAATGAAACTTTTTAAGCTGCGTCGCTGCACGTGATGAACTTTGCTTGTATAATGATAATTTGGAGTCCTCAAGTTGGAATCGCGATTCAGACTGTTGTATGGGCCAACTTTTGACGCCATTTGCAGATATTATGTGAACAAATTTGTCCACAAAATAACAATTACAAAGTGGGTGGGGCTGGTAACGCCCACAACAGCGACAGACCTATCAGCAAAGCTGTTGTTAACAATTGTTTTAATTATCATCACTGGTCAGAAATTTTGCAATCAAGTTTTTTGTTGTGCTCATTTGCAAGAACTCAATGGAAAATTATGATTGAACTGGGAATCAGAGCCAACAATCGATGTGTCTTATTTTAGGCAAATTCTCAAACTCTGAGCAATATATGCAAATTTCGATTTGTTCTCAAATCATTCGCTTAGTAATATAGTATACAAGTTTCTTTGGTCTTTTATGTATATTTTAGTAAGTCTTTATGTTGGCTGGGACAAACGAGTTTATGTATAATGGCTGAGTGGCATTAAAATGTTGCAAGCGACAAACTAGAAATTCGCAGATAATTGGACTTAAGTGCAGCAATTAGCTGCAGCACTCGAAACGCACTCAACAATTTTTTAGTTTTTGTTTCTTGACATTTTTTAGTTTTGGTAAATTTGATCCATTTTCTTAGCTTGAGCAATGCTGCGTATACGCAATTTGGGAAAGGCGCCTGCAGCGTTGCATGCGGCATGTGGCATGTGGCAACAGAGGCTGTCAGTTGCTCAGGAAATGCCAAATCTTATCGCTGTACTTATCAGACCCACAAAATCGAATCGAAATTCAGATTCGGAGCAATCAAATTGTGAATGGCGGTGCAGCTGTTGGCGGCTTATGTAAAATGCGTCGCGAATCGAACGACAAGTCACACGACGCATAAATAATTGTACTGAACCCTCTGTCTCCACCCGCCTGCCAGTACTCCGCGCCATAAAGACCCAACGCCCCTCTTTACATGACTATCAAACGAGGCAAGCTACTACATAACGTCACAAAATTGAATACACCCAATGCCTTACACCGACTGTCCAATACACTTTTGACATGTAAACTCCACGTTAATAAAACGATTTTTAATAATTCTTGATTGCATAAAATTATTTTATATTTAAAATGATTATTTGATTGCAGTCAAATCTAATCCAAAATTAAAGTATTTGTATTTGAAGTTTAATATTTTAAAAGCTGCCAAAGAAAACCTATCAAAGAACTAATCACAACAAAGAGTTCAACTTCAAATTCTGAGCTTTATGTTTCATTCTAAAATTTTCTCAAAAGCAAAAGAGAGTTGCATAAAATAAATAATGATGAATAAATTACCGATACGCATAGTTTATATTATATGTATGATATATGTTTTAATGTGCTAGAATTTCTAAAAGCACATTGCTTTGCGTGGAGGTATTAGCAGCTATCGAACTATGTAAGATGCCTGTTCAACACTAGAGAGTATGAGAAAGCCCCACCTAAAACCCTCTTATCCCATCTATCATCCAGTTTAGTCACCAACATCGACAAAATATGTAACTTTACTTATGATTGCAATTTCCTAGAATAAAAATAAAAATATATGTCTCTATTATGATTAGGTCTGCACTTACTATTACATAATGAAAATCATAAATCTGAAAAAAATCTTAAGTCGAAATATGTATATATATATATATATATATATATATATATATATATATATATATATATATATATATATATATATATGGAATGGGGCTTATCTGTCTTCCAAAAATAGCAGAACCAAATAATGCACAGTTTAGAGACACCAAGATGCAGAGTATTGAAAACAACTGTTGACATGCTGTGAAAGACTTTGTGAGCTGCATGAGTCTTTTGGCGACTTGATTTTTTTTAACTGGCTGTGGGGCACTCACAGCAAAGTACGTACATAAATATGTGTGTGTGTGTGTGCGGATATGAGTGTGTGTGGGTAGGAGCCATGGGCGTTGTGCGTTAATGCCAAAAAAGCCATTCTCTATGGCTGATGGTGGTGCTGGTTGCTGCCTAACGACTGCCTTTTAATGAAATTAGTTTCATTTTTATTTATTACGCACTTATAGGCAAAAAATCGACTGGCATGTGTAGCGGCCTCGTGTCCTGCATAGGGGCAGCCATACAAAAAAAAGAAGCATAACAAGAATAAAACCCCTAAAAATGTTTGCTGATTGGGAATATATTTTTGGCAGCGGCGTCGGCAGCTGCTGCTTAATTGAGTTGCTTTATTAGTTTCTTGTTTTTGGTTTTTTCGGCCAGAACTGAACTAAAATCCAGTTGGCCGAGAAGTCCAAGGCATGTGGTCGCAATATGCGGCATTCGATTGGAATGTGCACTGAGATTGCCAATTTGGAGATGAACTTGATAGACAGAGATAGACAGTTTTGGTTGAGCTGGGACGGATTAGGTTTGCCTATGCTAAGCTACCATGGATTAGACCATATAGTAGATCTTTAGACTTTGGGCTGCTCACAGCAGCAAAGTTGGTAGTTAACTTTACGCAACTCTCTAAGCTCAATCGGTCGTCTACAACTTTTAATATACTATTCAATATGCATACACTCAGAAATAAAATCGGCCTGAAATTTGGAAATCGCCATGTAATATTTTCTAAATATACAAGAAAATTCTTAAAAGGCTTCTGTTCTATTTCTTCGGAAGATATTTCGTACTATGTAAAATAATTGCAAATTTTTATTATTCATGAAAAAAATCCTTTTTATGTTCTAAAAAGCAACTCGGAATTGACGGTTCGAATCGTTCTTTCAAGTTTAATGATATATATCTACCTGAAATGTTTTTATATGTCAAATCGTAAAACTCTAATGTTTAACAAGTAAGAATGTTGTACTCCAGTCAGCTCGACTACGATATATCCTGAACCCAGCTGTTAAATATATTATAGATTTATTTGCAAATTTTCCTTAAAAAAGTTTTACATACCCAAGGTGTGTAATACTTTCATTTCTGATGGCACTGGTACTGAAGAAAAAACACATGTCGTAATTATATATTAATTATGTTAATTTTTATTTAATTTTTATTTAATTTTTATTACGGTTAAGGACTTTAAAATATATAAAAATAAGATTTATTTATATAAGTGTCTATATACAAACATCCTAATTAAAGCGATTTTCCAAGAAAAGATAATTTACATTAGTCTCAGTACTAATATAAATCCCATTGTAGCAACTTTAAACAGTCTCAAAGGACCTAGCTAATTTACCCGCTGAAAATATTGGAAAACGCCCAATCAATGTAAGAGTTATTGTTGGTAGTGTACGTGTTCAAATCTAAGAAGCACCGAAATCCTTTCCGAACTAGTTCATTGTGAAGAGTCCCACATTTATCAATTTATTTTTTAAGCACGAATTAAACTCTCTTAATATAGTATAATTATCATTCAAAACTGAATGTTGCTGAAATCGATCCTAAAATTCCTCTTTAAATATAGTAAGGGAATAAGATGGACTTAAATTTCAATCGAATCACGGCAAACTCGAACACTTCTGATGCAGATGATTTTATTACCGCTTAAGCAATGAAAAACATTTCTCAAAATTTCATTCCTGACATAAATAACAATCCCCCTTAGGTCGCACTGCATGAGGCATTGTCTCACAATCCAGACGGACAACAATGGAAAACACTGGAGTTTCAATATTTTCATTATAAGGCTTCAAAGAAACATAGAATGGACTATTACAACAATGTGAAAGTGAAGGTTTTCAGTATTATAGTATAAAAATGTCAATACCGTAACTGTTAACTAAATAATCAAAATATGTTCGAAGTAGTTCTTCTGTCCGTGATTTCTGAGCTTGAATTTGGACCTTGTCGTAATTTTTGGGTTGTCTAGGAGAACAAAATTCCCTACTATATATAAAAAGCGGCTATATATTGCAGCACGCTGACTTCAAGAACAAGTGTGAACCACTTTGCTTTAAGTAGCTCCCTGACTTTTGTGAATAGTTATACCTTCTCCAGGCACAACAGGAAACTGTTTACGGTAGATAGTAACTTGTTCATTTAATCTTCTATATATATAGCTCCCACTATTTTCTGAATGGGAATCCACGCAGCTTCTGTACGATGTGAATATTTTAAGCGAGCAAATACTCCTACTTCCACTCTTTCATCCAAAAAGTGTGTGGAGTGTTAGATGCATCGAAATCTATTTGTATTCGTTTGCCTTAAACTCCATTAAGCTCCATAAATTAATTCATCCCCAGTATTTACATCGACAGTAATAATATATTTGGCTGTTATTTTCATCAGAACAGACATTGACGAATCGGAAGAACAAAATTTTTTATTTTTTTTTTTTGGAAAGTTTTGAATCGTCCCAAAGACCTGTTTGAGTACAGTACTTATACAGATATAAAACCATAATCAAAAAACCCATGTTTTTGAAAATAGATTCACTTCTGACAAAGTTATGGCGTTCGAAAGTTTTCCAATTTGATTGCAGTTTTCATATAGAAGTCAAACCGTTATCAAAAAGCCCTGATTTTTTACAATATGGTCAGTTTTGTGAAAGTTATGGCTTAGAGCATTTTTTAGGGCAACATTTTAATATGGGCAAGACTAATATCAGTGACATATTATATAAGCAGAAGAAAACAATTGGTCCTTCCGCTGTCGCTTAACTTCAGTGTTCAAGTACAAATTGAACTACAGGGATCATTTGAGTTGGATTCAAAAATCCAACGACCCCGTTAGGTGAGAGCTGTCATAGATTTCCGAATACTATGACAGAGATTCCAACAATTAAAGAAGAATTTTTAAAAATTTGCTTCATATGTGAGTCCAAATGAGAAAACAGTTTGGTGCCTATCATAGATATTTAATATATAATTATGAGTTTAAGGCCAATCAACCTTGAATACAATGTATTCACTAAGCCATAGCTTAAAGCGCTCCAGTCGGAACCGGATTTGTTAATTGGGAGTGAAAATATGGAATGAAGTGTTGAGCCACTGATTCCGAAGACAGCTTTACCTGTGGCTGCACACAACAGTATTTAACAGAAGTTGGATCACTTCCTGACTTACTTATATAAATAATATAATAAGATTGAAAAATGGCTAATATTAGTCGGCGCAAAACACGAGTTAGATATATCTTCTAAAAACATTTCCTAAGTTTTCGGCTGAAAGTACAATTGGTAGTTTAATTAAACGGAAAATATTATCTTCTAAGTTTTCGTTATTCCCATCTGTGTTTAAAACATTTACTTGAGAATTTATTACTGGTAAACCTAAAACTATAAATCTTTCATCTAATACTTTTTCGATATTTCCAACCTATTTATGGCATCTAAAACTATTATATTTTCTTCGATTGGTTTCAATTGTGTCTAGAGTTTGGCTGCATAAAAGTTCGCAATCCCGCGTGACTAATTCCAAATCCTCATATTTCCACGGAACATAAAACATAACTAGCTAGCGAAAAAAAATGCTAATAGTGCGTAAGCTAATTTTTCGTGGTATTTCTACATAATTGTCATCATTCTTGATCAGTATCAATAGGTGAGTTGATATTGCCATGTCCAGCTATTCTTGAATTTAATTTAAAACGTACATAGTTCAGAGATCTGTATATTCACAGATATTACTGCCAGTTTCCGCTAGTTTCCACTATTATTCAGGTAAATTATATTTCAGTAATACTTTATATATATATATATATAACTTTAAAATTGTGGCTTATAGCTTATAGCAATCCGTGTGTTCAAACAGACGGACAACACTAGATAGATTTCGCTATTGCTTCCGATCAAGAATCAGATCAGATCAGATCAGAATATTTTGTTTTTACATATTTTCAAGGGGTTCAGGGAACAAAGAAGCTAACTTAGTAATTCATACGGACGGACTATATCACGCAATAGTCTAATGAATAATAAAAGAATGATAAAGAAATTATTTGCTCTTTTTTTAACTTTATTTAAATCATAATATTTTTTGTATGGTATTTTTGTCCTGTCTAAATTCAAACGTTGTGTTACCTAGAATTTGTTTTTTTTTCACAGAATTTTATTTCGAGTCTAATAAATAAATAACGATACCCGCAAAGTTTCCGAGAACCTCGTCAAAGTATTTGTAAGTTTTCTGAGCGAATTCATAGTAATAGAAATTTGTTGTCCGTCTGTTCGTCCATCTGTTTGTACGCAACTTTTTTCGACACCCTTAGAGATAGAGACTTGAAACATGGAATATATAATGATATGTGCTCGCGTCAAAGTGTACAAAGCGGAGTTCTACGTCCACTTAGAGGCTAGGAAATGGAAAAGATCGATAATCGCAAATCGATAAAACCACGAATCTCACACAATTTTAAGGCTACAGTTACTAAATTTTGTTGGTAGATTGTTAGCGATGTCCTTCAAAGATCGGCCTGCGCCCATAACAGCTAAAGTTGATATTTCGCAAAGTGTATATCGATAAATCCGCATATCACGCATATTTTTTTGAAGATAGAGTCACCAAACTTGGAAGATAAATTACTGGTAACCTCCTTAAAAGATCGGCATAAGTATTTCTATACCATGTCCACCCTGGTCTAAGAACTTGTGGGATGGTTCGGATGGGGCTGAGCTGAGGCCACCAGGCGGGTCGCGGGTTGCGGATAGCGAACGACCTCCCCTCGGGGAGGTTAGCTGCGAATAATACGAGATTCCTCGTAAATAAGGAGTACCGGATAAACAGCGGGTGCGATAATGTTGATCGTACCGACAAGGCGCTTGTGTTGCCGCCTTCCAAAGTATAGCCTCACACATCCCCCTATCTCCCCACATAACTATCTACCACATCCTATCCCTTCATCTCACTCCGGGCCAGACTAAGGCGTCATTCAAACCGTGCCGAGAGTCAGCCTGGCTGGGGGCCCGGATCAAAAACTAGCCCAGTCTTTAACGGTGAGCTCAGGCAAATGGCGACCGTCTGTTCTAATTTAGCCTTACCCGGGTATCGCGGATCTCTGCCCGGCCGGACATATACTTCTCCGCAGCTCGTGGGACTCCATGAAGAAGACACAAAATGTTAAAATACCGCAAGATCTCCCTGCGGAGCTTGTCGCAAGACAGTTGGAAGGTCATGCCCCTGACGGGGAACGACCCTCTCATGTGGTAGACCATCCTCCACACCGTGCTGCTCCAGCAACAAATAGGAGAGGGCCACAGGCACAAGGAACTCCGGCTGTGAGGCATGGGAAACCGATGGCTGGTGCACCCAGACTACAACTCCCAGCACCAAGGGATCAACCCGGTGGGCTGGATGACCCGAACCGGAGAAATCTCTGCGGTTCAAGGGTCAAGTGGTACCTTCGGTATCTCCAGCAGGGACTCACCCCTGATGAAGCCCTGAAAAAGGCCTAAGAGCCCAGGGAGGTGGTTGCAGCACCTGCGCCAGTCCCGAAAAGGCGTAGCAGCAATCTCACACCACCGGTGGTTGTGGGCGCTGCCCGCGGCTCGGCAGCGGCAAAAGTGCTGAAGGATAATGCGGCAGGAAATTTGGAGCTGCGCCCAAGCAGCGGCCACAAAGCCCAGTTCGCCGACACCCACCGAGCCTCGCCTGTCTTATGCAGACATGGCAAAGAAGGTAAAGGTGGCCGTGTTGCCCGTGGATTTCCGACGGGTCATGCTCAGTCACGGTGATTTATCTGTGTTGGAAGACGCCATCATTGACGAAGTCATTGCGTCTGGTGGAAATGTCGCGGTTTCATTCGCGGGCATTCACTTCCGGGTTGGATTCCTGGTAATTGAATGATCCGATGAGGCCTCAGCTGATTGGCTGAGGACCGCAACATCGAGGCAACAATCGTGGAAGGGCGTGCCCCTTGGGTGCAAGGTGGGGGAATCCCTGTTGGTTCTGCTGAGGAACCAGAACAGGATCGAGACCGACACCTGGAAGGTGATCTCCAGGAGGAACGAGGGTGGAGACGCCCTCCTGGTGATCGGGATTGATGAGCTATCCAGGAACATAATTGTGGAGAAGGGGCACCAGGTCTTTTTCCGTTACGGGACCATCCCCGTAAGTGGACTGAAGAAGTGGAGGACAGGAGCAAGCCCCCAACTTGCTCCAAAGGTCAAGGAGGATGTCTCAGTGGGCAAGGCAACATCACCACATCGGACACTCCTGCCCCGGAGCAGGGCAGTCCGACTGCGCAGCCTACCGACCCGTCGGAGGACCTCGCAGACGACGAAGAACTGGCAGATGTGATGCCAGGAGGAGATGCTGGGGGACGATGACATCCCCATGTCCTCGCAAGAGCTGGAGGAGGAACTGCAGGATGCAGCTGCAGCTGATGTCGATATGATGAGCAGCGGTGACGGGGACAGCTCAAGGCCCCATTCACCGTGTCAGCTGGAGCCTCCCCAGAAGTAGATGTCAACGGGCATCAACACAGGGCTAGCTCAGGTAAACATCCACCGAGCAAAGGCAGCCTCGGCGGTCTTAGCAAGGATGTTTACCAACAAACACCTTGGGCTAGCCCTGGTACAGGAGCCGTGGGTGAACGATGGCATCAAGGGCCTGTTCACAGCCGACTCAAAGGTAATCTGGGATCGGAGAGATCCAGCACCCAGAGCTTGTATCATGGTAAGGAAAAGTATTAACTTCACTATCCTTTCAGAATTCCTGACTAGAGACTGCGTTCCCATACTGGTGTACTCCAAGGGCAGCGCGGTCTCTATGGTCATCGTATATGGGGCAGCAGTGACATCAATCTAAGGGGTGAGTGCCTAATTGATTTTATTTTAAAATATAATCTAGAACTAGGTAATGTCGGATCTGCACCGACATTTGTCACTAGGATAAGGGAAAAGGTGCTAGACATCACCCTGATCAGTCGGTCCCTAAAGCCTCACCTTAGGGACTGGCATGTTTCCTAAGAGGAATCCATGTCCGATCACAGGACTATCCTATTTAATTAAAAATTAAATACGGATAGTAGCACACCAGGTCGCAACCCCAGGAAAACCAACTGAGAAGGCTACAAAGTCGACCTTAGGTCTCTCCCTAGCCAACGGGTCATCTGGTATACCCAGAAAGCCGCTAGAGCTGGACAGGGCTATTGGTGACCTCAACAAATGCATAACTAAGGCATTTGAGGATAACTCGCCTCTTCAATAAAGCGAAGAAGGGCGGAATATGGGAGCAGTATCGTGAAAGCCTGACCTTCTACAATAAGGAGATAAGAAGGGCCAAACGTAAAAATTACAGAAACTTCTGCGAAAGCATAGTCAGCACAAGCGAAGACGCCAGGCTCCATAGATCACTGGGGAAATGAGCGAAATGAGAAATTAGTACTACTTTTCGAGACGCCCTTCCCAGGAAGTACACCCCTGCAGGAAAAGACTGTCGAAAGGGAAAGTAGATACAGGACGTCAACTGACGACTGGCCATGCGCCAAGTCGACGGTCACAAGGGAGAAACTTAATTGGGCAATTGGTACATTCCAGCCCTATAAGTCCCCTGGAACGGACGGCATATCGCCAGCCTTCCTTCAAACGGGACAGGAAATACTTCTCTCCCGTATTAGGAAAGCATTAGTAAGTAGCCTAGCCCTCGGATACATACCGGGCGCCTGGAGGAGAGCTAGGGTAGTCTTCATCCCCAAGGCAGGGAAGAAAGACATTACCAGCCCAAAGTCCTTCAAACCCATCAGCTTAACATCGTTTTTACTGAAAACGTTGGAAAAGCTGGTGGACTACAAAATTAGCAGCACTTTGCTTAAACAAAGGCCGCTGCACCCAACGCAGCATGCATACACACTAGGCAGGTCCACGGACACAGCACTTTATCAGCTGCGACGTACTTTGAGTGCGGCAATTGATAATAAGGAAGTAGCACTGTGCGCATTCTTAGATATAGAAGGTGCCTTTTATAACACATCACACGATGCAATCAATGCTACCCTCGAGAGAAGAGGCCTGGACCATACCACCAGCAGATAGATACTCGCACTGCTACGGTCCAGGCAAGCCACAGCATCATAATATGATAGCAATGTAACAGTCCTAACCACCAAAGGCGGTCCCCAATGAGGGGTGTAGTCTCCGCTACTCTGGAGTCTGTTAGTAGACGAACTACTAAACAGACTTGCTAACAATGGTATTCAATATCAAGGTTATGCCGATGACATTGTTATCATAGCGCGAGGCAAATTTGAAGAATCACTCTGTGATATAGTCCAGTCTCGGCTAAGGATAACGTATGACTGGTGTATGGAGGTTGGACTCAACCTAAACCCTACGAAAACAGTCATCGTCCCCTTACCAGACGACACAAATTACAGAGGATGAGACAAATATGGCTCTCAGGGACCCTACTAGAAACGAGTAGGGAGGTCAAATACCTAGGAGTCACATTTGACAGCAGGCTTAACTTTGGCACCCATGTGCAAAACACGATATTAAAGTGCTCTAGGGCGCTTTATATATGTCGTAGTATTGCCGGCAAATCATGGGGTACATCACCAAAGATATGAGGATGGCTATACCTGATGGTAGTAAGACCCATGTTTACCTATGGGGTGGTAGCATGGGGTGACAGGGCGCGGCTGATCACCGGGAAGAAACAACTGCAAAAGTTGCAAAGAATGGCCTGCGTATGTATGACAGGAGCTATGCGCACCTGCCCAACAATGGCCCTTGAAGCCTTAATAGAGATCACACCAGTCCATCATATCATAAGGCTCAAGCAGAAGCCACGCTTCTAAGGATATCGGCAGAAGGAGTTGGGGGCAACCATATCCTAATCTATGAAGATGCCCAACTCCTTTTAAACGAACTGCCCCTGCCGATGCAACCTAGGGACGAAATGGTAGCCGAATACATATTCGAGCGAAATTTCACAGTTTGTATGAGTAGTAAACGGGAATGGACAACTCTGGATGAAGTCCATCCCATGAAAACGCACACCATAAAATGGTACACCGATGGATCACTCACGAATCAGGGCACGGGTCTTGGAGTGGTGGGTCCTCGGGTATTCTTCAATGAATCCCTGGGAACGCACACCATCATATTTCAGGCTGAGGTGTGTGCGATAGGGAGATGTGCGGACTTCAACATAGAACGTAACTATCGGAATACGGATATATCCATACTATCCGACAGTCAAGCAGCATTGAACGCTATAATGGGGACTAAGATAACATCGAAGGTAGTCCATGAAGTTCGTTCAAAGCTAGACCTACTCGGGACTCACAACAGGCTCTCCCTACGATGGGTCCCGGGCCACAGGGACATAGCGGGAAACGAGGAGGCTGACAAGCAAGATTGGGGGCAGGAAAGTCCCTAACAGGACCAGAACCGTATTGTGGCATAGGGAGACACACTATACGACTGGAACTTAGAATCGAGGAGAGACAGAGACGGCAACAGAGCTGGTCGGAGGTAGTAGGACTCCGACAAGCCAGATGTCTCCTAGGTGGTTATAATCTTGTACGATTTAAACAAATTATAACCATGGGGAAGAAAAGCCTTAGGATACTTACCGGTCTATTGACAGGACACTGTAGACTGAGGACTCACCTAACAAAACAAGAAGAAGCAGCATTCTAGGAGCGCATGCTTTGAATTGCAAAGACAAAGAAGACCTCAACCCAACAAAGATCCTCACGTTCGTGCGGGAGTTGGGCTGATGGAAGAGCTCAGAAGGGGGCACAATAGATCAAATCGGTCGCGGTGCAGCTTCCCCCCCAATAATAATAATAATACCAAGTCCACACCCGCAGCTCCAGGAACTTCGGCCCTAGAAATCTGAAACGCGTATATCTCCCACAATTTATAAGCTAGAGTCACCAAATTTTTAAAGTATGTTCCTTGTAACTCCTCTAAGAGATTGATAAAAAAAAAACTATATGGCTACGCCCACTCCTCATCGATATACCTGTTAGTGTAAATCGACAAAACCACATAGAAACCAAAATTTGAAATATAACTCACCAAATTGAAAAGGTATATTTCTAGTAAAACCCTTTAAAACCCGGAAATACAACTTTGGACCAAGCGCGCCCACCAAACACGATAAAAACCTACCCCTCCCATAATTTAAAAACTACCATTTCCAAAGTTGGAATAGAGATTACTGGGAAACTCCTTCAAAATTTTTTTTTAGCCATGCACAATCCCGCTCCCAAAATGCACAAAAATCTATATCTACCCCAATTCTAAAGGCAAACTTGGTGGATAGATTACTAGGAACCTCCCTCAAAGATGGGTATTTCTTGGCTACACCCACCCTTTTCTATGGCACCCGTCATCAGGTGGTCTTACTTATTCATATCAAAGTATTTCGCAGTTACAAGCTACGCCCGACTGCACCGTTCTCTCTTCTTATACCTACAGTATTGTCTAAGCAGAAGGGAATTGAAATTAAATATGTTGTTGTATTACATATATTGTGGAAATCAAGTGTGGCTTATAGTTCATAATTTATAAGCCGATTTGGTTTGGATTTGCTTGCTTATGTATTCAATGAGGTTGCCTAAACATTCTGGCTCCAGTTAGGGACCCCCATATCCCAATCCACCTGTGTTTGGTCGAGCACCACCCTCACCAGCCCTCCTGTCTGCTGCTCCACTTGTGCCTGTCTCTGGTGATTGTTGTTATGGCTGTGGCCCCAACGAAAGCCAGCTAGCTGTGATTTCTGAATTAATTACGCAAATGCAGCGCGGTGCGTTCGGTCGACCACGCGACTCATTAAAGCCAACCAAAAACACACAAAAACAAATAATTTATATAAATAGAAAATACCGAACATGGACGAAAAAATCAAACTCAGACGCGGGCACACCAAATATAATTCAGGTACGACCCGTTGCAAATTTGGCCAAATTTGCGAGGCCAATGCAACAAAAACAGCAGCAAAAAAACAACAACTGCAACCACAACAACAAATGCAGCAGCAGCAGCAAAAGACAACAATTGGCAATGTCTGCGCTTTGCACATGAACATGGCCAACCGGTTTACTTTGCGCATAATACCCTATTGAAAAGCAAAAGCTCTTTAAGAACTGAAGGATTGCTGCTACACTTAGAAAAAATACGAAATGAATTTTAGAAAATTGAACTAAAAACTAAAAAAATGTAGCAGCAATAAAGCTAATGTTATAGTTCTGTGTACACATCAACAAAGAACACTATCGAAATTTGATATAGTTTTCCTTCGCTATTGGAAAATGTACTTTGGAATCAAGAAAGAAAATCAATGAGCATCGC
Organism: Drosophila macrothrix; assembly: GCA_035042055.1. Taxonomy (NCBI): domain Eukaryota; kingdom Metazoa; phylum Arthropoda; class Insecta; order Diptera; family Drosophilidae; genus Drosophila; species Drosophila macrothrix. The sequence continues at coordinate 25,204,338 of JAWNLX010000587.1, forward strand.
AGAAAACAGCCCTCCGTTTTGGAAATAATAAGTTGAGGACGATTTTTCATTATTTAGTGCAGAGATGAGGAGAGGCTAAGCTCGTATAGCTAACAATTCACATCGCTCGTATCTATATTCCAGATATGTCCAACAGTACTATTTACATATTAATATTCCATTAAATTTATTGTTTAAATTTAAAAATGAGGATTACTTTATGTTCGAGTTTTCTGGAGTTTTGAGGGGTTTGCGTTCTGAAGTCCACATTTATTATTGTTTTGATTGATTTTTGCCTTTACAAACAACCGCCGGGTAATAAATATTTGAGCATTTATTTAGTGACCAAACAAAATCTTAGCTTCAAACTTTCTATAAATAAATTATTTGTATTACTTCTGTTTTCTGTCAACACAGTTTGTCTAACAATATTTTTTAGAATCACACTTTCCACTTTCCACATTTTAAAGTGTATTTTAAGTTGGTTAAATAGTTGATTAAATATGCTCTGATAACGAAGATACAAAAGTGTATTGGTTTTGTGCACTGTTCGTCATGCTGCCTGTCCGTCTGTCCGACCATTGAGCCTTGAAACTTGAAACGCATAATTGCTTATCCCCGCGACAGACAACCTGTTAATATTGGGGTGTTACTACTAATACTAAACGGATAGGAAATTCATAAAATCGGTAATTGCAAACCGATTAAACCACATATACTCCACAATTTTAAGGCTGCAGCCACCAAATTTGGTTGGTAGATTGTTGGCAATGTCCTTCAAAGATCGGCATATAACTATATTCTCGTGGTCTTTTAGTTAAAGCCATTAAGTTTGGTAGGTCTATTGCTGGTAACCACCTCAGTATGGCCTGTTGGCAGCGGCAGCAAAGAACTTTTAATTTTAATGAAATGTTTACATATTTGAATTTGGCGCCCTGTGAGGCATAATATGTATAGATTATTGTTAGTTGTTAGCAGCACACCCATGGTATAGCATTCTCTTTGTGCAGCGCTCTCTCCCTCTATCTCTCTCTCTCTCCCTCTTTCTCTCTCTCTACCTCTCTCTCTCTCTCTCACCCTCGATAAAGAGCGTTAGCTGATACGCTGGCTGCTGCAGCTATTCATTCGTTTCGCATAACTCTCGCTTATCGATCTTGTCAAAAATAAATCTTTCTGTGAGAAGGTTTAGCAGTGACCCAATCCTTCATATTAGTAAAGCCCAAGTGTTGTTAAGAAAAGGCTAAGCGTTGGCTTCAAGCCTTAATAACTAATGTTATTAAACATTATAGCGTTGCTGAAATAACTCAATTATTTTATGCACATTCTGAAATTTCAACTTTCTAATTTTGAATGCGTAAAAAACAGTCAAGCTCAGGCAGATGCATAGAAGAATAGACAGACACCAAAAAAACACCTGTGCATATTCAAATATCGGTTCAGAGTGTCAACACTATTAAGTTTGTGGCCTCAAAAGACACCATCTGATTCTTGTTTGCACAGTTGTCCATTTTACACTTTAGTTTTTGCCTTTATCATAAACAACTTATAATTTCGCCGGTTAGTCGATTCCCCAGCTCGAAATCGATTGTGTCGGTTCCGAAATATTTTGCTTAACATATAATCAATATGGGAACACGCTGTTTAATACACAAATGTAATCGTACAAAATTCCCGCAAGAATTCAAAAATGTTTTTAAAGACAACTGATAATATTTTAGCGAGTGCTACGAAAACACGCCCGTTCCTTATGCTTATGATTGGCCTTATCATAGGTTATTGTGTGGCCGGGCTCATTCCCTACATAACCATATCTGGAGACATCGAACCCACCAATTTTCTGGCCAGTACAGAGTCTAATATCCGTTCATGAGCTCCGAAGCGGATGATGAACTGCCTACGGTGAAGCTGGATGTGGGACAGGGTCGAGAGAATTTATGGCGCAAGGTGAAGGAGGCCTTTAAGTATGTATACCGACATCATTTCAACGATGCGGATTGGTTCTATAAAGCTGATGATGACACATATGCAGTGATTGAGAATTTGCGCTATATGCTATATCCGTACAACCCGGAGACCCCTGTACACTTTGGCTACAAGTTCAAGCCTTTCGTGGCTCAGGGTTACATGTCAGGCGGATGTGGCTATGTATTGAGTCGCGAAGCATTGCGTCGCTTCGTCGTTCAGGGTATTCCCAATCCCAAAATGAGGCCCATTTAATACCCAATAAGGATAAGGAGTTTTGGAATTGGAAATACCAATTCTATAAGTCAGACGAGGTAAGCTGAGATATTCGGTTCTTAAAGTTGGCTTTGCTAGCCGTTTTTTCCTTGACTGCATGCATTTTGTTAAAGTTAGACAACATTTTGCGCCAACCAAGTTGGCAAGAGGGCAAGTGTTTTGGTCAGCAGCATTGTTGCAATTGTTAACTAAAGTTGTGATTGTTGCTATTGTTGCTGGTGTTGCTGATGTTAGTGGCTTGCCACTGGTCTACGCAGTTGGCCGGATCACTTCAAGACCACTTCACTTTATTTACCGTTCGCACCAGCGTTAAGTGTGCAAACATCGCCAGCAGTCAGCAGCAACGACGCCATCGACCTGCTCCCGTTTTTTATGGCCAGTTTATTGAAAAACCCGCCTACCCGCCAATTCGTTAACACGCCAACCCGCGAAAGCAGCCAGCAACCAAGCAACCAGCTACTATCTTAGCCTGGCCAGCGGGGGCAGTTCAGGTGATAAAACTAAAACGTTGCGTAAGGCGAAACCAGCCAAATGGCAAAGTGGCTACACTCAGCGAAAATGTTGAACTGAATTAAAGCAATAAGTCGTACTTTTGGTTTTAGAAAGTATACCTAAAAAACTTAAAGTTGTGGCATTTTAAAAGATACTAAATTTATTATACCCTGAACACATCAAAAATGGGTAAAAAGGGTATAATGGTAAATGTATGTAACAGACAGGAGAACTAATCTCCGACACCGAAAGTATATATATATTTGAGATCAGAATCAACAACCGAGCCGATATAGGCATGTTCGTCTTTCTGTCTGTATGAACACGCGGATATCAGAGACTATAAAAGCTAGCGACCTCAGAGAGAGACTTATCGATAACTGCATTCGTTTCTCGAATATCGATACATTTCGATTACCGATAGCAATAAATGCTACAATTTTAAAAGCAAAATATTCTATTGAATGCATAATATGCATATACATATTATTGACCAACTGCCAAAATTTTAACAAGATCGGAGAAGAAACCCAGTTATGGTCGAAAATGTATTCTGCCCTAAGAAAAGAGTGCACTTGCAGACCTGCTCACATTTGGGTGCAAAACTTTGTTCAGTGAAATTTGCCAATAATTGTAGACCCTAAAACATACAACAGTTAAACCCTAACATGGCAGTCTAGAGATAAAATTTGATAACCGTTTTCTGAATTTCAGAAAGGGTTTCTTTTCTAAAAAAAAAGTGCTTGTATTTCAACTTCTTACAAATATTTTCTTTATTAAGAAGTCTTATTATGAAAAATTGGAAAATACCTTCCATATTTGTTAACAATTTTTTTTTTTGTATTTTGAAATGATATGGAAAATTTTTCCAGTTCTTAGAGCGATTATCATTTGGGAATATTTTCAAAATTACAATGTGTCTTTTTTTCTGAGTGTACATGACCAAGTATCCAAATAGCCATTAGTTATTGGCCGGGCCACTTGCAGTTGTTTTCTTTCCGTGGCTTCCCTCTTTTTATGTTGTTTTCCTTTTTTCTTTTCTTTTGCTGCTACACTTAGAAAAAATACGAAATGAATTTTAGAATATTTAACTAAAAACTATACAAAAATATGCTCTAGATTTTACATATATTCCACAATTTTAAAGCTACAGTCTAAATTAGCGTCTGGGTCTGAATTGCCGTACAATCAAATTAAATTATACTTCTCCAAAATGTTTGTTTACAAAGCCAAATCTCAAAAAAATATTGCTTAATAAATTTAGGAGCAGCAATAAAGCTAATGTTATAGTTCTGTGTACACATCAACAAAGAACACTATCGAAATTTGATATAGTTTTCCTTCGCTATTGGAAAATGTACTTTGGAATCAAGAAAAGAAAATCAATGAGCATCGCAGAAAACAGCCCTCCGTTTTGGAAATAAAAGTTGAGGACGATTTTTCATTATTTAGTGCAGAGATGAGGAGAGGCTAAGCTAGTATAGCTAACAATTCACATCGCTCGTATCTATATTCCAGATATGTCCAACAGTACTATTTACATATTAATATTCCATTAAATTTATTGTTTAAATTTAAAAATGAGGATTACTTTATGTTCGAGTTTTCTGGAGTTTTGAGGGGTTTGCGTTCTGAAGTCCACATTTATTATTGTTTTGATTGATTTTTGCCTTTACAAACAACCGCCGGGTAATAAATATTTGAGCATTTATTTAGTGACCAAACAAAATCTTAGCTTCAAACTTTCTATAAATAAATTATTTGTATTACTTCTGTTTTCTGTCAACACAGTTTGTCTAACAATATTTTTTAGAATCACACTTTCCACTTTCCACATTTTAAAGTGTATTTTAAGTTGGTTAAATAGTTGATTAAATATGCTCTGATAACGAAGATACAAAAGTGTATTGGTTTTGTGCACTGTTCGTCATGCTGCCTGTCCGTCTGTCCGACCATTGAGCCTTGAAACTTGAAACGCATAATTGCTTATCCCCGCGACAGACAACCTGTTAATATTGGGGTGTTACTACTAATACTAAACGGATTGGAAATTCATAAAATCGGTAATTGCAAACCGATTAAACCACATATACTCCACAATTTTAAGGCTGCAGCCACCAAATTTGGTTGGTAGATTGTTGGCAATGTCCTTCAAAGATCGGCATATAACTATATTCTCGTGGTCTTTTAGTTAAAGCCATTAAGTTTGGTAGGTCTATTGCTGGTAACCACCTCAGTATGGCCTGTTGGCAGCGGCAGCAAAGAACTTTTAATTTTAATGAAATGTTTACATATTTGAATTTGGCGCCCTGTGAGGCATAATATGTATAGATTATTGTTAGTTGTTAGCAGCACACCCATGGTATAGCATTCTCTTTGTGCAGCGCTCTCTCCCTCTTTCTCTCTCTCTCTCTCCCTCTTTCTCTCTCTCTACCTCTCTCTCTCTCTCTCTCACCCTCGATAAAGAGCGTTAGCTGATACGCTGGCTGCTGCAGCTATTCATCCGTTTCGCATAACTCTCGCTTATCGATCTTGTCAAAAATAAATCTTTCTGTGAGAAGGTTTAGCAGTGACCCAATCCTTCATATTAGTAAAGCCCAAGTGTTGTTAAGAAAAGGCTAAGCGTTGGCTTCAAGCCTTAATAACTAATGTTGTTAAACAATATAACGTTGCTGAAATAACTCAATTATTTTATGCACATTCTGAAATTTCAACTTTCTAATTTTGAAGGCGTAAAAAACAGTCAAGCTCAGGCAGATGCATAGAAGAATAGACAGACACCAAAAAAACACCTGTGCATATTCAAATATCGGTTCAGAGTGTAAGACACCATCTGATTCTTGTTTGCACAGTTGTCCATTTTTCACTTTAGTTTTTGCCTTTATCATAAACAACTTATAATTTCGCCGGTTAGTCGATTCCCCAGCTCGAAATCGATTGTGTCGGTTCCGAAATATTTAGCTCATTCTGTGTTCAAATCAAGCAAAACATATAATCAATATGGCACCACACTATTTAATATACAAAGGTAATCGCAAGAATCCCGCAAGAATTCAAAAATGTTTTTAAAGACAACTGATAATATTTTAGCGAGTGCTACGAAAACACGCCCGTTCCTTATGCTTATGATTGGCCTTATCATAGGTTATTGTGTGGCCGAGCTCATTTCCTACATAACCATATCTGGAGACATCGAACCCACCAACTTTCTGGCCAGTACAGACTCTAATATCCGTTCTCCGCCATCCCATGCTGATGATGTTATACCACATTTTGATGTCCTTCGGCACGATCATCCAACCGATAATACCTCGCTGGCCGATCAGCTAAAGAAGGATGTGCGCATTCTCTGTTGGGTTATGACCAATCCGAAGAACCACAAACTGAAGGCCCGTCATGTTAAGCGTACTTGGGGCAAACGCTGTAATATTCTACTATTCATGAGCTCCGGAGCGGATGATGAACTGCCTACGGTGAAACTGGATGTGCGAGAGGGTCGAGAGAATTTATGGCGCAAGGTGAAGGAGGCCTTTAAATATGTTTACAAACATCATTTCAACGATGCGGATTGGTTCTATAAAGCTGATGATGACACATATGCAGTGATTGAGAATATGCGCTATATGCTATATCCGTACAACCCGGAGACCCCTGTACACTTTGGCTACAAGTTCAAGCCTTTCGTGGCTCAGGGTTACATGTCAGGCGGATGTGGCTATGTATTGAGTCGCGAAGCATTGCGTCGCTTCGTCGTTCAGGGTATTCCCAATCCCAAAATGTGCCTGCCTGGCACAGTTGTCAATGAGGATATCGAAATTGGTAAATGCATGGAGAATTTAAATGTGACAGCGGGCGATTCGCGTGATATCAATGGTCGAGGACGTATGTTCCCTTTTGATCCTGAGGCCCATTTAATACCCAATAAGGATAAGGAGTTTTGGTATTGGAAATACCAATTCTATAAGTCAGACGAGGTAAGCTGAGATATTCGGTTCATAAAATGTAAGATTCTAATATACAATCTGGTTTAAGGGTCTCGATTGCTGTTCCGACAATGCCATATCATTTCATTATGTCTCACCCCAGCTGATGTATGTTCTCGATTATCTGATCTACCACTTAAAGCCATATGGAATTGTAAGAGCTTCGCAACAGTTACCTGCCAAACTGAAAGTGGGCGAGTTCTTGCCGCCACCAAAAGAAGAACCCGTCAATAGCAATGAAGATTCCATTGATGATGATGATCAGAATTATACAAGAGGTGTACCTAGTCTATACTAGATGAGAGAGAAGTTGACTCGAACGAAGTCTAATCGAAATTTAAGGCAGAACTGAAAACCAAACTACGAAACTAAGAAAATGTTCATTATTCCATAATTTTCAATGCCATAATTCGTATTTTTAACACTTTTTTTAATCTCTACTAACTAATCATCTCATGTTAAATCTTAAGCTCTCTTTTCTGTGCATTTAAAATATATGAAAATAAAGTTGAACATGCTTGCCTTTTTATCTTATTATTTTTTATTATTATATAAAATAGGAATGGGCTATATCTTTCCTATTATGTGCGGTTTAAAAGCCTTATCTGGTTTTGTTTGAGATTGTAGCTTTTTAAATTATTTTTTAATAGAAAGAGTATTAAGGCGTTGGCTTTGCTAGCCGTTTTTTCCTTGACTGCATGCATTTTGTTAAAGTTAGACAACATTTTGCGCCAACCAAGTTGGCAAGAGGGCAAGTGTTTTGGTCAGCAGCATTGTTGCAATTGTTAACTAAAGTTGTGATTGTTGCTATTGTTGCTGGTGTTGCTGATGTTAGTGGCTTGCCACTGGTCTACGCAGTTGGCCGGATCACTTCAAGACCACTTCACTTTATTTACCGTTCGCACCGGCGTTAAGTGCGCAAACATCGCCTGCAGTCAGCAGCAACAACGTCATCGACCTGCTCCCGTTTTCATCATTCGGAAATATTTTCAAAATTACAATGTGTCTTTTTTCTGAGTGTACATGACCAAGTATCCAAATAGCCATTAGTTATTGGCCGAGCCACTTGCAGTTGTTTTCTTTCCGTGGCTTCCCTCTTTTTATGTTGTTTTTCTTTTTTCTTCTCTTTTGCTTCTCGCTGTTTCTGCAGTTGGTCGTGGTCGTGGAAGTCTCCATTTATGAGCGTTGCCAAAGGAAGTGGCTGCAAGTGCAAGAGGGTGCCTCGTCAGCCGAAGTGCTCTCAACTCGGATTAAATAAACTTTCATAAATATATGAAAGCAAATACTACATTTAGCTTCTTCTTAATATATGTACCTGGCTATTTGAAACACTTGAAATTAAGTATAATAAATCACTATCGCCATAATGTTAAGTGGATGTTATATTGTTATATTCATAAATGTAAGCAAGGTAGAAAGTTGCAGTCGGGCGTAACCGAATTATGTGAATTTGGGGGCTGGAGTGGGTGTGGCCGAGATGAAGACCGTAGCCTTATAATTGTGGGAGATATGTGGCTTTCTCGATTTTCGAATATCGATTTAACGATTTCCTAGTGGACGTAGCACTGCAATCTTTACACCTTGTCTGACGCGGGCACAGACCAGTATATGTCCCGTGTTTCAAGTCTCTATCTCTAAGGGTGTCAAAAAAGTTGCGTTCATCCAGACGCACAAACCAATATACTATGTTACCATCGGTATCAAAGTATAAGAACCAAAAAAATATAATCACAAAAATGTTTGAGAATTTTTGATTTTATTATAATTTCTTAAATAAAAAATATTAAAAGCGAAAAGAAATAAAAATGTAAGTTATAGCCACACTCAGCTGGGTGCAGGGTATGCGCAAGTCGAGCTTTTCTCCCTTCAAGTGTATGTTTTGCAATTGAACGCAACAACCAGCTTATCGCGCACACCACACCCATTACATAAAAACATGTATTTTTATAGCGCGCCTTTTCGAACGACTGCCGCCAAAAAGCAATAAGGTCAGCAGCAACAGCGGTGCCAGCTGTTACTGAAGTCCGTCGAAGCTTTTGCATTGCTTTGTTTACAAACAACCAGAAAGAAAGCTTTGGTCGCCGGCATTGCCGTCGCTTCCACAGCATTGCTCTCCTTAATTCTAACTCTCTCTCTCTTTCTCTCTCTCTCTCTCTCTCTCTCTCTCTCTCTATCTCTCTCTGTCTCTCTCAGAGAGCGCGTGCGCTGCAAACGTCAGAATTGCAATCTAAAATGGAAACAAACGAAAAATTGTGAAATTGAGCGTCGGCAAAGAACAACTAAAAGAATAAAACTTAAATATAGAGAAGGCTAGTGAAAAGAAAGCAAGAAACAAGCAGCAACAAATCGCGGCCATTTTCCATTTGATAAATTAGAATCAATTCCATTTCCATCCACACTAAATTTACCATTTTCGCATTTTGGTTTGTCGCGACGCGAAAATACAAAAAGTTGAACACAAGCATTTCATTTATGTATTTTTCGTCATTTTTCTATTTGTTTTTTTTTGTTGGTGTTCTGTTTTGCCTAGCTAAGCGAAAAGGCATTTTTGGAACTAGCTGCTAGTAAAATATATCGCCTCGTCTGGTCTCGTCTCGTCTAGTATTTGTATTTGTATATTCATCGTGGCCTGCTACAAGCCAGAGTGTTATGAAACGCTTCTGCAAATTGCGTTACCAATAAGAAACTACCAGAAACCAAAAACCATAACTAAACAGTGCTATTATTTGTGAATATACCCATTCTTCTTCGGGTACTCGCTGTATTCAGCAGATATATACATACTGACAGACCGTATATAGTGTGTGCATGTGAGTTCTTGAACAGTGAGCGCAGCAAGCTAAGCAAAGCTTATTCAATTCTTATTCTTATTCTAATGCCAACTCTACTCTATGCCCAATTAAATGGTGTGAAAATTCACTGCTAACTGTATTTGTTGATGACTCATGTAGTATGTGTGTGTCGTGCTTTAATTGTTGCTGTTGTTGTTATTGTTGTTGCTAATGCCGCACACGCATATAGCTCACGGGGCCTATGGAGGCTTATTTTTAGACCACCCCCTCCGCGTCAAATCGAATATTACTGCAGCCAGCACTTGCCCAGTTGATAGATCGATATATTAGACCACGCTCCATCAACATTTCAGATGAATTCAAGTTGAATTTCAATACCGTCGTTTGCGGCATAACAATTAATTTAGAAACGCAACTGCAGCAATATGAGCTACGCACACACGTACATGTATACATACATACATATGCACATACATATGTATGCACATAATTACATATAAATATATATATTTGTTAAATTGGCAAGCTTTTCAATATCACATTTTCACAGTATACTTTTGGGCTGAGTACATAATTCGCTTTCCTTTTGCTTGTTTTCCTTTTTCTTTTCCTTTTCGTTTGTGTTTTCGATTTTACTTCTGTGTTCTTTGTTTTTTAGAATTACATTTAAGTTAGATATGTACTTAACTCACATTATATTGCGATTGTTCTTTGTGCGAACCAGAAATAATTATTTATTCGTTTCACATCGCAAGAATCATAAAGCTTTCACTTTTTTTCACTTGTAGAGTAAACTTGAATAGCAAATGAAAATTGAGAAATCTGCGTCAAAAAGTATGCAATATTGATGAATATGTTGTAAATCATCATCATTGCCAAAACTTAAGAACATCAAATTTTGCTTTGTTTCATTTTTGGTAAATTGCATCAGCACAAAATGATGTATATCAATTCATTGGCACACTCACACTCATACTCACACACACTCACGCACACTCGCACACACACATACACACACGCACACACACAAAGTCTTTGAATCGCTAAAGTTTCATATAAATACATACATCTAAACATAAACATCAACTTACATACATACATCCTTACATACATATGTACATTGCATGCAATTGCGCTCGATGGCTTTTGTTAACTTGTCGCAAGCGTTGAAGAACTTACGCAATGGTTCAAGCAATTTGCGGTTTTTCCGGACGACAACAACAACAACAAGAAAAATAACTCGAACAATAACAGCTAGCACAGCATCTCAAACAGACAAAGCAAACACAACAACAATTAAAGTCAAAATTACTTATTACGGCGCCCTGCTGTATCAACTGAGCAGCAGCAGCAGTCGCAACAACAGCAGTCGCAACATTTCAAACTGTCAACGTCAACGTCAGAACAACAAGAATAGCAACAGGAGCAGCAACCAGACGAGGAAGATCACTAAGCTAACCAAAAGCTTCTGCACCTATGCGAACTTAGGCACAATGACAACAATGTCTGAAGAAGCCGTTGCCAGCATGGCGCAAGAGCAGGCTGAGGCTGACGCTGAGGCTCAGGCTCAGGCTGAGGCTCGGGCTCAAGCTCAGGCTCAGCTCGCAAGAGATTACTTCGACCTGCCCTATCAAGTAAGTAAGGCGAGAGCGAGCCAGAGAGATTGAAATTGCCAAAGATAGTGACACACACACACACACACACGCTTGCAATAGAGACAGACAGACATCAATCAGCAGCAGGGAAGCTCATTAGCTTGCTGTACCAATTGTGTCACTCAGCCAGATACAAACACACAGACACACACACGCACACACACACATGCGCTGACACACACACACAGCATCATATTTGCTGTGCTCAAATGTTCTATTGTACAGTTAATTGCTTTTACTGCACCTCCTTGTTCTTCCCAATCTTGCAATCTTTTGCTCAATGCAACTGACTTCAAGTTTTGCAATGTGTGTGTGTGTGTGTGTGTGTGTGTGTGTGTGTGTGCTGCACGAATTCTTCTCTATCTCACAATATATATTTATATAGATATACAGTGTCTCACAGTTCATTTCGGGCAGTGTCTAGCAAAAATTTTAATTGTCTGCCATAAACTAATTATACAATATTTTTCAAAAATTCCAAAGACCGATGGTAGGTACATATATTAACCACCTAAATGAATATATGACCCCCATAAACTGGGGTTTCCCCACCTGCTAGGTCGGGTTATGTAAAAAAGTACCTTAATTTATGGTCACATATCATTTCGGGCAGTGGCATTATGGACACCTGGGTGCCATAAAACCCGGGTTTTTTACGTCGGGTTGATTATTTTCGGTATCAATATACCAATCCTTCGTAGTTAGTTTAGTTATATCCTGCAATTTGGGTGCAACCAGCCAACCAGGACTATGGACAAACGGACTACCATCGAGCAACGGAATCTCATCCTGGAACACTTCAAGATCGGATATTCACATAGCCAAATAGCTGAAATGGTCAATTTAAACAGGTAAAATGTAAACAGCATCATTCGTCGCTTCGTCGACGAAGATCGGATAGAGGACAAGGGCAGAAAGGCACAAACAAGATTTTCACCGAAAAGGAGGAGCGGGGGATCATCAGGGAAATAAGGGCAAATCCCAAGCTATCGGCTCCAAAACTGACTCAACAGGTGGAGGATGAAACGGGGGAAAAGTGCAGTGTGGAAACTGTGCGCCGGGTTCTGCGCAACCATGACTTTAATGCCCGAGTACCACGGAAGAAGCCCTTTAAAAGCGCAAAAAAATAAAGGGACTAGGATGACGTTCGCCAAAACCCACTTGGACAAGGATTTGGAGTTCTGGAACACATTCTTGGCTTAGACGGACGGATTTATGTGTGGCGACAGTCCAATACTGAGCTGAATCCCAAAATCCTAAAGGCAACAGTCAAGCACGGCGGAGGAAGTGTCATGGTATGGGCATGTATCTCGGAAGCCGGCGGTGGAAATTTGGTGTTTATTGAAACAACAATGGACAAGAATGTGTATTTCAATATATTAAAGGATAATTTACTCCAAACTGCCGAGAAGCTAGGAATCCGGCGATCTTTCCGGTTCTACCACGACAACGACCAGGACAACAGCCAAGCATAAGTCCGGATTAGTACAGTCCTGCCTTATCTGGAACTGCCCCCACATGCTAATTCCACAGGCCTGGTCTCCAGGTTTAAATGCTATTTAAAATTTGTGGGATCTGCTGGAAAATAACAACCAGAATCACAGATCCGATATAAAAAATGCTCTGCTGGATGAGTGAAGCAAAATCAGCCCAGAAACTACCCGGAAGCTGGTATCTTTCATGAATAATAGGTTAAAGGAAGTTGTTAAGGCTCAGAGGATATCATACTAAGTGTTAACCTCCTTATTTAAGCTTTTATACGCTTAATATGTTACTTTTCTAAGACTGCCCGAAATGAGCGTTGACCTGTATTTTGGATATGTTTTCAGTTTTTGACTAATTTTAGTTAATTAATTAATATTTTAATAAAAATTTAAGTTTCCTTTTCAAACGTGATATAACATAAAACAAATTGGCATTTAAACATTTTGCGTTTGATTCTTTGTTTAAACTTTATAGCACTTTAAAATTTTTGCTAGACACTGCCCGAAATGAACTGTGAGACACTGTATGTAAATATATGATAATTATGTAAATGTATATTACTGTGATATCTTTTGCAGAGCGAAATGAGCGATTCAGCACCCAACACACCCGGTCCCTGCTCGGCCCCCAAGAAGTATTATCGCCACGCGGCTCATAGGTAAGTGCAAGGGTGCTCTAGTGGAGAGAGCTCGAAAGGGAGATAATCTGAAATTGTACACTACTGAATATACATATATCGTATATAAATATAATGCTGATATTAGTTTGTTCAATATGTTCTGGTTAAGAAAATCTATATGCAATTTATATAATTGTCAACAAAAGCCACGCTATATTCTATATCAATGAGAAGGTTTTTTCTTATGAATTGTCTATTATTGATATCTGAAATCGATTTGTATCGATATATACAAAACGAGGGAACGTATTACTATACAAGAACTTATACAGATCTACATACATAGCAAAGATCGACTCAACGGTTGATGCTGATCCGGAATATAAATACTTTATTGGGCTGAAGTTGCTGCCTTCTACCTGTTACATACTTTTGCACATCTTCGTAATACACTTTTTCCCATTTCTAACGGGTTCGGGTATTCAGAAAATACTACGAAACAAATTAAAATAGTTATACACAATAATAAATTCTGCACTCTCTCACACACTCATACTCGTATTTGGATTTAGTGCTATATCAGAGCTATGTACATATGTATAAATGAAGTTGATTTTACATATAGTATATATAGGAATAGGCATACATAGGAAACTGACCGTCAAAATTGGAACTGAACTGACCTCAACTCCCACAACTATTTCACGATTTGCTTATAACACGACCTACACACATGCATACATATACAATTGTAGGTATGTTTATCATGTTAATCTATATTTAGAACAAAACAACAAATCGAAACAATTAACTTGATTGGGACCGTTCGCATCGACAATAATCGCATATCAATCAAAATAACCCAAATCGATCCACCTGGTTATAGTTTGTCTATATTATGAAAGCAGCTCTTGTTTGTTGATGTTTTCTCGTTGATAGTGTCCAAGGTTCACTGAAGTCAAATTTGAATCGGCTATATTAAATAGATGTCAGTCAGTTGTAGTATTGTATATATGTACATATGTGTGCATAATTATTCGTTCAGTTTTGGAATTACTCCGAAATTTACTCAAGTGTTGATCAGAGCTGTGTTTGGAAGGGTTATTTGGTAAGGCAAACAAAAAATTTGTATTTGAATATGTTTTGTTGTTTCTCGGATTGTGCCAGAGCTTGTTTGTTTCACACTGCCTATTTCGCTCAGTGCATGCTATACATTGAACTCTACACTTTTTGTAGAGATCGTGTATCGCGCTGTTCGCATGGCTGTCCAATGCCAATGCCGAATGCAAAACTGCTGCTTATCGCCTTATCGGCGAGCACAGACAACAACAACAACAACAATAACAACAAACAGCAGTAACAACAACAACAAACCAATTCTGCAAGTCTCCTAATGCACACATATCAACTGACTTTACTATCTAAAACCGGGACATATACATATATCAACTGCATATGTAACTATGCCTAGGAGCGTGTGCGTATTTTTCTTGAATACCCTACATGGAGTCATTACATTAACATACATGTAAGGTTTGCCACAAGATAAGCACCATTGTATAACATTTTGAGGAATGCTGTTCGAAATTGGAAGCATGTTTTGTAGCAATCAAATATAGTAAATATCGTGTAGCAAAATATAGTGTCTGCACTTCTCATCCTTATACACCATTCGGAAGGAGAGAATGGGTATCTCTTGACTGTTTAGCATTGACAGACTCTATGGCCCATATTACAACATATTCAAATAATTACTTACTTTTCGAGTTTATTTTGACACGCCTTAATACTCGACTTAAAGATTCAGCAGTTCACTTGAAATATGTTCAATTTATATATATCTGCAACTGTTTCTAGTTAAAACAATGAAATTTCTTAAACGGATCGTAGTACAGTTGAACACTGTATTTCGGATCGGAATTGTTCGAAGCCTTCAAGTTTTCACTCAATGATTGATTCAGTTTTCTACACAAAGTTTTCAAGTTTGATTCAAACTTGCAGTTTGTATAAAAAATGATTACTTTCTTGGACAGTAGTTAAGGAATCATGCCATGTGCATGAAAATCGTATTTATTTTAGACAAACTAAATATATTTATTATAAATTATACATTTGCCATATAAACCAAATAGCTGTCATCGGAACAATTAGTCGAAAAATGAGCTTAAAGTTGTAGCACCTAGACATGCATCAACAAATCTACATATCTATATAAATGTGTAATATTTAGTTCACAGCCAGTCGTGAAAGAGTCAGCAGATTAACGCCTGTCCAAAAGGGTATTTAAACTTCTGTGCCAAAGAAAGCCGTTCATTCTTATTTTGCTCATATAGTCAACCAGTTTGGCGATTTTTGAGTGGGCACATTGGGCAAGTGTCAACTTTATTTTGCACTTATAAAAATATATGCATGGAATGTCTGAAAATATGTCCATATGTTTATTGTATGTAATATGTTCAGTATATCTGTCTGTGAATCTGTCTTGTCCGACATTGAACCACTGCAAGCTGCTTAGTAGTTGTTAGTCTGTGTAATGCTCAACTTAAATAACTTATGCACACCACATTTGTCCTCCATTTACCCTCCCCACTGCTCCTCAAGGCATATTTACAAGATAATTTGCCTATTTGTGTTTTTGCCCAATGGAATTCGATTTGAATTTTCGTGTTTCATGAGATTCGATTCAGTTTTCTTTCATTCCATTTTTACTCAGCTGAAAGGCTATCTTTACTAAGCGTAAACAAACCAAATACCAGTCGAAATTCAAGTGGAGCATTAACTTGATGTCTTAATGGTCATTCATTGTTTATTCCCTCCAAAACTCAAATATAAACACAATAGAATCAGACAAAAATAAAAATAATAAAAAAAATCATATGCCAAATGCGAGCAAATTATAAATATTGAGCTCAAATTTTGGCCATGTTTATCGCTCCAGTTGTCACAATGATAACTCAAAGACAGCTCATGCACACATAGGTTGACTCATTATGAATCCCATAAATATGTAGTAGTAAGACATGTATATATGCATAATATATATCACTAGCTAATTATAACAAAAATATTTGAACTAGCTGCTTAATTCTGTAGCACTATTGTAAATTGTTGATAAAGACCAACCGATGGGCACAGAGAGGGGGCGTGCCTGGAAAGCGTGCCCCCTAAAATGGCATTTCATTTAAATATTGATGAAATAAGCATAAGTAAAAAAAACCCATGTATCTGTGAATGGGTAGACAAGCTGTATAAGCTTATAAAATATTTATGAGCCGACGCACAAAACAGAAAACACTCAACAAATCGTGATTATAATTGGGCATACCGTATATGCAAAATGTGTGCGTACACGCGATAAATGCTCTGAATATGAACGAATACTGATTTTATATATGCCCAAATAAATATGTACGTAAACGTGAATTTATATTAAAATGACTGCTCAAAAGTGGTATTTGCCCCGGAATAAAATTGAATCAGCTGTACTTTTAGATTAGATTAGCCTACTAAAATGAAACTGTGATTGATAAACATGCATTTTTACCCGCCTGTTCCTAATATGCAGCACTGTAGCTGCAGGTACTACGTAATTAATTAATATGGCCTCAATACAACAAATCCAAGCAATTTATTAGCCTCAGGTGTCAAAGCAATCATAAAATTCACTCATTATCATAAACCATCTTGATTATGTGTATATGTAAAGAAATTTATACACATAAATATATGTATATACATAATAATACAATATGACAATAAATTCATGGTTTATGTCAAACTACTCATAGAGCAAACACAAACTATCGGCTAATTTCATATGCATACATTTCCATTTTCATTATACGCGTTTCACTTTCAAAAATACATACAGTTGCGGTCAAGGTAATAGTATGTTTGGGAAAATGTAATAAATAAAAAATACTTAAAATATAGTTAGCAAATTGTGAACATTTTATTTAAACGCAAGCAATCAATACAATGAAAAAAATTAAAGTCCTTAAATTTAATTTAATATATATATATATATATATATTAAATTAAATTTAAGGACTTTAATTTTTTTCATTGTATTGATTGCTTGCGTTCAAATAAAATGTTCACAATGTATATATGTATATTTTTATATGTATTTTCAATTTACTTTCATTAAATTATGCCTTAAATTTATCATTATAATAGTAGTGAAATTTTATTATAGCGAAGTTTTCTTGGCTTTCCCAACGGCTAAAATATTTCTAAGAACTGGATATGATGGATGGTTATATTTTACTAAGTTTAGTATTTAGAAAATAATCGTATTTCACTCTTTCTTGTTTTGCTGAATTGAATTTTTCTTCATATTGAATATGTTGAAGAGGTCTCGATTTTATCACTTTAAAATGAGTCATATTTTATTAAATGCTTTAAGAAACAAAGCTAGTATTATTATGACCGCAACTGTACATAAAACATAACAACAAAATTCCATAGTCCGCTTACCCAAGTCACAAACCCACACATTATTCGAACGCCCAAACGCGATCCCATATTTGAATGTACTTATTCGACTTAAATGTGTGTTGTTTGTGAGTTCGTTTGTTTTCTATTATTTGTACTATTTATAATTTCTCATTTGCTTTCAAATGTGTCCTCCAACTTTTGGAAATTTCCCTATGGCCCAGCTATATAGAGTGTACTTGTCTGTTCGCTTTATGGCGTGAAGATAAAAGAAAGAATGAAAAAAAATAAGTAAAAGCTTCAAAGACTCTCATAGCGACTATTAAATGCTCTACAACGCAATGTGCATATATATGTACATATATGATATGTGCGATGCATTCCTATATATTTCTGGGAACTTTATTTTCTTTTGTGTGTATGCCATGTTTTTGTAATTATTCTTACAGCTAGCTAAGCTATTTGTCCCTAACCTTCAGTCGTTGAAAAGTTAAAATGTCAAAGCGGCATGAAGAAGCGGAGCAAACATAAATAAAAGCGACAACACTTTGTATTTATTGCATAAAAGGCATTAAGGTAACAGCGACTCAAATTCAATGACGGACGGCAACAACAACAACAGCAGCAGAAAATAGTAGCTACGCTGCGCACGTCTACTCTTTGACACACAATGTAAAAACGAAGAGCTTTCGGCAAGAGAGATAGAGACATAGAGCGAGATAGAGCATGCGCGCGCCGCTCAGCTGCGTTCGTTCTCTCAGTTTTAGTTGCTTGCCGACCGTTTCGCTGTTGTTGTTGCTGCTGCTGGTGCTGCTTTCTTCCTCCCATTTCTACTACGCTGCATTCACTGAGACGAAGTCGTCAGTTGAAATCCAAACGTTGAACGAAATTGTTGCTCTCTTCGCAAACTCAACAGCGCAAAAGTTAAACAAAAACACAAGTGTTATTCTGCTTTTATTTCATTTTATTTTTGTTGTTTTTTCGTGTGTGTGTGTGTGCGTGTGCGTGCTTGATAATTGTATTAGTGTTCTGTTGTTGTTGTTCTATGATAAGCACAAACTTTGTCAAAAAGAGAAACGCAAAACAAGAATAAGAGCAAATAGCAAATAGCTTCGACAACGCACAAGATCATTCCACAATATATTTTTTCTTATTGCTACTGCTGCTGAGCTGTCTACGCATAATAGATTCGTGACGTTTCCACGAGCAGCTGATAACGCGTCTGTCTCTGTCGCATCCACACAAAATTCGCGTACTCTCTCGCGTACTCTTTCACGCGTGTTCCCTCTCTCGCCCGCAACTGCTAGTGAGTGAGTGAGTGAATGACAAACGGAGCTTTGCTTTTTGGGAGAGCTCTGAACTCGAAGATTCGCTAATCGGCAGCGACCCGTCGTCACAACTTTGCTGCTGGCATTGCTCTTTGGCACTTTTCGCTAACCAGTCGCAGCTAAAGCAGCAGTAGCCGCAGCAAGCGAAAACAGACGAAATGCCGTCAACTCAACCACAACAACAACAACAAGTACATTCCTATAGCAATAGCTGCAATTCCGGAGCACGCGAACGCACACAAACAATTGGTGAAACGGACATGGATCAATCGGTGCTCAATGGACTACACCTGGGCACCGATATTAACTATCACGGCCACAAGCGTCAGTTGGGCCACAGGTAAGCCGTAACAGCAACAGCGACTGCTAAAGTTGTAATCATCAATTCGCAGCAGTTATCAGGCTAAGTCAATAACAACAACAACAACAAAAACAACTGTTGACAGAACTAACCTTTCGGTGACTTTCGTTCGCTGCAAAACTTTCGTCAGGTTTCTGTCAGTTCCTCACGATGGAAACCATTTCGAATTTGTCTATGATTTCTAACTATAAGAGCCAAGTTTTTGTCTGATTTTGTTCGATTGGCTTACATATTGTTGGCTATTATTTTTTTGCGAAATTTGCTTATGAACGTTTTTTCTGATTTTTGCTCACTTTTTCTTAAATTTTGCCCATATTTTGTGCGATTGACTTTGACTTTAAGAATTGGAAACTGTGCGTTAATTTTTTGTGGCTGTCCAGTGTTGGAAAACGCTCATATATAAAGTTAAGAACTATGTTCCATAAAATACTTATGACTAAGATATTTATTCCATTGATCGCAGTTTTAGGGTACAAAGTAACGCTAGCTGTCAGTGTTGCAAAGCGTAAAGTACCCCTTATCCGCTTGTCATATTTATTTAATTAATTTTACTATTGCCTTGCCACAAATCTTTTATTTCGCTACATATTGCACATCATCAGCGCGTAACTTTTGTCTGCGATACGAAAGTCGTTGCATATTTAAAGGCGTGCTGAAAATTATAATTTGGTTAGTGTAATATTTTGGTGGGTGTGTGTGTGTGTGTGTGTTGGGGGGGGGGGGGGGGGGTATTATCGTGCCCTTCATCAACCAACTCTTCCTCTCCCGCTCTCTCTTTGATTAATAGTGATGGACTTGGTGGCAGATTGCCTAATTAATGTCGTCGTTGAAAATTGCCGGCACAATTTCGATAATTTTCTAGTATTCGTCCCTGCTTCGCTACCTCCCCTCGCCCTTATTGCGTCAATTACCATTCACATTTCTGCACATGCGATTTGTATGCACCCAAATCTATTCGCCACCACTAATCAATGCCGCTCGCATAGCACCCCTTTTTCAGTTTGGGGGTCTCTCGTAAATCAGTTAAATTGACATTTATTTGATTCTTTTTTCGCTGACAACGTTTACCTCTAGCCTTTGTGCATATCAAACAATCCTCCTTAAGCAAGCCTCGCCCTCTCTCTGTCTTTATCCCTCTCTCTTTCTTTCTTTGTCAGACAGATGTATAAATATATAAATATATAGGGGCACTTGCATTTTTAACATCCCTGCGCGGCTGCCATTTTGTCCTTGAGTTGTGTTCTCTAGCGTTAGGCAACAGAATTGCTAACAATGAACGCTGCCTTAAATCAAAATGCTTAATTCATTGCATTCAACTCACACACTCACTCAGCCTCTCCCCACATCGACCAACCGCTTTACCCTTTTAGTCACATTTGCAACTTCGTGTTGCCGGAACTGGCAAGGCCTGCAACTGTAGCAGAAAACTGCTGCAGTACCAAAAGTTGTTTAATTCAATTCATGAATTGCACAGAAATTTTATTTTATACATATATTAACAGCGATTTTATAGTTATTTTTATTATTGTTTCCGATACGTTTGTACCGCGTAATTTATGCGGCTGTTTTTTTTTTTTTTTGTTTGTTGCACATGAGCGGGCTGCAGAAAGCAAATTATAAAATTACTAGCAATATATTATTTACACAAATTGCATGTATGTGTATGTTACTACTTTGTAGACATGTATAGTTCCCTGTAGAGTCTAGAGTTTGATAACGCGAAAGTCGAACTGAAAATGTTACTTTGGAAATTTATTGTTGCCATCGAAGCTTATCAGCTGATAAATATAGTTGCAGAGCACAAATCAACAAAAATCTATATATATATATACTCGTATATAGAAGCTGAAATGCCCAAGTCAAGAGTGAACAACCTGAAGATCGATTCAGTTATTTAACAGCCTGAAACGGGATATGCATATTGATAAATGCAGTTGATTTTGTGTAATTTGTAATTCTTATATATTATTTTTATGCGTTCCGTTTTTGTTTTGCTTGCAATATGCATATGATAATTATTGTGCGTCGTTCGAGAATATAGAGAATATTTGTACTTTGTTGTCACGCAAATGTGAAAAAGAAACAAACAAACTAAACAAAGTACAAATTGCTTATCGATTGTAACTAATTAACACCTGACGAATCGTAAATTTGACTGCATATAGTTAGCCAAGTGGGCATCACGTATTATCTCGCATAATAGTCGTTTGGCAAAAAATAGGTGTGGGCGCATATCGTTTTTTTGGCTACGCAAATAATATGCAACAAATATTCCCATTAAAATAACATTTCAATGTGCTGCGTCATTAAAATGCAAATAGCATTTTGGGGTGGGAATAGTTGTATCCCACCTGCACACACACACACACACACTTACACGCGCGCACACATACGCCCCTCTGCTCTATTTCCCGTTCTATTCCTCATTTATCCCCTAACCCAACAAGTGCCACGTGTTGTCACGACGCAAAAGATACTCGTGCAGCGCAGGTAAATCTGTGAAACGGAAAGACGGAAAAATGGGAAAACGGAAAATTGTCAGGTTCGAAAACATGACTTCACTTGGCATTCAGAACCGCCAACGTTTACGTGCCGGTTGCGATTTGCATCCTGCATTCCTTATAGTCCCTTACTCCTGTGTGCCACTGCCACGCTGTGACCCCGTTAATAATTAAACATTCTTAAGATTGTCTCTCAAATGGATTCTTAATGTGAGTGCAAAAATGATTTGGGCTCCTATGCAAACGACAAAAATTCCATTAGTATTCCTTAAAGTATATATATTCCTTAATAGCATCTGCAGTCGAGTCGATATTGCCATATAAGTGATTAGATCTGATTAAGTGCATAATTGTCTGTCAGTTGAAGGCTGTCTCGATGTCACTTGGCTTGTGGTCGTCTTTTTGCTTCGTGATATATTTTAATAATATAGCTATCATAGGAACTATCGAACGAAAGATGATATCTTATATAGGCAACTTTTTTTCTTAACAAGCTATCCTAATGTAAATCAACAGCTATGCATACTGTCATATTTTTATTTTACTTAAAAAGATATCTAAACCAACATTACTTAATACACATATTATTAAAATCATGAAGATTGGACCACTATTTCTTTTTGTTGTCATAGGAAAAAATCTTTTTGTTTAACAAGGTATCAAAACAGAACTATGTAATATCTTAATATATCATATAGCTGTCATAGGAGCAAGCGGTCGAAAGAATTACTTATTTTCTAAAAAACCACAGAGATCGCATCACTATATGATATAGCTGCCATCGGAACAATCGATCAAAAAATTGGTTCTTGTCCAAACAACTTTTTTCTTCAACAAGTTCTCCTAACTTAACTCAACAGTTCTGAGATTTTTTATGCTCCCGTCTACAACGGTACTTAATCTTTAGCAACTAAGCACAACAGATATATATGTTTTCATAATTTCTAACATTTAAAAAAGTCATGGAGATCGGACCACTACAATATAAATCTACGACGTGCACATGTAAACACTAAAAGCTAACTCTTAAAAGTTATCGCTGCTATGCTATTGTAATGGTTCTAAGCTGCTCCATTATTAACTTATTAGAATAAATATACCAGCATAATATATTCAGCGTATTAGATTTGCTGCTCTTTTGAAGCAAGTTCAGATGTACATAAGGAGTGTCGACAATTTCTCACGCATTGGGGACACATGGGCGCAAGCAGATTCCCGCAAATCGCAGTTGGATGAATAAATAAAATCTAGCATGCGAAAACAGCAACTATGCCAAACAATTTAGTTTACCTTTTATTTATTCGTTTGATCAATTGGAATTATGCCACTCACTTGTTGGCCTTTGTCCCAAGCCAACCGACAGCATCCAATGAATAGGGATAGGGGAACGAGAGCGAGAGCGAGGGGGAGGGGAGGCGGAGGCGGAGGCGGAGAAAAGGGGAAGTCCACCCTTGGATACAGGACGGCCTGTTTGAGGGGTGAACTGCTTGTCTAATTAACCCCACCATTCACATGCTAAGCCGCCCTCAATCAATTGACAAGCGCGGGCAATGCCGGCGCAAATTGTGCACAGATGTGCTCCGCACCCAATCCTTTCCCTCCACCACCACCTCCACCTCCCCCCTCCCACTGCCCACTGCCACGACACCTCTTCGAGCCAACAACTGAGCCCCTTGTCCATCGCACTCTGGTTCAAGGTCTCACGCAATGGGCTTAAAAATTGAAAGTGTGAGTAATTTTCAATACCCTGCACTCTCATTCGAACAAAACAGGGCTAATGAATGTAACAGGCAGCAAGAGGTGTCAGAACGAGGATCGTGGCTTAAAGTCTATTGATTTATACATACATTTATATGTGTTTATTATTTATTAAAAGGCAGGGTTTGTCAGTGCTTCGATCATCTTTGTTTTGTACCTCTCAAAGACTGTAAGAGACACAAAAAAAATATACAAATTGTAAAGATCGTAAATTGTTAAGATTGTAAGACATCTAATTAAATTCGAAATTTAGAGGTAAGCTTTATGTCGACACAATTTGTTAATCTTTCCATCTGCTTTCTTGTACATCTCAATGACTTAAAAGGATTTAAGAGAAATGTAAAATTTAAAAATAATTCTAGAATATAAGTTAAAATACAAATGGAAAGATTTCAAATTGAACGAGATAAACTCACACGCGAATTGTAAATGTAAACTGTGAAATTAAAGATATGTGCAGAACAAAAATAAAATGGATAAATATTTGTTATTATTATTTTTATATATATTTTCCGATTTGTAGGCTATTCTCTTTTTCTATAGCATACACATAAATACACACATACACACACTCACACACTCATACACACATTCACACACACACATACATGCATAGGTTTCTTTTTACATATTTACGTGATCTGCATTACATAAAGATACAGCAATTAAGCGCACAAGTTGTTCAAGAAACTTCAGCTTACCTATTAAATGCATTCAGACCCGAGTACAGGGTATTTAGCCCAGTCGAGCACTTTGTTTTTAAAGCGCTGTTCTTTCATTATTTCTTTTTTTTAGTTTAGTTCGAACAATGTATTTGCCACACGCACAAAACGACCGCTGAGCAGCTAAGCAGCCAAGCGGCGACCCACGCAGCTCTCATGAGTAACTATTTTGATCTCCAGTCAAGGCGAGGGGCAGGCAGAGTGGCGGTAAACAAGTTCGATGTGGACAACAAAGTAGAACAGGTCGTTGTCAATGGTTCTCTATTTATTTTTTTTGTTCCTAGTGGCCTCAGTTTGGTTTCGCTAGAAGTGCAGTTTGGACGACAAAACTGTCGCGAATCGCATTCAATTCGAAAGGACGAAAACGAATTTTTGCGCGGAAAGCCTTGTGAGTGTTATTGTGAGTGAGTGTGCTTAATTGCATTGTTTTGTTGTGGGCATTGTTATTGTGCTATTTATAACCAAAATCCAGCAGGGCACAATCGCCAACCCCGTTATCGATGCCGAGCCCCGGGGCAACAATTAAAGCTTTAATGCTGTCAATCCAAATAAAAATAATAAACAAATCCTTTCCCGAGTATTGACTTATATATTTAATGTAGGGCCACATTCCATTACACTAGCTAGCAATCATTGTGGAATGGTGGATGTTAATTAAATTTAAAATATAGACAAGCGTATTTCAGTTAAAAAAAAAAAACTAGTTGCCTAAATATACAATTAAACCAGGGTGCTCTGGAACCGGAAGCACAACCGTAAAATTCAGAAACGGAGGAAGTGATAAATTTACTGCTAATTCGTCTAGTTTCACCGCAACTATGATCTAAATACGTACCAGAACCAGAGTCGGAACTAAAATACCATTTGGTTTGATTCCCTTGTAATATTTGAATGGTTCAAGTAGTGCCAAAATATCTGAAGTCCTTTAACTGCAGACAGTCCCCGTATCATATACAGCGAACCAGACCCAGTACCCATTTTATTCTGTTACCCATTCAACTATGGTGCTTTACTTTCCCTTGAAGTTTAAAACCCTGTAAAACCAAAATTAACTATTCACCATTCGAATTGGCCAATTACTCAATAGTTTTGTAATTCCCTTAATTAAATAATGACATATTTGGTTATCCTGCTGTTAACCTCCTGACTCAATTCAGTTGTCCTGGTTTCTTGCCTTAAGCTGCAAAAACAGAAGTTATTCAATTTTGTGCTGAGTAGCGTAAATGTTTTCCTGTCGCACTTATTGTCACGTGTCTATCTGTGTGTGTGTGTGTGTGTTTGTGTGTATTTGTGTGTGTGTGTGCGTTGTTGCTTGTTAGGCTATTTGGCTTTGTGGTTATGCTTATTAAGTCAATTATCGCCCAATTGTGCCGCCAACCAAAGCGCATGTGGCCATCAAGTGGTTAAGAGCCCAAGGTCCCTGATTCCCTGATTCCCTGCTTCTCTGCCTCCCTGCTTCCCTTCTCTCCTGCTGCCTGCTCTCTGGTGTCCCGCAGTGGATGCGTGTCTGTCAGTGTTTGTTTGCTATTTGGATTTTAATTGGAAGCACATACAGTAAAGTGACGGCAATTTTATTATAACAGTCGACTCCTGTGCGTTGGTTGCTTCTGCTCTGACCTTGGCTCGAGTATTTAATTTATCCGGGTCTGGCACATTTGAGGGAAATTGATTTTCGGCTGACGCCAGACTTATGCGTGTAATTGAATGAAGTGCTGGACCACCTTGAATAGTCACAAACAAACCGATGCGAGCTGAATTGCATTCCGGTTATTGATTTTATAAACACTTTGAAATCACCTTTCCAGACAGTCGAAATCTGTTGCCTAAATACAAATAAGTCAGTGTGTTAAGCCGAAAATTTAGCGATTAAAATGCAGATTCCTACCCAAAATTTATTCGTATGAGTCCATTCAGTACCACAACTGTAGAAAATAACGAAAAAAGAAACATTTAAAACAATTCATAAGCTGCTTAACTGAAACCATTTACTTACCTAGCTTACTGGTCTAAAATAAACAAATTTTCATAGATTCTGGGAATTGGTTTTCGTTCAGTTTGACGACTATATGCATATATAACTAAGTTGAACAGAATACAAGCATTATAGTTACCTCATCATTGCGGATAAACTCCTTAACACCTAAGGTGATTTATTGTCGCATTGGGGAATGTAGTTAATGTAGATTTAATCAATAATATATATATTTCTGTTATTCAAAATGGTTTTTTCTCTGGCTCTGACTTTTCTGAGTGGTGACGCTGCCAGGTTTGTCAGCTTGAGGTCCAAATTGTTTCCTGTTGTTCGTGTGTGTTGCCAATGCAACTGACAGCCGCTGGGCAAAGTAAAACAAAGACGACCGCACGACACGTGGCTGTGCAACAGCAGCAACAACGAAGAGCAGC
Organism: Drosophila macrothrix; assembly: GCA_035042055.1. Taxonomy (NCBI): domain Eukaryota; kingdom Metazoa; phylum Arthropoda; class Insecta; order Diptera; family Drosophilidae; genus Drosophila; species Drosophila macrothrix. The sequence continues at coordinate 25,231,091 of JAWNLX010000587.1, forward strand.
TGCGACAGCTTTGAATGTCTGACTTGCAACAAAGCGGGAAACATAATCTATAAAATGTAATTCAACTAAATGGGAGCAACAATGTGTATTATTACGTATACGCAGCATTAACACTGCTACCCACGTGACTTTCCCGCTCCGAGTGAAGAATCGAAATTGAGCAAAATATACAATAGACAATTTTAATCTTCGTCCCGCCAAAGCTGGTAAAGTATCCAAGGAAACCAACCAGCCAAGCAAAATTTATTGCTGCACTTAACTTAATTGCAATACAAATTGCTACTAATTTAAACATGTATTTGCATTTATTGTTAAAGCAAAATGCAAATAGATCAATTTGACACGTTCATTGTGAACTGTGACATTATTTACAGTAAATACACAAACACACAATGGCCCCGGCAATTGCATAATTGAAAGGATGTCGCCTGTTGTGCCATAAGCCATGAGCGTTATAAGCTCTTTAACAGTTGTGTTATGGTCCTTCTCCTTTCTCGTCTCCCGTGTCCGGTGTCCATGGTGCATGTAATTGCCCACAGTGGCGTAAATAGTTATTATTGCTGTAACTGCAACTGTACGAAAGGATACGGCGCATTTAACTTATTTACTGACATGTTGTCGTTCACACCTTGATGCAAGGATAACAGCTATAGCAGCCACTTGATATTCTTTCTGCGTGCTGTTTATGGATTTGTCCTTCCACACGCACACACACGGACACACACACACATACACATACAGACACACGCACACACACACACTCGCCGCGTCCACTCTCCAGTCACTTGTTAACAATGACAAAAAGTCAAAATTCGTACTTATTTTTATTTAATTATGCTTGTTTCGAGTTTTCCCAGTCTGCCAATCACCTTCAAAAAGACATTCCAATCACATTCTTTTAAATATCATTAATTTCAATGCTTCACAAAATAAATTTCAATTTTTATGTTTACAGTGCAATAATATATACACTGTTATAAGAACTTATAGCCGGATTTCACTATGCCCAAGATTTGGTACGCAATGAGTGACAAAATAACGCTTGATTTAAACAAAAGAGCCGCCTGTTTTTATTTCGGTTTTGCCACATAAATAATAAGACGATTAGCTTGGATATATAAATTATTACAGTTGATCAATAATATATCTGGAAGGCTATATTTTTAGAATTGTGTTTTGTGTTGCTATCAGAAATCGCCTTGTTATCGATAAACATGAAGAAATACCGATAACTTATATTCAAAATTTGTTCCTAACTCTTAAGGCAGAACTTCGCTTAAGTCTCATCACATAAACTGAAGCGGAACACAATGCACAACAATAACGATAACAATAACAAAAGCAATAACAACAGCACAAGCTCAAACTCAAACTGTTGCAAAGTCAATTTTAAGGCAGCAACAACAAAACCAACAATTGCACGACTACAGCAACATCTAGTGGCAGGTGTTGGGGCAACAACAATGTCACGGCCGCTAAATTCGTAAGTGTCAAACGTACTCATAAAATATGAAACAAAATGAGCTGAGGAAACCAAAATGGTCCATTGCTTATACATACAATGCACTCAGAAAAAAACGTATAATATTTTTATGAGTTTAGATGTTGAAACGAAAGTTTAAATGATCGATTCCCAAAAAGATAAGCTAGTCTAAAAAAGGAAAGCAATCAAATTATGTTTGCATTAGCTGAGCCTTTTAGGAATGAACCCTATAAGCAATCATTTGGCTTAATCCTAAAAGGCCCAGCTGTTATAAATATAATTCTATTGTTAAATGTAAATGTAAAATACATAAAATGTGCTTTTGTTTCGTAGCTTTATGTTTTATATGCTTTTGCACTTGAATACTTTATAAATTTAACAATTGAATGATTGAATTTTTGTTTAGCAACATTTTATTTTATTTTGCTACGTTTGATTCACAATCATTGCAGCAGAACAACTTTCAAAAATATTGTTTACAACATTTTTTTTATTCCGAACAATCTGTTCATTAATAAAAAAAATGCAAATGTCAACAGCCCAATTAAAATGGCAATTAACAATAACAACAACAACACCAACAACAACATTAATTGCTAAAGAGCAAGAATAGACCTCTTTCAGCCATGAAAACCTTTTCTACACTTTTGTCTGTGTGCAAATGTTTGTAATGTTTTGTGATTCGAGTAATCAGTTTTGATTGCAGGCAATCGCATTATCAATGCATTCGAGCATTCGTAAATAAAAATATTGCCACATATAGTATGAACTCTCATGATCTCAATTGCAATAACAAGATTTGCACTTGATTGCGTCCATGCAACGCCTGATCTCTTCATCACACTATTTGAATGGCATACATATATACACAGACGTACGGACATATATATTTATTTTGCTCGTAATAATGGGTGCGCAATTCATAAAAAGCCAATTGCAGCATTTTTATGCTCGCTCTGCTTTGGCTCTTAGAGCCATAAATTTATATTTATCATACGCCATCTTACACCCTCATTTTTAAAGGACATCAATTCTCAGACACATATACTCGTACATGCATATTCATGTGTGTGTGTTTGTGTGAGCTAGTGCGTAGATTTTAACATTGCAAAATATATGGAATGCGAGACACCAAAAAATAAACATTAAAATCAATGGTAAATATATATAAAAAAAAGAAATTTGCTAAGATGAAGACTTTCCATTGACTTGCACTTGTTGTGCTTAAAATATAACTTTAGTGATAGGAAGGAAACTTTTTGTGTCCAGAGAAAGAGTGTTCGACAAGTTATTGAAGATTTGAAATTATGGGCTTAGGTATTTTAAATAGCCATAATAGTACCTTACTTAACTTGACAACAACGATAGCATTCCATGCATAGTATAATGTATTTACCTTAAAATCGACGTATTTCATTTAACATCAACCCCAAAGAACATCGTACACAAGCCATTTACATACATATATAATAACAGTTCAAATAACTGAAACATATTACAATGGCATAATAAAATAAAAAAATTGATTAATTAATTGTATTATGCAAAAATAAAGCTTTGTCATATCTATAATTATTAAAGTCTGTGTCTCCTTGGGGCTGTTTTGCTTCGCCTATAATTTTGCTATATTTCCAATTTTATCAAACATGATTTTGCCAAGGTTCAAAGAGTTTGTTTCTCTAGTGTTAAGGCCCCCAGCTGGGTAAATATCAGACTGTCTATTACCAGTAGCACTGTACTCCATTCTGGAATCTAGTCGATTTCTACACAGATTTTCACAGTTTTTAAATTGTGGACACTTTTAATTATCTGAAGATAGTTTTTGCTCATATGCAAATATTGAGTATTTAGCTTAAGCAATGTGTTGTTTACAATGTCTGGCTCCATTAGAAGCTTTTTTTTTGGATTGAGATAGCCCGGTTTATTTATCGCCCGGAATACCGATTCTATTGATTTCTCCTTGTTTATTCAACGCCTCTACATCGTAGAGACAAACTTGTGGGCTGGCTGGAGACCCGTTGTCTAGCTGTCACCCATGGAGAGTTAGTTAGTTGTTTTGAAATGGTTTTTACAAGGTCGCACAGACCAAATGCTTTTAACTCTACATATTTTCAAATAATTAGACATAGTTATATTTATTTAATTATTGCCAAAGTGCGACGATTTCTATAATAAACCACAGCGATTTATGGCATTGCATTTTCTGAGTATTATTAGAATTATAAATATTTTTTCAGTCCTTTTTTAATTGATGCGCCGTCTGCAGCAAATGAAGCAAACACAACCACATCAACGACAACGACAACAGCATCAGCAAAATTAAATCGTCAGATTAGCGACAATTTATTTGCATTAAGTTTTGGCTATTTATAGAAGAATGGCAATTGCCAGACTTTATAATATAATAACTTTATTGGGGTTTTCGGGTTATTTTTGAAATTTCTTATTAAAACTATATTTTTCACTTGGCTCGATTTGTATGTGTGGTATAAATATTTGCAACATAATAATTATATAGTTTTTGTGTGCTCGCAAATATTGTAAATTCTTGTTCGTCCCTCTGTTTTACTGTCTGTCTCTCCCTCTCCGATTTATGCACTTTTTTCGAAATTGGGTTAAACAACAAGCAAGTACAGCAGGAGTCTGCCGCGAGGATGCAACTTTTCGCTTATTTGGCAAATTTTCAAGTGAGGCGAATTACAAAAAGCGGCAACAAAATAAATAAACGCACGAACACCGAACAACAATAACAACCACCAAATTTAGCGAAAAAGTAAAAAAAAAGAGCAGACGCAAACTGAAATAAAAAATATTTACTTTTGAAAGCTTCTTGAATAACTACTTGAGAGCTTTTGTTCGATGCAAAGTTTTTGGCATCAGCTGAAGGTGAAATAAAATGCAATTAAATTAATATCTATATTTTTTGTGCTCTTTTTCAATAGTTACAGCTATATGTAGTAGTTGAGCTTTGCATAATGTTTTCGTTCATTGTTGCCATGAACTGCATAAAGGGCAAACAAAACAACTTTAATCTTTTAACAATAGTTTTTGTTTTCTGCTGCTCTGCTAATCGGCTAACTATTTTTAAAAACATCTCAATTTGGCTTGAATGCTTATGCAAGTTGCCTTATGAAATTCACGTGCCCCCCTTTTCTACCCCTTTTTGAGGTCAACTCAAAAAGAATGCGAAAACTAAGAGAGTCCTTCGCACCTCCTCATCCGCCCCCACAAACGCAACGCTGCTGCTGCTTCTAATGAGTTTTGCCGCAATGGGGGCTCGTCGCTGGTGGGCGTGTCCTTGCCACAGCAAAGTTGTCAGTGACCAAACGAACGGGAGAGCGTGTCGTCCCCCAGAAAAACTTTTCCTTGCACTAATTGTTGGCCGCAAAAAGGGCCAGCAATGAGGACACCGGGCACCGCATCGAGTCCTATCTTTGAAGCATTGCACACAAGTTGAAAATCAGTTTACAGCAATTGATTTGGCATGCTGTTTTAGCGCTAATGCCACATGCCACGTTATATATATGTATATACGTATATATATATATATATGTATATATATGTTTAAATTTAATTGTATTCGATTCCGCTACATTGGCGCACTGCAACTGCGAATCGATAAACTTTTGACCTGGCGTCAGCGGAGGTCAACCGTAACCAAGTTAATGATTGAGAAGCGAATTGTAAACCCGATTTGAATTGCACTCTTCCAGCGTCAGTCATCAGTAAATGCCAGCTGTACGAAATATGCATAATAATATTTACAAATATTTAACTCATTATTTAAAGGCTTTATCTTCGTTTGGGCAATAACAAGAAAGAAAAAGACTACCATCTTAACAGAAACGAAATCTTTGTATATTGAGGATAGTTTTTAAGAGTTAAATTAATATATTCATATAGTTATATAAATACATATATGACAGCATATATATCAAGTCCGATTGCACGCTATACAATAATTATTGACTTTAACTTTAGTTGATATTCAGTTTCCGAAAACGGAAAAGCTATCCGTATTAATTTTCAAAGCCGGCGTCTGGATGCTCAATTGTCGAAATTAGATAAGGTCCACTACTTAGCTGTATTTATATATATATACATAATAATAAAGTTTTTTTCGTTAGAATCGAATGCTTATTAATGCCAATCACAATTTTATTAATTACAGAGTTTTTGTGAACCGGTCGCTGCACTTGGAGAATATCAAGTACTATGGTTTCGATATGGATTATACACTCGCAGGTGAGTCATTACAATAGTTACCACTCATTTTCCTACTTTGTATCTTGCTTCATTTAGAATACAAATCACCGCAATATGAGCAGCTGGGCTTCAATTTGGTGAAGGAGCGCCTAGTCTCAATGGGCTATCCGAAGGAGATATTGCAGTTCGAGTATGATCCAACATTTCCAGTGCGTGGCCTGTGGTTCGATACGCTCTACGGAAATCTGCTCAAAGTTGATGCCTATGGCAATATACTGGTCTGTGTGCATGGCTTTGAGTTCATCAAGCAGTAAGTGTTACCGTACAACAACAACTTCTACATGGTATTAATTGAAGCCCCTCTACAGTCATCAGGTCTACGAGCTGTATCCCAACAAGTTTCTCAAACTGGACGAGTCCAGGGTTTATGTACTGAACACTCTATTCAATTTGCCGGAAACATATTTGCTGGCCTGTCTAACCGATTTCTTTACAAACAGCGATGAATTTGTTCGGTGAGTTCGGAATTCTTCAAAATATGTTGAACAAATGTGGGCATAGCCAAAGTTTCATATATCCGAAGCTATAATTCTGCTCTTTGCCAATGACTCTATTTCCATCTACTTTGTACTATTTATATTTGTATTTTTATCTCCCTCTCTCTCTCGCTCTCTCTCTCTCTCTCTCACTCTCTCACTCTGTCTCTCTCTCTCTCTCGCTCTCGTTCTCTATGTATTCTCTGTCTGTATATAATTGTAAACTCAACAGCGTTGAACGCGGCATCAAAGCTGGTGATTTTTTATTTACCTATAAGTCGATTTTCCAAGACGTGCGACGCGCCGTCGACTGGGTGCATTCCGATGGCGATTTGAAGCGTCGTACCACACAGGTAAGTCACAACCTCCAATTAACCTCCTTGATTAGCTCTATGAACTTCAGGTCAAGTCAATACTACGTGCGTTTATTAATTTTACTCTGTCACCGAGACATGTATCAATCATAAATGTATTTTCTGAATAGGCACAACATGAGTCATTAAAACTTTCTTCCTCATAGATACTTTTCTTTGGTATCGGTTGCCACATGTCACACACTTTGTATGGGAACGTTTTACGACAATTAATATTTGTTGTGCGAAATCTTTTTGGTTAAACAAAACTCACTCACCCACTCAACGTGAACATTTTAGAAAAGCGGATTAGAGAAGAATTTAAACAGTTTGTTTCCTAACAACATTGAAATGAGGAGTATAGCATAATATTCCTCTTCGCTCTCACTTTAATCTATCTCTATTTACAACATACATATTTATTAGCCATAAAAGATGAATCTTTTTATATATAAAACTATAACTTTGACACTTGTACATATTTATACTTAGCCGAAACATTTCTTGTGTCATCCTGCAGAACATGGCGTACTATGTGAAGAAGGACAAGCGGCTGCCAACTGTCCTGTCGCGCATACGTGAGTCCGGAGCCAAGCTCTTCATGCTGACCAACAGCGATTACACCTACACCAATGAGATCATGACGTATTTGTTTGACTTTCCACACGGCGCGACTGTCGATGAGTCACATCGCGACTGGAAGAGCTATTTTGATGTGATTGTGGTGGATGCGAGGAAGCCGCTGTTCTTCGATGAGGGCACCGTGCTGCGTCAGGTGGATACGAAGACGGGTGGCTTGAAGATTGGCACGCACATCGGTCCGTTGCAGCCGGGTCAGGTGTATTCGGGTGGATCGTGCGAGCTATTCACCAAGTTCATCAATGCCAAGGGCAAGGATGTGCTCTATGTGGGCGATCACATCTTTGGCGACATACTCAAGTCGAAGAAGATACGCGGCTGGCGCACGTTCCTCATTGTGCCGGAGCTGGTCCGTGAGCTGCACGTGTGGACGGACGAATGCCAGCTGTTCGCGGAGCTACAGAATCTCGACATTAAGCTGGGCGATCTGTATCGTGATCTGGACTCCAGTGCCAAGGTCAAGCCGGATATATCGCAGCTGCGAACCTGTATACGTGACGTTACACACAAGATGGACATGTCCTATGGCATGATGGGCTCCCTATTCCGATCGGGCTCACGCCAGACCTTCTTCTCCAGCCAGGTGGTGCGATATGCCGACGTCTACGCCGCAACGCTGCTCAATCTCATCTATTACCCGTTCTCCTATATGTTCCGCGCTCCGGCCATGTTGCTGCCACACGAGTCAACGGTCGCCCACGATCAGGCCCATCAGCCGCCGGCGCCGCCCTCTAGCTCAAGCTCGTCAGCGGCCATTGAGGATGCCAGTAGCACCAGCAGCATCATAAGCGCCTCCAAGCTCAGTTCGGCACTGCGCAACGACGATGCGGTGTCCGTCAGCAGCAGTAGCAACGCGGCAGCTAATGCCGCCAAGGATGCCAAGGATGCTAAGGATGCTAAGGATGCCAAGGATGCCAAGGATGCCAAGGAAGCCAAGGACGCCAAAGATGGCAAGGACTGCAAGGACTTGCATCGCGCTGTGAGTTATAATTCTAAATAGATAGATGAGCATTTCCAGGAGCCACGCACTTACCAGTCGTACGTCATAAAAATTGACAAAACCAAAGAAAAGTCCACTTCTTATTATTTTTTTTGTGCTTGATTTTGTTCAATACTTTCGTTTTTAATTTAAATACTGAGAGTTTATTCTTCAATACGGATCCGTGACGTAATAGCCAAATTGCAACTTGTGTAAATATGATATGGCATAATGTTACTTTCAAGTTTGTTATAGTATTTAAATATTACCAAGTCTATTGAACAGCAGAGCAATTAAAAAAAAAATGTATTTAATTTTGCAATTTTTACCCTGAACGTAAGAACATGCAAAAATGCCTTAGAACAATATATTTAACAGCTGATCTGATCAGGATATCACGTAGCGAGCTCCAGCGACTTACTTGTTATTTATTTTCATACTGACAATTTAGTTCATCTTTTTACCTAGTGCTTACATTTATTTTTTTCTTTGGTCACCTTTCTGTTGAAATTCCTAAATATGTATGTATGAATTTGAAGAAATGATTTATTTAAACTGAACTCTATTTACAGAGCTCTATTGTGCACACGCGCCCATCTACGCCGACTGTGGTGACTCACACCCACGATGAGGACTACTCGGAGGAGGAGGAGACGGCCAGCGGCGCTGAGTCGCCATTGGAGCAACTGCAACGCGAAGCCTCCGACTAATTGTGTCAGTGTCTGTCCACCATAACCTCCCCCAATCCCCTCTTTGCGGAGATCAACGAATTTGCAATCCAGTTTCTTTCGTCAATTTAGCAGTTCTACTCCGTATACCTAAACGAATGTTGCAGGCTTCCTTGTTCTACAGGTGCAACTAGTGAGAAACGTGCGATTTTTTTTCGATTTTACATATACAGTTATAAAGTCTATATACAATAAAAATATATGTACACATATATACACACTAGCTGGTTGATTCCAAATGCCCGAAATATATAAATGCATTTTGTAACAACAAAATGAATCAAATATGGTTTTTTACTATTTTTTTGCGTACTGAGCTGACTTACCGTCCGTCTGTCCGTCCGTCACTTGATTTGCGAACGAATCGCTCAATTTCATACTTTATATTTGCGAGAGTGAAACATTATATTAATATTCTGGCTGCAGTTGCCAACTTTTATTTATCACAGTTCGACTGAAATCTCAGTGATCTGTAAAACTTAACATATTTTATTGACTTTTTTGACATAGCAATAGTAATTGGTAACTGGTCGCTGAGAATGGTGACTGTTCGTGTTGAGATTTTGATACGAAACCGTTAATATAAGTACAGACCATTTGTTAATATTATCAGTCAGTATTGGTTTGTGTTGATGGTGGTGGCAATACGTGGATCATGACTCGAGCGACTCAAAAAGCTTTTCAAGCAGGTCTCTCAGTTCGATAGCAAAGGGCAACTTTTCAAATGCATCCGTTTGCTTATCCGCTAGATGATCTGACAGCATAATTAATTGCTTATGTAGTTTTGTGCCTCGCAACATTGCCCTGAATTTGGCACTGAAGCCGAACAGCTTCCACAGGCAAAGCACCACCAGATGGTGCTCCACATAGGGATCGATGTTTGTATCACGTTCACCACGACCATCCTGTACTGGCTGTGACACAATGTCCCGCAATAGATCCACGAATTCGATCATGGCGACCAACTGCATCCGGTTGCCATTGGAGAAGCACATATTGCGCAGAATGCGGAGGCAGCGCAGCCGCAGGATGCAAAGTGGAGGGTTGCGACGTACGGCACTGAGCAGTGAGTCCAAATGACAGATCTTAGAGCCTTGCTCATATCGGGAGAAAATCTCCCAAAACGCCAGCCAGCCAAGCCGCACCTCCGGCTTCACTTTGGTCGCATTGCAGCATCGGCCGCTTGCCGGCAGTACCGTATCAAACATGTCCAGGACACGCATCTTGCTCAGACCCAGGCGACCCTCGATGCAGGAGCAACAATTGATCATCACTCGCAATGCGGCGTCAATAATTGAGTCCGCATGAGAATTGTCGGCGGTTGGCTCCTTTTTGGACGTCTCGTGTTCAGCGAGGCGCACCATTAAATGGAGCAGCGAATGGGAGTGGTTGGAAAGCAGCAATGATGTCTGCTTGCACATTTCGAGGGAGTGTTCGGTGAGTAGCATCGATAGACGCACGGTCATGTGTTTCAGCATCATTGAATGCGAAATCCAGGGCCACAAGCGTAGTAGGACACGCACAAAACGAGTGGCCATTTGGGGATCCGTGATGACGGCATGCGACGCACTGTGCCAGTTCATCAGCATGTTGAGCTGCACGAGAAGATTGTTGATAATATCGCGCGTCTTGTGGGCACCCACACGCCTCACATAGACGGTGGCACTGCCCACAGTGGTATCATCGAGGAAAGTCTCGATCAGGTGGAGAACGCGTTGCATCAGCTCGCAGCTAGTTGCCATGTCCGTCACTTGAGACGACAGCTTCAGCAGATTGCCGAGCACTTCACAGACCTGCACATGACTCTTTGTTGGTGGATGCAGGAAGCTGTATTTGCCGTTCGGATAGTGCAGCTCAAACAGCCGATCCAATCGATGATAGAGTTGAGAAGTTCCGGTTCTTCTTGCATAGCTTTCCATTGCTTGTTTCGGATTATTTGGCGTTTTTGATTTAGGTTTTTTTTGCTTCGCCACAGTTTTCAAGCTTAGCATTTGCAGTTGCTTATTCAAGGTGTTTTCCCTATCGCTGTCCGTGTTTGTGTCCGTGTCCATGACCGTCTCCCCGTCATCTTCGTGCTCATCACAAGTGTCGTTCACATATTCTTCAAATATGACTAGTACATTGAGTTCATCTCTGGAATTAAGCACCTTAGCCAGCAGCAATGATAGTGTTGCCAGTGTATATTGCTGCACAGTTCCGTGGACAAAGTCCAAACTTAGGCCATACATGATCAGATCACAAAGCATATTGGGTTGCGAGCGAAACTTCAAACAGAGATACTCATAGGCACCCTCATCCTTGAAGAAGACCATTAGCAGCTTAAGGAGTTCAATGAGATGATTTTCCGGCACAGGCAACTGCTGATCGAGGACAATGTCCATCAGCGAGTAGTAGCCATCGATCAGCAATGTGTCGCGACAGATGCTACGCTGTATGAACTGAACGTTGTGCTGATAGCACAGTGAGTAGAGCCGACAGATATTGCCAGCGCACAGATCCATATAAGCTAAATGGTTTGTCATCTCGGTCTTTGGCATTTTCATAACATCGCTGAGGGCATTGACAAAGGCGGACTGGGCGTGAGTAGCACACGAGAGTGGGTTCAGGACGATTAGACGGACGCAGATACTCACATAGCAACCAATAATCTCGCAGGAGTGTTTTGCGCTAGACCTATCGCCGTCTGGGCTTATTCTCGAGGCCACATGCAGTGCGCCGAGTGCCAAGTGTGCCTCTTTGTAGAACGAGTGACGCTGTAACAGGAGGTTGCAGGCCTCGATGCCAGTGTGTGGCATCAGCAGCTCGAAGAGACGTCCGGCCAGCTCACGCACCAGCATCAGCTCATTAGCATTCAGCAACGTGACGAGGCAACATTCGGCCAGGCCACTGGGTAGAAAATCATTGAAGTCCAGCAGGACGATAGGCAATTTGTCACCGCTGCTCGTGCACCAATTGGCCACCGCCACCCAGGCCACAGTGCGCACCTCTCCATCACCATGACCGCAAAGACCCATCAGGTAGCGCAGCACCTTCAATCCAGAGCCAGACTTCAAACTGTCCGCAGGCCTGAACTTGCTGTTCGCCTGCAGCTGACAGATGATCAGCAGACAGTCCCTTTGCCACTGGGCTCCAGTCTGGGTGTTTGTTCTCAGACTGCTCGACAGCTGCACGAACTGCTGATAATAAGTCTATACGCAGATAGAGAATCAGTAAGAGAGAAAAAGAGAGAGAGAGAGAGAGAGAGAAAATTAGAACAGCCAAAATATAAATACTATTTGAAATAAATGTAAACATTTTAGCTTTACAGTTGTATTCTCCGTTCCCCGCGAGTCTGCATACTAAATTTAAATCGTAGATATTCAAGCTCGCTAAAAAGTTTTTATCAATATTATCAAGAGCTGTGTGATAAAATGAATCAATTATACAATTAATTATATTTTCGAAATCAGCTCTTGTAGTCTCCGAGATTGGCTCGTTCATACAGACGGACGGACAGGCAGACGGACGTGGGTGGTCAATAACATAAATACACTGTTAGGCTCGGAGATGCTTCCTTTTGCCTGTTACACAACGCTGTAAAATAATTTTAGATCATTTCTTTCTTTTTTCTTTGATAAGTTAAATCTGCTGACCTGCAGCTTGGTGTCATCAAGATTCAATGGCTGATTGCTCAGCTGCCGCAGGACCCTTAGAAGACAACGGACATGTTGCAGATTACGCAGCTCGAAATGGGTGCGAGCCAAAATGCTCAGCTCCATGAAGAGTTTGTTGTGCCAGGAGATGTTGTTGGTCTGGTTGTGTTGTGGCGAGGATATGAGCAGCACCAGACACTCGGTGACCAGGTGCAGCAGATGGAGAGACACATTGCTATCGTGCAGTATCAAAACGAAACTGTGATCCGGATCATTTCTGAGTGCCTCGCACAATCCGTGCAACACAGGTGGCAACCGATGGCGCAAACAGCTGCGGCAGAGCTCCAATAATTCGGTATACAACTTGCGATCCGCATCGTTGCTGGGCATTAGGCGCAAATACTTGTGCAGCATCATCCACAGTCGTTTGCATTGAACCGACTCCACATCGACGCGCATGAAGACCAGGAACATCTGAATGCTGGCCACCAGCTGTTGCAGCATCTCGTGGCTGCTGCAATTGCTCGCCTCGGCCAGTTGATGTTGCAACTGCCGATGCACTTGGGTGGCATGAACCAATGCCACCTCTGATGCTCGCAGCTTCAGCGACTCCCTAATGTCCAGTTCATGAATGGTGGACATCGTCAGATCCCCCGCACTGCCACAGACACAGTGCGCCAGAAAGAGCCGCCAATATTGGGCATCAAGCGCCGCATTGCCCGCAAAGTGTGTGGCAACCAAATGCTCCTGCATGGCCAGTCCACGCATGGCGAATGTGGGCGAGACACTGTTGCTCAGCACGTAGGTGACCGGCAGCGACATTGCGGATAGATCCACGTCCACGTGGAGGTTGCTCTCCTCGACAGTGATGTGCTCGTCAAAGAGCAGCAGAAATATGCAGGTGCTCGCCTCGGCGCACAGCTGTTGCGAGTGAGGCAGCAGGAAAATGCATCGCATCAAACAGACCAGCAGCTCGGCATTGTCGCTGAATTCGCGCCGGAAACGTTCGCTGCGACAGAGCACACGAAGCAGAATGCCCACGGCCGGCTGCAGTGTGTCCGCATCATCAGCAGCAGCACACAAAATGAGATCATGTATCACCCTCAAGCAGAGCACATAGGCGCCATCGCAGCTGGCGTAGGTATGGGCAGCCAGCCAGCTGTGCATCAGGATATTCAGTTGAATGAGCGTCGATTTGCGTATGGCCGGCTTCAGATCGGGCGTGCCCAGCAGACGCAGCAGCGCCGGCATAGTCTTTGTGGCTGGTGCACTCCTGCGATCGCAGAATATGCTCGCGTACTCAATTGGTGGGTTAATCACGCACAGATTATGTCCGAGCAGATCCAGGGACAGCTTATGCATTGCTGGCCGATATTTGTGCTGATGGTCCTGTCTGATAAGGATGTAGGCCACACGCGCCATGGCATCCTTGCGCATTTCGGCATCCGGATGAAATAGATAACAGATGTTGCCGCGCAACGCTTGCGGCGTCTCCACATATTGGCCATCCGGCTCGAACAACTGCCAGAGCAGTAGCTGCAGTTGCGGCTGATTGATGGCCCGACAGACGAGCAGCGGCACCACTGGCATCACCATCTTGAAGATGATGGCAAACTCGCAGGCTGGAATCAGTTTGGCCAAACCCAGCAGCATAATTAGATAGTCAACGCACCACTGTTGCAACGCCAGTGGCGAAAACGATTGCAATGGACGCCAGCCCGCCACGAGCAGCTTTCGCAACAGTCCGGTACCTATTGGTATACCCAGAATGTGCTGGCGGACCAGTTGCAAGTTGCTGCATCCGGGCAAATAGTTCGTTTTGTTCATGAACGCATGAAAGTGCTCGACAACGGGCTGTTTTAGCAGACGCAGCGCGTAGTTGCGCAAATCCTTGTCGGGCAAATCGAATATGGTGAGAAGCAGCGTTTCCGCCTGATTGCGCAGCTCTGGCTTGCTCATATATAAACTTGTGCACTTGACAATTGCATCGCAGAGCTGTTGCAGCAGGCACTCACTGCCCAGTTGCACGATAACGTAACTTATCTCACACTGCTTCGCCAACAGCTCCAACGGAGGCAGTCTTCTTTCGGCTAGTAGCTGACCCACAGCCAATTCATATGCGGCCTTCAACAGAGTCATTTGCTTTTGCTCCAATGTATTCTCTTTAATTATCCGGCCGTAGAGCTTGGACAAATCATGCCGGCGCTGCGGCTCACACCACAAATAGCTGCTGTCCAGGATCAACGGTTGCAACAGCGTAAGACCAGTTGCACGATCGATGGTAGACGCATTCTGCGTTATCACATCCAGCAGCAATCCATTAAATATCAGAGATCCCAATCGTGGCATCATTAGCACTTTGGCCATGTGGCGCGTCTCGGTGGCATTGGACAGATCCATGCTGTTGCAGTAGCTTATCAATTCAGACACCATTGCCCCCAGTCGCTGCACATGATGCCCGGGCATGGGCGCACCTAGCTGAGCAAACGTTTTGATCACCTCAACAATCAATTCGATCAGTTGCCAATTGTGAGCACAGTGCTCCAGCTCAGGCCGTTTTAGCTGGTCCAAGCAGCCAGTTAGCAGCAGACCCAAAGCGCTGGAAATACGCAATTGTAGATTCGCCTCTAAATCCGATTCAATATATTTCGCATAATGAATTGTCCTGGTGCGCTTGCCAATGCGATACTGCATCAGCTTAAGAATCGTAAGCAGAGCACGATTAATGTGGAACAGTGTTTCGGACGATTGCTGCAACTTTTGCATGTGCAGCAAGTGTAGGTACATGTTCGGCGACTGCAGCAGATACTCAACGGGATAGTCGCATACTTTGATTTGTATATTGATCAATTGCTGCTGCAACTGCTGATCGTTTTCCACTGTTAGCCCATCCACAATTGTGGTCATTGTGGCTAAGTCGTTTAGGCTGGCGTGCGACCAAGCTGTTTCATAGTCTTCTCCGTGCAGGTGGAAGCTATCGACAGAAAATGCCATTTCGCTTATGCTGCTCTGTGATTCACCTGCAAAAATAGTAATAGAGTTGCAAATATTTTTCTTATCAGAGCAAGAGAACTTATTTTGATTTTTGCTTTACCCGAACTATTGTACATAATATCAAGCAGGCTCTCTATTTTGTCCAGCAGTTTAAGGCAACGTTCTGTTGACAGACCACGCAATATTTGTCGTATTTTTCCCAACTCTGTTTGGAATCGGCAGCAAGGAATCTTGCGGATAATCACATCGCCGTAGTCGGAGCGCATCAGCTCGAGCAACAGGGCCAGGACGCGATCGGGGGCTGTTGGTGGTGTGAAGCCAAACCAGCGGATCAGTTGCTTTACCAGCACCACCGGCTTAAAGTTAATTGCCTCTTCGTGATGCAAGCAGCGCATGAGACTTGTTTCAACATGTTCGAATGCGCGCATGCGAATTTCCAGAGATTCATTTGTCAAGTCAATGAATTTGGCTTGAGGGAGCGCGTCCTTCTCTTTCGCCGATGTTGACATTTTGCGACTCTTTTATATGTTAAGATTTCAGACTTTCAACATGATTCAAACAGTTTACTGCACTTACTTGTTCTAGTCTAGTTTTGCAATTTCCAAACGCATTTTAAAAGCGTCGCCGACTTTTCGCTATAACGAAGCCAGCAATTTTTTTGCCGCCGTTGTCTTAAATAGCGCTGTTACTTTACATAGCCAGCATTTTTGCGCCTTGCTCATTATTGCGTTAATGTTGCGCACACTTACTCCAACGGTGTTTAGAAAATTTTTCCTGTCTGGCAGCACTTGGCGGGAATTTAAATTTAAAAAATTATGCAATGAACTGTATCTTCAGTAAATCTTTAATAATGAAACACATTCTACAATCTTTAATTGTAAGAAACAGTTAAAAAAAAATATATATATATATATTGCGTCGAATTTATCAGCTTCAGCATATTACCACAAATCAATTGCTCAGCGTGCTCAATTGGAAGCGACAAATAACACAGCAAAATCATATTTTTGTTCTCATATTTATTCAAAAGAAAGAAAAATACAAAAAATATAGTTGCATATTTAGAGTTAAAAATGAGCTGCAGACACACAAATGTGTTTAGCCTTGGTTATATTGATTAAAGCTTGACAATCTTGTTGCCATCGCACTGAAGGTCGTTGTAGATGTGCTCGTTCTGTAAATGGTTCTTCACCTCAGTGACCAGCACGCTGGCATCGTCCTGCAGGAGGCAGAGAGAGATAGAGAGAGGATTAGATGAAGACTTCAATGCGATTCAATTGGAATGGGTTGGGAACACTTACATCAAAGAGCACATTCTGCTGACCCTTCTGGTACTCGCCAAAGAGCGCAAAGACATCGACGAATTTGCCGTGGGCGCCAAATCTGTCGGAGATCAGAGCGGACAGATGCTTGATAGTCTCCTGCTCGACGGGCGTAGTGTCTGCGCGCGCAAAGATCGCGCGTGGCAGCTGCACCTCAACGTTGCAGTCGGTATAGTCGGTGACGGGACGACGCTCCAGCGTGGGGCAGACGAGCTGCCAGTCCTTGTGCTGCTCCAACTGCTTGACAGGCACAATCAGCACCTCCTGCTCCGTGCTCGGTGAAACGTTGCACCATTCCAGGCCGCGGCGCTTGTTCAACAAGGCGGCGCTCAACCGAGCACGTTCACAGTTCCCATCATAGTGACTGGACAGCAAAGAGAGCGAGAGAGAGAGAGAAAGAGAAGCAGTCATATTAGAGAGAAATTCTTGAAAGGATTCTGACAGCGGTGTTTGTCTTACAGTGGCGCCTTTTGCAGTGCGTCGCGATTGAGGGTGGGTGGGGCAACGGCCACCAGCATTTCTTCGACCTTCAGCTGCTCGAAGACCAACGGCAGCAGTTTCTGCGCCCGAGCTTCTGCATAGCTTGCCGCCGGGGCGATTAGCATATCGGCCTTGCTGTTAGCCAGGGCCTGAATGCAGTCGGTGGATTGGACGCATTCGATCTCAGGGCGCGCATCACGTGCGTAGGCGGCTTGATGGAGTGCCTGACACTTGGAGAACTCCGTATCCCGCTGGACGCAGAGTCGCAGCTTGCGTATGGCGCTGCCATCGCGCTCAATCACATCCTTGTAGCCGGCACGCTCCAGATACACCTTGGGATCGATGGCCTCCGGCTTGCTGTGATAGGCGGCGTTCGGCTGGATGAGCAGATGGGCGGCGGCCTGCTTATTTTCCGCATGCAGTCCATTGTCAAAGAAACGCTCCAGGCGCGCCTGCAACTGATGCAGCTTCTCTGGGCCATGCACGGCCAGCTCGTTGGAAATGTAGCCGCTCCAGGGGCGCTGAGCCCAGGAGCAGGCCGGTCCGGTGATTGGGCGACGGGTGCCATCCTCGCACAGATACTCAAAGTCCTCGGCCTTACCTTCGGCGGCGGGCGCATCTGCGCTGCCGGTCAGACCGAAATATTTCTTTATGTATTGTACCTTAGAAAAGGCGACCTCGCCGCTTCCCTTGTCCAGGCAGCGTATGGCACCATCATAGCCACTGTATATGTCCGGATAGTTGCACTGCGCTGGCTTCTCGCACAGTGCGCACAAATTCGCGTACTTCTTCTTCAGCAGGCGATCCGTATCCGGATGCGCCGAATAGTTGCCCACCAGACACGATTGCGTAAAGAATTCGGACAGCGCCTTCAGCTCTCGCTCTGTTGCCGAGATCTGTGGATCGGCGGAAACTTTCAAAACGTGAGTGTTTTTCAGCTTTGTGATCGGAATCCGGTAGCCGACATTCCGGCCAAAGCCCGTGTGGCACGACTTGGCACCGCGCAGCTCTTGCAACGTGTGAATCGGCGAAGATTTCTTCACCAAAATAATGCCCTCATATCGGAAGTCGGCTGCAAAATATAAAAAAATGTTCGCATGTTAAACAGAACTTTCACTTCATGTTCGGATACAAGACATACGAAGTAACCATTCTTGGGAATTCAATTTCATTTAATACCATCATGTAGCCATAAACAAGTTTGTCTTATTTTAATCCGCATATGTATATAAGTGCTTGACTTCAAAATTCTGTACTGTATTGCATAGTATGGGGAAATTGCTAAGATTTTAAAATCATTCAAAGCATCAATACATTTTTAAACGAAATTAAATAACAAAAGTTTTTATAAATATGCCATTCTCAATAAATTTCAAATATTTGAGATTCGTATAGTATCTCACAGATGGCGCGGCTATTTGCCTTTTTTGTCTCGCACAATTAAATATAAATCCGCCGATAGGGGGCTCTTTTACATGTTTGGCATTAATTTAGATTTAACGTTGCTAATATATGCTAATTTGCATAAAATCGCTTTTCTGTGTTAGCAAAAATTGACGCTGTGCTACAAATCTGTGTCAAAATTTAAATGATCCACGTACGATTTTCGAGGCTGTTCAATTTTGGGAAATCAGACAGAAATTTGCTTCCAGATAAGATATTTGCCGTGCTCCCATTTGGGAAACTGCGAACATTTTCAATTTGGAAGACGAACGCTGATTTGAAAAGTAAATATCAGATTTAAATGCAAAACCAACAGAAGTATAGTTGAAACTATTCTTAGTATCCTCTGTAATATTTTACGATTATTTTGCAGTATTTATTTATGATTCAAGCTAGCCAATGATTATGTTTTAAATATATACATTTTCCGTTTTGATTCGGGAAAAAGTGAAGATGTCAACTAATTTAATGTATGCAAAAATTAAAAATACTTTTAGCAAGCACTTCGCAAGTGCTAAAAATTGTAATTTGTATCTTTTTACACCTCAATTTAAAGCGTTTCTGTTTTGAGTGTAAACTTTTCCGTTGCAACGGAAGACGCGAAGCACCTTAAAACGAAAACAGACACAACAAACAAACACTCAAAAACACATATGATTTATTACACTTCAGAATTACCGGCTGAATATTTCTGGTAATTCGAATCTAATTGTAGACGATTTATATGTGTCACTTTTACGAGCACTCACCATTCTTGTCGTCCTGGGTGCGTATCTCGGAAATGACACGATAATCCTCGTTCTTGCGATGATATGCCATGTACATGTCCTCTGGCTCGCTGGCCAGCACATCTGCCTTCCGCTGTTCGATCATCTCCAGGCAGTCGACACGATCCCGTCCCGACACGCACTCCATGCGTATGCCCGCCTCCGATGGATCGGCCAGAAGTTTCTGGCAATCGCTGAAATAGATTTGCGGCACACACAGCCGATCTGCCAGAGAATTGGTGATTTTGAATTTATGTTTAATTCGAACTAGAACTAGAACATTCTGCAACAGAATTTGCGCTTACAAATAGGCTCCTCGGCGGCTACACCGCTGCAGTGCAGCATCAGCAGTAGCGTTGCCGCGGACAGAATCCAAGTTGTTGTCGCTGATCCCATCGTCGCTCTAGCTCAACTGTGGAGTTCAGCTCGCCGGCCGGCGCTTTTTATAGCCTAGCCCCTCCAAGCGTATTTTTTTCCTTTTGCTTTTGCTCTATTTGCTATTATTTTTCGAATTTTTCTGTTTTTGTTTTGTTGTGTTCTGTTCTGATTTGTTTTTTTTTTTCTTTTCTTCAAATTGCCTCCCTCACCCTCTCTTTCTCTCTGGCTAATTTTGCCAATGTTTTGATTGCCGGTGATCATTCTATTAAGCGACAGCTGCAAAGAAATATATGTAAGAATGCTTTAGTCGAGAGAGCTCGACTTACGAGATACCCTAAGCGAAGATCAAAAAACACTGGCTTACGTTTTATTGCCAAATTTCGAGCAGGTTGTTATGCAGTTGCAACTGCTTTTATTTTGTATGGGTTGTGCAGTTGTTTCGCAACGCGAGACTGAACCACAAAAATAACTCACCGACTTGCGACAAAGATATCCCAATATGTTTGCATATACCAGTATATCGATATGTATGCATACACGCCTTCACACATAGTATGTCAAGGATACTATATTCATACTCTATTGTATGAATATATGTTGAAAATTGTGGCTTTGTTGAGATCGCAAATCGCGTTGTATCGATGAAAGAGAAACTTGTGAAGTTATCGAAATTAACTAAACTTTATCTGCGTATGGAATACGAAAACTTCCATTCCAAATTTAACATCTCTAGATCTTCTAGTCTCCGACATCAGCGAGTTCATAGAGACAAACAGACAAACAGACGAACGGTCAGAGAGACGGAGATGGCTAGTACTACTCTGCGATTAATGCTGATCTAGAATGTACTTTATAGGTTCGGATATGCTTCCTTCTGCCTATTACATGCATTTGCACTACATCATTACACCCTCTTTCAGTTCAGGTTGAGGGCATAATAAACAAACGAACGATATTCTTACCCATACATGCACATACACACATAGACACATACATGAACGTATATAATTAACGTCTCGAGCACTTTTGCCAGATCGGGTTCTTCCCATCCAAGCTGGGGTCTGCGCTACACAACAGACGGCCGGTTCATGTGTTATGGACGGTCTTACACACACACACACACTCTCTCTCACACACACACGCACAAATATTAAATTTCATAACTTAATCAATTAAATCAGCACTCATAAATAGTTTTAAACTATGTATTCACTTTGTATTCACTTTATTTATTACAATGTTAAGCTGGGTACTTGCTTTCTTATAACACCTATTTTTCTTTTTTGAAATACCCATTGGCCATTTCCATTATTTTGACAGATAATAATGAGAAGATCCAATCACTTTGACAGATAATAATAAAAAGTTCCAATGGGTATTTCAAAAAGTAAAAAGGATTGTAATAAAAAAGTGAATACATAGTCAAAAGATAGTTTAAAACTATTAATTTCTGAATATTAATACATTAGTATTATAATATTATTATATTATTACATCCATACATAAATATATGTGTGTAATTACAATATTATATTATTATATATATGTATAAGCTATATGATTAATGCATATATACCATTTCTGTATAGTGTATATTTATTGGTTCCTGTTATAAGAAACTTTTAAAAAGAAAAACCAGTTTCCTTGTGAGCTGGCCTTCGAATCAAATGAATAGTAATTAATAAATATAGTTATCTCTTTTAAAAAAAAAGAAGACAAGGAAAGACTTTCCATTAAAGTGTATTGTTCAGAAATAAAAAGTGTAATTTTTACATTTTTCATTTATTTTTAAAGCATTTATCTAAAAATTATCTAAAAATAATTAATTACACCCTTTAATACACTACTTTCTTTCATTATTTATAGAAAATTAGGAAATCAAAATTTCCTTTTGTTGTACAAATATTATCAAAAAAAAAAATATTTATATATACATATAAATATATTTATATGGTCATACATATATTTATAGATTATATTTGAAACAGGTTATCGCAAAGCACTGTCGCTTAGGCCGCAGAACCTTCAGAATAATTCGTCGCTAGTGATTTGATTAATGCAACTTAAGCACTAATGCCCAACCCAGCGACAGCTCATCATATCGTAGGGGCCTAAGTACATATATACATATATATAGGGTTATATATATATATATATATATTTATATATAACCCTCCGTGCAGTGCCTACCGCCTTCTAGTCGACCTGCAGGAGGAGCAGGCAAGAAACGACAGTCAACTCAACTGTCATCATTATTTACCCTGCGTTTTTGCTTGTTGCTTTTTGCTTATTTCTTAGTCGAACAATTGAATTATTTGCATGTCAGAACCGGTTTTTGTAGATCTCACAACGGGCAACCCCATCGAAGCCCCTTTCCGAATATAAATTTTTTGCGATCTATTTAAAATGCAAGTGAGCAGGCGATTCTAGTCGAAGTAAGGCTGAGGTGTGTGTGTGTGTGTTGGTAGGTAGGGGGTGGTAGGTTGCAAAACGAATTGTCAGTTTTGTAGACGGCAGACTGCTTATAAACGAAGCTTAATGACATCTGCTCGTAAACAAGATCAGAAAAGTTATTCTTATACACCTACTTAGAAAATCGCAACGAGAGAACTTAATTATGAATTTTGTATTTTTATTTTATTGCTGTTATTGCAATTGTTGTCGGGCAGGGCACCGGCTTGAACCAATTAAATGTTGCTGCTTTATATACATATGTATGTATATTATACACCAACTCTGCTCTCAGTTTAGTAACTATTTAATTGGGCCTTTAACTGATTGCACATATAAACAGATAGATGCATATTACCATATATGTATGTGTATGTACATATACATATGTTGTACGTCAATGAGAGCAATTGAAGAACAAAAAAGGCCCTCCGGCGCGACGGGACTTTCCCAATGACGATCGGGTATTTTTTTAAATAAGAATTTAACCTTAGCTCATCGCACAGGGGCATGCTGCGCAATAAATTTAAAGATCCCTTGATTATGTTGGGTATGCATAGGCAGAACCATAATTATAAACAGCCAACTGCAGTCAAGCGATAAGCTCAATTGAAAGCCTCAAATTTGATCTAGAAATTACTAACTTACTAAATATAAAGAGTAACAAGCAATTTTAAATTTTAATTACAAAAATGCCCGCCAATTTGAAGCGCCAAACCTGATTTCTACAAGTGGCAACGCTGAAAGCGGATAGCACCACCTAGCGAATGTTATGTGAATTAAGATGCCACAGGCAGTCGCGTTTATCACATTCACATTAACACACAGGAGAGAGCTGGTCACACCGAGTTTCGTGCCTCGAAACAAATGACACGTCAAGTGAATTGCAGATTGGGAGGCAAACAGTGAAATAATTTAGCAACAAATTACACAATTACATTTACATTGAATTGAATTATTATTAATTTACTAATCGTGGACAGCGTTGCTGGTTTGTTAACAGCAAAGATGACACAAGTGCCGTGCTACACAATCATTAACTCGCCGGACCTCGAGGTGCCGAACGAAATGCAACTGAAGCAAGATCTCGAGAAGGGCGACACTAATGTGAAAATCGAGACGCTGAAGAAGGTTATCAAGCTGCTGCTGAATGGTGAACGCTATCCGGGCCTGATCATGACCATCATACGTTTTGTGCTGCCTGTGCAGAATCACACAATCAAGAAGCTGCTGCTCATCTTCTGGGAAATTGTGCCGAAGACCTCCGCCGATGGCAAGCTGCTTCAAGAGATGATACTCGTATGCGATGCCTATCGCAAGGTAAGTCCGCAAACTAAATCCAAATCCCCATTCCAATCCCAATCCAAATGACTCTGATTGACGACTGATTGGCATCATTCTATTTTATAGGATCTGCAACATCCGAATGAGTTTCTGCGCGGCTCCACGCTGCGTTTTCTGTGCAAGCTCAAGGAACCGGAGCTGTTGGAGCCCCTCATGCCAGCCATACGCGCCTGCCTGGATCATCGTCACTCGTATGTGCGCCGCAATGCGGTCCTCGCCATCTTTACCATATACAAGAACTTTGACTGGCTAGTGCCGGATGGGCCGGAGCTGATTGCGAGCTTCTTGGACACGCAGCAGGACATGTCGTGCAAGCGGAACGCATTTCTCATGCTGCTCCACGCCGACCAGGAGCGTGCGCTCAATTATCTGGCCTCTTGCATCGACCAGGTGCAGAGCTTTGGCGACATTCTGCAGCTCGTCATCGTAGAGCTGATCTATAAAGTGTGTCACGCCAATCCCGCCGAGCGTTCGCGCTTTATACGCTGCATCTACAATCTGCTCAACTCGTCCTCGAATGCAGTGCGTTACGAATCCGCTGGTACGCTTATCACGCTCTCGCTGGCGCCGACGGCTATCAAGGCGGCCGCCGGCTGCTATATTGAGTTGATCGTCAAGGAGAGCGATAATAATGTGAAACTCATTGTGCTGGACCGTTTGATTGCGATGAAGGAGAACGAGAACATGGAGAAGGTTATGCAGGATCTGGTCATGGATGTGCTGCGCGTCCTTGCAGCCCCAGACATTGAGGTGCGTCGCAAGACACTTGCCCTGGCCATGGACTTGGTCTACTCGCGCAACATCAACGAAATGGTGCAGGTGTTGCAAAAGGAGGTGGCCAAGACGCACAACGTAGAGCACGAAGATACGGGCAAGTATCGCCAATTGTTGGTGCGCACCCTGCACACGTGCTCCATCAAATTCCCGGATGTGGCCAGCAATGTAATTCCCGTGCTGGTGGAGTTCCTATCCGATACGAACGAACTGGCCGCCGTCGATGTACTAATCTTTATACGTGAGGCCATTCAAAAGTTCCCAGCACTGCGCGAACTAATCATTAAGCATCTGATTGAGGCCTTTCCACAATTCAAGTCCTCGAAAATACATCGTGCCGCCGTCTGGATACTGGGCGAGTACGTGGAGGGCGAAGTACAGATTCTCGAGGTGATTGCAGCCATACAGCAGACACTCGGCGAGATTCCCATGGTCGATGCTGAGCAACACCGTCTCGCCGGCGATTCAACCGATGAGCAACAGCAGCAGCATCAAGGTACAACGTCTACGAGTGGCGAGGCAACAAATAGCACCGGCGCCACCACAACAACCACCACCAGCAGCAGCACCAACAAGGTCACCTCAGATGGCACCTACGCCACACAGAGCGCCTACAGCCTGGCACCGTAAGTTTCATAAAAAGAAAATACCACCTACCTATTAGATATGCGAATTGGAGTTACTGAAGAAGACAAGTTGGATATAAGTTTCATAATTTCGCGGAGTGGTTAAGATTAAGGTTATTTACCAATTCGATCGGCTTAGATTTACGTTTATAAGAATGTCCAAAATGTCCATTTGTCAATAAGTCGGAACGAGCAAAAGTTCCTTGGTTTTGTGCAATGTTTGTCAAGCTGTCTGTCTGCATGAACGCAATTTTTTTTTGACATTCTTATATATAAAGACTTGAAACTTTGAAAATATCCTGGTCTGTGCCCACGTGAGACAAAGTGTAGAAATTGGAGCGCTAGCTCCACTAGGAGACTAGGAAATCGATAAGATCGATAATCGCAAATCGATAAATCTAAAGACTTCAGTCACCAAGTTTTTTTTTTAGGTTCTTGGTGTTGTTCAAAGATCGACACACGCCACGCTCATATTCGACGCGCCCAAGTCCCCGTCCCTAAAAATTTTAAGTGGCTATATCTTTCGCAGTTTTTGAATTAGAGCCGTCAAAAGTGGTAGGTAGCCGCTGTACTGGAGTCGATTTCTCGGAAAGTGTAAATCGATAAATCTGCATATTTCCTACAATTTTAAAGACAGAGTCACCAAACTTGGAAGGCAACTTGCTGGTAACCTCCTTCAAAGATCAACATATACATTGTCAAACCACGCCCACATCCTCCGCTCCCAGGAACTTCGTCCCTTGAAATCTGAAATGCGCATATCCTCCACAATTTGTAAGCAAGAGTCACCAAATTTAGAAAGTATCTTGCTGGCAACTCCCCTAAGAGATCGATGAAAAATTGGATGGCCACGCCCACTGCGCCTTCCTAAACCGATACACCTGTTAGTGTATATCGATAAAACCATATATATCACACAATTTGAAAGCTAGTCACCAAATTTTAAACGTATATTGCTAGTAGCACCCTTGAAAAATGTTGGACCACGCCCACTCCCGCTCCCAAAAATGAAAAAAATTTAAGAATTATAGTTAGCAAACTTGGAAGGTAGATTACTTAATCGTTCTTTTTTTAGCAACTCCAAACAAAACACTGAATTGAAGTGATAAACGAATGTATGTATATATTATAAATATTGAATTCTCCAAATTTCTCGTTCGTTCGCAGCGTTGCCAAGAAGGAGAAGCGTCCACCGCTGCGTCAGTATTTGATGGATGGGGATTTCTTTATTGGTGCCGCTCTTTCCGCAACGTTGACGAAGTTGGCGCTGCGCTATGTGGAGCTGCAGTCAGATGCACGCACACAGAATCGTCTAACCACACAGGTGATGCTCATTATGAGCTCCATACTGCATCTGGGCAAGTCTGGCTATCCCAGCAAGCCGATCACATACGATGACTCCGATCGCATCATGGTTTGTCTGCGCACTCTCAGCGATCGTACACCAGAGGCTGTTGCTGTTTTCAGCCACGATTGCCGCACCGCACTGGGAAATATGCTGGATGCACAGCAGGAGGAGGATCAACGCATGCAGAAGGAGAAACAACGTGCCACGGCCAAGGTGCAGCCGGATTCGCCAGTGCTGTTTGCACAGCTCTCCAACGGACGAGACAATCAGCTGGGCGAGAATGTATTCGAGTCGAGTTTGAATCAAGCATTGGCTGGCAGCAAGACCGCCCAGCTCAGCGATATGTCTTCGCCCAACAATAAACTGAATAAGGTTACCCAGCTAACGGGCTTCTCAGATCCGGTCTACGCCGAGGCCTACGTAAATGTTAACCAGTACGACATTGTGCTAGACGTGCTGATTGTCAATCAGACAAGTGAGTTATTCTCCTAAAAAAATCCTTCCCAGTTATTGTAATTTTTTTGTGTACAATTCGCTTAGATGACACTCTGCAGAACTGCACTTTGGAGTTGGCCACGTTGGGCGATCTGAAGCTAGTGGAGCGTCCACATCCGGTGGTGCTGGCACCGCACGATTTCTGTAACATTAAAGCCAATGTGAAGGTCTCCTCCACAGAGAACGGTATCATCTTTGGCAATATAGGTGAGTGGAGTGGAGTGGGGTGGAGGGATACCGGGAGACTTGTTCCACTTATTGCTAAATCACAATATCGTCTTGCAACATCTTGCAGTATACGATACGGCGCTGAACACGAACGTCGTGGTACTCAACACCATACACATTGACATCATGGATTACATCATACCGGCCAGCTGCACAGACACTGAGTTCCGTCAGATGTGGCAAGACTTTGAGTGGGAGAACAAGGTGACGGTGAACACCAATTTCACCGATCTGCACGAGTATCTTAAGCACCTGCTAAAGAGCACCAACATGAAGTGCCTGACGCCGGAAAAGGCGCTTTCCGGCCAATGTGGCTTTATGGCCGCCAACATGTATGCCAAGTACGTACCCAATCCTTACAGCAATTTACAGATTTTTGCTAAACAAACTTTAACCACTTGTCGATTACAGATCGATTTTTGGCGAGAACGCCTTGGCCAATCTAAGCATTGAGAAGCCTGTCGACGATCCCGATTCGAAGGTGACGGGTCACATACGTATACGCGCCAAGAGTCAGGTGGGTTTTCATTCAGATTTCATTCCCTTTTGCAATGGCCACTCACCACACAAACCGTCATTTGTGTTATCCACAGGGCATGGCACTTAGTCTGGGAGATAAAATCAGCTCCTCGCAAAAGCAATCGGTGCAGCAGGCTGCCTAGTTTACGAGCAGCAACAGCGACGTGAACAGCAGAGGCAGCAGCACCAAGCACAAGAAATCGAAGCATATTTGAGAGGTGGCCGAGCCACGGCCTGCATTCCGCCTGATTTTCAATTAAAAGCAGATCACAACAGACTATTACTTACATACATCTTAAAGTAACGCATGCAATTATATACTTATTTAATAAAGTTAACCGCCCCAAATTCATTTTTTGTATTTTTTGTGTGTGAAAGCGAGACAGTCTCATGACATGACAATATGATACATTGTGTGCTGAAGCGAGAGAGCATACACTCTATTCAGTTCTAGTGTTGGCAATATCATGCCACATCTTAAGTGGTAACCCAATGGCCAGCTGAGTACGACTTCTGCAAATATCACTTCGTACATTCAAAAATGTTAGTTGAACAAAACGAAATGGATTTGTGCTCTATATTAACTTAAATGAATGAAACTTATGTTGTAGCATCACATTGTCCATACTAAGGAGTTTTAAGTGTCAACTTATTCTCATAGTTTGCAACATGTCAAGGATTTTACGTTGTTTTCGACTCCAGACGACCCTATTATTAAATTATCCTAACTCTTTCGAAAATCAACCTTAAAGACAATACTAATTCCATTAAAGAACAAAGATAAAAGGATATTTCTGTATACACATATATATATGTATATATATATGGTGGTCATATGCCAGCCTTATTCTTGCATATTACAATTAAGATCAAAAATATCGCTTTATCAAAATTTAATTTGCCTTTCCTATGCATATTTTAATCACAATTCTTATTGCTTGTTTATTTTGTTTATTACATATATATGTATATTTATTTTCTTATATACGATACATTTTTTTTATCACAATTTAAATTAATTGAATATTATTTATCGGCGCGCGCTTTTAACTAACGGTGTTATCGCACAATTCGATAGTCACTTATGCGATAGTTCATATATCGCCATTTGACAGCGCTAGCCGCTGACGTGTTTCCTACCACACAAAAATACGATTCAGCTCCGCATAATTTCGCTTATTAAGTGGCAATATGTCATAATGTGATTCTGACAACATATTAGCATAATAAATGTTCAGACTTACACCGAAAAGTGAGGCAGAGTGCTACGGTAAATAATTGAACAGTTTATAATAAAATGATTTCAGGCTCCAAATTAACCAGAACAACAACAACAACAGGGATAGCACTGAGAAGTAGCGGCAACGGCAACAACAAACGAAGTGGAAAGCCAGCTGCACTAAACTGTAGCCGTGGCCACAATCGAACAGCAGCAGCAGTAGCAACTGCAAATACATAAACGCAGACAGAGAGAAACACATACGCATTGTGGTTGCCCCCCAACTTCAAGAAACAACACAGACATGGCGATGCTGACGATGATTGCCCGTGTCATAGATGGCCTGCCACTAGTTGGCACCATGCAGGACGATGAGCAGGTGCGTTGACACACACACACACACCCACACACACACACATACACACACTGACAGCGAGACATACAGATAGATATATGCATGTGCATATTTAAGCATATGAAAAAAAAAACACTTTCACTTTTCGCATATCTTAAAGAGCGGACGCAGCATCTTGGACTATCAAAATCAAGCGAAAATGCTATTTCGCAAGCTGGGAACACACTCGCCGGCACGGAGCAGCATCGAAACCGGACCATATCTATTTCAGTAAGTTCACACTAAAGCTGGTTCATGAATCCGATTAAACATAAATTCATACATTTGCTGCTGATGAAGTCGATTTGTGAATGGGTATTTATTTGACCTAATATGACTCTTTCTGTTTTTCTTTCATTGAATCATCGCACAATCACATCATCTTCACACCCGGCCACAGCTATCTTATCGAGAACGATGTTTGCTACTTGGTAATGGTTGATAAAATGTATTCAAAACGCTTGGCATTCAACTATCTGGAGGATCTGGCGCAGGAGTTTCACACAAACTATGGCAGACGTGTCAATTCGGTGACACGCCCTTATGCCTTCATCGAGTTCGATGTGTATATACAGAAGGCGAAAAAGCAGTTGACAGACCGCAGGCGAAACATTAGCAACATCAATACACAACTGCAGGATGTGCAGCGTATCATGGTCCAGAATATTGACGATGTGCTGCAACGTGGCACCGTGTTGGCAGGTGTGTTAACCTTAGAAACCACATAGCCAAAGGCTAACCAAATTATAATACAGATTTAATCATGCTGCTTTTCACAGAGCTGGACACAAAAACGCAAAACCTTTCGATGATGTCGCAGAAGTATAAGAAGGATGCCAAATTGCTAAATCGCAAATCGATGTACGTGAAGGCGGTCGCCGTTGGCACTATATTTCTAGTGTTTATACTATACTTTTGGGTTTTGTAATATATGTATGTACGTTAGTCGCATTAGTTGTTAGTTGTTAAATTGTAATTGGCATTGTTTGCGATGCCGCTTGTTACAAAGCGAAAAAGACATTTAAATATATTATATTGTAATTGTATAACAACAGCAGTAACAAGAGCAGTAACAGCAGCAGTAACAACAGCAGTAACAACAGCAACAGCTAGATAATAATGTCCACTAAATTGGGGGGCACGCACTTTTGACATGCGCCGCGCTTGCTTTAATTTACATTATGCTTTGGGTTTAAATTTCATTTCCACATACACACACATTCACACACGCACACCCAGAAAGAGATAGGCAACGATAAGCGAAACAACTCCATAAACCAGCGATAATATACACAGTTCCATTGACTTCTGTTTATGACTTTCTTTTAATTGGTTTGCTGTACATCACGAATTGAATATATTGCATGCAGAAATTTAATGGCAACACCATTTTGTATCTTTTATGATGCGTCCCAGGCGAAGTGAAAATGTAAATTGTAGAAAATGTGTGTAAAAATAGTATATGTATATGATATGCTGATCTTGATAGTGTCTAAACACGGTCGGATGATATGTAACATCAATAAAATACAATTTTAGGCAATTTATATAAACTTATTAAGAAATTACTATTTAAATGGGGTTTTTCGCCTTGAGGCTTTTTTGCTTATTGACAATAAGTTTTCGAGCTCGCAGAGTTTCTTGGTACTCCATTCCAATCCCAAAACCCACAGAAAATGCATTAGTTATTTTTTGGTAGTTTTTAATGATTAATTTTTCCATTATATATTTTCTTTCGTTTGAGTGATGATATATTCTCATATATCTGCGCTGACAAATATGTAAATATGTGTGTATGTGTATGTGTATATATATATATATATATATATATATATATATATATACATAGTTGAATGCTGCTTTTCTGGTTGCGATTTTGCATATATATTTTTAATATCAAATTTTTACAATTAGGAAAAAATGCGCCGTTACCATTTACACATTTATTAACGTGATTTTTGTATAATTTGCTTTTGTTAAATATATGTCTGTACGCGCCTACATATGCACATATACACATACTATTTATATAAATATATATATATATATATATATCGATATATAAATATATACGTGTATATATATATATATATGTGAGTGTGTTAAGTTGCTTGAACTAAATTCAAAATTATTATCGAAAGCGCTTTGAGATGTTCTCAGTAAAAAGGTCCAATCGATAGGGAGCAATTCTTTTAAAACCAAATTTGTAGAAATTGAAATCAAAAAAAGCTTTATATGTGTACATTTTTGTTTTTGGGACTGTTAACGGGCTTACGAGTGCTATCGATTTGTTTTATTTTGTGTTTTTTTTTTTTTGGCTATTTCTAAGTACTTGACTTGGAATAATTATTTTTCCATACACATTGAATACATGTTTAATTTGTTTAGTTTTGTATATTGTTTCACTGGATATCATGCATATCAATTACAATTTTTATATTGGCATACATTTATTTGTTTTTATTTTTTTACTAGAAGCTCTGGCTGTGTTCGGTTGGCTATTTTATTACTTTAGCACATATAATTTGTTAAATTTTTTAAAAACAGAATTTGAATAAAAACATTTATTTTAGCTGTGAAATGAGGGGACACAAACCTGATTCAACTTTATAAATTGCGATTATAAAAATAAAAAACCCTTTGTATATATATATATATATTTCTTTCGCGCGATATCTAGACAACATTAATATATATTGTGCTCTCTATGCAAAACTAGTAAGTACGACAAGAGCAGAAATCATAAATGTATGTATACTGTATATGTATTTGTCTGGTATCTAGATCTAAGTATGCTACACATCTTTTCTAACTCCTCAACTACATTTTGCTTACGAAAAAAAAGTATTTCATATCTGGGCATGAAAAATGCTATACAAAATATGGTTATACAATTGTAAATTCTTCCACTCTGCTGCTCATGAGTAACACTAATGTTTATTTAGATATTGCTTTAGCCTATTTTTGTTCATCTTGTTGGGTATATTTATTATTTATAATTATTCTTTTTTTTTTGGCTTGATTCGTTATCTTGTTAGTCGTCGTTTGTCGTTGTTCTACATTCGAAAGGCAGTTTTTGAGCATGGAGGGACAATGTGAGATTCATGAAGAAGCTTTAATTAGTAAGAATGTCGAATATATGCGTATAATACGATTATACATCGGTGAGAGTAGAAGAAAGTTCTTGAAACGCTGCGAACAATTTGTACAAATTGCTGTGCAAAAATAAAGGGAAACCCGGAATTTGCAGAAATAAATATATATATATATATATATATATATATATTATATATATATATATATATATATATATGTACATACTTATACCATATGTATTATATGTATATACCTAACACGGAGTACGGCTTAGATCTAGTAAAAAACAAAAAAAAAATATTTATAATATATGGTTGAGTTGTGTTTAAAGTACGAGTACCGTAATTAGCTTAGCTTAGGAAAGAACGTTCTTTTGTTTTGTCATAGTGTTGAGTAGCGCATAAAGTACAGTCGCACTGGCGTACTTAAAGGCTTTTGCTTACACTGCTCAATAAGTGCTCATTTTTTATGGATCTCTCACATACATATATAAGTGTATTTATGTAGGTATGTGTGTATATAGTATATATGCATATGTATTATATTAATGTATATGTATATGGTACTATTCCTGAAGACTACCCACCGTCGAAGTTCACTTGATGCGCTGATGATCGGGCGTGCTCTTCAATATGTCCGGCTGATGCGGATGCGAATGCGAATGATGATGATGATGGGCCGCTGTCTGCGAATTGAGCGTACCCTGATGGCTGCCACCGCTACCGCCACCAGCACCACCACCGCCATGGTGCGAACTGCTCAGCGTATGCGAATGCGTTGAGTTAAGCGTGTGGGTCGCATGTGAGTTGAGCGTATTGTGAGCCGTTGTTGTTGCATTCGTGGAGAAGCCCGTGATGCTGCTGGCCGCGCCAACAACGGTGAGGCTTGTGAGGCCAGCGACGCCAGCAATGCCACCAGCAGCAGCAGCAGCACCGCCGCCTGGTCGCTGCGAGGTGCGCAGGGAACGATGCGAACCGTTGCGGGTGAGGGAGTTCATCTGTGGTGTACCGGGCACCGTGTGTCCCAGCGCATTCATATAGTCGGCAATGAGGAGCGTGATCTCCAAGATTTTCGGCTTGCTCATGGCGAACAGGAGCTTCTGTTCGCAGCCGCCGGCTAAAGTGCCGTCATCGTGTGACACCACCAGCATAAAGTCGTCCTGACAGCCACCGAAGGTCATCACGCTGCTATAGGGATACCGCGCCACCGGCGCCATCGTCGACAGCTCGAGCACATTGAGCGCATCCTCGGCGACGGCCAGCCAGGCGACGGGCGAATTAGTGGTTGAATGCGGCTCGCTTTGGCGCGGCTTAGCCTGAAAGAGGCAGGCACCGAAATAGGTCCACTTACGGCAGCAGGTCAAATAGATGCGTACACAATCGAGCGTGGAGCGCCCCTTGAGCAGCGTCCACTTCGATATGAGCAGCTCCTGCACATCCTTCAGCTGATCGGCGCCAAGTGCATCACGATAGCGATACGGATAGAACTTGTCAAGCGCCTTGAGGCCCACATCACGCGACTTCTCGTGCGTGTAGTCACCTATATCGATCTGCGACATCAGCGATGCCAACTCCAGCGCCAGTTCGCGCGAGAGTGGAAAACGCCCCTGGACAATCTGGGCATTTGTCTGGTAGCAGAGCAGCAGTCGCTCCTTGTCCGTCTCGCACTTTATGGTGTGCTTCCAGTACAAGCGGTTCTTGTAGCTCAGCTGTATGACGCGCGAGTTCTCGAACTTGCCGGAACCCTTTTCACGCAACGCTGTCTCCCACTTGCTGATCACATCGCATAGCTTGGCCAGCGGCTCCAGATAGTGCTCCAGATCCTTTTCAATCGGATCATCGCTGAATAGACAAAATCCATTGGTGGCATCCCGGGTGCCCAGTTCTTGGGCGAGAGTCGTCTGGAATTCCTCGATTGTGGTGGAGCCATCAAAGGAAACCACCTGCACAAATCAGCGAGTTTATAGATTATAATCATAAACGTTTAAAACTGAACTAGTTAATTGAGCTCAAGCCATAAGATAAAATGAATAAATGAAAACAAGTCAAAATGCTGTAGTCGAGTGAGCTCGACTGCGAAATATCCTGAACCTGCTGATGCAATTTGGACAGTCAATAATATGAATATGCATATTATGTATTAATTTGAAGCCTCTGCCTTTCAAATTCTGGCATTTATTGCTATCGGAAATTGAAATGTGTCCATATTCCAGAAACGGAGGCAGTTATTGATGTATTTACTCCAAATTTGAAGTCTCTAGCTCTTTTAGTCTCTGAGATGCGCGTGTTCATACAGACGGACATGGCTATATCGACTCGGCTGTTGATCCTGATCAAGAGTATATATCCTTAATGGAGTCGGAGATGCTTCCTACATACATTTGCAAAAATACTTTTACCAATTTTAAATGAGATCAGGGTATAATTAAATAATTACAGCAAGCTAATTTTTTGAAAATCGTGAACATCGATCTTATAAAAGAAATTTATTTATCTAACTTCTAAGTTATCAGTCTAACTTCTAAAGTTCCGCAAAATAAAATGTTCAGAAAGGGATTTTTCAATTCTGCAAGGATTGAACATCCAACATTAACCACGTTATATTTTTTTCGATTTTATTAATTATAGAAAAATGGAAAGTCGAAAGTACTTTCCAGTATATAATCTTATCCATCTGGAACAGCATACAAACTGACTTTAGTAAGTTCTTACCTGATAGGTGGTGTTCATCATGTGCACAGGTATGGCATGTGGCAGGGAGTGATGATATGGATTCTTCAGCAATATCGAAAGGACCTCCATGCGGGATGGCTTCGTCTCGCGTCCTCCGTTCTTGAGAGTTCGTTCCAGTGCCCGCTCACAGTAGGCGGCGTATTTGCCCGTCTCCGTTTTGGTGTCCGCATTGCGGGATAGATGTAGTTTGAGATACCAAAGTAAACGACTGGACTTGGGCACAAACAATGAAACAGCCAGGGCGAGCAGTTGCCAGCCCTGGACAAAGCTATACGCGGGCGGATTTGACTTGCAATCGATAATCGGCGTCGAAACGGGCGCCTGCTCAAAAATAAATGAGAAAAAATATTAAGTTCAGTTAGTGGAAGGCAATGGATGTGAAAAGTTGTGTGTTGGATTAGGCAACTCTACAATTGACTACTATAACTGAAAGCAACAGTATAACACTGGACAAACGACATAAACAAATATTGTATATTGTATATCGTATATCGCAATTCGCAATTTGTTTTGCTTATCGTATATCGATTATGGAATGACAAGACAAATTTCCCCTCATACCTGTATCGAAGTGGGCGAACTGCCGTTGGCTTGAGCTTGGCCAGCCTGTTGAGTATCACAGGTGAACAGGCTTTGGGTGGCGCACAATAGTAGTTGCTGTAAATTTCGTGAACATTGTCGTCGTCGTTGTCATCGTCGGTACAGTATAGTGTTGGTAAATGGTTGGTATTTACGGGTTTGCGGTTATCGGTTATCGGTAATCGGTATTAGATTTGGTTCGATACACATACAAACGAAACGGAAAACACGTTTCAAAACCAAAAAGAAACCGAATAGGAGAATGGAAGAAAAGCCAAAAAACATTTGCTGATCAATTTTTGTATGATGAGCTGACAAAATGTTGAGTTTTTTTTTGTTTAACTAAATGCTTCTTGTTGTTTTTTTTTACAGAGATATACATATGTATGTGTGTGAACCGCTAACACAAGTTATTCTCTTGCTTTTGTTGTTGTTGTTATGTTTGTTTTGTTGTAAGGCGCAATAGGTAAAGAAAACGAGTTAACTGTATCAATAATGCAAAACATTCAAAGCCATTGAACAAAAAAGAAGGCAGCAAACTGTGCGGAAAAATAACAACAGAACACTCTACAGATCAACAGAGAAGAAGAAGAAAAATACGAATATGATGTATGTATGTATGCACAATACATACGCTTATGCTCGGCCAACTTAAACGTTATTAACACTTTATCAATAGCAAAGTGAGGTTATTGCCAACTTGTTATTTCGATAAGCGAGCTGCGTATAAACACTAAGCAGACAACACATTTTGTCCTGTATTGTCTGCTTAGTAGTATAAACGTAGCGCAAGACTGGATATGTTGCTGGGTGTGTGTGTGTGTGTGTGTGTGTGTGTGTGTGTGTGTGTGTGTGTGTGTGTGTGTGTGTGCGAGTATCTGTGAAGTAGTGTACGCACACACTGCTGCTTAAAGTATACTTTGAAGTTCAAAGTTTGAGCTGTTTCTCAATGCGGTTCAGGTTGTGTGAGTGAATGCAACGGTGACTTAATTGGTTCATTAGGGTTCGGTTGCAGGTGATTTTCGAATTTTGTCATAAAATGTGAAACTATCGATACCATAGACTCTCTGCTATGCAAATAAGTTTTTCCGCTTAGAAGCTCTATATATAAATATTAATATATATATATAAATATATATATTTATATATATGTAGTTGTCATTACATATAACAGAAAAAAGTTTGAACTTAATTGACAATATCGGACCCCTCTAATATATTTAATTGTCATAAATTGAATCAAGAGTTTAGGCATTACTAATCGTTTCTCAACAAAATATTGGAACACTGATCTCAACTATCAGGATCAGTCAAATATGTACTATATATGGCAGCAATTCAGATAATATATATGTATCTGCTCAGGAATTATGTACATTATTAATTGTCCCTTCTTGAGTACGTATGTATGTATGTAATAAGATGTATATATATATGTATGTATATGTTGGTTATGTTTGAGAGATGTGCGTTGTATATTTGTACATATGTATGTTCTTTAAAGGTAGTTGTAGTATAGTAGTGTATACAAGGTATACTTTGTAAATATATAGTATGGCATACTATAGAATGTATGAAATTTACAGCAATTACTTTATACAATGATAATGAAACACCAAGAATCAGATACAAATATACACAAGAATACAACTTTAATTGTTTATTTTGTGCTGATTGTTGTCTTTTTGTTTTGTTTTTGATTCTTTTGAAAGCTATATATGTATGTACACTAAGAAGTACGAGTATGTGTGTGGACAGAGCTATACAATAAGTGTACACATAGGTAAAGTTTGGCAGTTATGGGGGAAATTCATTGTCTGTTCACTACTTGAAGTACAAATCAAAACAAATTAAACGCAAAAATGAAAGAAAAAACAATCAAGAATAATCGAATTGAATACGAACAATTAGTTAGGAGAACATGCTAAAAACTACAAGAATAAACTATTGCATGAGTATGATATGATATAGGCATGTTTGTGTGATTAACTTATCGATTATTAAGTATGTGTTAGATTTGTCGTACGCTCTTTCAAATTAAAGCAAAGCCTTTTTGTCGCCGATCCTTTAACAAAGCGATGATTTGTAAAAGCAATTAAAATAAAATTGAAGAATAATAGACCTTTGTGGTATTTGATATACGATACCTAGTTGCATGGACTTTTCAGGAAAGGTAACACTTGGAAGCTGCATTGAGGAAAAGCTTTCAAGCTGTTTGATTGAAGTTTTAAAATGCTGTTACGTGTACATGAGCAGTGAGTGATCTGTGTGACAGTGAAGGCTTTTGGAAGAATTATTTTTCCTTTTTAAAGTACAGAATCGAAAGCTCTACAAGAGCTTTTATGTTTTGTCTTTACTCTGATAAGGAATCGAAGGCCACGTGCTAGACATGTACACAACTAATTAGTAAGTGGATTAGTCAAGGAAATTACATAGAAATCAATAGGAAATGAGAATGTTAACAACAAATTTTGGGGGGATACAACTAAAAGTGTCTTTAAAGGATAAGAAGCTTTGCAACTTAAAAACTTACACGCGTTTGCTTGCCCAGTTTCTTGTTTACCTGGACACCGACACTTAGTTTCTGACCCATATGTCGGGAGGTTTGCTTAATTAGAATGCAAATCATTTCGGTCTGTAATTCCGGCATGTCCAGGCAATGCTGCAAAGCGTTCTGGGCGAGCACCACATGGTAATCGATGCCTGGCTGGTTCACAGCCACAGACATGAACAGCTGAATGCTCTATGTAATGAATAAATATATAAAGGGTTATACGAATGTCAAAGATCCGAATCCGGTTAGATAATGATCTTACCTTGAATAGCTTGATGGCCTCCGGCTGCATAGTCTCCGTGTGCATCGAGGACAGTGGCGCTGTTATTGTATCTTTGGTGTGCAGCAGTATGGGATGACGCCAGAGCACACAATCTAAACCAAATTTGGGAAAGGCCGTTACGATTTATATACAGTTGCAGTTCACATTAAAAAAATATGTGCGATATTTTGTTCTTTTGATGTCAATGAATGTGTAATGAATAGAGACATCTCAAAAAAAAAAAAAACCAAAGCAGGTACCAATCTTTGAACGAGATACTATTCAACGAGATATTAACCAAATGTGGTGCCTCCAGGAATTGGAATTGTGGTTTTTATCGAAATTAAAAAAAAAAAAGCTCTTAAGATAACCACGCAATAATTATCGAGATGTGCTGTTTTGGCATGCACTAATGTATATTCTGACTAGTATCCACAGTCAAGTCAATATTGTCCATTAGTTGCATTCTATGTTTATAAAACTTTTCCTTTTCCTGCCCTTTTTCCCTTGTCCCAGGCTGCACATACCCATACATATACATACATATGTTGAAGTTGGACAGATCATACCACTATACACTAATAAGGAACTATATGTAACATTACTATATAAAATTGCAACTTCCATTATACGTTTAGCTAACGCTACTCAACACATCTATTGTGTATTGTTTGAACTTACTTGGATCCCCATCGGTTTCCATTAGCTTCTGCACGAGCTGCTCGTACTGTGTGCCCGCACTGGGTCCTCCGCCAGAAACGACAGTGAGATGATATAACCAATTGTCGCGCTCCGGTTTGCCGGATAGAATCAGATAGGTGGGACCCTGATGCGCCGGATAGATGGCGACGGTGAGTCTAGCCTGATCTTGCGCGGCATCCTCGCGTTCCTCAGAATCAGAATCGGACACATGCTCCACTTCCTCAACGCGTGCATCACGCATATTGATCTGACCCAGTGGATTCTGTGTGGATTGTGATGATTTGACATTGTACAAATTATACTTGATATACTTTACTTACCGTCTCAATGGGCGCCTTGAAGTAGAGAAACATTTTGCCAAGTAGGACGCACCAGCACTTTTTGGCATGCCCGTTCTTCACCTTGGTCACCCAGCCCTGTACCGTCGGCTTCTGATCGTCTCGACTGAGCAGCAGTTTGGTTGCATTACGTCGCTGCACGTTCTGCAGCACGCGAATCCAGTCGTCCATGGTGGCATGCGAATCTGCGGTTAAATAGTACACCTTCTTGCCCGTATCAATCTCAAAGGTGGAGGCGCCCTCCGCCCGACTGATGCGACAGGCCTCGTCCAGTTGGATCTGTCCCTGCGGCTTGCGCTGCACATCGTGCTGGCTCTTCCAGTAGGTAAGGCTGCCGTTCTTCAGGACAAACCAGCGTTTGCGCCAAGTCTTCAATTTACCGCCCAGCTTAGCCAGGTGACCCATCTACGTGGATGAGAAGGAGCAATAAAAAAATACAAGATCTAAGGTTAAGGCAATAAAATGTAAAGAAAAAAACAGCTGACATATATTAACATAACAAAACAATAAAATAGAAAGCAATTAAAAACTGTAGAATAAAAAACGCTGACTTAACTAATTGTTATTTAATAAATTGAATAATAAGAAATATGTATATATTGATCTCGATTGATTTAATTAATTTATTTTTTAATTAAAAACAAATTTAGATTTTTTTTTGGCTTAAGAGTTGTAAATTCATTGAAAAATACTTGTTCCTCTTCAAGTGCATTTCAGTGTGTGCATATTATTAGCAGGCACCATAATCATTGTTTATGTTATAGAAGCCTCAATTATTTGATTATTTATTAAATCTTGGTTGTTTGCTCCCAAAAATAATGGTTATTTTCAGTTCAAAATTATGCAGCTTGCGCAAATTGTATTTGATTTTTGTAAGTTTATCTTTGCTTAGCAATACATTGTATAATTCAGACTCACCTTCTCGAGCGACTCGAGTTTCTTGCTGGGCGAGTCGACGTAAGATTGGCGCATCAAAAGCGATGGCATCGAGGCGTCCATGCACGTGGATTCGGAAACGGCATCGGGTGGCAGGGCATAGTCATCGGAGAGGCCTGATTCAAAGGAAAGATGTGAAATTACTGTGCCACGCATGTGGGGGCTCACGCGCAGTTGCGTCGGCTGCGCGCCAGAGGGCGTATGTCGGCGTGGCAGCGTGCTCTGTGCTCTGTGCATGGGCGCCAGCGCTGGCGCTTGTAGGTGTGGCAGAGTCTGATGAAGCTGATAATGTTGTTGTTGGTGTTGGTGTTGGTGTTCTGGTTGTAGTCTTGATGTGCTTGTGTGGCCTGTTGTGTGTGTGTGTGTGAGTGTGTGTGAGTGTGTGTGTGTGTGTGTGTGTGTGTGTGTGTGTGTGTGTGAATGGTAAATGGTGGTTACAAATGAAATGGCCCCACAACAAGAGCGTGGAGGGGTGAGGCGAAGGATATGCAACCAGTTTGAAGTTGTTAGAATATATGGATAACAAATTAGTTGTTATAGAAAAGAATTAAGGACTTGCAATCGCGACTTGAACAAATATCTTATGAAGAACGTACGCTATTTGTAATGCAAAATAAATGGATAGGGATAGGGGTACAGGGATAGATTTGACGAAAGCTTAAATGCAATCATTGCTCAACAAATGTATATAAATGTGTATATATGAATATATATATATATATATATATATGTATATGTATATATTCGATATCAAAGTATAACAAATTTGCATTCTTTGGAATTTAAATGTATACTGGAAAATTACATAACCAAAAAAAAAATAGACGACGATTGTAAAAATGCCAAGGAACAGAAACAGAATTTATATGCAGAGCGAAAAAAACAGTGGTCGTTCCAAATTTACAATCAGGTACGGAAAACAATATGCATTGGAGCGGGATAAGCTTGCAGCTTGGAGTTGAAATGATTGAAATTAGGGTATTTAATACAGCCGTAGAATAAAGCGATATAGGAATGGGATATGTTAGTACTAGTT
This sequence comes from Drosophila macrothrix, assembly GCA_035042055.1. NCBI lineage: Eukaryota > Metazoa > Arthropoda > Insecta > Diptera > Drosophilidae > Drosophila > Drosophila macrothrix. The sequence goes on from JAWNLX010000587.1 coordinate 25,272,664, forward strand.
GTAGCATGGGAATATACCAAAGCAAGAAATGCAATTGGAAGACGAGTTCAAGCTTGGGCAGCAATTAATGTTAACTGGGGTATGCAGAACACAGGATAGTATTGGCTGTTAGTTTTTCAGGTGGGTGATTTTCATGAGTTTCTTCGTTAGTGCTGTTATCGCTGTGGTTGTTGTTGTCGATGATGAGCTACCGCTACCGCTACCGTTACGCTTTACTGGTTTTTACGGGGCAGATGCGCGTGCGGGGAGTGCAAAAAAATGTTGGGGAGTGAAGTACATACCACGCGCCTTGGCATTTTTGGGGCTTTCGGAGCCGCTGCGCTTGGCCGGGCTCAGGCTCGACGAGGTCTTAAGACTTTTCGAAGGACTCGAGGCACTGCCAGATGTGGACGTCTCCGTGTTATCCGTGCTGGATGAGTTGTGCGAATTGTGCGTGAGCATGACGGCGTGATCTTCGCCATCGCTCGAATCATCGCTAGAGTCGCCCGTGAAGGGCATCGAGCGGATTTGCGAGGCACGCCCCTTGACCGTGGCATAGACGGGCACAGAAATATCACAGAAGCCGCCGCTGGCGGTTTGTTGCTGCCGCGTCGGTGGCGGCTGCGGTGTGCCCGGCGTTCCGCTGTTGCCCAACGTTCCGTTTGCATCCTGTCCATGCCCTGGCCTCGACCTGCCATTGGACAGCGTTAGCTGACTGTGCTCCTGTACATCGGGTGTCGGCTCATTGCTGACGTTGCTTTCGTTGCTTATATTGCTGGTGCCAGTTCCGTGGCCTGTGCCAGTGCCAGTGCCTGTGCCGGCGAGTCCATCGTTGGCCACCTGATAGATCTTGGCCTCCCAGCTAGGGAAGCGATGCAGTGGCGGTGTGGGTGGCCTGGGCACGCCCACCTCGCTAGTTGTGGTTGTTGTTGTGCTCGAATTGCCACCGCTGGCCATTAGCGCCGGATTGTTCTTCATCCAGGCCGGCAGTTTCTCGCACGAGGGCGTATAGATTTCCGCATAGTCGTGCGCCGTATCCGTATCGGAGCTATCCGGACGTGTGCTTGCAGCCGCTGTCGTCGAGTGCGTTGCTTTGCTTGAGATGCTGGACAGCGGCGCCAATGTGAGCCCATCAACGGCCGCAACTAGATTGCGTTCCAGCTCCTGCGGCTCCATTGACAGATTGCGTCGATGCTGATGATGCGGATACGAGCTGGTCAGCGGTCGACTAATGATCTCCTGCGGATCGAGACTCTCGCTGCGTCTACGCGTTTCCGGCGTGCTGGCAAAATCCTGCACATCCAAGCTCAAACTATTGCGCACTGGGCCAACAATGCTGTGCCGTTGCGACTGATTGGCAATGTGATTCTTGAGCAGCTCCAGCTGCTGATTGCACTTGATATTCTGTTCGCGCAACAGCTGATTTTGCTCTTCGAGATCCCGCAGCTTATTGTTCACCCACTCCTTGATCTTGGCTGCCTTCGCCTCGATTTGGCGTGCGTCATGCAAACGCAACTGCCGCTGCTCCTCCACCTGATACTCCAATGAGTTAATTGTTTTCTCCGCCTCGTTTTTTGGCTGGCCGCATGCTATGCTGCTGCTGCTGCAGCTGGCCAAAACGCTCTGCTGACATGCAGCGACTAAAGCTGCTGCGGCAACTGCCTGTTGTTGTTGTTGTTGCTGCTGCTGCTGCTGCTGCTGATGTATGGGTGAGCTGGTGGCTGTGCCCTGCTGTGAATGTAGCTGTTGTTGTTGTTGTTGCTGCTGTTGTTGCTGTTGTGCTTGTGGCTTTGGCCATTCACTAAGCCGCTGCTCCATAGCACGCACCTGCAAGCAAAGCAGAAAGAGACGAAGAGAGAGAGAGAGAGAGAGAGAGAGAGAGAGAGAGAGAGAGAGTTAAAAAGTGTGGGCAAAACTAAGCTCAACTACTATCAAAAATTGTACACTGAAAACAAACAATTATTTACTTATTTACTCACTTCCCATCTATTCGACGACATCGACGGAATATAAAACGTTATTAAAAACTGTTATTTAGTAGAACACATACATATATTTAGTAGAATACATATATAAATATAAAGTGAATCTTCAAACCAGAATGGGCGTATGCAATACAGCAATATATACAACCGACGGGTGATTACTTCCCAATATTGAATATATTACTCCATGAAACATTGAATGTACTACTTGGTATATAAGCAACCTTGAAATCCACAATGGCTTGGATAGGAAAACATTTATGAAAACCCACTGGGCTGAATGTCTGTTAGTCGCTTGAAAGGATGTCGTATCATATCATATAATGTTAAATAATAGTAACAAGCATACAATCTTTCAGTATATTCATTGACTCATTTGACTGAAGTAAAATCAATCCTGTTACGTTCATTGCATTCATACAATTTTTAATATTTATACAATTTGTGCTAAGATTTTCGTGCTTGAATCACAGATTGCGCACAAAATAATAAGAAAAACCTGTCGACCTAAACTTTGTGAAATTCAATTAATTTTGCTATAAGCTGCGGCTGTAAAATGAATTGTTCTTTTGCCAGGGCTAATGGTTACATATGTATGTCTGAACTGCAGACCGTGGATTGGATGTGCACATTGTGTGGCAAGAAGTTGAGGCAAAAGTAGACGTAGCCAAGTCTTAAACAGTAATGCAGCTGAGCTGCATCGATCTTTGAGTAATTGAAAAGTTTCTTTGCCGCTATGAAAGCACTTTAGATGTTTGTTAAGTTTTTGGCAGGATTGTAGTTAGACAGTTGAGTGTAACAAGTAAAGCTGAAACTAAATACTAAATAGGCTAGCAAATAATTAGAATCTTTTAGTGTAGATGCATAGTTGTAATTTCAACAAGTAACATCATTGATATGACAAGAAATACTGCTAATATAATGAGCGGCAACTGCTAACTAGCCCAAAATATAGTTGATAAGAAAGAACGGTTATATTAGGGACGTCGGAAGTTTTATTTCCTTGTAGACCGAAGTCATTTACATTTTAATTTAAACAAATTCGTCCGATTGTTTCTATGAAAGCTATATGATATAATAGTTTAATATTCATAATTTTTTGTAAGAAATATGAGCAACATGACACAAATGTTATGTAAATTTGATTTGGAGATATTAGTTTGCAAAGAAACAAACGGATAAACGACGATGGCTCTATGACTTGGCTAGTGTTACTGATCATGAGTTTATACACTTTATACTTTAGTACATTGTAAGATTTAAAACAAAATTATAATACCCTCTACAAGCGTGAAAGAACTTGTTCCTTCTGTAATATGTAAAACAGTCAACATTATGCATAGAATTTGACACTAAACTGGAATCGAATGAGACGACGACAGCAAATATAGAAAGTTCAGCTTTGAATAGGTAAGTTGATGAAAACCCGTTTTTAGGTTACCTAATATCAAGTCCAACTATTTTTAATTAAAAGAATGCTCATTTAAGGAGACAGTCTGCACGCGCAGGACTCAAAGGATGCAAGGACTGTCGAGCGCGTTGCTAAATTATAAGCGCGGTGGCGCAATAAATTGTGTAATTAAACGCAACCATTTGTGGCAGACTATGGTGAGTTTTTAACACTTGCCCCACAGCTTCTGCTGCAGTTAAGCAGTTGAGAAAAACATAATTAGATATGGCATGCAAGCACTGAATGCCTGGGTTCCAACGAATAAGTGAGAGGCCAAAGTCCCAAGAACAGATTTTTATGGGCACACACTTTGCCGCCAATGCAACTGACAGACAGAAAGCAACTGAGAATCGAACGGGGGGAATAGTAAGAGTCACGGAGGCAATGATAAAGCAGATACCTTGACGCAAAGGACACAAAAGAAATAAGTTAATTTGGCACGCCAAGTTGTTCAGGTTGCCTCGAGTCTGGTCTCAGGAAACCGAGGAACTGAGAAATTAGCAGAGAACACGAGCTGGCAAAGTAGGTAAAGTAAGCACGGAAGCACTGTGAATGCAACACGCCACTTGGCCAAGGAGTAATGTGGCAACTACCTCTCGTCACCTCGGCATTGCATTATTAGTTACCACTTGTTTGGATTGTGGCTTTGCTCAGGGGACAATGCAAATGGGTCAATTGTTCAATGTTCGATGTTCGGTGTTCAATTTTCAATGTTCAGCTTGCAGGTCGAGGAACCCGTTTCAACACCACTCAGCCACTGACAACATAAAGTTGCCTCAGCTGAAAGCTGAAAGCAACGTCTAATGCTCCGTGAAGCTCAGCTGGCGTATGTTCAAAATAAATAGACTGCCAAAAATAACCAAACAGAATGTCAGGTTATTGGACGCGACGCATATAAAATACCAAAGTTTATGCTTGTCCTGACGCGAACACACACAAAGAACCACACAAACACACACACTCGCATATACACTGCAACGGGCCCGAGGATAAAAAGAGTTATGGTTATGCAAAACCAAAAAAATACAAATCGAAAGGATAAAAAGATGACCGCTGACAGCGGTGACAGTGATAACAAATTTACACCAAACAAAGGCTTAGTCTCTACTTATTACCTGGGGGAGATGTGTGTTGTGGCAGATCGGGAAATGTGTATTATTTACATAGCTATTACATTCAATCTTTATTTTTGACCAATCTCCCCTAAGAAGTTCTCTTTAAAGCTATTTAATCATAGCTTAACCAGTCAGTCAATGAAGAACACTAATTTTCTTTTTGTTTCCAGTAATCTGTTCTGAAATCGCGCAAAAAATAATGTTGGGAAAAGTAAAAGAACCATGTGAAAAGTTTGCTTCGTGTGGAAAAGAAAATCGATACAAGGTGCTCTACTTCTTTTGACAAAACGATTATAATCATTTTAGTATCAGCCAAACCATCAATTTACCTAGAAAGCAACGAATCAACTCTTTAAATTCGTTGTACATAGGTGGGATAAAGTAAACCTCAAATAATACTAAGACAAAAAATAATAAACGATCCAAATCTATTCTAATCAATCCACTCATTTGAAAAATAATCCTGCTAAATATTAGGGTGAGTTACCCTAGCGCCAAATGTATTTTGATTTTCTTAAGTTCAGGGCTATTTTTGTTCTGTGCGAATGCAAACCGAAGCTAGAAGTTGGTTTATATTCCGTTTATGTTCTAAATATATTGTTATTATTGGATAGGAACCGTGGTGGTCAAGGCAATAATTACTTCATTAATATTTATGATTTTGAATTCTGCCGAACAATTTTTGTTACATATTGCTCATGCATTGGGAAAGCATATCTTTCCATTTAAAAAACATTTAGCTAACAAATAAAATGTCAAACTAAGCCCCTCTTCAACTTTGGCTTTGACTCCAATCCAGAACGAAATACTTACTTGAAGTCGATAAAAACATTTCCAGGCATTTAAGCCGAAGAATAAAGTCACAATAATACACAAAACTATACAACTTTTGTAGAATAGTCTGGCTTCAGTGTGCATCGAATCAGAGCATTAGCTGTAGGCAAGTCGTTTCGGTTGCAAGTTTCTGGCCAAAAACTTAAGCCATTAAATTTAATAGCGCCTCACAAAAAACTAACAAATCTAAAAAAGCGGGCAGCGTTCTGTGCGCTTATAAATCTTGTGCAACGTTTACAATACATATTTTTTATTTTTGCCAATAAAAGTTTCCAATGTTCTGCATTGCTGCGAAAAAGAGAACAAACAGCAGTATAAATAAGTTAATCTAATGGATGGCAAACAAATGTTAGATATGAAAATAAATCTGCGCCCTGTCAGTCCAACTAAATCCGGTAATTTGCACCATTTGATTAGATTTGCCTGCCACGATGTCTGGGAGATTGTGTGTGTGTTTGGTATCGTAAGCACAGTCTATTCCAAGTTCTGCGTCACATAAACCGAGCTGAGTCTGTTCTGAGTCGCTCAGCTTTTGTTAAGCATTCCTCCAGCGGCTTGTTCTAGGTTCGCGGTGGGAGGATTGGGGGGAAGAGTAAAGGGGCGCTCGCATTACGGCTGAGCGCAGCTGCAACTGTCAGGCAAAAAATGAATAAGAAAAATAGGGAAACAATTCGATTTTTATTGCGGAACGACATTTTTATTGCCAGAGCAGACAAAAGTCATAATAAGCAGGTTGGGGAGGGTGTGTGTGTGGGGGGGATGGGGGTGGTGCTGTAAGCAGACAGAATAGAGTAGAAAGTGGAGCTGTAAGACTGGCCCCAAAGGCCCGCCCACTTAACATAAATTCTGTCTGGCTTCGCCATAGTCTGCTTGCATTAACTACAAAACCCAAAATCCTACACAATAATTTGCCCAAACGCACAAGACGACTACGGATTATATGAAGTATATGGCGGAGACACAAAAAGAATCTCTCAGTAAAGACTGAATAAAATATGAATTTATTTTAAACTCATATATATTTTGGATTTGCATACAATTTCTTAATTTGAATTTTTAATCATTTAATTTTTTGGGGGCAGTGTCGAACTTTTACGCTTCTTATTTCAAGGATAGAAGATGTGCAATGAAAACGCGAATGATAAGAATAAGGAAGTGGGCGCAACCATGTGCGGCAGACCGATTGAACGCATTCATTCAGTTATGGCCATGTAGAAAACTTTAAAGCAGCCTCCACACGCCCAACAACCATCTTTTCTTCTGCCCCTCCCCCACAGCATTCCATCTTCGTTGTTGGCTCATGCTCATGCTCATGCCAAGCATGAATTCTGTTTTTATCGGTAAATGAGCAGACACAATTAAGTGACGTAGGTTTCGAAGGGTTGAATGGACGATAGCCGCTGCTGAGGGTTGTTGTGGCACTGAGGAGCTGGACAGATGACTAACAACGGCGAGTCACAATGCTTGCTTGCCCACTAAATGACTTGTTATGGAAAATGTGTGTAAGCTAAAAGCATTTGGTGCCAGGAGCCGGAGATGGGGATAGGGTCAGGGTATGGGTGAGGGGTAATAGATTTGTCATTTGTGGTGACGCAGCTGCTGTGTAGGGGCTTGCTGTGTAGTAGGGTGTAATTCACACTTACAGAACTCGCCGTCATAGTCGATGATTAATAAGTCTAATGCCAACGCTAGATGGCGCTACGTTTCGCCTATAAACTTTGGAATGAGGTCTGTTTGTAGATAAAAAAAAGACCCCTCTTAATTATTTAAATGCTCGCTATTATTAAATATTATAGTATTATATTGTTACTACGAGTATAATACTAAATATCGCAATAAATATTGATAATTGGGTATTTAAGCCATTCTTAGCTTACCATTTAAATATCCAATCATATATCTTTGAATTTCTTTAAATCTGACTTGCCACGTTGTAAAAATAACACTGCATAATTGTGCAAAACTTTAAAGTATTCCCCTTAAGCTCTCTAGTGGTACGATAAACACCTCGCAAGGCCCTCCCCAATTGATTCGTTCGTTTCGAGCAAGACTTCTGTTATTTATAATTTAATGGCACTGATTGAAGTCTCTTGGTTTAAATCTTGGCTTTGTCTAGGCAGCTGTTTTGTCATTTCTACAAATTTGCCGCACAGTAGTGCCTGGGGGTGGGGTTGGCCTAATAAGGATGGAGCTAGAGTTGTGACACTTTATTGTGTGCACAAATTGATGACGTTGCTTGGCAATTTGTTAATTCATATTACACAAATGTGCCGCAACGTGTACTTATGTGTATAAGCAGAAATCTGTCCAACTTCTCTCCCTTCATGCTCTCCCTGCCACCATCGCCAACCCCCTGTCCCCATTTTTGATTGCTTGCGCTCTCTTGAGTCTTGGCATCCACTTTGGCTGCACATCATCTTTGGGCTTCTTTCACATGTGCCTTCCCGTTTTATTTGTGTTTCTGGTTGTGTTTCTTTGACTTCATGAGCAAACACAAGAGCAGCCCCCTCCCCCCACGCATATGTTTCCACTCCTTCTTGCCATGCCACATTTTCGACGTTTAATTTCGAGTCATGATTCCATTGTTATTTATAGTCAACAGAGCGGCGGCAGCAGCAGCAGCAGCCACTCTAGACAACACTCCATAAAAAGCACTAACTAAAACGCTAACGTCTCTGTGCCCCAAACCAAATGGTGGCACGCGATGAGACGCGTCGTCGTTTTGTCTGGGGTAGTTGCTGTTGTTGCCACTTAGCTGCTTGCAGCTTCCGTTGCGGCTTTAAATGCTGCCAACGCCATAGAAATTGTAATTCAATTTAAGCATAGAGCTACATAAAAATATAAAAACTTTGCAACATAATAGCGCAGTTTGTCATTTGCCTGCCGCCGCTCCAGTTATTGTTTTTGCTCTTGTTACTTCGTTGTCATCGTAGTCATCGTAGTCTCCCGAATGATATTTCCATTAGAGTCAATGTCAATATTTGCTGCATGTTTTGGCAGCTTTGAAATTGAAAATGTGCTTGTTGCACAATATTCCCGACATGGCTGCTGCTGCTGTTACTGCAACCACTTCCATCACCAGCCGCACTGTCTTAGCTTCATCTCCCTCTACAACAATTAAACAAATCTCGCGAACATTGCGGCGTCTGCAATTATGGCAGCTACTGGTACACGATGCATCCTGTTAATGTTGCTGCCATCACGGAGGGCTCTCGTCAGTCGACAGTTAGTGTGAGGCAAATGCTGCCTACTTTGGGGCGTCTTTTAAGCTCAATAAGAGGTTTAAAACTTTAATTTACAAAACCATTTAAATTATAAGAATTATAAATGTACCTATTAATGTGCATTTAACTGTTTAAACTATTTCCTTTTCATTATTATTACTGAAGCTATTGTTATAAGTTATCTTCCAGCTACTAATCAAAGCTAAGGATTATACCTAATAAGAAGATCGTTGCATACTTTTTACTATAAGAAAGAGGTTTAATTATGGCTAACACCACTGTCTGGCTTATGGTAATTAACATAATTATCTCTAGTACACGCGGGGGAACAAATAGCCCTAAAAGAATAAAATAGCCCTTAGAAAATTTTCTTGATTTTATTTCTAAATAGACGAAAAATGTTCTGAAAATTAGAAAGATTTTTTCTGTTTTTTTTTCAGAGATATATTTGCAATAATCAAAAATATTAAAAAAAAGTAGTAGTAGTTTTGTTTTAAGAAAAAAAATCGTCTCTGAAATTCAGATTACTTTGTTAGAGTTTAGTTGCTGTCTGCCAATTGCTATTGCTTATTGTGCTTACAACTCGAAAGGTTAATAACAATACAATATACATACAAAAATCGAAAATAAAAAATGTACCCCGGAATTAGAAGAAGAGAAATCCCTGTTAAAAAAAAAACATCTTCCATTTTGGAAATATACTATGTGAATAATAAGATACATCCTTCTTGGCACCCAAAGTATGGCAACTTTTTATAATTCAGGTTGATTTTTTGTTGAACATTCTTTTTGTATTAAAAAGGGTTCTTCCTTTTGGCTGATTTATGATATAAGAAATAATTATCTATAGGAAACCACCTGGGAAACCATCGATGGTATACCCTAGTCTGGGTTGAGATGCAGCAAGCTTGTTGTGTTTGGAGGCCGCAATGGCTCGATCACTTGGGAAACTCAGGAAACTCAGGGAGTTTCCGCTGATACATTTCATCATTGTATAGCACTCTATTAGTTTTTGTTAGTATGGTTGATTTTATAATTATCATGCAGCTGCCGCTTGTTGCATCTTCAGCAATTTGCTTGCAAGCTGAAGCTGACACTGTCACTGTCACTGGCAAGTTGAACTTAATCAGTTTTGCAGCAAGATAAGGAGTGTGAGTTTGTGGAAGGGGGCAAAAACTTAGCGGCTCCTTTTGCTAGGCAACAAACTAAAACAAAAGTTTAGCTGCTGATAAAAGTTTTAGAACAGCCCCAGCCCGTTGCAGTGGACCTCACCCATCTGGGATTAGACTAGCACGAGGAACTTGGTAATATGCTGAATTTAAAGTGCGACCTGATTGGCCCACGGCAACACGGCTGCCAATGGCAACACTCAGCTGCGCATTTCGGATTTTGCAACTTGAGACTATCTTGTGGATATGGCGTCGTCCTGCGGATACTCCTCATCGGGAGTATATTTGGTCACATTGAGTTTAGTTGAGTTTTTGTCAAAAGGCAAACAATGTGCCCGGCAAGAGCTGCAGCATCAGCAGAAAGGGGCGGGGCATTATGTCTTGTGGGAGAAGCCATCGCAGCAAGAGCACAAAGCAAAGATGCCAACAATTTCGCGAGAACAAATATATACATATATTTATTTATATAAGTATATATAGTATATATGTATAAATAAAATGCATGAAAAGTGTACAAGTAACAGCAAAAATAGTTGGAGAGAAAAAAGTTATGCGACTTTCAATAATTTTCCTTTATACCTTTTTCTACCAAGTAGACGGCACTTGACGGCAACTGTTTTTGACAGTGGGTGGTATGCGCCACACCGTTCGTTTTTTATCTCTGTAGTGAAAATGCTATTTTTGCGCTTAAATGGCGTCGACTGCAGCTGCCCGCTGTTAGGTCGAAATTCAAAATTGAAGATCGAGACATTCACTCACCATCTAACAGTTCCACAACAACAACAAGAATCTGAAATACCCAATTCATTAGGATGCGATTGCCTTTGGGGTCTACGCCTTTCGCCCCGCCCATTGTTAATTATGCGTTGGGAGGAGTGGGAAACCCCACAGGCTGCACAAAGTATAGCGTCTGGCTGAACGCCACCTCCTCGTCAAATTGCACTTTGTTTTCCATTTTTTTTTTGTTTTCCAAACTTGCTTTTTTTTTAATTTAGCAAAAGGCTTTTGTGCAAATGTTGCCTGGGTGCAGAACAAAAGTGCATTCAAGTGGAAGTGAGAATGGCGGATGTTGGTGCGGGAGGGGGAGGGGAGGGGAGGGGGAAAGAGAGTTTCGCAAATGCCTCTATCCATTCAATTGGCCAACAACAAAAGTGCAAAAAGTTGTCGCTAAAAGTGGCGCCATCTATGGGCAAACTTGACTCAAGTAGAAGGCAACATTTTTAAAACGTTAAAAATCGTTTAAGAGATAAGTCTCAGTTTCACGGCAATAATTAAAATTATGTTGTGAGTGCTTTGAAGTTGGTTTTAGTCTTTTTCGTTTAAAATCAATTCTTAATCATCAGCGGCTATTGAAGTTAGTCTGAGTAAGCGTTGTACAAATTAAGTTAAGTAGAAAACACTTATAAGTTTCTTCTGGATGGAGCAACAATTTAATATTCTAATAAGATGAAAAATCTTAAGAAAGTCTTCGCTGAAAATGTCAATGTTAATAGCATTAAACAAATCATTTAGAACAATATTATATTCAATTATTCGCTTGATTAGTTTTAATAGTGATTTGCAAGACGAAATAAGCTTTCCAAAGGAGCTCACAAAGATATAGTACTTATTATAATTTATTTATTATTACTTACATGAAACTCTTTGTTCCATAAGTAAGCTTGTGTTTGTATGCAATCTTTTAAATACAACTTTCAACTTGTTTGAATGATTCTTAAGTGTTGACACAGAAGAAACGGAAATCCCATTTATACATTTATTCCCATTCTGGAATCTCAGACACACTTTTTAATAATAAGAAATCAGGTTTTTTTTTTTTTATTAGAACAAAATCCAATAAGGTTGAAAACACACCCTGGAAAAAACATTTGTATATCGTTTGGAATATCATTCGCCCTTTTTGTATGTGTGTTAAGCCAAACTTTGGACTGCAAATAGGCAAAGACGCTGCCAACTTTTTGATCACAATTCATAAACGTGAACAATTCGTTCGATGTCGCTAACCAATTAAGCGTGAAGCAACAATCCCCTCTCCACTACATCAACAACAACAACATCAACAACAACAGCAACTAACAACCAACAACAATAACAACGTCAAAGGCAAAGACAACTTTATCCAAATGCGCCTTAGAGAAGCTCAACGATGCGTTCGACGTAGGGAAAACTCGTGAAACAAACACGAAAACTTGTGAGGAATTAAAAGCATTTTCCCCTCTCATTACTGCGTGTGTTCTCTTTGTTTCATTGCCGGCACTTGGCAAGTTTTTTCATTATCTCGTCTTCTTTTGCTTCTTTGTGTATTCTGCTTATAAATATTCGATTCCTTATAAAATAAATACGGCCACAGCTGATAGATCGGGCAATAATAAAACCTGTCCTAGCTACGTCGTACGTCTTCAACCGATTGCCACAAATCCGTTAGACCTTTAGATAACACTATACCGACAATTTATAAATATTTGTTAGTTATATTATTCCTTAAAGTCAGTTTGCTTACACGCAATCACAATGCTTATTCAAAACTATAATATCTCTCAATTTGAGCTGCAAAAAACTTGACTTTATCAACTTCGAGTAACTTCTGTCAAGCGAGTCAAACATAATTCTGTCTGAAAATATCGAATAACATCCACAGAATTGTTTACATAGTGAATTTGCAGTTGTTAATTGTAAAGGTTACAATTAGATCGGTAAAATAATTATCGCATACGTTTTAGTAGATTAGAGATAATGAGAAAACTGTGATATGCTTTTAAGGAGTCAGTCAAAAGCTGGTTGTGAATACATAAACAATGAACGGTTATAGTCAAATAACATATGTACATATATACATACATACAACTGAGTTATTGCCTATTCTATTATTGGGTTTCAAATTATAAATACTGGTTTTTGCATAGGTATTACATACATTTTGAGCATAGTGTGCGTCTGCCTTGCTCCTTTAAGATAGCTGCCATTTTAATAGGTCTTTGAATACAATTTTCTCGCCGTAAGAGTTTTATATACGCAAGTCGTAATGCGATTTTCGTGAGTTCACTGGAAAAAGGCACACACGAATGACGAATCGTCTTATTAGATCAGAAGTTCATTGCCATTATACGAGTATGCTGGTCTAAGGGTTGGCGGTTGTTTTCCAATGGAGGCCAAAAAAAAAAAAAAACAACAAAAAAACACTAGGTTTTATAATAATTCGCGAGGCAAAACTTTCTGTGTATAAACCGGTTTGGTGGTGGGCGGAGAAGGGTAGGGCGTTGATCGCGAGTTCTGCTGCGGCTGCTACGGCAGCTGCTGAGGGTTGTTTTTGGGCAGGCCTTACAAAGTTCTTTGTTATTCGCACCATAAACAAAAAAGAAAAACAAAACATTAAACCAAATATTTAAGACATTTAGCAATCACGACAAAAATCACTTTGATAATGATACAAGAAGCAAGTAGACAACGCGTTCTAAGACAATTCAACAATTGGTACCGTTCGTAAAAACTGAGAGAAGCCGCCGAACGACGTGCACGATTCGAGCAACTCTGAAGCACTGAATCGGCTGCCAGCCAAGTCTCAGCCAACAAGCACCAAGTACCAAATGCGAGTGAGAGGGAAATTTGAGTGCGTGGAGGTGGGAAATTTGTAAATGTGTGTGTGTGTGTGTGTTTCATCCTAGACAGCTGAGAGAGGGAAGTTATAGCGAAGCGAAGCGAACCATTTGCCATGCGTGTGTGTGTGTATTTTATTTTTGGGGTGGCAGGTAATTCATCTTGTAATATATGTCATACATCACACATTTTGTGGGTGCACGTATATTGTGTGCACACATAGATACATATATAAATATAAAATAAGCACATATTATAGTACTCTAACATATCTAACACACTAACCGCAACAATAATAAAGGGGCAAACTTACAGCAAACATTACCGTTCATTTTGGCCTTAGTGGGTTATCAGTTATCGGCCATTTCGCCAATAATGCGTCTGGTTCTCGTTCGTGGTTCGGTTATACATTTAAAATGGAAATGGAATTTATAGCAATAAAATAGGTAATTCAGTAGCAGCCTGCCCCTTGCCCCTTGCCCCTTGCCCGTGCTTCCCGATTGAAATGACTCACGCAGGGATGACAAAGCTAACGGTATTGGGTTGGACTGCTTCCTAACGAACACTGCCTGCCAAAACTTGAAAGCATTTTTCTATTTTTATTTTCATGGTTGCAAGGATTGACTTCAATTTTGGAATACTAAGAGTTACTTACTCTGAACATTTATCAAGTGTTTTCGAAAGTATTTGTGTCATATATCAACCACATCAATCAGAACTATACCGAAGCATTGTAAATTGTCAAATATTCATTCTTTTTTTAATTTATTTTATATACACATATGAACACATTTCAAAGTATTTCATTGGTCATTTGACTCTCATTTTCCTGACAAGAAAAAGTACTGGGTAGATATGAAAACTCCAAGGCATAAGGTCTATCATGCTGGTAAAATCTTGTATCTTGTATCGGAGTGGCGTCAATGACTTTGCCAACTTTCGCCAGATGTGTGAGCGGGCTGAGTAACAGACCAAACATAAGTCACTTTGCCGTCCTTCCGGCCAGAAGTGCGTGTCATGTGGCATGGAGTGGAGCGTGGCTTAGTTGCATGTCAGTTGTCAGATTATGTGTCGGAACAACACTGAGAACAGCAGCAGCAGCAGCAGTAATAGCATCTTGCCACATCTAACAATTTATCTCGCATGCTGCTGCCCAAATATTGTGCTATCTCTTCCAGCTGAAGGCAACCCGGCATATTTAATTTAACAGTATGTACATCCATGCAGCATGTTGCTTGGGTTGTGTGCCACAAGTTCATACCACGAATTTTGAAGCTCTTTCGCTGATTGTATACGGTTGGTGTCAACAATTTCGCTGATTAAAAAACAACAAAGCAGGCAGCTGGCATCAGACAGTGAAAGCAGCCAGTAGAAATGAGAATTGGACCCCATATGAGATGATGCGAAATGAGTCAGTTTCATGGTCATCCTCGACATCCGTCAGAACGCCAGCCAGCATGAACATTATTGGCTAGACGCATTCAACAACAACTCTGAAGAAAACGAATAACAAAAAACTATAAAAACAAAACCCACGAAAATAAATCAATCGTTGGGTTTCCCGAAGATAAAATACCCTTGCATTAATTCTAATCATTTTGATCAATACCAAAAATGAACCTTTAATTTTCATAAATTGAAGCCATTGTTTCATGTGATTTATTTTAATATTTTAAATAACTGCAGCAAACAGCATATTTGTCTAGTTCAATTTAGATATCAAAAATTTACCTAATGGGGTCGGATAAATAAGGCATTCCTAAGTTATTTTTATTTTATATAAAGAGCAATAGCTGCTAAGCTGCAAGTCATTCAGCTCATTATGTCTTCGCATTACTTCAACAGTTATTCACGTATTTACAATTTAGGATATATTTTATATAGTATGTTAAGGATGCAACAATACAAAAGTCACTTGGAAATCAGAGCTTTCAGAAATTTGTACAAAATCGAAAGTATTATTTACAAAACCCACATTCTTGGAAATATAATTAACATGACATGGTTCATATAATATAATTTTAATAATTTATTCATACGAATTAGAATGTGGATCCTCTCGAAAACTGAAGCACAGGGTATAATAAATTACCGCAAACAACAAAAAAAAACCTTCCTCCGTGTGAGTGCTTAAGTGAGTAATACGCCCCGAGTAGACTGGCTGGCAGCCAAATTACAACTAGAAATACCCTTAGCATTATTATAACCCTCACCATACCCGTATGCTAATCTTTACGCTCACTTCTGCCTCTCTCAAAAACGCACTCCTCGCCTCCAATAAGTCACTGATTAAAGCACCGTTACGAGCATTTGAATTTTGACCATAGGAAATCGCAATAAGGCCCAACACAACAAAGTATCTGCTGCAGCAATGATGTGGCACATCATTCACATTGCGGCAACTGTTGCATAGACCCCGCCGCATGGGGCGCTATTTTTAAATGCATATTAATGTGTGGAGCCAACTCGCACTGCGGCGCGCCAAATGATGTCGTCGACTTGCTGATGAGTTTTAAATAAAGAAATGCGACAGAGAGTACCTTAGTCAGGGCATTAGCACAAATGGCAGATACCCTAATATACATGCCTGATTGCTTGTGCTCCTCTTAATATTAATTATAATGCATTTAAATACAACTTTAATACATTTTAATAGTACAGCTGTTAATACAGCTCTGATATATCTGATATATTTGATCTATGTATGACAAAATAGTCATCAAATCTGACGATAAACCATTGCACCTATCAAGATAAGCTCAAACTGTAAGTCAAATATCGATATTTATCGATATTATTAAGCTGATTAAGTGATAGAAAAAGAGGCAAAAGCTGGCTGGGCATATACGATTATGTTTGCTTTAGTTCAGATCGACTGGTCCATAGACGGGCAAACAGCTGTGCGGCACTAGATCGCTCCGACTGTTGAGGATGATCAATCCACATATATATTTGTACAATGTATGCAATACGAGTATATACAATACATAAAAGTAGTATTATATACATTAGCACAATATGAAGTTATCCTTTTATTTTTAGCTACTTTCTAATGGACACAGGGTATTGTAAAAAGACCACTTAAGTCGAGAAAAATCCAACGCATAAAACGCATTACATCTTTCAAATGTGCAACGGCAACGTCGACCTCGAGGGCCAACTGTGAGTGGGCGGGCGGCGGCTGCTGCTGTTGCTGCTTCTGCGGAGGCGGCTTCAAGCGAAAGTGGCGCCGTCGCCGTCGACGTCAGCATCAACGTCAACGTCATCGTCATCGTCTGCGCTGCAGTCTGATGACGGATGCACGCATCATTAATTCAACTGAAGCAGCGCACACAAACAACAGCAACAAAAACGGCAACAGCAACAAAATGAGGCAAACGCCAACGCGCTTTTGCTTCTTCATTCTGTGAAGTTTTATGCACAATCATTGTGAAAAACTGGCTATAAAGGAAAAACCGAAAATGGTTTACCCGATTGGTCCAATACGACGCATAGATGCGCTTAACGTAAGAAATCTATAAAAATCAGCAGCGATGTCAGGAATGCTACATGGTGTAAAGTTGAGGAGTCTCCGTATACACTAATGTGGTAGTCTATATATACTCGTAAATGAAATAATATCAAGTTGATAAATGATAAGTATAAATGTAAGATTAAAAAATGATTATAATAAATCTGGGCGCATTGAATGTAAAGTAAGTAAAATGTTCATTGTTTAACATAGACTGCAACTGCAAAACATTGAGAAACCCAGATAAAATCCAATAGGGCAAAAAATTGTTAAGCTTTAGTAGCTCCAATAATATTATTATTAATTAGTATTTTATTCATTATATTTTTGATAATGTCAATTTGAATTCAGTTCGTTAAATTTGGCTTAGATCATAGCTAAGCCCGGTTTGAATAGGCTGGCAAAAAGCATTAGTAAATGGAATCAGCCTTTGGCCCACATCTGAGGCATGGTATAATATGCAACTGCATCTGTAACTGTTTGTTTTGTTACCAATCCAATTCAATCAACTTGGCGCTTTGTTTGCGCAGAGATAAATGGCCACTGTGCTCGAGTTGATTAGTGTTTGAGGAACGAGAATGCGATGAGAGACAAGCGAATTGTGGATGGAGCATAATGTGGCGCATACATACAAGCCATACATAAGTGCTCTTGCATTGCCCTAGGATGGCACGTGCCCCAGCAGCGAATGCAACGCGAATGTTGCCGCATCAATCGTCAACTCGTTGGGCAGAGCGCGGTGGCAAGAGCCTCATGCATTCGATCAACTCATGCAACACCCACGTAGCACGTTAATTGATTTTGCAGTTTTGTGGCTGATGAACTGGTTGCATGTATATAAAAGGGGCAACAACACACAACAAACACAACAAACTGCAACAAAGCGATGACGACGCGCAGATAAGTGGCTAAATAATTGAAAAGTCCCATTAAAAGATTGACCCAATTCGCCACCCCCACCCCCATCCCCATCCCGGAAGGGTTAAAAGTTCAAATACGAAGTGCGAATTTTTTAATTGAATTCTGTTTACAAGCAGCAGGGGAGACTGGAGAAGGCTGAAGCGGACGGTGGAATGGTGAGCGCCATAAATTATGCGATGGGTTTCTGAGCGATTTTGAAACGCTAGATAAATTTAATTTTATTCTTTTCTTTTTTTTTTGAGTGTTATGAATTCATTTCAGATATGATGATGGAATGGGGGTTTGGATTGGGTGAGCTGGTCCCTCTAATTTTAGCCAACTAACATGCACGAAGCGTAAAATTAAAATAAATTTGTTGTGCGGCTGCCATGGGCTCGTTGCAGCTTGCTGATCCGTTCGTGCAATACAGCGGCATCCAGGTGGGCGTTCCAATTAGACAAACCAATCGAATACAACACAAAATCGAAATGAGAATTTCAAAAATGTTTCAAAATTCATTGGGATCTTAGCTAATTATAGGCCATATAAAGTGACACCATTTGTTTTAGTAGCAATATAGTACCCAGATTCTAGAAAATAACATCTATCGCTGGCAAGATTGAGGTTTATTAAACGCAAATCAAACATATAACACAAACATATTGAGAAAGGCAAGGGCAAAATAGTTAATGCTACAAATTTTGAGCTTTACAAATATTTTCAAAATGAAATTTTCTTTGTGAAGCACATTTGCTAAATTTGATCATTTTTCTCGATTGTTGACTCTAGTCCGATTTTATTCCTTTCTTTAAGTGTTTATCGCTAAAAATAATGTGTGCGCCTTTCGGCGCCCTCGAAATAAGGAATGGAACTCTAGAATTCTTCACCAGCAGCAACTGCTGAGTCGATCTACAACTGTAGACATCAAATTTAGAATATAAGCTCTTGTTAACAAAACGCAGATTAAAGTAAAAATTGTTCTGGAATACATACGGTTATTACAACCTTTCATAAAGGTTAAGACTTTGTATTAAGTATTACATGTGTGTATGTAAATGCCTATTTGTAATAAGTCGAGAATCCCTGAGAGCTGAAGCTAGATGGAAACAGTAGTTTTAACAGGCTTACCTTTTTTCTATAGTTATCCATTCATAAAAATGGTTCGTTGCACGGGTCTTAAAGTTAAAGTTGTTATCGTTATCGTTATCGTTGTAATTATCGTTGTTGTTATCGTTGTCTTATGTTAATGCTGTCAGTTGTTTGCCAAAGCAGGTGGGCGGAGAAAGATTTGGCTCATTTGTCTATATGCAGCTAGTGGAGCTGCCGCTGCTCCCATTTTCTTTGTTTGTGGCGGCAGCAAACGCAGCAGCGGCGACGCTTGGCAGCCGCGCGACGACAAAGCAACATTTTATGACATTGCCTCAGTCATGGGTTAATAATAAATTCACTTCAGTTGTGGCTGTAATTGTTGCTGTTGTTGTTATTGTAGCGGCTTTTGCGTCTGGCAATGCCCACAAAAGCGTTGCCCGCCGCTGGCAATGCTGAGAGCAACAGCAGCCAGCGTACTAGCGAGGCAGCGATAGGAAGAAAGCTGTTCTTTGAGCTGCCCTGTTTATTGTTGTTATTGTTGTTGCTGCTGCTGTTATTAATTTGCCTAATTTGTATATTCACGTATACATGTACATATGTATGTATGTATTTTAATGCAGTCGTTGCTTTTGTGTTGTAAATGGACGTTTCCTATTGTGTGTCGGTTTTGATATGTTTGTTTTGCTATGTTTTTGTTGTAGTTTTTCTCTCTCTTCCTGTATTATTTGTTGCTAACTGCTAACAATTGGCTTTATTTGTTAATGCATAATTCACACACACACACACATAAACACACACATGCAAGCGTTTTTTTTTGTCTCCTCTGCTGTGCGTTGTTTTCTTCCATTGCCTTTTTGCTTATTTGCTTTTGCTTTGTGGCTCGCCAGTCAGCTGTCTGCCATTGACATGTGCGCGCTCTCGCACTGTTCTCTCGCTGCTGCTCTCTGGTATTCTCTCTCTCTCTCTCTCTAGCTTCGCGTAGGGTGGCACTCACACATTTGCTCACACACATACACACGCAGCCACATGCACGTTGTAACTGTAAATGGCTGATTTGTGTGTGTTTGTAGGTTGTGTATATTTTTGCGCAATACAATGCGAAATTTGGCCTATACTTTACTACGTTAGGCACATTTGGCTGTCAGCAACAACAACACACATACATACATAACACACGCACGCACGCATACAAACAAACACGTTGAAGCTACTGGAATTTTCGATTTAAATAGTTCTTGAGCATTTTGAGCAACAAACCAAACTTAACAAATTCAGTGTTTTTGTAGTTTTTCTTGTGCTCAGTTTTCGATTTCTTTCTTGTTTTTTGTTTGTTTAACACTTATGTATTTAATGCGTGTGCCGATTTGGGGCCACCCCTCGCGCCTTTCACTATGCACTGAATATTTTACTTCGTTCTTTTTGCTTTTTACTGTGATTTCTTTGAACTTGCAACACTCGCAACACTGCGCCGAGCGTCGTCGTTGTTTATTGTTGTTTTTGCTACTGCTTGCTGCTGCTTTTGCTTTCGCTTTTGCTGCGTTTGACATGCAGTTAGCTTGTTGTTTTGTAGCTTGGGGCTGCAGCAACTTTTTGCCGAAATGGTGGTCGAAAATTATTTAAACAAATTGAAACGCAAAAATAAAAGGCGGCCCGAGCAGCAGCCTGTGTCGGAGCAGCTACAAGTCTTCTTTTGCACAACTCTTGCGCTGTGCTCTTTGCTACGCTGGCTTATCGCCTGCTCGCTTTAGCTTCCTTTCCTCTTTCCTCTCATTCGTCGTTCCATTTCTCGTTCTCTCAGTCAGTCAGTAGTCAATCGGTTTTTTTTCGGTGGTTGTTTCACATTTTAGACTTTCTTTTGGTTCTTAGCGACGCTTTCTCTCCTCTCCTCGCCCCGTCTGCTTTAACAGCTTATCCTTTACTCAGGATGTGCGCACAGCTGTCAACTACATAAAAAGCTGCAGCTCGGCATAAGACTCTCTGGCTTGCAGTCGCTTGCTCAACAAACGCACTCTTAAAAATCCATTCCACGCACTCACTCTCTCTCTCTCTCTCTCTCTCTCTTTCTTTTTATCGGGCTCTCTCTTTCTCTCTCGCTGTCTTGCTCTCTCGGACAGCTGCTGTTGTCTGTCATCGAGCTTGAGGCGAAGCAACCCCCGAAAACAGCGCTTACAGTTTGAGCGCCACTGTGTTGCCGCTCAAAGTTTGATATGCATTCTGCCAGCTGTTTGTTTTGTTGTTTGTCATTTGTATTTTGGCACTCACGCACGCACGCACGCGCGCCTTTTTCATTGTGTTTTGGTTTGCTTGCAACGCCGGCGTTTTACAACACTGCACAGTATGTGCCACGTGTGACTTTGCGAATGCAACACAAATCGCATCCACTTAATGCGTTTTAAAGCCTACAAGCAACAAACAGTCAGGCAATGGCAAGTTTACGCACTTCCTGGGAGTTGGGGGCTGCGTTGCGCCTAATTGCCACTGGCGTTGGGGTAGATTGAAATGTGTTTTTTGTTCTTACATTTTTGTCTTTCAATGCATAATTAATTTGATTGCCACAAGATACACGCAAAGAAATGCAAGGTGTAACAAGTAGCGTATGGGGGAGGGGGTTGGGGGGTTGTCCTCTGAAAAATATTTTGGATTTTGATAAGGCCCTTAAGCTTATGACTGAGAAAATGTTGTTAAAGACAAAATCGGGTATGGAATTATCATAGAAGTGTAAGAACAAGAAATTGGAAAAGAATCAAGGAATTTATGTTATGGACTTCTGATCAGCCCTATTATCCTTTTAGCAGTATCTAATAAATTAGATTCTTGTACTGTACTCAACAATAATTAAATTAGTTCAATGCATCGAAAACTAAATTGATTAATCATCAAAACACAGCTCAAACTGTAGGAATTAATGATTTGAAAAAAAACCATATTGTTTTTTAGTTAGTTAGAAGACGTATTTTGACAATTCAACGAACTAATTTAAGTAACTTTCCTCATAAAAACGAAATAAAGACAATTTTGAAAACTATAAAATATAGAAAGATATTTGATTTGATATTTGATATTCCATGAGTGCATTTTGATGAGTAATCCTTTTGGTTCTTGTACAGTTACATACATCAAAATGACTCGCTCACTGCTCGTGGCGTTTAAGCCATGGCTTTAGTTTTGGCTAATTGTTCATGATGAGTGCTGCATGTGATTATTAAAAGAGGCTCGCTTTCTGCCGTCTGTTGAAAGGAAGGGTTGCCAGCAAGGTTAACAGATTGAATGCCCTTATGGCTTATGGCTCTCCTCCCCTCCCCCTCTAGGTAGATAACTAACATCTACACACACACACACACACCAGTGTGCTGGCAGGCTTAGGAATATCATCACAGCGAGTCATAGGTTGTCGTATGAGGCGACTGATATGACACGGGGAAAACACTACAGGCGAAAAGTCCTTGATCGTCATTAACATGGTCGTCATTGTCCTGAGTAATGTAAGCAGCTCGTGACAGTAAGTCAAGTATCCCCCGGATAGCCGTTACGCATCTGTTTAGCGGCAAATCAATACTAGAAGGCGACTAAGACAGAGTCCAGTTATGTCATGGGATAGGAATAGTGGAACCCCCCTCTCTGAATATGTTGAAATCTGGTCTGACGTTAGCAGTATTCTAGCATCTCCGTAGGCGTTGTGAAATCTTGAGTAATGCTTCTACCGCCTCCGTCCCGTTAAAACTAGGCAAATCTCCAAGCACGTTTTCTGGTACGTCGTCATTAAGTTGTCGGTACAGGTTCAGATGTTCCATTCTTGATTAAAGCGAATCCCGCTTTGAACATCCGACCTCGTAAGGGCGGGTGTCAACCCTCGCATGGCCTCCCTACATGCAAAGATAACAAGGGGATTATTACGTATTTGTACAGCGACCAGAAATAAAAACTTGGAGCTTGGACCCATTAAAATGAGTAACACTAATATAAATTCACAAACACAAACAAATGAGGGTGGCGACGCGTTCGCAAAGCGTGGAACGATGTTGAGATCTCGAGTATGTGTGTCAGCGCCGCCGCCATCTGGAGAAACCAACGGATAAAGAAATAACCTGGCGAAGCAGCATAGCATAGCGCTAAGCGATCTCGGCCAAGAAATTACAAAGCTAATGGAGATGCTAGAGGATGGCAAACGGCGCACCATCCACCAACCGATGCGGAACTGCATTGAGAGCATTAACGCTTTATACGAGCAGGTAGCCATACAGCTCCATGACGATGGAGCCAAGGCTGTAATTAGGACACACCAGTCCTTGCAGACGTCTCCCTTTCTTGGATCGGCGGTGGAAGTTAAAAGGAAACAGGATGCAGGAACTGGATAAGCCAGCTATGGACACCTCGACATTCAGGAGCCTTGTGGGTTATATTCTGGGTGAGCAAGCGGAGGTTCGGTCTCTCGCTCACCATGTGACCAACGGATCCAGGGATCTGGATAAGATCACGATGAAGGAGGATATTCGCGACGCGCTGCAAAAACAATTTGTCTTCGAGATATCCCTGGACGATATAAATACGATACGGGCAGACCCAAGCAGCATCGATTAAGCTACCAGCATATAGCGCAAAGAAAGCATTGTCTGCTGGAGTCCTAAAAGTGGGAAGGGTCAAAGGAGGACAAGGACTGTGATAAGGAACCACAGTGTATGTTCTGCAAGGAGAAAAACACGGATACTAAGCACATCGTCGGCAGCAGCAAATGTCCCATGTTCAGGAACGCACTGGCTAAAAGAACATGAAGTGCGTCCAACTGAATCTCAGCCACTGCGAGACAGTTCAGGACCTGCAAAGACAGTCGGTGATAGAAACGCCAATAGACTTCTGAGCTGCGCAGGCCAATCACTGGAAGCGGCTGGGCGGAAAGCAGCTAACTGGCCCAAACACCACCGAAGGAGACTAGCACAGTCTACGAAGGGTTTGTTCGGACGAAAATCAACGGTATAACCTTTTACAGTTATTATGCCCCACCGAGGTGCTGGAGGAAGTCTCGGAGGATATCCTCGGTAGATTCCTCCTAGTAATTGCTAGAGATTTCCACGCCTGCACAGAAGAATGGTGAAGCAGGGAGACGAATGCCAGAGGAACCAGTCTGTTAGAAGAGTTTGCACCGATCGATGTAAACCTTGTAAACGACAGGAGGCGGCTCACCTATCGTAAGGCTGGCAGTGAGTCTATCATAGATACAAAGTAGCTCGCCACGCAGAAAGACAACAGGGAGAGACAACAACAAGTTCACATTCAGCGATCACCAAGCGATATACTTCGTGATCAATGGAAGAACACAAAGACAACCGCGACCCAAGACTAATGTACCCAAATGAAAAGGAAGTTTCCTAGACGATGATACTTTTACCGACTCCTTACGTCACGCTGAGTCCACTGGCACCGGGCAATCAGCCGACAGCATGGATATGAGATTGGTGCGATGCGTTACGGACGCATGCTTACTGGCGAGAAGATGCTCGCAACGTGCCAGGGGCCGCACGGACTCTACCAATAGGCTGGGGAACCTCAGAAGAGCCAAGAGGGAGCTCAAATATAGCATTAAAAGGAGCACAGCCAGCTGCTTTTAGGCAACCTGCAAGGAGGCTGACATGAACCCTTGGGGAACCGCATATAAGTTGGTCATAACGATACCCATCGCGATACCCTTTGCTGTAACAAGCTCTAGATGCTTAGAGGGCGGACCATTCGCGAAGCGATGGCTCATCCACTTGCCAAAGGGGTATAAGCCGATTAACTATCAGTCAGGACATTGGTCTAGCTGCCTTTTTATTGTGCCGTGAAAACTCTGGACATACCGGAAGCGTTCAAATCGGCGAACTCGAAAACAGGACTGGAGAGCTCTGCACGTATTTCGAGTGCCAACGTATCTGTATTCAACTACCTATCCGACCGGATTTTGACGTATGATACAGAAGACGGTCCAAGGAGTTACGCGGTCACAGCAGAAGATCCACAAGGTTCGGTTCTAGGCCCACTGTTGTGGAACATAATGTACGATGAGGTACTTAGGCTCCAACCACCTCAGGGTTGCAGCCTTATAGGCTTTGCAGATGACCTGCCACTAGCCGTCGTGGCCAAGGAGCACAAGGTGGTAGAGGCGGTAGCGAACGCGGCAATATAAATTGTGGCATGATGGATGCAGGTTGCGAGCTTGGAACTTCCAGGCCATAATTCAGAGGCTGTACTTCTTACAAGCAGTAAAGTAATGGAGTACGTACAGTGCAAGTCAATAACGACGTTGTCAAATCCAAGGAGTCAATAAAATACCTGGACGGCATACTGGGCAATAGGCCTGCTTCCGGCCCCACATCGAGTAAGTCAGCCAGAGAGCAACCAAAATGCAAATTGTCCTCTCGCGTATGCTGCCCAATATTTGGGGCCATAAACCAGGGCGACGCCTATTGCTCGCGAGAATGGTAGCCTCCATCCTGCTGTACGCGGAACCGTTTTAGCCCCGGCCTTCTGTATCTCCAGGCGGCTCTCACCTCCAATGCGTAAAAAAAAAACAGAATTCAATTTGTCACAGTGGTTGGCAATACTAACGGTTAAGCAATACCCAAAGCTAAAGCTGAAGCTGTTGAGCTCGCAACGATAGCCGCCAACTCCAGCTGCAGACGAGATGCAGAGATAAAGCTGCCTGCAAGTTGCAAAATATTTGTATTTCGCCTGCTCTTTGTATGGGGTGTTTGGAACGGAAACGGATACGGGGCCAGGGGTATGGCTACGTTTTACCGTACGGTTACGGGTACGGGCACGGTTGAGAGTTTGAGTTGGTGTTGGTAGCTGTTCCCCTTTGCGTAGGTAAAGCCAAAAACCCCATGGGACTTGTTAATGCAAACAATGCGCATTTGATATTGAAAACGCGCGTAAAACGTATTGGATGAATTTAGTGGCTAGGTGGCTGGGTGGCTGGGTGCTTGGGTGCTTGGGTGGTTGTGTGATAGAGCCACCCATTGTGTAGCTGTCGCATTCGGGGTAGTTTTTATAGGGCTCTGGTTTCTGTGAGCATTTGTGTATGTGTGTGTGTGTATGGGGGAGGGGTTCAACATGCTTGCCAAAAGCCCAGCATCGCTTGCAACCACACGAGTTTTACTGAAGAAAGTGGGCAGAGAGGGAAAAAGCTGTCTATTTTGGGGTTGTGTGTGTGTGGTGGGGGAGGGGGGGGTGTCTAGTGGGGGTAGCGGACAGCGTACGCAGCGTTGCATTAATGCGAATTTCCGGGCTCTGGAGCGGAAGTCGATTTATGCAAGTGCTGGCTACGTTTCTGGGGACAGTTGGTGACAACATTTTGCTGCTCGGCTTGTTGTTGGTGTCGTTGTTGTTGTTGCTGTTGCCCTTGTTGCCGTTGTTTGTCCGCAAAAGCCGGTATTGTTTGTGCTTGCCTCGTTCGTCGCTTGTTTGCCCGCATGTGCCAAAAGTTTTGGTGTCTGGCAAAAAAAAAAACAAAGTCAACCCAAAAACCCCAGCCTCAAGGAAGTATGCCAAAATACAAAAACTAAACACGAGTCTAAAGTTAAAGGCGAAAACTTTTGTAACCGGCTGTGCAATACACTGTTCCCGGCGTAAAAAGAGTTTTAACTTGAGCAACAGATAATTTGAACTATAGCTTTAAGCATTTGTTGTCTTGAGAAATAGATAAACTCAACTGCAGCCTTAAAGATATTTATTGACTTGACAAACAAAGCAAGCAAACATTCAACTGTACCTTTAAGCATACGAGTATTTTGCCTTGAGACAAAAGAGAAGAACTATTCAACGGCAGCTTTATAGATGTTTTGAAAAAGCAAAAATTCAAGGATGTGAAAACAGTTGAGAAATTACGAAATTGTACTAGAGAGTTACATAAAATCGGTATGCCCAATTTGCACAGTCTGAGCATAGGGCATTAAAAACTGTTGCGAGTGTGGCTTTATTGTCATGTTGTCATGTAAATGCCGCACGCGCTTAAATGCTTTAACTGGCTTCTAATGAGGCGCCTCCTGCCCGAGGCAGACGCGCCTTGTGATATCTGCCGTCGTCTGGCTGGCCAGCTGGCTGAGGATGCTACCCTTGTTTTAATATCCTGCATGTCCTCTCTGTGGTTAGAAGTTGGGACTGTTGCTCTGTCAGTAGTCATTTAATGACTTACCTTATCTTCAGCTTCCTCAGCGCGTTCTTCCGCTTCGATGACGCGTTGTTCGAGCTCCGTTAGCTGCAAGTACAACAAAATTGAAGGGCGTATAAGTAAATGTGTAACAGAACAAGAGGCAGAGAGATACATATATAGATAGAGAGAGAGAGAGAGAGAGAGGGGGGGGTGAGGGTGGGGGAAGGGGAAGAGAGAGGCTCAGATTTTCAAGTTACTTAAATGGAGGAAATGATGTGCAAATAATCGAGTAGCCAAGTTTATCAGCACATACCACATAAATTTAATGGGTCAAGTGACGTTCATTTATATGTTTTTGCTCTTAAATATTACAGCCTCAGATCTGACAGCAGCCAAAATAAATACAATTACAATTCAAGTTAAAGGCTTGTCTTTGAAGAACACTAAGACTAACAGCAAATTTTTGAAATTAATTAATTTTTGTTTGCGGCGCAGAATTAATTTGAATTTGTGTTTCATTCAAAGTTAAGTTGGCAAGTTATTAAAATATTTATATTTTTTCATAATCAACAGTTTGTAATCAAATTGTTAAAATATACATACATTCAGTAACAGCCAGAAGTTATTGAATTATTTCATATTTGACTGTTGGTGAACAATATTTCACAAGGATAAAAACTTTGCAAGCAGATAGTGCTTGTCATATGTACGAGTATATCCAAGAATGAATATTTCACCACCACGACAATTATCAAACTTATTGTTGATAAACAAAATAAAAACATTAAGCACTATTAGTCAGCTTACGTGAAGCAAATCATATTTTTCTTTATTGCTGGTAAACATCGATTTAAAGATTTTTGATTGCAATCACAGGTCAACTAAGTTAAGGGAACTGCTAACATTCAAATCTTACGCCTAGCACTTGGCAAATGTTTAGTAGCAGTTTTAAAGCTCTTGTGGAATACACTTAATTTGACTTAGTTTCACAAATTTCTGTCCAACTCCATTGGAGAAGCTTTTGCATGCATTAAGCTTAGTTGTAAAGTTCACAGCGCAACGGAGACACGCACCAAAAAAATCCCTGTATTTGGTAAGTGGTGAGATTTGAAGAAGCTTTGACCACAGCAAGTGTGTTGAGTTCCGCTCGACAAGTGACAGGTGGCGCCACCGGTGCTGTCCATCCACTCGTACCTTTTGCAGCATCCACATCACTTACTGAGTCCCACTCCCACACCCACTCACTCAGTCAATCACTCCGTCAGTCAGTCAGTGAATTAATCAATCAATCATAGCAAACGATGACAAACGTTTTGCGGTTAGTAAGTATAACGCGGCATGTGCTGCTTGGCAAGTCGAACTTTATAGCTTGGACGACGGCGCCAAAATGTCTGTCGAAATTGGCAACACACAAACAACACTACACATTATATATTATATAACACTGGCCATTTCTTTTTTGTTTTCTTGTTATTTGTTTTTGGCTGCCACACCTTGCTGCACGCCATTGCCACCACTTGAGGCAGCCGCAGGCAAGGCAAAGTGGTAGGGGGTAGGCGGGGAAGCACTTGTCAGAGCAGGTCGAGGAGTTTAGTTCGCTTGGGGTCAGGTCACGTGGCTTTGACTAGGCGGAAATGCTAATCTCGCACTTTTAACTGCTCAATGGTTTGCCATTAACACAGGCCCATAATGGATATAACGGATATAAAGGATATATGGCAGGCAGGCAACCACCTCGCTCCACTTTGTGGGTGTGTTCTGCAATGGAGCACTCTTGGAATGCCATCAATTAATCACAAGAGTGGCCCGCGAGACGAACAACCATCGACGTTCATGTTAAAGTCCTGATTCCGTATTAAGCATTCTATCCAGCACCACCCAACCGCCCAACTCAACCACCCACTTGTGGGAGGAGGCAACCCACGATTTGAATGCTTTGAGTGCATTAATTTGCGCTTTTTATGGCATTTAAGTGGCCATTCAGAGCGTGAGTGAGTTTTGAGAAGCGGCTTCCATTGATTGATGGCTGCCAGAAATATTAACGCCGATGAACGCCGAAATATGGCATTAACATGCCGCAAATGGTTGAGATAGAGATATAGATAGAGAGAGATAGAGAGAGAGAGAGAGAGGCAGAGATAGAAAGACAAAGACTGAGAGAGAGAGAGAGAGAGAGAGAGAGAGAGAGAGAGAGAGAAGCGCTAAAATGGGGCTGGGTTCGAGTTGAGTGCGGTTCAAGGGCTGCTTGAGAAACGTTATCGTCTCCATCAAAATGATGGCAAAATGTGAATTTAATGGCTGTTTAAGCCAACTAATGTCCATAAGACGATAATGATTAAGATCATCAAGCAGTTAATGAGGCATTGTGAGACAAGCAACAAAAGTGTTGAAAATACGTAACAGATCAATACATTTCGATAACGCATTACTAATGTTAATAACCGATAATAATCGATACACCAACTACCACCACTATATATAAGAAATATTGAATAAACGTTCTTCTTTGTCTAACAGCCAACATCAAAAACATCACTTTGCCGCTTAAAATCCCAACAAGTAAAGTGTATATATTCTTGATCAATATCTGTAGTCCGCCCGCTTCTTGATG
Source organism: Drosophila macrothrix (assembly GCA_035042055.1). NCBI lineage: Eukaryota > Metazoa > Arthropoda > Insecta > Diptera > Drosophilidae > Drosophila > Drosophila macrothrix. The sequence continues at coordinate 25,302,247 of JAWNLX010000587.1, forward strand.
AAACTTGGTCTGGAAGGATCGGATCACTATATCATATGGTTTTCATAGCGACACAATCGAACGATTTAAGAAAATAGTTTGTTTTATATATATATATATATATATTTCTTTTTTTATACGGTAATATGCAGAATGCACAGAAATGAATAAATTTTGGTATTTACAATGTTTTAAAAATAAATAATATACAAATAAAAATAAAAGCAAGACATTTTGAAAGTGCGCAAAATTTCAAAATTATTCTACGAAACGAACAAAAGACAGCTCAATTACATGAAATGAATTTCACAATATTTCAATTGGTCGAATGGACGTTTAGATTGGGCCAGGTATCATAGCGATTGAGTTGCATGAGATGATTGCCATCGAACCATTTTCCAGAGTGAGAACCAGATGCAGCAGAAAACTTGGCTTAGACTGTTTCCACACATGGTTGATAGCTCATAGCGAGAAGCCATTAAGAAACTGGACAAGTGCGTCAAGCGAAACAGCTGTCAATCATTGTCAATCATAATCGGCCATATAAAACTGTTGCACTGTTTACAGCTGCAAATCAGTTGAGTGGAGGTGATTGGAAGTGGATTGAGTGACGGAAAACTGAGCAAGCTCTTCAGCTGCACTCAAACGGTCAAGCAGGAGGAAGACCCAAAAGAGTCGATCACAATTCAGGAGAAACAAAAGCCGCAGCAGCAGTCACATTTGGTGCCACTGAGCAATCTGAGTGCCAGATCAATACCGCTATGCATTTTGCCAATTGCAATGGTCAAACTTATTCTTATAAATACACAAACATAAACGCTCTACAAGGGATATATAGGAGAAAGATGCATAAAGGCCACGTCAAGCTATTAAAGAGCAACCTAATAAAGCTAAACAAAAAAAGTTGTAGCAGCCAAAAAGCAAATGGATTAGGCCAAAAAGTGCGAGCTGGTCGAAAGTTATGCGAGGCTTGCGTGCGTGTAGGCAACCAGGCAGCAGTAGCAGGGGGCAGCAGGGAGTAGAAAGTAAAGCAAGTAGTAGCAGGAGCAGCGGAAGCACGAAATCAACTATACACTGGAAAACTATTTAGCGTATTCGCAATCTGGAAAGTTTGGATAAGGACTAAATTCAGAAAAATAACTGTTATCTTAGGCAAGCCGAACCGAGTTAATCCTTGCACACCGGAGTTAATCCGACAACACCTCAATTTATAGAGTTATAGTCCAGGGTTCGAAACATTCTCATTTTTACGCCATAAACAAATTTGAGTTATTTGTTTTCTGTTTCACGTCTGAATACTCCATATCTGTGTAGTTATTCTGTATCGGCGAGAATAACATGTATCCTTATAGAAATCAAAATGCGACTCACTCATCTTCCGACCGATTTCTTCCATGGCAGCTGTGTTATGATATAGCTTGGATCCGACCTACTTGGAGCCCTTGGCTAAGGGCCAAGTTTCAAGAAGCTAACTTTAATACTGAGCGAGCTCAAGTAAATCGGAAAATCGGTTTAAGAAATAATATTTAATGTTATTTATTATCTGCTAAAACTAGTTCTATGTTTATGTTATAGATTTTAATTCCCTGCTATTTGTCAGTCATATCTTTACAAACCAATGTTTTATAGCCTTTCAATAGGTTAATTAATGTTTAAATAAATTGCTACATAAAAAAAAAAAATTTGGACGAACATGGCTTTATCGATTTGGCAAGTGATGCTGATCAAGAATATATATACTTGATAGGGTCGGAGACGTCTCTTTAAAATAACTTCAATTATTATTATTATTTTTATTATTATGATCTTTTTTTTACAAATCTTGTTAACATCGCACAAATTAAATTAAACAACGCTGTCAAAAAAAAATATATACATATGTATATATAATTATCAATCACCAAATAACAGTGCCTTCTATTTGAACTTTAAGACATTATCCATTATGTTGGGTTCTGTCTTTTCATGTACATTAATGAGTGTGGCATGAATGTTGGGGACACAAAATGTGTTTAGAATGCTAACGCCCTCCGATATATCAATATAATACAGCAGTAGCACAGTTTAAGGTGACTCTAGATTTAAAGTCGACTTGGGCTTGTATTTTTATTTGAGTGTAGGAGCTTGGGGACAATCAAAGTAGGGGAAGCAGGGGCAGCTGTCAAGGTGTGTCTGACCCCAAATATACACACATACACACACACACACACACACACACATAGAAAGAGAGAGTGAGGGGGAAATTGTCGCCTGTATCATTTTAGTTATAGGCGCTACTGTTGCCAATTGGCAAGTTAATTAGAACTTTTGACCACGGCAACAGCACAACAAAAACATCGTCATCGATTTTGGCTCTAAGCAGCTGCATTTGGACTTAATTGCATGGTCGTTCCACAACTTGTTGTTGTTCTTCTTGTTGCTCATAACTGGCCCAAGTTGAAGTTTACAGTTTACAGCCGAATGGCAATCACAAATCTCATTTGCCAGCTACGATTGCAATTTGGGAACAAGCAAATGACCCCAACCGGAGCACAGAGAGGCAATCAGACAGACAGACAGACAGACAGACAGACAGGCAGACAGACAGGCAGACAGCTCGTATTGCTCGATGCAGGGAATTATACGGTCTGTGTGGCAAGTCAGACACGTGAACATGTGTGTAACCATCAGTTGGCCAAATTGGGATTGCCTTTGTATACTTTGATACCGAAGGTATCACAGTATATTTGTGTTGTGCATTGTCCGATATGCTGTCTGTCCGTCCGTCTGCATGAGCGCAACTTTCTTCCACATTCTTAGAGATAGGGACTTGAAACTTGGAGCATATACTTAGACAAAGTGTGAAAATTGGAGTGCTACGTCCACTAGGAGGCTAGGAGATCGACAAAATCGGTATTCGCAAATCGATAAAGCCATATATCGCCTACAATTTTAAGGCTAATTAGTGTTAATCGGTGTATGCCACGCCCACCTCCACCGCCCCCGCCCCTGAAAATTTGATATTTCAATTTTCAAGATAAAGTGACCAAACCTGGAAGGTAACTTTCTGGTAACCTATATATAAACAACTCCCCCACTCCCACACCCACCGTTCCCAAGAACTTAGGCGACAGAAATATGAGATGCACATATCTTCCACAAAGTTAGAGTCCCCAAATTTAGAAAGTATGCTATTGGTAATCCACCTAAGAGATCGACATCCAAATTTGAAACGTATATTGCTGGTAACACCCTTCAAGAATCCGGTAAAAAATGTTGGACCACGCCCACTCGCGCCCCCAAATACGATAAAAGCCTACATCTCCCGCAATGTGAGAGGAACAGTTACCAAACTCAGAAGGAAGATTAGTAGGAGCCTTCTCTATAATTTTTTTTGAGCCAAAAACACTATAAATTGCACTGTGTCAATGAATAAATATAATTCAATTTTTAATTAATTGTTCTGCATTTCTAATTCGTTAGGATTCACCTAAAAAGGATCACAATCACAGCTACAACTCGTTGATTATCACATTTAACATACTATAGAAGATCTCCAGAAGCGGATCATTATTATAACAATCATATAATATAATACAAAAAAAATGCTATATTAACTTAAATAGACTAAGCATCATAAAAAGTATTAGAGGGTTGAAAATGTATTTCAAAAGTTAACAGAGTATAACGTGGTCTGCATAGCTCCCCCATTCTATGCTAAAGTTGAAATAATCTTTTTAGAAAAATAAAGAAAAAATACTAATATCTTTTACATAGAATTTAACCCGATTACGATACGAACTAAAATTGCTTGATATGACATGACAAATATGACATTGTTATTACTATTTATATTTATTGAATATGCACATTGTTTCAATTATTGCAAATTGTTTATGCGTCTGAATTCGTGCATGGCACAACATGATAATAACAATAGAAAATCCGATACGCAGTGAGCTGAGTATTTGCTTGTGTGTGTGTGTGTGTGAGTGTGAGTGTGAGTGTGTGTGTGTGTGTGTATGTGGATGTAAACATTCGACATGCGGATTAATTTGTCGTGATATTAAATTTCGATCCATTTCATTTATGTAATTTATGCATATATTTGTACATTTTTTGTTTTCAACCCGTATTTACTCTGCAGGCGTATTTTATTAGCTGCCTCCTGCTCAGGGTTTTTGCCATTGGTTTTAATTGCAATAAAGTTAATTAAAAATTGTTGTAATTGAATTTATGTGGCACCTTTGTTGCACTTAGTCTCTGATTATTGTATTGCTCATTTGCATGCTGTCAATAAAACATTTCATTTTCTAAATGAGCACCTTAATTGAAGTCAACAACAAATACATAAATATGACATTTAATCTCATCCACTAAATTATCAGCTCGGGCAGTCGGGGATCATCATAGCCCAAGTCATCATCCACGTCCACGTCCACGACCTCAGCCATCTCCATCTCCAGTTCCACGTGCACCTCTAAATTCTGCACCGACTCATAATCTGGCTCAACCGTTTCTTTCAAATTTATAAAAGTGGCAGCATCCAATGTGGGTGGGGCGGTGGCACTGTCTGTGACAAGAGACTGTGGCACTGTTGCCTCTGGACTGGACATTATGATCGCCGGTGGATGTATCATTGATTTTCTGCACGTGAACCAATACCGCAGAAGAGATAACAACATTCGGAAAACCATTGCTGCTCCGCACACACTGATAAACTAAAATGGGGCTCAGTTGTTTTTTGCTTTTTTATGTGAGCCACATCAGAACACAACACAAACCTTTGTTTATCCGATGGCGTTGTTGTTGCTGTTGTTGTTCGTATTACAGCTGGAATTCGATTGGATTTAGCACCAAGTGGCACAGCGTGAATGTCAGCTGCTTTTCAAACAATTGCTTGCCAGTCACACAAATTAAATTCGCTTCTTTCTTAAACCCTCAACCAATTAAAAATGAGTAAAAGCATTAAGTATATCTATTCCTTATCACGACCAACAAGCGACCCGGTTTAGTTATGTCCGTCCGTATGAACACGCGGATTACAGAGATTATAAGAACCAGACACTTCAAATTTTAGAATATTGGCTCGTACACCCCGCGAATGTTGATATTTATTGATTTCCATTGAGAGCAAAAAAGGCACAATTTTAAAGGCAGTGTGTGTGAGTGCTTCCTGCAGAGTCCCGATATTGACGATTGCGATATTTAGGCGTATTTGTTTCTTACCCCTCGGTACCTATTGGGAGTAGAAGAAATGGGATCACTGCCACACCTGCTTACATTTGAGTGTGCGCAGATTTGAAAGGGAAATTTGGCAATAAAATTATAGTATTTTAAACAGCTGGATATCCCTTAATTAAAATAGCCGATGCCCAGACTGACTGGGGGCGATGGACAGGCAGAGAGACAGATACATAAAGTGAACAAACCGCTGAACGTGCAACGCGCCATTTGCAAATTGCATTTTCTCTGTTTCCACATCCCCCTTCCCCCATCAGTCCACACCTTTCTTTAGAGAAATTCCCATTGCCTGCCCTTGTAAGCCATTAATACTATTTTAAAACGAAAGCATCTGTTGTGAATGCGACTGGCTGTGGGCTGAGGTGCAACGAGTGCTGCACTGGAGTAGGTGCTGCATCTATACGTATATATATGGGGAGGGGTAGTGGGGGGGGGGGGGGGGGCGTAATGGGTGGTCGTAAGTGTATTATGAAAATGTGTTAGCCATTCAATTTGATGGACGGGCGCATAAATGTAATTATATAATGCACTTTGTGCACCATAATGCATTTCATGTGCAGCAGAGTGTGAGTGTGTGTGTGTGTGTGTGTGCCTGTGTGTCCACATACAATATCTGCATAATTATTTGCATAAATATTTATCTGTTACTCATAATAACAACCGACTCTACCAAGTTACATTTAATTTTTATTCATTTTGAAATTGTTTAACTATTTACGACAACAGACACCCAACCCACTCATCCAACCCCAACCCCATTCCTAACGTCAGTGTTTTATGTACAAGAAAATGTTTGGCTATTTAACAAATGTCCTTAACTATAATCAGGAAATATTATTTACTTAGACTAATTTAACAAACATTTTGTTTCTAATATGTTTATTAAATCAATCTACTAAAAGGTAATCATTAACTTAATATTAATATTAACATTAACATTAACATTAACATTAACATTAACATTAACATTAACATTAACATTAACATTAACATTAACATTAACATTAACATTAACATTAACATTAACATTAACATTAACATTAACATTAACATTAACATTAACATTAACATTAACATTAACATTAACATTAACATTAACATTAACATTAACATTAACATTAACATTAACATTAACATTAACATTAACATTAACATTAACATTATTCGGGTTGATATCTTAGGTTAAAGTATACTAATGCACTTAGTGTATACGTATGTGGAATATAGGCAAGTATTTAACAACTGCGACGAAGGCCACTTACTTTCTTTTTCTGGGCCGCAACGTGAAGCAGGGCAACTGCGCTGCGTTGCAATTGGTGTCAACTGCATGAAGGCCAACACACAAGCATACAACTTACGCGCAAACACACGCAAACGCTCAACATAGCGACAACCAACATTATTTCTGTTCAGTGTTTTTTTTGGCATACTTAACCGCGGTATTCTATATACAGTTGTGCGTGTGTGTGTGGGTGTGTGTGTGTGGAGTGTTGTTGGCTTTGGGTCAAGTGCGGTACGTATAGCAAAAACTGCTGGCCAACACGACAAAAAAGGGGTTAAGGTGCCTCATTAGGCTGCAAGTCTATTTGCGTTAGCTCATTATGCAACTGTGCCGCGTTGTCCAGGTGTAACTTGTGATCTAATTGAGATGCAGCAGCCAGCAGAACCTTGATTAATAGCAGCGCATAAAACGCTCAAGGCGACCTTTTCAAGTTGCTGCCACAGAAACTTGAACAAACTGACACAAGTTGGTATGAGGCAAAAGTACACCATGGCAATAAGATTATCAGCAGCGGCAGCAACGACGACAATCTTCTCGTCAATGTGCTCATCATGTGCTATGTTCCGTCCTTCATCGTTGCGACTATCAACTGGCAGCAGACGTCTTGCAAGAAGTTGCCCCAAGCCACCCAAACCACCAACGATTGGAGGCAGGCTACGCAACGTTTTGCAGCTGCTTTCAATCATGACGCACGGATTAGGACTCTGGCTAAAGATTAACAACGACACACAGACAACGAACAGCAGCTGATAGCACACGACAGCTGGTGGGCGTGGCAAGCTTACAACAGCGTTGGCTTTTAGTTAGTCAATAAGCTGGCGTCATGCCCATCATTAGTTTGCTTTTGACAAAGGCTAAGCCGCTTTCCGACAACAGCAGAGCTGCAATAATACTGCAAGAATACGTTTTAGATACTATATATCAATTGTGAAGCTCTCCCTTGAAAATTATGGCACTTATTGCTCTCGGAAATTGATATGTATCAATATTCGCAAAATGACTGCAGTTATCGATAAAATGAAATAAGTTCGATCTGCGCGAGGTATACAAGAACTTATATTCCAAATTTGAAGTCTCTATTTCTAATGGACACTTACATACGTAATGGGGTTGCAGATACTACCCTCTGCATTTTACATACATTAGCTCAAATTCATTATACCACTTTTATTCAATTTTAATGTGTTCAGGGCTTGCATATAACTTGAATTACCGTGCAGCGACGCGTGAAAGTTTGACTATCAGGAAAGAAACATCACTGAGAACTGAGAAATACCCTTCAATTATCAAAACCTAAGGAATATTTTTTAGTGGAGCCCATGGAACAACTCTGCCTTTTTGCTGCTCTTTCTATGGCATACACAAAAAATGTACTGAAAATGTTTTGCATAGCATAAAATAACGAAAAACTGTAAGCTAGAGTGTAGCCAAGTTTCCAAGATGCAAGTCTTAACTTATAAAAAATGTATAACAAAATAAGTGGCAGTCCTTACAGTTGATTTAATTGACAAATGATAAACTTTAGGCATTTATATATATATGTACTTTCATATTGAGCTGTCTGCAGAAACAGACAAGCAGACAGGCAAAAGAAAATCTCTCAGAGAGTTTTGTAGAACACAGCTGGAGCAAAAAACCAAATAAAACAAACTGAATTTTGTTCCAACAAAGTTTTAAGTGCTGTTCAAAGCAATTTCAAACTTGAAAACCTGAGCTGGCATTTATGCCCTCTATGATATTATATTGAGCAAAATGCTCTTGTTTATATTGTCCGAATTTTGTCAATTTAAAATAAAGCTGCAAAATGCAATACAAAAAAATGAAAGAAAGTTAGATGAATCCGAGCTGAGAACCACTTAAGACAAGATAAGAACAACGGTAACAATGCATACAAAACAACAGAAATATTGTAAATAGACGAAAGAATGAAAGAATGAATAACTGAATAGCTGAATGAAGTAGAAGGCGATGCAGTCAGTCTATTAGCAGCTGATAGCGATCTGAAGCACTTGCGGCCAAAAGAGTGTACAAGATAGAAAGGCGCAACAAAAAAGAAGAAGAGACAACAATTTGAAAAAACTCGCGCAATCAGATGGCAAGAATAGCAATTAGTGAATACTTTTAGGCTTAGAAGCGTCATGCAAAGCACGCAGCAAAAATAGCAGAACAGACGGAGACAGAGAGAGAGAGAGAGAGAGAGAGAGAAAGGGAGAGTGAGAGCGCAGGAGGGAGTTAGACAGCACAACAGCTAAATGAAAAGACGCGCATGCAATAATCACAGCCAAGTGCTGCATATTTATAGGCGCAATCAAGTTAATTGCGGAACGCGAGCAGGCAGGGAGAAGAAGCGACACACAACAGACACGCAGATAACTGACACAACAAACAACAGTGTGTGCGCGCGCGAGAGAGTGAGAGAGAGAGAGTGGGCGGTCGAGACCCATAACAATAGCAAGACAGCGACTGTTAATGGACTGCGTCTTAGCACAGAGGGCGGGGCCGTGGACGTGGTGCCTTTTATATAGGAAAATGCGTATGGAGAAAGAAGCGGAAGAACTCTGTCTGAGGTAGTTAATGTGCCAGTTCAACTTCTTTTTATACTCTACTTAAAATGTTGTGTAAATATACGTATATGCTGTATGTATGCTGTATATAATATTATATATATAAATGTATATATATTTTCAATTAATATTCATCCATATACACTCCGCGAAATTCGATTAAAGGCACTGGATTATTTCCTTATAAAACTGAAAAAAAAATGTGTTCCACAAAAGTTAGCTGTTTTAAAGTCAAATAAAAAAGGAAATAAATTTTTAACATTAACATAACATATTTTATCACCTATTTTTTCTCCATTTTTGAGGTCAAGGTGCGAAATAATAATGTGTACAAATTGCATGAAAGTAACAAATTAATTATGTGTTCAGACTCCAGATTTGTTTATAACTATAACCTTCATAGCTGCTCAACTGTCTCAAACCGTCGAGCACCCGCTTCACTCTAAAAGTTTAAAATCCTTATCACGAAACCACCCACGACCGGCCCGCGACACATGTATCGGATCATTCTCCTGCTGGAATAAGGCATTTGGGTCTGATTGATGTTCCATAAAGGTTACCAAAACTGTGTCCAACAGATTTAAATAACCCTCCGAACTCATACGGCATGGAATTTTACAAATCAGTGTCCTCTTGTGGCTTTGACCTCATTTTCTTCTTGTTGAAAACGATGTTTCGATATTTGTTACCTTGTTACCTAAATCAAATAGAATTTCAGATGTCGTGGCATTTTTATCCAGCCCAGCCCGTAATATTGCAGATTTTTGCCTGTGTGATAATTTTTTTGATGTTGTTTGCTGTATTTTTCTTTTAATTTTAACATGTTATTAATTGCTGACACCGATCGACTTAATTTAATTGATATTTGCCAGTTGCTCAATCCAGTATCCTTGTAAATAAGGATCTTAGCTAACTCCTAAGGATGACGTGTTTTTTCCCTTCCCATTCCAAATTTTGGTATGCAACTAATCTAAAATATTCAATAAATATGTATACTTTTTTATCCCGTTCAAAGAAAGTCCATATATCGCTCTGCTTCTTTTTCCGAAGGTTGGAAAGTGACTGTCTTTAATCGAACTTCGCACCCAAACTAGCTCAAGAAACACAAAAATACAAAAATCATAGACAAAAATAACGGAACTTTTATTGCAATGCATCATAACAATGTAAGAAGAAGAAGCACCATTATAAAATGCGTAAACAAAGTTCCGTTAGGCTTGGTACAGTGTTTAGCACCATAAACACGAGTGCCTTTAATCGAATTTAGCGGAGTGTACATATATATACGAGTATATGTATCAAACAACTTTCGAGCAACATGCATTTTCTGTCGTATACATATCCATTAAAATAATAAATTAATTCATATTATTATGAAAGGAATGAACTCCATTCATTTGTTACCAAACCTGAAATCATGGATGTGAAATAGCAGGTTCACAAGCCAAATTGAAGATGTGACATTAATTCGAAGCAAGTTTACCTAACCAATTTAAGAAATATGCCATACATTTGACGCCAAGGGCAACTCATCTTATTATTCACAAAATATATTTCTAAAACGAAAGCTTGTTTTCTTAATTTCAGGGTAAATTTGTATTAGAAATATTTTCTATTATTTATATATATATATAAATAATAATTAAAAAAAGTAGAGAAAATTGCTTTTCCAATCTTTAGAAATTTTATGGCGATTTTCTAAAGTACAGGCCGATCTTATTTCCGAGTGGTCTACCCCGGACTAAACACTTTCCCAGAAAGCATTTCTACGATTACAATAGTCGAACGATATCAATTGTGTGATCTCCAACTAAAATAAGAAGAAGAGATCAAACATTGTGAATAAAGTAAGGCAAGCAGACATATTTGTGCTACAAATATAATTGATCCCGATTAAAACAATGTTTTGATTCGACTGCAACTGGCGTTAGGTAAGTGGCTCTTGAACGTATCCGCAGCCAGGAATTATGATTCAAGGCGATGCTAAAGTTGGCCTTGCTAGTTGCTAAAAATAAAATGGCAGAATTGATTAAACAAGGTTTTGACTTCCTTTACAATTGGCTCCGCTTGGGGTGGTTGGATTGCCAGTGGGTTGGCTTATGTTTCCACGCAGCGCATTATAAAATTAGTTAATGACGATGGTGGACCAAAGCAAAGCTTTTCATAATCCGCTGCGTTATAGTTTTCTTTTTTGCAGCAGACTTTTGTTATGCCCCATGCCACAACGGCACTCATTCGTAGACGCAGCTGCGGCACTCTGCGGTGAATTTCACTTATCCCCGTCGGTTCATTTACTCCGGCATCGTTGTTGCACACATTTTCATTTTCACTTTGCTGATATTTTCTTTTGACTTGTTAAGCCTGTGCCTTGTATTTCATTTTTCAGTTTTATGCATGAGACGACGCCTAGTTTTTCATGCCCACTCTGCAAAACTCAATCTCATCTTTTTTGTGGATGTTTTTTGTTGTTGTTGGTGCTTCCCATTTTGCCGTCCAGTTGCGCTGTAAATTGTTTGCATACAATAGAGCAACGCCTAGTGCCTCGCCTCTGCTCATGCTTCTGCCACTGCCACTGCCACTGCCCCCGCCCCAAATTCTAATTTCAGTATCAGCTCCAGTTTCAGCATCAAACACACAACCCCCCCCCCCCCCCCCCACTCGACCAAGTTATTTGTTGGCCAGGGCCAGGTCTTAACTTTTGGCGCGGCTTATTTGTGCGGCTAGATTAAGTTTCAAATTGATGGCCATTTTTGGAGTCCTAAGCCAAGAGTAAGAGACAGAGAGAGAGACCGAAAGAGAGAGAGAGAGAGAGAGAGTGATAAAAAGATAGATATACGTGGACAGTAAGACGGGTAAAAAGCGGGCATTACATAGTTTCTGGCTCATTGCTGTAAGCTCCATTGATGACCATACTTAAATTTATTCATTTTTTAGCGGCGTTCAGTTCACATCTTTAATTATATTGTGGGAACTAATCGGATAATCTCGCATTACTCAAAAGGAACAAAACAAATACCAATTTTCATATTTTAAATAAATATATTCATTTTAATGCATTTAATAAGAAAATAGTTCAGCTACCATTATGCAATGGCCAAATCTTAGTTTTGATTTGAATTTTGTCATATTGAATTTACGAAAGTCGATAACAGTGAGTTTAATTGATTTTAGTAAAATTTGCTATATTGTATTAATCTTATATATCAATGTGATATTATCCCTGAAAAATGTAGGAAAAAATTAAAATTTAGAAAATCGTCCTAAAATGACAATTGTCCTGAAATTGAGAAGAATTTTCTGGTTTTTAGAAATAATTTCTAAGGGTAAGAAAGCCTTTCATTCCATTTTTGAGAATTATATATATGGAAAATATATACCCTTGGCGTTAAAAGTACGGCGGTTTTTTTCTGTGATTAGTATCAATGATATACTGATATAGCTTCAAATTAACAGTTGCTAATTTTCCATTACTACCTGCATGCATTTATAACCTTATGCAAGGTAAAAGGCAATTAAGACCCTGAGGCGTTATTGTCAGTAAATTGTGAATGAAGCTGAATCTTTGCCAGAAGAATCTTTAAGATTCAATAATATATCTATAATGAAACGGGGGAATGGCAATGCGAATTGCCGTTAAATGTCGCGGAAACAATGGAAATGGCTTACAAAATTTCCAGTTGATGGCTTTGTGTGCCACGCCCACGACCAGTGGATTGCTAGTGGATTGTTGCTGTTGCTGCTTCTGCTTCTGCTTCTGCTGCCACTTTTGGCAGAGAATTCCGGTAAGCGTTTCCGACATCTTGGCTGTTCAAGGCTCGAGCAATTTATGCATCGCTTGTGTTGTGTCGGACAACTCGACTATCCAACTAACGCTTAAGTGCCACGCAGTTGCCACTTGGTTGGTCGTGTTAAATACCAAGCACATTGCTGCCACAGAAACTGTCGCAGAGACGCCTCCTTGGGCTCACCTGCACAAGAAAGCGCACAAAACACGACTTAAGATATTTCTCTCTCTCTCTCTCTCTTCCCCTTCCCCTCCCCCCCCCCCCTCTCTCTCTCTTTGTGTGTGGCCTGAAAAACTTGCGCATAAAATTTCCATATCAGCAATTTTATTTGCAACAATTTGGCAACACTTTTGTGCGGGGTAACAAACGCCCCCCTCCCTCACAACATGGTGACGTATCAATTTCCACTTGATTGCATTTAAAATTAAGGAAGAGGACCAAAGCAGCAGAGAGTGGCAAAAGTTTTTGGCGCAAATTAAGTTTTGGGTACATATTCCCCCCTCTCACACTTCACTCGCTACCCAACCCCTGGTTGCCACACCCCATTCCACTGGCTGTCCTCTACACATAGCCATTCATCGCCGCAACAAATACAATTTTTGCGGCAAACGAAAACCCAAAATAAAGTTAAAAATTTTACGTTTTGCGTGCATTTTTGTTTAAGTATGCGTATGTGTGTGTGTATGTGTGTGTGTGTGTGTGTGTGTGTGTGTGTGTTTTGAGTGCGACACTGACTGCAAAAACTTTGCGCCCTAGCAAACTTTGGCGAGGGCAAAAGTTTACAATTTTTATTTTATTTTATTTCCCTTTTTTTTTTGGTTTCTTTCGCTCGCTCGCTTGCGTCCAAGTTTAAAGGTTAATGATACCGCAAAGTAACACCAAATAAGTTAAGGACCACAGCAACTGGCAAAGAAAGACGAAGGAAAAACGCTTCTGATTGGATTTGGTACGTGCAACGTGCCACAAACAGACAGACCTAACTTTTTTCACACATGACTACGATGTGTATATGCAACGGCAAAGGCAAATCAGAGCAATTGGTATTGAAAAAGAAGCAAAAGACATTTGAGTACGTTTACAAAAGCAAATTAAAAGCTGGCCAAAACTTTCTTAAATAATACTTGAAAGCAACGCTACACACCGAAAAAAATTGCTTAGAATTTTTGAAAATCGCCCTGAAAACAAGAAAGTTTTTTCTTCTTTTCAGAAATAATTCCTAACCATATGAAAAAATAAATTTCTTAAAATTATAAAGTTTAAGTTTTCTATTTTTCAGATATATTTTTCTTAATAACAGGAAATATTTTTTAAAATTTGAAAAGAAAACCATTCTTTTAAGACAAAATCCTTTATGAAATTTAGAAAATAGTTATGAAAATTTTCCCTTCCAACTACGTAGCTCAGTTAAAAGTCATTTCAATCGCGAACAAAGCGTCCCATATACGAATTTATAAACTATTCAAAGAATGATATAACCTTTCAACCCAGAAATATACTTTCTGAATAATAAGATAAGTTACCCTTGGCGATTTTCTAAGACACATGTTTTTCTTTTCCAATCAGAATAAAAATGATTATGGCACACTTACAGTTTGCAGCACTGTAGTTATTTTTACAATTAAAATCATTTCCCATTACAAATATGTCAATTGCAAACACGACAACATATTCCAAATTTATGCATTATATATTTATGCAGGAAGTGCTGCTTCATACAATGCAAATACTTAAAATTTTCATAGCTGCTTTCATAATCCCTTCGGGTCCTTTTACGCTCGTTGATACATGTTCTCATGCTCCTTTTTCCACCTGTTCCTCTTGTGTCTGTTCTTCTTATGGTTTGTGCTGTTTTGGCTGCGTCACAATTTTGGCGCGCTCAAATATTCAAAACTGAACGAGTTTACTAAGAGTTTTTTAAGTAAACTAATATATTAATATCTTATTTGCAAATTTAAAAACATTTTGTAAAAATATGACTCATTTTATGGTTTTAGAATGGAGCGTGGCAAGCATTGCACTCCCAGGACAAAACCGATACTAACAAAAAAAAAAAAACATGATGTAAAAAGTCGAAGTCTAAAAATGAGTATTGGAATTGGCCATTGAAAAAATTTAGTCCCATTTAGAGGTCCGACAAATCTGGTTAAATGGTGTCAGAGGTTACATTATCTGTTTCTAAATACACGTGTTCCGCCATTAAACAAGGCTCATTGTCCATAGTGATTGGGTCGACTTTCTCTGGTCACGCTATCGCACCAATATTGTATAAAACACATCTCAGATCAGATTCTATATGTGACATTAATGGATGAAAATATGATTTGGATATTCCAATAGGACACCGACTCCAAGTACACCAGCAAAGTCTCTACAGAATCGTTAAATACTAATATAGGCAAGGGGATGGGATGGCCGGCACAGTGTCCAAGTCTCAAACCGATTAAGAATTCGTGGTGCGAAATTATAATGATTGTTGCTGACGTGAAGCAAACGTTATATTTCCAGTCTTGGGAGACTTCGAAGAGGTTTTGATAACCAATTTCTGTAGAAAAAGCCCAAAATTTAGTGGACCCTGTGCACCATCGCCATATGACGGTAATTTTTAGTGAGGGTTATGCAACCGAATAATTTGTGAATTTTGATTTGTGATTCATTTTCAAACTTTATTTATTTTTTTTTAATTATTGTAAAGTTATCCCATCTTTTAATATTTACTTATCTTTAATATTCATTGCTTGTATTCAGATAACATTTTCATAATTTTTTAATTTTTCAAAATTTTCAAAAACATATGTGTTAACTACTATTATTTTGATCGCAGTTGTATATATATATATATATATCTTTTTATCTTATCATTCCTGGTGTCGTTAATAAAATGTTATGAATCACATTCGCATTATCTGCATATTTAATTGCCTCAAATTGCATATATTATATATATGTATATGTATACATAATTGTATATATTATATATTTATTTAGTTTTTAAGGATTGGGCAAACCTATGGTGATTGGGAAACGAATATAAAATATATAGTTATATATATCAGATTCTGGTGAAATACCTCAGTTCAGATTTGATGGCAGAGCTCTTCATTAGTGCGAAGTGCCTCGCACCTACAGCTCTCATTTTCCACATGCCACATGCCACATGCCACTTGCCATATGCTGGGGTATCTTAGGTTGGGACCAAATGTGTTTGAGATGGCGCTCTGTTTGCTTAGTGAACATTTAATTGTTGTTTACATTTGTACTTTGGTTTATTTTGCAGCAGTTGTGTTGTCTTTGCTTGGCTGTCGGCACGCCACACGCCCCACGCCCCCACGCCTCCACGCTCCCCAATGCAGACGAAGCTCGTGTTTTTCTAATAAGACTCCAACACATAAACAACACGCACACACATACGCTCACAAATACACACACAATAGCTGGGCTAAGAGTAGCAGCAAAACACAAAGTGTTGAGCGCAAATTTACATTTTAATTTCTTTTAATTAAAATGGAACAAAATAAAAAATAAAAAATAAAAACAAAAGGAAAAGGAAAAGGAAAATCAACAAGGAATAAAAAAGTAGCAACACAGCTCGTGCAAAATAATACATTAAACTGTTTTTTATTTTGTGTTCCTTTTTATTGACATTAGCATTTGGCATGGCAATGGGGCGGATAAGTAATGGAAATGACGCTGAGACGACACCGACGACAACAGCTGTCAATACAAGCTGAAAGGATTCCATTGCTGAAACTCTTAAATGCCGCAATGCCGCACCTGCCGGCATAGAACGTGTCTCCTGGCAATCCTAGCAAGCACTCAAGTGTCCCTCGGCACGAGTAAACTTCAACTTCAACTTCAACTTCAACTTTAACTCCAATTTGAATTGGAAATTCACAATTCTGAATTTAAATGTGGAATTGAAATTGGAGTTGTCTTTGATGCGCTTAGTTTGCCGCTTTGAAGAGCATTCATTTTTAATGTTACTCTGTAATCACTTGGAGCATATCAAAGTGACCTTTTTATCTGCGCCCCAATTGCAACAAGTGGTGGTTGAAATTTTTTGGTTCAGACTCATTTTGAAAGCTGACATCAAGCATATCAGACGCCTTTAGGCCTAAATATAAGTGAGTTCAAATACAATTAGTTAGCTGGCTGAACTCGCTTTTAACATATACAGCCATCGGGTTCAGTTGAGGATACATTTTCAGAGTGCAATGGTTTTCTGTATATATATTTAACATATATTCTTTACATATATACCATTCATTTGAATATTGAATTTCCTTTCGTACTTTATAATTTTTTAGTTTGTGTTGCAAAAATTACATTTCTCGTAAGAGTGGACGGTAAAATCGAACTACTTTTTTCGATATTGTCTGTTTATAACTTAATTTGCTGATGCAATGTTGAAGTTTCGACTTAATATTCAAGGTGAAATTGAAAATTTCGCTTAAAGAATTAGTTTTTATAATTTTTTCTTAGAATTATTTTGCAAAATTCGGTAAGTAAGCGTGTATTGCTTTAACATAACACACACTGGCACACAAACATGTTAACTTCCACATACGTTTAGGATGTTTGCATGGCTCTTTTTTGTTGTTGCCCCCTCTTCAGCTTGCAATAGGTATAAGCGGTAGTAGGTGGGGTTGGGGAGTTGGGGTGAGGCGAGGCGAGGCGAGGTAATATTTGAGAGCAACAAGCATTGCACTAAGCAAACATGAGACCATGGGCCGCAACTTAAAGCCCAGAAATGAACCAAAGCACAGCAACGATCCAGAAAACCAGAAAGCAACAAAAACCGCAAACGGACAACTTCATTAAGGAAAATGTATGGGTGTATGGGTGACTGTGTATGTGTCAGTGCGAGTGTGTGTGTGTGTGTATGTGTGTGCGTGTGTGTGTGTCTGTATGGATAAACTTTTCAATTTCTTTTGCAATTTTCCATTTCACTTTGTACTGGTCTGGTGCTCGTGCTGGCACTGGCGCTGGCACTGGCACTGGCGCTGAAGCTGCAGCTGCTCTATGGCTATGTCTGTGGCAAATACACAAATGGAGTATATTTATCTTGCATTTCGCAACTAACCCATACTACGAACTTACCACACACACCTCCCGCACACACCCCCCACGGAAACACACGCACACATCACACACCCTGCACTGCGCAGAACAGCTCTACCTGAAAACATTTTGTGCGAATTTAAATATTTACCTTTTTGGTCAAGGCAAACATACACATACATATTCATATATATATATATATATATATATATCATTCATTTATATTCTCACATACTCTAGGTGAGTGTGTGAATAACCTTATTGATTTTTAAGATATTTTAACCGAACTTTCGACTACATAGAGAGATAAAAGTCTACACATTGTCTGAAAAAATAGGTTTAAAAATTATGGCAGTTTTCTACATTTTGTTGAAGCTTGTCAGCCTGTTATTCCGTAGAATTCTGCTGCATTTGGCCATCTCGCATTGCTGGTTAATTTTCCTTATGTAAATTTGACAAAAAAAACACACACACACACACCCACCTGCCCATCCTCAGGACTGCTCACTGTTATTTCCGAGTGCTTTTAGTGACTTTCAGTCGGCCACAGTTGTTGTTGTTTATTCCGTTTGCTTCGGTGGCTGCTGCAGCTGCTACACCTGTCAGACAGTTTCCACCCGGGCGGCAACCATTTGTCTCGCATCGTGTCACGTGGCACGTTGGCCACCCGCGTTCCCTGCTCAAACCAAACGTTGTGTAAGCGCTTGCCAATGTTTAACGGAGCCGCATCTCAGTGGGGTACACGCACTCCCAAGTTGCTGGCTTACTACTCGATCCCAACTGCTCGACAAAATTACTACCCGCTCCTGGACCCTAGTCATCACTAGCCGGTAAACTATCGCTTACTATCCTGCTACATGTCTGCACGTTTTTTACATTGTTTTTCGCTTGTTTTTTTGTTGTTTTTTTTGTTGCTGTTGCTGCTCCCATTGCAATATACTTGCAGCTGAAAATTGCATGGCAAAAGTGCAGTACGAGCTCTTTGCTTCAGTTGCCCATCTTCGGCATTGGCATCCCTTTTGTTTCCTGAATTACCGCGTGATACGTTTTATTTTCAATTTTCATGCAATTTGCTTTGGCTTTTGTTTGCTGCCTTTTACGCGACTGATTCCACAGATCTGACTAGCCTAGAAGCGCTTTCAGGTCGGTCCACAGGAGCGATTTGGCTGGTCTGATTGTTCAAACTTGCCCCAAACAGCAAACTGTAGATTAAGTAATTTTCGTATAGGCAAAGAGCACGTTGAAAATATAATCATAATAAAAGTGAAATTAAATAAAATGAAATGCCATGAAAAGGAAAGGAAAACCAAATAACAGAGCAGACCAGAGCAGAGCAGAGCAGAACGGAACACAAAACATTTGCACTTGTTCAAAAAATAAGCAGAGCCAGAACAACAGTAACAGTTTACAATGAGTGAGTCCATTAGCTACGCCGGAACTGCGCCGAGGACTAAGCAATGGGAGGCGGGCAGTGGGGTGGGTGGCGATGTGGAATATCGCTATTAAATATTTACTTCGCGCACTCATTTCTTTTATTTAGGCTGTCCACCACCCTGACGGAACCTGCTAGGCTGCCGCTTTTGGGCGCAAGCCAGATAAACATAACCGTTTCATTTTACGAGCAACAATCATTGCTTTTGATTGCCCCACTGATGGCCAGAGTTGGCAACTGAGAACTGGAAACTGGGAAATTGCGAAGCTGGAACTGCTTCAGTTACAGTTTCGGTTCGAGTTTCAGTCGCATCCACCGCCTCAGCTTCAGGTGGTATCCTTGGCAAAGGTGTAAAATGCCGCATTGCCTTAAATTTTTTATGGCTTCCACTGCTGCACCTTGTTGTCTATGTGTGTGTGTGTGTGTGTGTGTGTGTGTGCGGGCGTAATGGGCGTAACAGTTGACGTGTGTGCTGTTTTCCGGTTATTGTGTCGTTCTCATGATTGAAACTCATTTTGCTGGGCGCTTTTTTTTTGTTTTCCTTATTTTTTGTATTTTTTGGTGGCCAACTGTCCGCTGCGGCATGCCACATGGCCGGCTGTCAAATTGATTGTGGTAGCGACTCATTGAGGCAATTGTTGCTGCCAGACAGCTTTGGCTTGTCTGATGGGGCCATTAGTTGTGCTTGATGGGCCATCTCAGAAGTAGGCAGCACTTATTGAAAGCCTGCATATCAATTATGCTTTTGTGTCTGTGTCTTCCTTGCCTTCGATTTGTCGTTTGATGTCACGTTAAGTGAGGTGATTGGGCACATAATTGATTCTAGCTGGCTCAAGCGATGCAAAGCAAGCGCTCGTGTTACGCCTGAGCGTAAACGTTAGCTCAAGAAGCTTACCTAGGTTCATACGTGATACGTGATCCGTTCAAGATGACGTCATTTAAACGCGAAGTTAACTGAATTAGTTTTTTTGACGGAAGTAAAGATATTCAGAGGCTGTTATTGTACATTAAATGGTTCACGAAATGCAATGAAAGCCGTTGCGAGACGAAAGGTGCGAATAATAGCGGTCGAGTGACTGACGGCCCCTCGTGAAAGACGCCAACCCCAACCCCAACCCCAACCCCTCAGTTGTAACAACTTTAATGAAATTTCCTGCATATTAAGCGAAAACTTCCGTCCGAATCGTAAAGCGCGCAAAGGAAAATGAAGAAAACGTATTCAGCGTAAATTCAAGAACAGTGCTAAGCTCGCATTGCGCGTTGTTCAACACTAGATCCAGATCCATGACCATCTTCAACTTGAAAGCGCAGTCGAAGTCGCTATCAGCTTCTGGCCGTGCCGTGAGTTTGTTGAGTTGTTTTCCTTTTTAATTTCCGTTTTTATGAGTCCGCGCCCGCTGGCAGTAAAGTGGGTGTAGCACTGTGGGTGTTATTGGCGTTGGGGGTCTGCATATAGACCAGGACTTGTCTTTGTCTATTCACTGTGCGTTTTGGCGAGAACACCTTTTAGCTGTAGGTGAAGCAATGACAAAGCGCTGATGTTGCAAATTACAAGCCGCCAGCAGCTCAGTGCTGATGATAAGCATAAAATTATCGACACGAAAGCAAAATTTCGTAATAAAAATTTTAATTAAGTATCTTTTTCGTATACCCTGTTAGTATAGTGTAGCTCGGGCAATGGGTCAACTAGCATTGTATGCGCTTTAGATAACATATAATATCCGATTTGAAAAACATGTGCGAACCAGTTAATTACAGAGGTTATCGGATAAAACTGAGGGTTATAGCATAAGTAGCAGATATAGCTAAATCGTATAATGGCGGAAAATAAAGCTGAAAATAAACTGTTGGTGAACAATTTTGAGAAATGTGTATGCAAAATTTTTTATTTAATCGATTTAGATTATAAAGTAAAGCATACATTCCAACATCTGTTTGGAACAACGCAAATAGCGAAGCTGTTTACATTTGATGCTGAGCTTGCAGCAACAGGGTAACTCTTGGTCATGCATTCTCCCTCTCTCTCTCTCTTTCTCTTACTCTCTCTCTCTCTCTCTCTCTTTGCTTTGCTGAAATACACTTGTTTTTTCGACTGGCTTAGCAGCCAGCTTCTAGTGTCATCGACATCGACCCCGCGGCTTTTGTGGACGGACCACCGACGACAGCGCTTCATCACGCCCAGGCTCACAGACGAAAAGGGAGAGCGTAGGAGAGAGGGTCTATAATATCGCGAAAATTTATGCAAATCGGTCTGCGTACCGAGTTGCGATGCCTTGTGCCTCATCCCCTTGGCAACGAATTAAAAGTAAAGTCCTCCAAATGCAAAACACATAAGAGCGTAATCGAAACGACAGCGCAGCGCAGCGATTAACGGTTTTAATGAGTACTAACTCGCCTATACAATTATGAGATAGCCACATAGAGAGCGAGGGACTTGAAGAGGAAGTAACAGCATCATAGTCGCCCACTTCCCCCTGTCTGCCCAAGCAGCAGGACAAGCTTAAGGGCGTGCTGAAGCTGTCAGCGTGATTGCAGGGGCAGGTGGTAGAGGAATTAAGTGGAATCAAAGCTACAACGAGAAGCAAATATGCCGGAGGTCTATGAAAGAGAGAGAGAGAGACAGATAGAGAGAGAGAGAGGCAGAGAAAGAGAGAAAGAGAGAGAGAGAGAGAGAAAGAGATAGAGAGAGAGAGAGAGAGAGAGAGAAAGAGTGAGCTTGGCATTTAATTGATTAACAAGTCTTAGAATTTATGCTGACTGTGTGAGTATTGCCAAATAATAAAGAAAATCAAATAAAATGGAATTAATTTTGGAGATGCTTTTAATTTATTCCAATTATTATTATATCTATATATCTATCTAAATAAATATATATGTAAATATCTATGTATTTATTGACTTAGTTATTTGTGTGCAAATTTGTATAGGAAAAGCAAAAGCTGCTGTGTAATTTGAATATTTAGAGATCTTGATTAAATTCATATTCTGCTGAGAGACATTCCTACAGAAATAAAATGCAAATTTCTAAAACAGTTTTTCTTCTAATGGTCAGATTCTGAAAACAATACTAATAATAGACTGACGAAATACACTCCCGGTAACATAAAGGACTGATGTATTTGATGAGACTTCAAATCAATAATTTTGAGTAGCACTTGACGACATCCAGAGAGCTGATCAGTGGATAATATGCATGCCTTGGATGTGAGGTCCTGTATACAACTGCATTACAGTAATGCAGTCTAATCAATTTAAGTGCCTGTGCCTCGTTTCCTGGCTCAAGTAATGGCGCTCTTAACCAGCCAGACAACTGTCAGGGACTTCATCCGCAAATCTTGAAGCCCGAACATTTGTTACACCTTGTCACACTGGCCAGGGCAAGACGAGTGGGCGCTGGCGATAAATGAGGGCAAGAGAGAGAAAGAGCAGCCGACAGTTGAAGTTGCAGTTAATTTATACAAAGATAGGTGAGCCGAGAATGTCTGCAGCTGTCCAGCATGCTGGCTGGAGAATAAGCCAAAGTAGCAACTGCACAATTTATGCGCAACCGTTTCAAGTCAATAAGCGCATTTGTCTTGCCAACGCCAATTCCGTAAAATGTACTTAATGGACTTTCACACACGCTTACTAAAAACTTACAAATATAAACTATGCGGAGAGACGGGGCTGGGTTTGAAAAAGGGAGAGGCAACAGCAGACCAACAGTTAACTATACTGATTTTGGTCTGGGAATGCCTTGAGGCGTTATTTAAAATTAAATTAAATGGCTTTAGCAAGGGAAGAAAAATAGGTAAGGGGAGGGGGAGGAGGACAGGGATCTCTGAAATATTTGTGGAAAGGGCGAATTTGATTTTCAGCTACTCCATTGAACAGACATGCAGACGCTGCTCCTGAGAGTGGCCATCAATGTGTAATGGCATAAAAAGCAACGATTATTGGACGACCTATCCAAGGAGGGCGGCCCCAAGGCTGGCTACCCACTCTAACCTTGTTATAGCGATTATGATGATTGTGATGATGATTATTACACACTATGCATCCACTCTGCAACAGAGCGTTTCATGTATTTTTATGTTTATGCATTGTCTACCAAAACAACAAAATCAGAAAAGAAAAACCAAAAAAAATTAAATAAAATAACTAAAAATAACACTGCAAATTATAATTTATAAAGTTCGAATACGAAGTGATATGCAGTCCTGAAGTCCTGAAAAAATTCTCTAACTTTAAAGCTGACAAGTGAAACAAAGCAAAAATGCCAATTCGATTAAATATTCTCGGAGCAAGCAAAAGTTTGAACAAAGGAAAGTCATTCATAATTGGATAAATTCATTGTAACTAAGATTTTCGGAGCGATTTTCTAATCTATTTTTTCAGTGTAGGATTAGGAAATACTTTCGCATGATCAACATTGATTATCCTATGGTTTTAGTAATTAAAACAACTTTCAGTGAGCTAATAGTAATCGAGAAGCCTAGTTTCCAAATGCAGTTGAATCACTAACCATATTAAAAAAAAAGAGATAATAAATTACAGCTGAGCTTTAACTATTTCAATGTCGAACTTCTGAGATAATTGATTTTGGCATACAATGTTTTTTAGGGCGGGCCAAAATTCTTATGGAATCGGTTACTTTATGAAGAAAAAAACAACTCAGATTCAGCATTGTAAATGGTAATGCGTAGCACAACTGCCCAGCTGCCTGAAGGCCATGTGGCAAAAATAACAACCGCAAAACAAATCCCATGTAACAACTAAAAATCTGGTCGAGAGAGGATGGCAGCCCTGGCCAAAACTTCTTGCCATGGCATGACCAATGCTTTTCCCTGCCTTTTATGTTTTTTTTTACTTTTTTTTTTAGATACTTTGCGACAAAGAGGCGGGAAGGGAGGCGTGACGGTACAGCAACAGCAACTAGAACATAAACGCGCTGGCGCTCAACTGTTTTTGTTATCTTACGCTTCGATTATTTTACGTTAGTCGTTGTAGAAAATTAGCTAAATTGCTTATGGCAACGCACGTAGCGGACGCCAGCAAATGCCAAGCCTGATACACAACGCCACAACCATCGCCATGACCCAGCCCTCTTTTTCTCACTGCCAGACCACATTTTCAGAAGCCCCCTAGTAGTACTGCCAGCACCCCCGCCCCTCCCCCTGCATAGCAACTGGCGTATTGTTTGCTGTGTTTTTTTTTTCTCAAACGGAAAATGCTTCTGAGGTTTCTGTTTTCGCTGCTGCTGTTTTGTAATTGTTAATCACAGAACGTTAGGTGTATATATGTGTATGTGTGTATGTGTGTAGGTTTGGGGGTTTCGGCAGGCAGCTGAGCTTTTTGGGGTTTTGTTGTCAGCACACAAAATTTACATAGCGCATTTGCTTTTTGCGGTATTGCCATTCGAAATTTTCGCCGCCTCCCCCTTGGCGCCATTGTTTCGTCGTTTTTTTGTGGTCCATTGACTTGGCAGTACGCAAAGGTATGGAGACGCTGCGAGCGGTTACCATTTGCAAATCTGTTCTACATCGGCCCCCACCCCCTCATTCCACGCAGACTGCGTACGTGCAGCTAACGCATAATTAGGAAAATTTCTAGAAAAGGTTTCATTGTTGCCCAGAACTAGAAAACACAACAAAAACAACAGCAAACCGGGAAATGATTCCGATTTGGTTTTGTTTCCTTTTTTGTCGGGTTTCTCGTTTTTCTTGACTTATTGGCAGTCGCCTGCGAGTAGTTTGACAATAATTTAAATTATTCAGCTAGCAATGATATTTATAAAGCCACAAAAGTCCAGATGCTTAAATTTCTGTTTTACATTTTGGAAATGTATTGATATTTTCGCGCCTTAAACAAGTTTGTACATATATTTTTATTGGCTCCATTAAGTTGCTTATCATTTTGTTTATTAAAATAAAAAATATATGCTACTGAGGTTAAAGAATCGCATAAATTTCAATTTTGGGCTATTCAATCATTGGCACAAGATGCCCAATGTAAGTAACCCACCCGTAAAGAGAGAGAGAGAGAGAGAGAGAGCGAGAGAGAGAGGGAGAGAAAGAGAGAGAAAGAATGAAGAAAATTGCATAATAAAAGCGGAAAATAAATTAATGTATGCGTGTGTGTTATAAGAAACGGTTGGCAGGTCGTATGAGTGATTTTATTGGCAAAGTAGCTGGCAAAAAACATTTGATGTTGCCGTTGCTGCTGTTGTTGTTGTTGCTGATTTTATGCGCTGCCAACAGGCCAAAGAGTATGCGATACATTTATTTGCGCACGCATAAAATACCATTTCCGAATTTACGAGTCTCTACTGTAGATGGGTCTCTGTTTTGGTGGTGTTTGTAGGTGCCGCTCGTTATTCTCTTGTCGGTTTTATTGTCTTTTGTGCTTTCTTGGGTGGCTTCGATTTATTTTCTGGTTTTTCGGCATGCGTCCCCGAAAATTATGCCGTAAAAAGATTCCAACAAAAGTTGCGCCGTGCTGCGTTTTCTAATTAAATCAACATAAAAGCTGAAAACAGCAACAGCAACTTTCACATGTGTTTACTGGATCTCTTTTAATGTATTCTTGCCGCTGTGCTTCTGGAGTGGAGCCCTCTAAGTAGGGGCAGGGGTAGGGTGAGCTGGAGGGCTCGATATTGTTTTGTTGTTTTGCAGCAATTGCGTTGCTGCGCTTGTTGGCCTGGCCAAATAAACAAAATTAATGATGTGGAAATTGCGCAAGCCCATTGCATTTACCAGGCCCTGCTCATTAATTTTATGTGCCCAAGCTGGGAGGACAACTTCTGCCGCCGTGCGTTAATTTGATTAGTTTTTACATCAGAGGCATCAAAAATCAAATTGAACCAACAAGCGAATGCAATGACTGTGAACGACATGAATTGTGTAACCATCGAAATGCTGACCGTGTGCAAATATTCGAAACTCAGTTTCTGAGAGATCAACTCGTCAGTGTTCGATCAAAGTATAGCATGCACCAAACTACACAGACAACTATTGGTTAGATCTCTGCTCTCCATCTCCAGTCTTCTTTCGGTGAGTAAATACGTATCCAGTGGGGGAAGCAACAATTGTTTCAATAGATAAACTGTTAATATATTTATTTATAGCACAAGTGATACTATTCCATATAAATAATATCAACCGATTGAAAATGCATATTCCTATATTATAGTTGTTATCCATTTCGCATATTTTTTGCTTGGCTTTCATTACATTAAGAGTAGCGCAAATGAAATCGCTATCGATTTTCTTGCCTAATAGAAATTTCAAGAATTAACCAAAACTTTTCAATGGTCTGAAGAGCTGTGAATTCCTTGCATCGCATTTTTGTATTTTATTTTTTCTCTTTCCTCAACCGAAAAAGAAAAACACATTTGCAATTTAAATACATTAATTTGCTTAAAAATACGAATTATATTTTGCCTAATCAATTTAATGAAGCCGCAAATTGTTCATGCCTCAATTTGCAGCAAAATGTTTTGGACGAATGGCGAAGGCTACGCTAGCGACATCCAAGAACTTGCCACAAATTTTACGCAGCACAATTTTTGGTTACCAGCGTCGAGGCTATCAAAAGGGGACTCAACGCTATGCTGGGCATGGGGTGGACAAGGGGAAGGGGAAGGGGAAGGGGAAGGAGGAGCGTACGCACGCTGCATACATAAATCAATTTCAATTAACGTTAATTAAATACGCATCAAGTGGGCATGACCACAGAGGCAACAACCGAAATGAAGACAAGAGGGGCGGGGGGAGCGGATCGAGCAGGCGAATCAGCCACAGAAACCAAGTAAAAACGAATGGGTTCTAAATTTGGGGTTGAATCACAAGCGGGGCAAGGTCTGGCCAGCGCTACGTATTTGGTAGCAACAGGAACAGCAGCCGCAGCAACAAAAAGGGAATAAAGAAACCATATGGCAAAAAAGGAATATGCGAGAGAAAAAAATGGAATAAAAGTGAGTAAATGAGATTTGCAGTTGGCGGCTTTAGCTTTCGCATTAGTTGGGCAACGCTCGAAAGTATGCAACACAAATTGAAAATAGCTACATGGCAGGAAACAAACGTGCAACAAGGGGCCACTTGCTGGTGCTGGCGCTGCCTCATCTCTGCTATGTTTATGTGTGTGTGCGTATGTGTGAGTGTGTGTGTGTGTGCTGCGGTTATGCGCTTGGTTTGACAGCCATGAGACCAAAGCCAAATAAACAAGCGAACACAAAAACAACAGCAACAACAACAATGACAACACGCCGCAGCAGTAGCAGCAGAAAAAATTCTCAATACACTGGGCACATTGGCAGGCTAAGCAAAACCGCAACGATGTGCCCCAGCAACGAGGCACACGCGTCACATACACGATACAAACATCTAACACAACATTATGCTATGTACAACAACGCCAGCAACAATAATGGACAAGCCTCCCACTCATCCCCAAAACACACACACACACACACACAACTGATAAAAGCAGCTCCCGAAGGCCTGTAAATGACATTGATATGTTTCTAGCTAGCCTGCCGAAAGTAACAAAGGTAGTTGTATTACTAGCCACTGATCTTAAGTGAAAGATTAAAACTGGCAAAATTTACATAACATCGTAAGCTTAATATTAACTAGCAATTTACCTGGGAGGTTCCATTTAATATAGAAGAATTAATTGATATATAAATATGTATGCCACATAATATACAATAATTTATTCATACATGAATATATGTTCCATATACTATATATATTAATTGATTTATATGATTTATATAGAAATGCTAGCACTGCAAATACGCTGCTAAATATATATATATACTCGTATATTATATATATATGGGAACTAAGATATTAAGAAATTAACAAATATTTACTGAGCTTTTACTAAGTAGGAATATTAAATAGAAAAGGATTCTATACCGAGAGAAAGACAAATGAAATGAATCTGTACTATCATCATGATCTAGGGTTCTTTCAGAACTTGGCTGAGAACTATAAATGGAATGAATATGATTTATCATAATAGCTTAGCATCCAAGCAGAGTTCTTTTGTGAGTTCCAAAGAACTGAAGGGGTCTGAGAGACTTTGAGGGTGTCGTTTACCATCGCATTGTTTCTGCTAAGCAACGGGGTATTTATAATGTCGGGTTTTTAATATTTTTTTTTTGTATATGCCTTAATTTGAATTTTCATTTTGTTGTTTTGAGTTTGTTCCCTTTTGTTATTCTGTGTTTGAGATGCTGTTGTAATTATATTCAACTTTGCATAATTGCAAAACTCATTAAAGGCGAACTTATGGGCCGGGAGGAGGAGGGGCTGGATGTATGTTTGTCATTTCCGGGCGCACAAAAGTAGGCAACGAAAAGTGTAAATTGCGTTTGGCCCCCTTCCTTAGCCAGTACTGCTAATTGGAATTGAAACAGTTTGTGGCAGAGATTTTGCACATAATTCAACAGATGCTGCTGGGCAGGTTGCTGTCAGCGGGAACAGCTTGAGGAACTGCCAAACTCCCATTCCATTTCGAATGAGAACACACACGGAGTGGAGGCTATCCCCAATAGAAAACAGCTTGTGTTGGACGGAAAAAAGGCAAGTAAAAACAAAGAAAAAAGAAAAACAGCCGCCGTAACTTAGCAAAACAGCTGACAGACCTGAGCCATTAGTGATGACAACACGAATTTACATTTCAATTAGGTGACCAACTGCTGCTGGCCCCCAGGTCCAAATAGATATAAAACAGCGCTCACTTGGCCAACGGCGCTGTTCCATTTTGGTCAGTTGTGGCCCGAACGCCGAGCAATGCGCATATTTGTCGGTTGCCCGCTGTTTGCCCTTTGCTTCAAACGGCATCTGGACGATGAGCAAACCTTGGCCGATCTCTTCGAACAGCAGCCGCCCACACACAGCAAAGTTGAGCAGCCCGAGCCTGAAACCGTAGTGGAGCAGCGGTTACAGCTGGAGCCGGCGCAGGCGCCGGCGTTGATTACGGATACATTACGAGCAAGGGACGCAGCAGCGTTAACAAAGCGCGGCTCACATTCACCGGCGCGCCTCGAGGAGCTTAACATTTGTGTTGACGTGCACCCAAACAGATTGCCGGCAGAGCTGATGCGGGCTGCTTCTCCAGTCGGCGGCGCCACGGAGCGTTATTCGAGCGCCGCAATCAAAAGTGAAATTGAAATCTATTCGGATGTGGAGCTAGGCAACGGCGCACTTTATTTTGCCTATTAACCCAACCAGTTGAAAGTTGACGCTAAATTACAAAATCAATCACAAAGTGTGTTTATAGATCAAAGTCAAAAAGTTCCACTTTGATATGGACTCAAATTACAAACAACAAGTTGATGGTCAGTTTCAGTAGATATTTAAAACAAATTAGCTTTATTGCTCACTGTCAGCAGTATTTAGCAGTGAAATTGAAGATGTCATTCAGCGCCGCATCGCTTGTCAACGCATTTGCCATAGAAAATTGGTAATACAATACGTCAAATCACATTTTCCCCTTCTATTCAACTGGCCCCAGCAGCTGCTCGTTGAATGAACGCATTATGAAGTATAATCATCATTTTTATTTATTTAATCATAATATATATTTATTTATTTTGTAATGAGCGTAGCCAGTTAACGGAATAGAACTGCACAAAACCTGGAAAAATTGTCATTCACGCAATAGAATGGAGCCACTTTTAGCAGTTGTATTGGTCTTCATAAATTTTCATACAGCTTTCATCACAAGACGAACTTGCTAAATAGAGACTGTAGTCTAGTAAATATCCAAACATGAAAAACTGTTATAATTTAAGCATATAATGAATAACTTCATTACTAAATCAAATATCAGCTTTAAGGCTGGTTTTAAGCCAACTGCTACCGACCACTGTTTTCATATTCTTTATCTTTATTTTTACTCAAACTTGTAAAGAATGTGTTTCTTTCTGCTTGATTCAGTTCTAGATAGTTTCGAAAGCTGATATATTTCGACCGTTGTTCCAACTTTTGTAGAGTATAACTCAGAAAGTTCCTAAAAGCATAATTTTCTTGTTGTCATTTGTTATATCTTGCGTCGGGTGATTACGTAAGCCAGTTTTATTTTTAAAATTAAACAAGTTTAGAAACATATCATCAAGAATAGCGTCAGCATATAAATTAAACTATATATCAAATTTATTTATTTTAAAACTAGTATTGATTTTTCATAGAACGAAAATGGGGGGAAGGCCCCCCTACCAGATTATTTCATCAATAATATTGAAACAAAATGGGTTTAAGTATTCGGTACTCATTTTGTATTGTTTTCATTGTCTCTCTCTCTCCCTTTGTGGCTTTTGCCACTTAATCTGGCAAAACATTTGCCGAGCACCGCAAATTTCCAGTAAACATAAGTTCTAAACAGTTTTTGGTTTACCGGTTGCTTTTTATTGTGAGGAGGAGGCTCTGTTTATATTTCACCGGAGAAGGCTATATAAAACGCTGCCAGGCGACGGCAATATGCAACAGTCGCGACTGGCACTTGCCACTGACTCCCCACAGAGACGGAATATTGTATCTTGAAGCACTTTAGTGTTGCTCAGCAGCTCTTTTATTGTGAATAATCATCTTGTCTATGAAGTCTGAAGTGGACCACATACGCGGAGTGTTCGCCATCTATTTGTGATTGTCAGTGATCCACTGCTAGTGTACGCTATTCACAATTAAGGAGATACTCTCTCTCTCTCTCTCTCTCTCTCTCTCTCTCTCTCTCTCTCTCTCTCTCTCTGCTTTTCGCGCTATTCAACTACTCAACTAATTTTATCTCTAATTATTATCTAAATGGTTATCTGCAGTTTTCCCTCTCTATTTTTTTGACAATTAGAATTATCTTTTTGCTAATTCCACTAATCCGTTTCTTTCTTAATTTTTTTTCCCACTCATTAGCATTCCAAATCTTATCAATTCGTCTCAGTTACCCAGCAAAATGTGTCCACAGTTCTGTGGCTGCTGCTGCTGTGGCTGCTGCACTAATAGCCAGCAAACGGGCAGCCACCAAGGCCAGAGTCAGGATATAGAGATGAAGGATTTGACGCCAAGCCTGATGATCACAATCACCAAAGAGCCGCAAAAAAGTGGCTTCCCAAATCGCAACTCATATTCCTCGCTGGGCGTGGCGGAACGCCCAAATATTATAGGCAGCTGGAACTGCGACGGGGAGATCGAGCACTACAATACCGCTGAGCCAACCATATACAACAAAGTACTTTGAATGCAAAAAAGAAAATAAATATCATAAAATGGAGGATTAACACAAGTAAGAGGCTGGTGTCAAAAACGTCCAGCTTGTACCCAGTCTTAAATAGCTCGTCACCTGGAGATCAACATAGAGCCCGCGAAACACATATTTATATTATATAATATATGTATAATATATATATATATATATATATATATATTACAAGCCTGTAAATTTCACAATATCCCAAAACTAATAACAAAAAAAGTAAAAACATAATTTAGCATCCTGTGCGAGAATCAAAATTGTTAGCCTTCTTTACCAGAATAGAGGGTCAGTGAAGTGGATAAACTTATCTATGGATCGTATCATGCATAATAATAAAGTACCATCTACCATAAATTACATACATTTGCACAACTATATACATACACATATCCCAATATTTCTTTTTCGATGAATGCAGGGTATGCAAGCAAATAAAAAAAAACAAAACAAACAAATGCAAATAAGAGAAAAAACGGGGAACAAAAAAAAAAATACTTAGTATACGGCCAGACTATGTCTGGGCCTTAACCGAGGGGCTTAAAATAGTTTTCACAAGCCGCACCAGCGGAGACCCACACACACACATAACGCACACACTCACGTAGGCACATGAGCATGCATTTTTAAAATGAAATTACGCCACGTTTAGTTAACTCGAGCAGCAGGCCGGGGAGCAGGTTGTTGGATGTTGTAGCCAACTGGTTAAGACTATGTAATAAAAATTTTATTAGCTGTTTGTTTAACTTTAATTAAGTTGATTTCATTGCGCACAAAAGCCGGGAACAAAAACGGCAAAAAAGAAGGGACGACTCCTGGAGGAAGCTAAAGCTAATCAAATATTTAGGCAATGCGCTTGGTGGTTTGCCTTTTTGGGACGCTGCCTCAGCATATTAACATTGTGCTGGGCAAACAGGCAACCAGGCAAACAGGCAAACAGTTTGCCCAGCAACACACAAAACACACCAAACAAGCAGCATAATATTCATGATTATCATTAACACACACACACGCGCGCACACCCCACATGGCATGCATTGTGATTTCATGAGTTTTACACGGGCCGCTCAACAAGCATCCTGCAGGAGTCTGCCTGATGACATTGCCGCTAACATTTAACGCCTGTGCATATCAAATATGCAAGCTGAAAGGCATGCCAGAGATTGGATTGGGGAGAGATTGAGTGAGTTGAATTTATTGCTTTACTTTAATGACAAATTGGCTTGGTTTGCCGAGTTAAGCAGCATTTGTATATATATATATATATATAATCTGCAAATTTATATAATGTATGTATGCTTAAACATTAATAGTTTCGGGAAAAAAATCTACTGCTTCACTGTAGCTAATAAGTTTTTTTGCATTGTCCCAAATGTCAATCTAATTTGATGATTGTGAATAATAAATTTATTCCTCGTCACAATGTTAGATATTTGAAGAGTTTTGATGTTTTTTAATTTTATTTTATTTAATACACACACACCCGCACCCAGGCTCATATATCGGTCTCAGCGGGAGTTGGCAACATCTTGAGTGTGGCATTCCATTAAAAGACTTTGATGCCTTGATGCTTGCCACTTAGCTGAACGCTGCGTATATTATCGATGGCCATAATGCGAGGGCCCAAACCAAAGCTTCTTGTTGTTGCTGTAGTTGTTACCGTTGCGTTGGCCATTAAAAACTTTCCGGCAATGCCATTAAAATAAAAATCGAGAGCGTGTTAAATGATTTACAAAGGCAAAAACCACTGCAACGAGAAGACGATGACGATGAAGACGAAAACGAACCCAAGAACAATTTCGTTGCTGGCGGGCTTATCGCATTGGCATAATGTGTTTCAGGTTATCCCATTTGCCACCCCTTGCCACATACCCCTAATGCGCTCCCCCCACTCGCTTTATTTATTTTATGCGGCTTTTGTGACAAGTTAAGGCTTTTGCTACGCCTCCTCCTCTCCCATGCCACACACTTTGGCACTCCTGTGACTGGCAAAGGCAGTTTTGCAACTTTATGGATTTTATGAGTTTTCAATAAGTTTTGCCACGTTGCGAAGTCGAGTACTAGCTTCGAAACTTGCCTGGCAATTTAAATTTATTCTTATAGCTGAAGTCTCTAATCGGATTTGATATCCTTACAAGTTTGTGTATTTAATATCTGCTTCTATCGACTTTCAGAGGATGATTCCAAATTTCCTAAGCTATAAAATTGAGCAGAATGACTGACATATTTGAATTTGGCGGCCCATTATATATATTATTATGATTATTATATAGTTTTATTATTTAACATTTTCAAGAACATTTAAATTTTTTTATATGAGCTCGTAACTTAAAAGCTGTGAGGAAGAAGAACTGAAAAAATCAAT
This sequence comes from Drosophila macrothrix, assembly GCA_035042055.1. Taxonomy (NCBI): domain Eukaryota; kingdom Metazoa; phylum Arthropoda; class Insecta; order Diptera; family Drosophilidae; genus Drosophila; species Drosophila macrothrix. The sequence continues at coordinate 25,336,169 of JAWNLX010000587.1, forward strand.
AAAGAACGACTTCAATTGTATAGTTTTAATCAGTTATCACATCCAAACATTACTCTAAAATAGGAAATTACAATTTTTCTAAGACTTTTCATATATTTCAGAGTACGTGAAAGATTCCAATAGAAGCATTAGAAGGATCCTTTTTAAACTACTCATTAGTAAGTAAACTAGAATATGTCTCTGGTCTATTCTAGTTTTGCTTTGCAATATATTTGGAAACTTTTTGTTTTAACTGGTATAAAAGATTTGTTGAACAACAAATATTTGAAAAGGGATCGAACAGTATTCGACTACTTTTATATATTTAGTATGTAATTGAAATCCTGGTGATTTATAACCCGGCGCCAGCAAAAGGCATATTAAAATTATAAAAAGAGGTCAGTCAAAAGCACATTTAATGATTACTTGATAGCTTGCATTAACTCAAGTACTCTCATATAGCCAAATTGATAATTATAAAATACATATGCATATACAAGATAAAAGCTGAAAGCATAATGGACATATATTTATATCTCACACGGTGCATACATTAATTGATTGACCATCAAATACATAAACGCTATCGTATCCTTGACATAAGGATATTGCAGCATCCCTCCAAGCTATTCAATTACCTACGCACTTGATCACGTTTACGAGAGAGAGACGGGGGAGCAGAAGATACGCTGAGGCGAATGGTGGAGAGGGGTTGTGTCAATGCTTATGGTCAACTTAATGCAACTAATCGCCTACCATTAACCGCCAATGACACTTTTATGCCACTATAATAAACTTAAGCAACACAAGTGACACTTTATGGAGAGGGGTGCTCTCCCTCAGTCTGTGTGTATGTGTGTGTATAGTTTAGTTGGTGGTTTCTTTTGTGGTTGGTTTGGACTGGGCGGTTAGAGGATGCGTGTGACAGGCGCTTGTCAAAGCATCACAAAAGTTTGGGCACGTTGTGGCAATGTCTTAAGCAAGTTCTCCCCCAAATGGCAAGGCAGCGAATCCCAAGAGTTTGGACAAGTTGTTCCGTGTTGTTTCAGCTGTACACAGACACAGACACAGACAAACAGAGATACAGACGACCAAAACCACTTATATCAATAATAATTCCCATTTGTAATAAAGCCAACTTAAGGGCGGCTTTTTGCGGCATTGAGAGTTGCATGCAATAAGCATCAATTGAAATGCATAAGTAAACAACGAATATCGAATTGCCGAGTGGGTGGCACAGAGTGGTGCAACGTGCTGGGTGTTCTCTATCTCTATACCTCTCTCTCTCTCTCTCTCCTTTTCTCCCCTATATATAAAAAGTAAATTGATACAAATTGCGTAATAATCACGCCATTGCATTTTATTTTTGTTTCATGGCAGATGACACCGATGGAAACAATGGCAACTAAAATATTATTATTATTATTATTATTATTATTAACAAAAACGGCACGAGTCTAATGCAATAATGCCAAACAATAACAACAAAAACAACTGACTCATTGCCTTTTGGAGAACTTGCCAACAAAATGCTGTGCATTAGTCTGGCGGCAATTTCGTTTATTATTAATAGCACATTGTCACACTGAATACAGCTGAGAAGATAGCAAACATCGACAGCAGTAAGAGAGAAATCTGCACATGTCATTCAATCTGGTCTCGAGCTGAGTAAACAAATATGTCAAGTTCAAATATTATTAGAAACTAAATGACAATAATTGAAGAGCATTTGTTAGTGTCGCTAATTTGAGGCGACTGTTTATTTGATCATATTTATCGAATTTCAGAGAAACAATTTAAAAAACAAACAAAAAATATCAAGTTCTTTGCCATAATGATGTTCAATTCAAAACATGCATGTTATAAACAAAATATCTGACATAAAAATATAAGAAGAATACTACCAAATGAATTAAAGAAACATATTCAGGCCAAAAATTAATTTCGTCGTGAAAATCGATTGAGTTTGAACATAGTCAAGAAAGTTGATTATCCAAGCAGAATATTTTGAGTGATTTTCTGTAGCCTTATTCATGTTTCAGCCATAATGCCTGAGAGCGCACATGTTCATATCGCTTGGCTAGATCACGTGCCGATCATTTTCCCACATTAATCACCAGCTATTTTCTGGTTCTTTCAAAAATGGCTTAAAAATATATATTTCAATATTTGCATGATGCTCAAGTCCAAGTTTTGTATATTATACAGAAGCCTTTGATTAGTTAATCAGCTTATCGGTTTTGAACCGAACAGGCTCTTACCCACAGCAGCGTCTTTGAACCAAATAGACATTTTATCAATTGCTGGTCAAGTGCAACTTAAAAATAATCACCTGTGAGGATGTAAAACAATGCCTGCCTTTAAAGGATGGATATCAAAAATAATAATAATAATAATAATAATAATAATAATAATAATAATATTATTATTATTATTATTATTATTATTATTATTATTATTATTATTATTATTATTATTATTATTATTATTATTATTATTATTATTATTATTATTATTATTATTATTATTATTATTATTATTATTATTATTATTATTATTATTATTATTATTATTATTATTATTATTATTATTATTATTACTATTATTAATAGGATAGATAGTATCCTAAACATATTTAATTGATGAGCATGTACCAGGCTTAATAAATAGTTAATCTTCATTTCTAATCAATAACAAAGCGGATACATTTAAATATGTTGAGCACACATTAGGAGCTAGTAGTAGTTTATTGTTTCCATTCATTTAAAGTATCGGGACACGCTTCTGTCGCCGCGCCCCCGATCCGCCCATTCGATGTTATTTATCATGTGGCAATGTTGTAATGCATTTTGTAATCGATACAAAGCAATCACAACGAATTGAAGGCCTAGCCCCGTGCGCCAGGCACGTGACCAATCATTCCAGGGTTTGAGTGTCGATGTGAATGTGAATGCGGGTACGAGTATGGGTATCGATATGGGTTTGGGTAAGCGTATGTGTATGACAGCCCCGCCTCGCAGTTTGCTCGTTGTGGTTTCTTGTGGCTCAAATTAATGGAGCAGAGAAGCGGGTATCAATGTAGAAACCACGTAGCATGACCAAGTCGACAACGAGCGTGGCGGACGCCGCGCGACGCAAAATGCAATCAGAAAATAATTCAAAGTTAATTTTAATCCATGGATTCGCAAGCAGCCAAAATGAGCAATGCCAAAGCAAAATAGACTCCGATAAAAACATGCTCCACATTTCAGAAATATGCTCAAAACCAAGAATAAATTATTGTCTTTTAGAAATTGTTTCAATAATTCTGAAATACATTACTTAAAAAGTAGAAACTCTTGCCCCCAATGAATCCCTGATTAAATCTGAAATTCGTCATCATTCTCATTGTTTTTAAAACTGGTTTAGCAAATTCTACTCGGTGATTACATGGCATTAAATATGAAATGAGTTAGGAGTTAGGTTAGTAAATATGCTATGCTCAGTCAATTATAAACAAATTTCTAAAGTAAAAAGAAAAACAAGTAAATATAATTGCTTATTGTTTGGTGATCTCTTTCAATTATTTATAAATATTCTTCACTGGCTCCAGGTAAGGTTGACTGGGTTTTAGTAAATATAATTTCAAATAATCTATAGACCGACTGGATAGAAGTGGAGATCACACAAAATACATATAAATTCCGAAATTGTTGGCGACATTAGGCCAATTGACATGTTGTGGGAGGCTGCGTGTTTTCTGTGTGACAATGCGAATGAAAATGACAAAATAAAATGCGTATTCAAAAATTGTACTGCGTACTTGTATTTGTTGCTGCGGCGAGGGCAGAAATGAGAAGTCAGCTTAACAGCGAGAGACGCGTGTTCTTGACTGATAACAAGCGTTAGACCAGACCACTTTGGCAGCCCCAAAAACCCTCCTCTCCCCATCCCCCACACTAGCGAACATTGATTTTTTGCGCTGAGTGAAGCATTTTCACGAGCTGGCACTAATCAGCAGCATAAGAACCACAAGTGAGAAGTGTGTGTGTGTGTGTGTGTTTGAGTGTATGTGGGTGGGGAAGAGACGCGGTAGGGGTTGTATAGCTGCAGCTAAAGTCTGTTGTTTTTTTTGGCAGCGGCAACATCTGTATTAATTATCCAGCATTACCAGGAGAGAGAGAGAGAGAGAGAGAGAGAGAGAGAGAGAGAGACAAAGAGACAAAGAGAAAGATAGAGAAAGAGAGCGAACGCCAAATCGAATTGAAACTTTAATGACTTTATGCGCTAGCTGCAAGTCTTTGCCAACTTGCTACTTGCAACTTGCCACTTGCCACTTGCAAGTTGACCAAAGCCAAGTTTGTAAGTAAATGCCAGCATTTCCGTTGGCCGGACAATTAATTGAGCAACTTTTAGCAGAATTGTACTTTAAACTTTCGACATGCCAAGCCCACTGGCAATAGAAGTGCCAATGGATAATAATGTTTGTGATGACGATGCTGCTGTTTCTGCTGCAACACGTTGAACAGATTCAATTAATTAACTGCCAATATTTTAGCTAGCACGAGCGCGTGCCACGCCTCCAACCTCTGCAACCCCTCCCCCATTCGCTGGCGTTGTTTGTAGCAGCACTTCGCCTTTCTTTGCTTGCTAAATAATTAATGGAAAGACAAATTGCTATTGGCACGGCAACAGCAACAGCAACAGCAACAGCAGCTTCAACCTGAGCAGCGTTCAGCTTCTGCTCCTATTACTCCCTTCAATTGTGCCTTAATCACTATTCTTGATTTGCTGCATCTTTCTGCAGAACTTTTCATTTTCCATTGCATACTTTTATTCGCTGCGTTGATTTTTTTCTAACTCATTATTCCATTGCCTTATTTATAGAGTCTTATTCCTTTATATATATATGGCGCTTCATGAATTGCATTACTAATTGCTGGATTGAAGCAAGCAGTGGCAGCATACGAGGACCTTCGGGACGGGGAGAGTACAGCATCCGATTGGTCAGCAGTTGCTCAAAAAATAACTGGACAATACTAGTTTGTTTCGTTGGTGAGAGATGATATAATATTTGGTAAATGCCACCAATGAATGTTAGCCACAGCCAAAAAACAAAAAATAGAATTAACCGAAGTATATTTCTTATGGAAAATGTTTTCAATTTTGATTCATTGAATTTCAGAGAGTTTATTTATCACAGTCAAATTGTTATAATTTGAACGTGAACAGCACCAAAAATATCAAGTTCTTGTCAAAAAATATATATCTGATATTAAAATATCTAAAAACAAGTAAGAAGGTTAAAGTCGGGTGTAATCGACTGCGAAATACTTCGATACCATCATTTTCAATTCACAGTATCTGGTTTATCGGTTTGGGAGGCAGAGTGGGCGTGGCCATCCAATTACTTATCGATATCTTAGGGGAGTTACCAGTAACAGGATTTTTGCGTGGTCTGCAAATGTGTATGCCGATCTCTGAAGAAGGTTACGAGCAAGATGAGGCTTTATCGATTTATTTTTTCCGAAATATCGGCTCTTACTCAAAAAAAGCTGAAGATATGGCCAATGCAAGTTTCAGCAGCGGAGAGACTGTGTGCGGCGGGGGTGGGCGTGGCATATGCTGATCCTTGAAGGTCATCGCCAGTCACCTACCAACCAAATTTGGTGACTGTAGCTTAAAAATTATGGAAGATATGTGGTTCAATCGATTTGCGATTATCGACTTTATCGATTTCCTAGCCTCCTAGTCGACGGGATACCTTCGATATCAGAGTATTAAAATCAATCAATCAATCAAATCAATAAAAAAAAAACGAATTTAAGCAAAAAAATCGCGTTAATTTGAATATTGTTTGCCTCATTTTATTATTATTATAGCCATATTCTATGCTAGAGAGAGCTCATGTTAATATTGGTTGGCTGGATCATGAGCCGATCAGCTTGCCACATTAAGCCAATCTCAAATGCAAATCTCACCTGTGCGTAACACTCACACACCTCAACTGCCTCTTTTGGCCCTAATCTTCAGACTGGATGGCTGGGATGTCGTGCGCTGATTTAACATGCAAATGTGGTAGAGTTTTCACAGCTTTGCCTTCCAACCAGAACTCAATGCATAAATCATGGCTGCTAAGGAATAACTAAAAAAAGTAAAACAAAATAAAATAAAGGGAAAAATAATAATAAAAGGGTTGCACAAGTGGCAGCTTTCGCTTTCAGTTTCGCTCTGATGGGATTTTGGTACGACGGCTGCTGCCTCTGTTGTTTTTGTTGTTGCTGCTGGTGCAATCGATAGTCGGCATTTTTATGCCGCCAATATTGCCCTTTAGCACGTTCAGCGTGCTCCGCAAAGTATGCTAAGCTTATTTATTATTTACACGAGTGAAACGTGTATGAAACCAAAAGATCTGCTAAAAACCTGAACACTGAACGGAACTGGGCCGCCTTCCTTGCCTTTCACTCTCTCCCTGCCCTCCTCTCCCTTTCCCACTCCCTCTCTATAGGCAGCTGCAGGAGAAGTCAAAGCCAAAGCAAAAGCAGAGGCAGCGGCAACGACAACTCGTGTGTGTATGTGGTTGATTTGATTGCTTTATGCACCCAGTGAGTGGCCGCATGAATTTCAAATGAGCCGCTTTCCCACGCATTGCCAAATGGCACAGCTTCAGTTGCCTGCTCCAGCCAGCTCGATTCTTGTAGGCAACAAAAAGGTGCCAAATAATACCAAAAGGCATATGAGAGAAAAAGGTTTAAGAAAAATGTTAAGATACGGCCAGCGCATTCATTAGAGCTATGCCAGCTCTCATCCCCCTCCACCCACACACACTCTGCGCTCTCTCTCACTCTCGGCTTGTGTCTCTGCTTGTGTGGCACATGTAACGTGTTGCACACGTTTCGGCTGCCAGTCAAACAGTGTGACTCGCAATGGAAATGGAAATAAACATGAGAATGCCACTAGAGAGTGAGTGACTTAGACAGTCGACTTAGACAAAGAGAGAGAGAGAGAGAGAGAGAGATGGTGTGTGTGTGTGCCGGGTCAGTGTTCACACGTCTTTGTGCAGGCTTTTGGACAATCTACGTAGCACACTGCCTCCCAACGCAGACGGTGCCACCAACAACGGCAACAACATAAAAAAGAAACACCTCCCGCACTGGAACTGGTTCTGTTTTGTGCGCTGTTCCCACAGTAATTTGAAATTCATGCGCTTCGGATGTGGAATAAATTCAAGATTTTGATTTGCTGCTACGTGTGGCATCTTATTTTCTGTCTTACACCTCGCACTCTGTGTGTATATTGTGTGTATGTTTATGCACAATTGAAGGTGTGAAATCGCACCTAAAGGATAATAAAAGTGAAAAGCGTGAACGCTCTTTAAGCTGTTGTCCTTAAAGCTATAGCTTTAAATTACGGTCACACTTCGAGCGCTATTCTTTTGCTAGCAACGCCAGCATAGTTTTTTAATAAAATGCCAACAATTATATTGAAATTTCATTTAGCACATCAAATATTAAGCTAACCTTTAAGCATATTAATCAATTAGTTTTGTAAATTGTTGCTTTCAGTAGCCTCAAGTTTGTAAATGACGTAATTAGTTGGATTTTGAAAAGCACTTGACTTACTGTTTTATGCTTTAAGTAAACTGTCTGTCAAACAAGATTTATTCTTATCATAAGATCTATTTCTCAGTACAGTATTAACTGAGTTATGTGTTCAAATCCATATCTAATAGGATCTACCACGATCTTTTACCGTGCTCTATGTTAACTGTTAACAAGTTCGTACATTTTCGACGAGTTTCTACTTTCTTTTGATATTCGAATAGCAATTTAAAGCATTAATGCGTAGGAGCACACTGGTTATTTCAATAATTTACGTCAGTGTCGCGACAGATAGCAGCTCAGTGAAGTTACCCATGCCAACCCCGCCCAAAATGCTGGCACACCAGCTTGGTGAAGATGAGTTAAGTTAAAGCTGGTAAAGCTCCATGACGCAGTTGTTTGCAATGAGTTTTGTCGATGTCACACAGCGGCTCTTATTGTAAGATTTTCAAATGATGCCGAAAAGTAGGCAAGACTGACAAAGACACACCTTCAAGCACACACACACACACACACGGACACACACACATACATAGAGTGTACACACAACAAGCAAATAAACACGCGCGAATATTACGAGCTGCTTGACTGTTGACGTCTGTCGCTCTCTCCCCACCTCTCTAGCATTCTCTCTTCCGCTTCCTCTCGCTCTCTCTCTCTCTCTCTCTCTCGCTCTTCACTCTATATGTGTTCGTCCCCATCTCTCACAGCAGCTGTGCGTTTATTTTTGGCATAGCATCGCGCCCGTAAGTATGCAGCGGCAGTTGGCAAGCGGGAGGAATACATGTCAATGACTTTACAGAAAGCGGAAACTCATAAAGATAAGTGTTGACATGGCTGGCAACTTGGCTAGGCACTGTACGACATACCCCCTACGTCCCACTTCCACTTCCCCATCCCTCTGCTCAGTAAGTGGCATCTGTCGCAGCGTATTTGTGTCATTCCACTGTGTGTCTCCCACTACGCATCGCACACTTTCCAAATGCTCCTTACAATCAAGCGAGCATCAGTTATTTGAGCATGGAAATTGGTTTAAAGTTAAAGAATTTCGTGAGGCTTCATCAGCCAAAAGCCAAACACAACAAGAGAAACGATTATCTTACGTATGCCGAAGATTGTATACCCTATCAGACGAGAGTTAATCTGCTGTCAAATTTAGTCGCAAGTTCGAAATATTATTATGTTTCTGTAGGTTTTAGGCAAATGCTATTTATATGCTTATCGTTTCACGCCTGTGAAACTGAATATTCCACATTCATATCCACAGACACCATATCTTTCGACGGATTGTTCCGATGTCAGCTATGTGATATACTAGTCAGATAAGGTCCAGGTCGGGTCCGGTAACCACAGCAAATCGAATAAATGCCAAGCTTTAGCCAGATAGCTTTAAAAATGAGGATAGACATTCAGACGGACAAGATCAGCTATATCGACTTGGCTAGTAATGCTGATTAGCAATGCAAGGGTATAAGAAACAAGAAGATTTCCTATAGCACATTTTAATAACTATTATTTCTTGGATTTTTTTTAACTGTTAAATATTTATTTTATAAAGTTAGCTAAATGACATACGTATATGTATTTATAACACCCAATGGCTTAAAAACATGAGTATGCCAGACGAAATTCAGCTAGAAGAAATTAATAATAATATCTATGACAAACATAAACACACACATCGACGCAAGCAGCAATGCACTTTGAAAATTTATTATTATTATTATTATTAGGACTGCCAAAGCTCGGCTAATCAATTTTCTAGACAAGCACCGAAGTAGCGTGAGGCAAGTCCCAAAGGCAAATGCCAGCTTTGTGCTTTATATAGCATAACGAAGACCACCAGTCACCAATTGTTGTATCTCTGTTGTTGTGGGGCCTGAGCCGGGGCTAATATATATTATCGCATTTCATGCATCACTGCTAATTGTTATCGATAAATAATGTAATGCCTGGCAGCGAGATGTGTGTGTGCCATGTTCTGTGTTGGCTCGCTTATTGTTTGTTTGCTGTTGCATTTGTTGCCATATGTTCTCTATCGTGTTTCAGCCTTTGGGGCAGCATGAAGTAACAAGCGAGTAGTGAGATTTGGAAAGGGGTTTGAAGGAGGGGAATGCTAAATGGGGCGATACTACTCGCCATGTAAACATAAAACTCTCAAGACAATCAAACGCCGATTAATGCAAACATGCAAACGGAAATGGTGAAACGGAAACGGAAATTGAATTACTTAAGCTCAAGCAGCTTTACAGTGGCTTAACACAACTTTCAGCACACTATTGCGTGAGTCAAACAGACCCAGAAAGTAGGGAGCGGAAGGAGAAATGTAGAAAGTTGAACTAAAGGTAAATTCCAGGAAGCATTTGCATAGTATATGCCCCATTTAAAAACTGACAAGTTGATTGATTGATTAAGGGTTTGTTGTTACAGAAAAAAACAATCGCGATTTTCATATATAAATATATGCGCTCCTTAACTATGGGAACACTTCCCCTACATATACGAAATTTGAATAAAATAAAATGCTTTCAAGTTTTGCCCGAAGCATCGGTATGTCAGGCATTTTGGTTGAGTTGGGGAAATAATTAATGTCCTGCAAACTTGGTGCCATGCATAAAATGCCACAAAGCTATTAAAACTCATTGCAAAGTCATGTTAATTGAGGGTTTGCGCAGATAGCTGAAGGCCAGTTGGGTAGCATTTATTAAAACCGAAATATCAAATGCACAAAATCATAAGCCAGAAAAACAGAAAAGAAAAAAACAAACACAGTAAAGAACAAGCAACAAAACAAACAAACAACAAAAAGTGAAATGTCCAAAATAATTACCAAGACCGGAAAGCGGCTGCCGTTGTGATCTTGTAGCCAAAACAATGCAAACGGTATAAAAACGATTTATGACTTGTCCAAAGGTGCAAGTATAAATTTAATGCGCTCCAAAATGTAGGCGGACTGAACTCACCCAAAAGAAGCCAAAAAATCAAGAGAAGAAGAACAAGAAGAAGAAGCAGAAGAAGCAGAAGACGAAACCAAATAGCACAACAACAACAACAAATAGGGCAACCACAACGAAAGTATTAAGGCAAAAAGTTTATCCCTACAAAAACTCTTGCCATTGCTTTTTTCGGCTAAAACTTTTCAATGTTCTTGCAGTTGTTGTTGTTGCGGTTGCATGATACGGAAATTTTTTTTGGCTAGCAAAACTTTTCGTTGCCACCACACAAAGTCGGAGAGAGAGCGAAAGCGAGAGATAGAGCGAGAGAGAGAGAGAGAGAGAGACAGTGCGACAGAGACACACACACATGTGCAGCTGTTGGTGGTGCGCTTGAAACTTCAGTATTTAGCCGTAAGTGGTAATAATTACGAATCTGACTGCTTCCGCCGAACTTCTCGCACCGGCCGGTTTAAGGTCACAATGCCCCAACAACTGTCGACTGGTTTACAGTTACGATGCGGCGAATTACACACACACTCACACACATACACACACACAGAGACTCACACACACACGCACACTAGTTAATTAAGTTTAATTGGATGAAAATTATACAAAATTATACACAATCTGCAAGGCATACAGATATAAACAAAGAGCAAGAGAGGAAGAGAGAGAGAGAGGGAGAAGAGGGACAGCGAGGGAGTGTCAGAGCAAGATGGAGAGTATCCAGTTGAAACCACATCAGGACTCGAGCTATCGTAACCCACTGATGTAGTTGCCTTGTACAACAAAAATAATTTTTAAAAATAAAATACAATTATTAAACACTTAAAGGAAGCGAAAATCAGTCTGCTAGAGAGAAAAACGGGGAAGACATTTTAAATCATTGAATTTTGTGTTCCCAGCAATAGAGAGATGGAAGGCAGAAAACAGCAACAGCCTGTAGTTGTGACTATGACAACACAACCATGGGTGTAAAGTAAAGTATGAACTAGTCGTACACACTTCGTTTTCATCAGTCCACGTAAATCTATTGATTATATTTAGTATTATACGTCACGAATCTCGTTACTACTGTTCATTTAGGATGAAATCAATTATATCTGGGTATTACTGTGGCATACTTTGATACCGAAGGTATCATAGTATATTAGTCTTGTGCAATATCCGTCATGCTCTCTGTCTGTCTGTCTGTCTGTCTGTCCGTCTGTATGAACGCAACAACGACAACTTAGCGATAGAGACTTGAAACCTGGAACATATACTGGTCTGTGCCCACTTCAAAGTGTGGAAATTGGAGCGCTACGTCCACTACTACAATTTGAAGACTACAGTCACCAATATTTGGTTGGTAGGTTGTTGGTTGTTGTCCCACCCACCCCCGCCGCCCCCAGGCCTACCCACCATACAAATGGTTAAATGGTTATATCTCCCGCAGTTTTTTATTAAGAGCCATCCAATTTGGTAGACATTATTGGCAGATGTCTTTAAGAACTGATAAAGAATGCGCCCATAATCGTCAAAGCCGACATTTCGGAAATTTTAAATGGATAGATCCGCATATCTGCCACAATGCTAAAGACAGAGTGACCAAACTTCGAAGGTATCTTACTGGTAACCTTCTTCAAATGTTGAGCATATACATTTTCAGACCACGCCTACACCCGCCGATCTCCAAAGAGATCGATTAAAAATTGGATGGCCTGTTAGTGTAAATCGATAAGATCATAAATCTCACACAATCTGAAAGCTAGTCACCAAAAACTCGTAAAAAAAATTGGACCACGCCCACTCCCGCCAAAAACGATAAAAAGCTTTAATCTGCCGTAATTTATGACTAAGCCTTTTCCTTTCCACCTTTTCCAAACTTGAAAGGAAGATTACTAAGAACCTTTTCTAATAATTTTTTCAGCCACAGCCACTCCCGCTCCCAAGTTCTCCAAGGCCCATACGTTCCGTAATGTAAGGTCTACAGTTACCAAACTTGGATGGAAGGTTACCAGGAAACTCTTCCAATAATTTTTTTCTCCCGCCCCCAAAATTCACAAAAGCCTATATCTACCGCAATTTCTTGTCTACACCCACCCTGTTACTCGCTAGCTGTTATCAGCTGGTATTACTTATGGTATCTAAGTATTTCGCAGTCGGTTACGCCCGACTGCAACGTTCTGTCTTGTTTTTTACCGTATTTAAATATTTGCAAGAAATCACTGCCTACTTTTGGGATCAGGGCAGCCAAATAGAAAATTCTATTAGGCCAATGATGTAAGACAAGCTGTCATTATGCAGCCAACTAATTTGACTGTCTGATGCCCTAGGAGAACTGCTCGCTGTTCTGTTGCCTGTTGTTATCCCTTGCCCTTTGCCCTTTGCCCTTTGCCATTTGCCCTGTAAGCCTGTCATTGCAATAGCGTTTTTACAGGCTGCACAAAAGCTAAAACACTCCCCAGTGCACTATTGTCGAGTCGCAGCAAATGAAGATAGGGGAGTGAGGTAAGGGTGGGGTTGGTTTGAATGTGGGGAGTGGCATGCTTTAATTTGCTGATGGCAGGAAAACGCCGTCTTGCTCTCACTTATGCATCGGTTGTTGTGGAGCTCCCCGCACAGACCTCACACCCCACTTCGAGCGGCTTTATTGAAATATTATGCAACAAAGTTGATGAATTTTTAGCCCGACAAACGTGGTCGCTGCATGGGGACTACGCATTAAGCAAAACTTGCCACACTCACACAGAGAGAGAGAGAGAGGCATCCCCCATGCCCCCAACACTCCCATGGCCACACGGCCCATTGCTGCCATCGTATCAGGTGATTACCAAACCGACGAGCACAACGAAAAACAAAAAATATTGTAATAGCAATTGAGAATTGCTGATGAGCTTTGCTGCCTGTCTACCTGCTGCCTGACTACCTACAACGACGACGACAATGACAGGCAGGCCCGCTAAGACACAGTTGCCCCTCGCCCCGTGCCCCCACCAATTCTATAGACCTCTATAAATTGTGAAGTCACTGCAAGCAACTGGCACACTTGCCGAGGCTGAAGCTGAAGCTAAGACAGACTGAGGAGAATGAAGCTGGGCCCAAGTTGCTCTAGTCTTTGCACAGACTTGTTGTCGAGGGAGCATTTTAATTATTCAACATTGTTGACAAACTTTGAGCTGTGACTGAGCCAGCGCAAGTGCTCGTGTGAGTGAGAGAGGACGACAGTGAGAGCGAGAGAGAGAGAGAGAGAGAGACGGCGCAAAGGCAATATGATTTGCTGCCTGAGCAGTCAAAAGTTGAGGTACAAAAATTGGTCCACAACAAGCGCCTGTTGACATTGCCAAATGCCAACGGGCCCAACAAAACAACAAAGGGGGTTCCTTCTACACTCGTGGAGATGGAAGGGGGAGGGGTTTGTTGGCGGTTATTTGATAATATTCTTATTTTCTCTCTTTCTCTCTCTGGCATTCAAAGACTTCATCATCATAAAGCCGTTTTGAAAATTTCAGGTACATATTCGTGAATATTCTGAAATAGGTATAAATCGTTCAATGGAAGAATTTATGCCCTTCAGAAATTAAAACTTTATCCAATTAATTTAATTAAAAAATCAAAATAATCAAACGCAGCTTAATTCAATATCACTTATTAAAAATAAAGGAAGATAATCTCGGGGTTTGATTCAGGACTTAGAACTTATACAGATATCAATCATTTAATGTTCGTAATTTGAATAATTATAATTATTGGAGGTAAATAGTTTCCTATTAATTTTTTATAATTTCCATATATATTCATATATAAAATTGCCATTTCTGCACTGTGGACTGGACATTTAAAAACTATACCTAATCGGTGTCACTGCAGGACCAACAAAATAGTTTAAGAATAGTTTTACATTTTAGGTATCAGATAGAGGCTTTGAAGAAGAAAATTGAAAATACGAGTACGTTGAGATTGTGTCGACGTAACCCACATCACTGGCCACAGCCAGCCAGAAAGGCAAGCAGGCAACCAAAGAGCCAGCAAGTCCTTTGAAACGCACGCTGCCATTTAATTCTTTTACAGTGACCCAAAAGCCACAGGCCCAACGGCAGCTGCAACACCGTTGCTATGACGAGCATGTTGCACAGAGTGATGCGGATGTTGGGACAATAATGCAATTTGGGGGCGTGTATAAAAAATGGCTGGTCAAAAGGCTGATGCTCTTCATATATGGCTTGCAATTTTTTGGACGGCTCGCTTCAATAATTCTGTTAGCTCACACACAGACACTCACACACACACAGCACATGGCCGCACACCAATACAAAGGCAGCCAGCATATTTCGAGTGACTTTTGTGGCATTGGCATCGACTGTTCACAAAAGACAAAAATGCCTGGCAAAACTGCAGTTAAAGTTAACAAAAGCAGAAACAGCAGCAATGTTGGCCGAAAAATCACAATGCAATTGTTTGGCAACGTGGCACAAGTCGACTGTGGGCAGTCAACCAAAAGTCAGCCATAAACGTAACTGGAGCTGCAACACACACAGCCAAACAAACACAGACACACACATACGAGTATACACAATAATCATTGAGTCTCTTTAAACAACAAGACTCCACAGACGGCTTGGCACTTACGTTGTTGACCACTTGAACCCAATTGAAGCCGAATTTCGAAAATACCTATACGAAATGTAGCTGAGTGCACTCTGGCTGTAATAAGAGATTAATTGATGTAATCAGCATTGCATTAAAAACCAATTCAGAAGTATTTTCTTTTTCATTTCAGCACAGCCAAAGAGCGATGCACCAGCTATTTTGACCACGATGAATTTGGAAACGGATTCTTAGAGGCAAAAACGAACAAATTCATTTAATATTAGTTCGGTGACGATAATCTCAGTGAAACAAGTATGTTCCAAATTCCACAGCTAACTGAACCTCTGTCTCAGATATACATTTAAGGATTACAATGTTTACTTTATTTATACTATAAATTATTTATTTAAATTTGAAATTTTAACAGCTCAGCATAAACTTATACTGTACTTATTTAATTTATAATCTTATTATATATTTGACCTTTTTATCCAATGTCTAATATTCGCTGCACTCCAATCGAGCTGAATTTCGAGATTATTGAAAACATTCAATATCTTTCAGCAAATACCTATCATTTTTCGACACATTGTCAATTATATATTGGCCTTTGTTTTTGGGAATTAGTTTTCAAGACTCTCCTGCCGCACTGTCAAATGGTTTACCATCAAATAATCTCCTCTAAATGTTGTTTTTCAGTTGTTTCGACCATTATTGTTTCCTTCACCCAATGCTGTCCAATTTCCGGCTTGGTAAGCTTCGCTATCATAGGTCCTAAAGTTATATTTATACGCTTTATTAGGCCATTTGCTTGCGGGGAGCCTGTCGCAATTGTTATGTGTTTCACATTTCTAACAGTCATAGCCTCATCGAACTCAGCTGATATAAAACATCATCGATCAGATGTGATGCAACGTGTAGAATCGAAAGTAGTTTTTTAGTGCACTGATCGCTGCTTTGCTTTTTGTAGTGTTCGTCGTATACAGCCTGGCAAGTTTTGTGCAACCATCCACAACCGCAAATATATACTTCTTGGCTCTACCCTTACCCACTGATCCGCAATGGTCTATGTGGATTACCCATGGCTATGCTTGTTACCCATATGTATGCTGTGTAAGATTCCGCTATCTTTTCCTGTCATTGGTGAATTTGCTATGCACTTTAAACAGTTTACAATGTGGTCCAAAGCATTGATTTTCATTCCCGGGAACCTCCGGGAAAGGTCTTCCTAATGGCATTTTACATTTTGTCTCTCCCAACGTATCCCAATTCGTCATCGTATTTATACAATACATGGTCTTCCATTCCTTCTGGCACATAACATAATAATATTTTGTCAACCCCATTGCTCATTTCAAGCAACTTAAAATCCCCTTTCTGCAACGATTTTCTGATATTTCGAACCCTTTCATCTAATGTTTTGCAAATCACTAAATTGGTTTAAAAACTATTTGCTTGATATGATATGATAAGATATGATAATCTTACTTTGGAATAATGCATCTACATATTGCATCTGCTTGCCGGCTCTTTGCACTAATTCATAATCGAATTGTGCAGATCTATCTTCTTTAATGTTAGTGTCAAAGAGTTACAGTCTGTCACTATTTTGAAGCGCCTTCTCTGTAAATATATTCTAAATTTAGTAATCGCATAAGTAGTAGCCGAGTTTCCAGATCGGAACTGTGGTATTTTGCTTCTACTGTAGTACATTTTGAGGAATACAAAATTAGGCGCAGCTTTGCATCTTACTTCTTCTGCAATAATACTGCCCCAAATCCCATTGCATCGCAATGCAGTTCAATATAATCCCTGTAAACGTAGATTGCCAGTACCGTCGCTTCAAACACCTTGTTGTTTAAATTTGAAAAGCAATTGAACTCATTTTCTTAAAATTGAAACTCATTATCCTTCTTAAGCAAATCGTACAATGGTTTTGTCATAATGGAAAAATCCTTAACCTTCGGAAGTTTGAACAAAGTCCAAGAAATCTTTTCTATCCATGTCCGAGAATATACCGCTAACGAATCTTTGAAAAACTTGAGGAGCCGTTTTCAGTCCAATGGGCATTAGTAGGAACTCGAATTGTCCTAAGGGTGTTACGAAGGACATATACCTTATAGATTCTTCTTCAACAATGACATCAAAATATCCATTCTTCAGGTCAAGTTTGGTAATGACTGTTTTACTAACGAGTTTATCTAACAAATCGGCGATTAAATGGATAATGGATAATTATCGTTGTCTTGTTTAGTCTTCTGAAGTCGATGCACATTCTCAAGTCCCCAGTTTTTTCCTTAACTAGAACAACTGCTGATATTCATATTGATATTCAGAGTAACTTGGTCGAATAATGCCATTCTTCAAATATTCATCTAAAATGTCCTGTAACTTTTGTTTCTCTGTGTACGACAACCTTCTAGGCGAACAGCTAAATGGCTTAGCTTTTTCGACCGAGATCTTCATATCGCACCTTATTTTTGGCCTATTCGGTCTTATGACTTTAATGCATGTAGTTTCTAACATTTGTATAAACTTTTCATTAAAATTATACCCTAACTGCTCTCCAATGTTGTAATTATGACCTCTTATTTCAGTGTCTAGAATGTTTATCCGCAACATGATATTCTGAAAACTATGTTCTAAAACTTCGTTTAACCAAATCCTTTCCAATGTTCTGCTATCGAACATATCTATCTTATTTGGCTGACAATATACCTGGGTAATAACATTATCCTTTTCATTACTAGGTTTCAATAAACTCACCTGAGATCCCCCCGCAGCACGAACCCTGTTGTCTTTTTGCGCTTTAAAGACTTCTTGCCCAACGTCCCTTGACTTTGCTATTGAACCAGCTGGTGTCCTTGGGAATGGTGCCACCTCTTAGTGCAGCGAAGCCGAAGGTGTTGGCTTCGCTGCTCTAAGTTCTCTAGCCATGACTTGTTCCGGAAGCAACAGAGGTGCTGCTGGATTGTGTTGCTGGATTATCGAAATAAATTTTTATTCGGGATTCACTCGAATAGGTCATCTAGGATTTCATCGTTGTCCATATCCAGTTCTTGAGCCATCACCGTCTTGCGCTCAAAATATATTCCAAACTTCTCCTTTGATTTCCACATGCAATCCTCAAACTTGCGTCGTAGTTCTGCCTTATGCAATCATTCGGCCAAATGCAATCATTAAGTTCTCCAATAACTCAATAACTGGTTTGGCAATGCGTGTCGGGTCAGGGTGCAGGGTGCATTGGAATGCATCGCCCTTGAGCTTGGCTAAACATAACAATCGGCGCTGCGTCTCAGTCAATTGGTACAATTCGCAACATTCTCCAATTGAATGATCCAATTACACTCTGAAAAATTGCCTTCGAAATGCAAGACGACTTCTTTTGACAACTGGAATGCCGCCGTCGATAATGCGCCGTTACCTTTTGCCACGCCTTCGTGCATTGTTGTGCCTGACTCTGCTTGTTGAATTTCACAACGGCCGCGGATGTTGCCGTTTTTCGCTTCCTCCGCACATTCGCCGTTATTTTAAACTGTCTGCCGCTGTTAGGCGCCGATGCAGACGCTTTGCAGCGCAGCTGCTCGAGTACATTTCTCGCTGATGCTATTTCACCACGCATATTTTCGATGGCCTTGGTGCCCTTGAGAATTTGGTTTCGTTGCATTTCCAAAATGTTGCCTTGGAATGTTAGGCTACTACTCGATCGCTCCTCATTTCGGCCTTGGAGCCCTTCGACGACACGTGTAGCAGACAGCAGGTTAATTTCCATTACGTCGAGTTTTTATCTCACTTCTGATATTTGTAGCAGTCAAACTAAATTATATTTCTTCCTTAAACACGTCTGCTTACTTTCCTTTACATGCCGCGATTGATCTTTTCTTCTTCTTTATGTTGGTGATCAATTGATATCGATTAATATCGATATTAATGTTATTGACAGATGTTTTCACTGTCTTATTACGTCATTAGTAGCCAATTACATGGTTGCGATTGTCGCAATCCAATTAGGTTTAGTCCGGATTCGTGAGTCAAAACTTGCTCTGCATTCGTGCCTGTGCCTGCTATAAGAAATTAGTGCACTTGCGGACCTGCTCACATTTGGATGCAAAACTTTTGAAAGGGAAATTTACCAATACAGCTTTTGTATATGTAACACCTCACTCGGTTACAGCAATCTTACTTGTTTGGAATGTGTTTCGTGTTTATCTTTACTATGTTCATTTTCAAATTTTTTCAATATCGTGCTCAACTGTGCGTGCTCGTGACACGACACGCTCCCCACTCGATATGGGGCTAAGTTACTTAAAAATCCATACACACATACACATACTCACTAACACGCTCTCATGTGCATATTTAACGCAGCACTTACATGTCTGCACCACTCCCTACCACCTGCCACTCCACAACCTGTTACCCTTCAACCCTGCCACGCGTCATCATCATCTTCGCATCGTTTTCCAAACACGCAGCTGCGTCGACCACGGACTCAAACAATGAGGTTTTTGTATGCGACAGAGCGCTTGCCTTTTTTTCCTGCTTCTACTGTGGCAGACACTTTCACACACACACACACACACACACACACATACACAGACCACACCACACATGGCTATTGTTTCGTATTGAACCTCAACCCGACATTACATATCTGGGTGGAGCTGCTGTCTTTGGCTGTTGGCAGCTCTCGTCCTTTCTTCCCGACGTTTTCATTTGCGCCTCAAATCTACGAATAATAGCCGCCTTGATTACATTCACGCCGCTTTATGACAAAGGAAAACAGCAACAACAACATCACCAACAATGAAAATAGCTGTAACAACAATCAGTGCACAGTGGGCTCTTGACACGAGTGCAACAAATATCATTCAATTTTAGTTTGATTACTTTTGAGTTGACGTTCACGATCATATTTGAGATCGAGTGATCAAAGAATTTCTCTTTTAATGAACGAAATAGAAGCTAAATTGTATGTTTATTGTTAACAAGCGAAACAGTAACACAAAGTACAAACATTAAGTCAAAGCTGATTGCCGTTCAAGTTGTTAGCCGACTTTATGGGATTAATTTCAAGCTAGAGGAAAATTAAGTGCTTGAAGTATAGAATAAAAAAGTAAGGAAAAAAGTTGTCACCTGTTTTAATAACATTTTACAAAATATCATTAACAAATATTCAAACATTATATATATATTATAAATTTATAAAGGTTTAATGCCTTTAACCTTACACTATATTTGTTTAACCTTTAACCTTATACACATTTATTTAAAAATTACAAGTTAAACAATTGAATTTATGATTTAAAAATAACAATACTAATCAAATAAAACATATATATATATATATATATATATATATATATATATATAAATTGAGCGATAAATGCTTTTAAAAATATTGATGATTAACAACAAAAAAATTATTAATCATGATCACTTTTAAATTAATACGATTCAGAATTGCTGGCATAATTTGAACCAATGTGCACCGCATTTTTGCCAAAATGAAAAGAAATAAAATTAAGTGGCATGTTATTCGCTATATGCTTATGTGTGGCTGTGGGTAGGTGGCCGGAACGTGGCAAGTGGCATACGGCTTGTGCAGCACACATCCTCTACCTAACATCAATTCAAGTCCCCCCGTGTTAAGGCCCAATTCTAGTGTTAATTGTGGGTGAAGAACAACAACAACAAATAACAGCCGGTTGGACAGTTGGGTGAAAAACACAACTGTGATTTGTGCTCCTCAAGATACTTTCCACACAGGTCCAGTCGATCTGGTAACGGCTGCCTGCTGCCTGCTCGGTAATTGTAAGCGTGGTGCTGCATTCCACGCATTGGACACAATTCGAATTCAATTATGCAACAAGCGGCAACAAAAGGCAACAATGCTCGTATAAAAAGCCACAGCAGCAGCAGCAGAACCTTTTGTTGCATGGAAATTTTAATAATTTCTTATAGCTGCTTCCTGTTGCTTGCCCCGCTGCTGCTGCTTTTGCTGCTTTTACTCCCAATGGCAAATCAATTTGCACTTTACATAAAATTCAACAAAAGGCGAGCACTCTCTTTGAAAATCACAGCGAATAACCCATTAACCCCACGTTGCTCAAACTACTTACAATGTGCCGGCGCATGGAGGGGCGGGGGGTGTTGGAAGGGGAAATGGAAATGGAGCAGGCAACAAAAGGCGATTTTCATACAATTTTCCTTCATTCGTTCGTTGGTTCGTTCGCCGCTGGTGTCGGTTGATGTTGTCGTATTTGCATAATGAATTCATATGTTTAATAAAATCTACACGTGAACACGCGAGCCAGCACACACACACACACACACACTCACACGAGCACAGGCACAGGCACAGGCACAGGCAGAGGCACACATACGAGGGCAAACAGAATCGGTGACTGGCAACTGGTATCTGGGAATCTGAAACGCATTCAGAAACTGAATGCAGACGCGCACAAAAGTATGCCAAAGAAAGCGAATCAAAAAGCCATGCGACGAGAATCTCTTTTTTTGCTCAATAGCTTGGCTGCTGCCAAGGAGAATGATTTTGCAGCCGCACAAATGATAGAAGTACCCGTCTCTCCCTCTCTGTGAGTGTGTGTGTGCGATACTTGGGGCTTCACTTTTGTTGTCGTTGGCCTAAATTAAAATCGTATTAGATTTGCATATTTTGTTTAGCTCGACTGTTTAGCAGCTGCTGCTGCAAACTGCTTTAGTTTGCTAAGCACATATCATTAACTGTTATCAGCAAATGTAGTTCTTAGGCACAGTCGATAAGAAATTAATGTCAAGCCAACTGAAAACACAAACAAACAAACTCTCAAATATACATACTAGTGACGTAGCAAACGAAGAGCGATCGAGCAGTAGCCTAACATTCCAAGGCAACATTTTGGAAATGCAACGAAACCAAATTCTCAAGGGCACCAAGGCCATCGAAAATATGCGTGGTGAAATAGCATCAGCGATATGTACTCGAGCAGCTGCGCTGCAAAGCGTCTGCATCGGCGCTTAACAGCGGCAGACAGTTTAAAATAACGGCGAATGTGCGGAGGAAGCGAAAAACGGCAACATCCGCGGCCGTTGTGAAATTCAACAAGCAGAGTCAGGCACAACAATGCACGAAGGCGTGGCAAAAGGTAACGGCGCATTATCGACGGCGGCATTCCAGTTGTCAAAAGAAGTCGTCTTGCATTTCGAAGGCAATTTTTCAGAGTGTAATTGGATCATTCAATTGGAGAATGTTGCGAATTGTACCAATTGACTGAGACGCAGCGCCGATTGTTATGTTTAGCCAAGCTCAAGGACGATGCATTCCAATGGGTGCATCCTGACCGGACACGCATTGCCAAACCATTTATTATTACCATTTGACAGTGCGGCAGGAGAGTCTTGAAAACTAATTCCCAAAAACAAAGGCCAATAAATAATTGACAATGTGTCGAAAAATGATAGGTATTTGCTGAAAGATATTGAATGTTTTCAATAATCTCGAAATTCAGCTCGATTGGAGTGCAGCGAATATTAGACATTGGATAAAAAGGTCAAATATATAATAAGATTATAAATTAAATAAGTACAGTATAAGTTTATGCTGAGTTGTTAAAATTTCAAATTTAAATAAATAATGTATAGTATAAGGATCAAGAAAAAAAATAAACATTGTAAGCTTTAAACGTATATCTCAGATAGAGGACTATCTCATTGTCAGGATGACCGAGTTGCAGCAGGCCACTTGTAATTTAGGTAACATGCTACTAGTGACGTGGTACTGAAACTGTAAAATTACATCTGTATATAACATTGATATCGATATCGATCGATATTAATCGTTGTGAATAAAGTAAAGTAAGCAGACGTGTTTGAGAAAGAAGTATAATTTAGTTTGGATTGCTACATATAGTTCTATAGAGGATTGAATTGATTTTATATGACAATCCTTATATATACAAAATTGCAAGAGCTCAATTGCTGTCTATTTTTTGTTCAATTATCGGTACATTGTTATAATACTTATAATAAATGTACAACAACATTTTCGACAAAAAGAAAACAATAGTTAAAATGACCCTAGTCCCTAAAACTCCACACCAACATTGCAATTGTATTGTACATAAAATGACAAAGGCTATGAAAAGAAAACTCATTTTGACTCTGTGATCGGGAGAGACACTGGACGAGCCAGTTTCTGGGCAGATTAGTTGGAAACTCGGCCAAGTTGTTTGCCAGGCTCGATGATAAGGCATTCACGAGCACAATATCATCCAATTACCAATTGTGATAAATTGTACTTTTAAGCAATTTAAAAAAAAATATATATATATACATAAAGGAGCAAAAGTTAAGGCAAAGCCAACCGAAACAGAACGGTCCCTCTTCAAAGTTCGTGTCAAGATACAAAACAAAAAAATAAAAAAAAGGTCGCCCTGGTCAGGCCGGATAGCAACCCGCATTGGATACCCTGTAAGTCTGTGCTTGCTGCTGTTTTGATTATTGTTCTTTTTATTGATTAAATTTTGCAAGTACATGGCATCCAGATGTCGAGGACACTACGTGTTTCTAAATAATCCAGAATCCAAAAGCAGACAGATCTAAATAAATGAATGCCCTTCGCTAAATTTTAACATTGTGTAATTTCCCATTTGCAGGGCACCTAAAAGTCGAGCATACTACCTTCCTGCTTTGGTCCCAAGATACGTTAAACTACTTTACTAATAATGCCTCAATTGTGCGTAATATTGAGGGATGAGTTCTCCTCCAGCTTTGTGGCATAGGGTCCGGCCCTGGATAGGTAAGGTTTAGTTTTTTTTGGATTCTGGACAGGACACATATATGTATATGTATATGTATATGTATATGTATATGTATATGTATATGTATATGTATATGTATATGTATATGTATACGTATATGTATATGTATATGTATATATCGAGAAAGCCACATATCTCCCACAATTTCAAGGCTACAGTCACTAAATTTGGTTGGTAGTTTGTTGCCAATGTCCTTCAAAGATCGGCATATACATTCTCAAAACACGCCCACCTTCGTTGCCTCAGATCGTGCTCCAAAATTTTTTTGGCCGCGCCCACACCCGCCCCAACATTTCCAAAAGCCCGTATCTCCCGTAATTTAAGAGCTACAGTTACCAAACTTAGAAGGACGGTTATTAGGATCTATCTACCCCAATTTTAAATACAAACTTGGACGGTATTTCTTGGCTATACTTTGCTACCTCTTATCAGCTGGTATTACTTATGGTATCAAAGTAGTCCGCAGTCGGTTAGCCCGACTGCAACGTTCTTTTTTATTTGTTTTGTTTTCTTTCCTTTTTCTTTTTGTTGCTTGTTGTTTTTGGTATCTTGAGTATTAATCCTAATTGAAGGGAAATCCCTTGATGGACACGCACATAGCTAAAGGGATCGGTTTAGGGACGGAGGCAAGGGAACGGTTAAGCGGTAACCCTTTTTATACCTTGTATCCACTTAAATGGGTGAACGGGAATATTGTTAAATTGTGCAAACGTATGTAACCGACAGAGTGAAGGATATTAGCACAGTCAATCTAGTTATTCAACATAAGAAATTTAAAATATATAAGTTCACATTTCGTTTGATTGCGACTCTCTCACATATCGCCTTGAATCGATTTGGGTTAGTAATAAAAGCCACAACTATTCAGTGGATCCTTTCAGTTAGCAATTGCATAACTATCTGCTTACATTTAATTTGTCAAAGGCTTTCAATGGAAATTTTGGAAATAAATATAGAACCTGTGGGTTTCTTAGAGAATTCAGATATTTTAGAGCCGGCTAAATGGTATCTGCAAGTCAGGCGTTTTAGACTAGCCACTCTTACTATTTTTTGTTGTGCTAGTCTGGGGCTGTTGTGCTGCCCGAGATCGTTAGTTTTGCTATTTTATGACGCTGTGTGTGTGTGTGTGTGTTTGTTTTTTCTGTTGGCTTTTTACTGCTTTTCGTCTTTCTCTTCTGGTTTTTTTTTTTTGGCTTATTCTTAGAAGTAGCGCTTAAGGAAATCTCATGTGAAGGGTTGCATGTGTGTGTGTGTTGGCAGAATTGCCAACATGTGGCGCAAGATAAATGCGTGCCGTCTCAAAATTAGCTACGTCTATCAATCCCCCTCCCCCATTCACTTTATTCCCACATATACCCGCATTATACTCAAGTCCCGTTAGCTGTTGGCTTTGCTGATAGATTTACACGATATGCGAAATGAAAATGATTCCCAATTCTTATCAGCATCAGACTTCAAAGCTTACAAGAGACAGGCAGATCCATCTATCTCTCTCGCTCTCCCGCTCTCATTTGTAAGCTTTAAAATGAGCTTTGAGCAAGCGAAAGAAGAGGAAGAAGTTCATAATTGCAATATATTTAGATGATTGACAATAGCACATTGCTATATAAGACTTATAGCGGCTAACCGAAAACAAAATGTACAAGAAAAGCTGATAATTTTGATAACACTCGAAAGGATTAAGTATGGTCGGTATACCCTGGTAAGCAAACTCATCTTTCCACAGGCAGCAATGGCAGCTACATTATAGCAAAATATCCGAATATAGCCAAGTATGTATGTTGAATTTATTAGTTTGTTTCTTATACCCATTACTTAGCCCTTTAGTAGTAAGAGGGTATTAAAAAAAAGCGCATATAAACACTTAATGATTCCCCATTGTCATTACATAAAGGTGGCTTATAAAAACATTATTTCACAATGAAGGTGTTGAAGGTGTGTGACTCTGTTGTGTGTGTGTGTGTGTGGGTGTGCGTTTTCTTTGTTTGATTATTTGTGT
Organism: Drosophila macrothrix; assembly: GCA_035042055.1. Classification (NCBI taxonomy): domain Eukaryota; kingdom Metazoa; phylum Arthropoda; class Insecta; order Diptera; family Drosophilidae; genus Drosophila; species Drosophila macrothrix. Next base: position 25,362,060 of record JAWNLX010000587.1, read on the forward strand.
GTGTATTTGCTTGAGATGTGTATTGTGCAGCAGTTTGGGGTCATGCGGGCGGCTGCTCATTTGTCGACTGCCACAGCTCCCTGAACGAAGGCATTTCATGGCGGCTAACGAGCGGCTGGGGCATATACAAACATATCTAACCCAATTCCAACGAGAAGACAAGACTCGTCCCCCTTTCCTTACACATAAATAAATACATACACATGTACGAGCGTAATTATATTTTGGTGTGCACAATCTGTAGTCAGGCATTTTTTGTTTCGGTTAAATAATTGTGGGCTGCTGGTCTGCGTTTTCGGACCATAAAAATGCCATTGATAAGGCCAATAAACGCGGACGTAAACCGAAACATGTAAGAAAGCTGTTGCCGAGTAGTAGTAGCTCGATTATGATATACCCAGAACTCAGCTGTTAATATTCTAGTTTTATTGCCAAAGTTCCCCTTAGAAAGCTTAGCACACTCAAATATATGCGTGAGTGGCAGTGGCAGGCAAAAAACAAAGGCAATGCTCATATACATCCACAAGCCCGAGCTGATTTGTGGATTTCATCAATGTATATTGTAAGTTATTTGAAAGACTCTACCTTTGAAATTGTATCTTTTATTGCTACCAGAAATTGCGGACTGTTATCGAAAAAATACTTTGCCACAAAACAAGCAACCACTAATTATACCCAATTAAACATTTTTTATGGGTTCAGAGTATAAAAAAAAGAAACAGACAACACTTACACGAAATATACATAATAGTTACTGTAGGTCCAACGCAAATGTTTCATGCTGATTCTGTTTTAATTGCACTTAACCATATAATAGAGAGCAGAGACTTACTTGCTTAACTATTAGAGTTGCCTTATATATTTTTTTAGATTTTTAGATTATTATTAATACATTCCAATGGACACAAAGATATAGAATCATACGTATCGATTATTGAGATTTTAAAGGTATCGTTGCTAATTTGGATTGGGCTTTTATTTATATTTATTTCATGTACTTCAAACTGACTTTAATTGCAGCTGCTTGGCTATCCACTACTTGAAAATGCAGCTGGTCACATTGCTGTCAAAGACTATGCCTAGCCTTGAGTCAACTTATATTGGAGCTGAGACAAGTCACCAATTTGTTGGCTCTTTAGCTAGCTGAGACGTATTTCGAACACAGCTGGCCACAGTGTATGCGTCCTAAGTAATTTTCTAATAAAACGCAAATAAGTATTTGATATATTTTCGGATTGGATTTACTCGAATCACTTGAAAAGGGCAGCCCACAAAGTTCGTTGAATGTGCTACAAAAAAAGCTTCAAACTTGAGACGCAACTCGATAACAACTTTGGACTCGTTGTTGCTTGTGTTATTGTTGCTGCTGTTGGTTTTCTTATTTAGTTCTCCAATTCGATTTAAGTTCTGCATGCCTCTCTCTCTCGCTCTCTCCCTCTCTCCCTCTCTCTCTATCACTCTATCAGTCTATCTCTCTTTGTCTCCGTCTCTGTCTCTGTGTATTGCCGTTTTGCCTTTGACCTCGCCAATTCGTCTATTGCCGCAAAGTTTTTGTGCCCAATTCTATGTAATTTGCAGGCAGTGCTTATGACAAATGCCAAAGCGAAACTTCGATTGTCAGCAAGTGGCCCAGTTCATAGGAGCGCTGCTGCAAACAATAAAAATATCTGCATATTTTGGCACATTATTCAAATTGGCATTATGCACGCGCCTGGCTCAAAAGTATGCCACAACAAAATTGGAATCGCATTCGCAAACAACAAATAGCAAATGGCAATTGCAACAGCCACGCCGCAGTTCGCAGGCGCGTTACCAGCAACCCGCCAACCTATTATGGCGGCCACAAATGCAATGCAGGGGTAGAATGGCAGCTAAGAGTGTTGGCCCCACCAATGTTAACCAATACCAACGATACCAACATCAAACATCGACCCGTGGCACGACTGCAATCCTGTGGCAATGCGACACTTTACAATAGAAACAACTTAGAGTGATCTAAACGCAGAGTGAGCTAGACGACCTGATACCCTAAAACATGTGCATGTAATGCTAAGCATAATATGGCAAGTCCATAACATTTTTCCAAATGGGTAACACATTTTTAACAATGTATGCTGTATATATCCGCATGGAAGCGATATTTAATGAAATTTTCCTATCATAATCAATTGAAAATCAAAGCAATAGTGCTGAGAGTATGAGGAATGTAAATTCTTTGATTTTCATAAACTCCGACAAGCAAAGTATGTCTGTCATTCGGTTGGGTAGTCTGTGTGTATAGTGCGTGTGCCTAGCCAGTTTCAGGCTTACAGTACAGGGTATAAGGGGGCCGAGGAGAGTTGGACCACATACCACAAGGTATGCAACGGTTTTGTTTAGTTTCACATCGTTTCGCGCTGCCGCACGTGGAGTTCATTATCGCTAATAAAATGCAAGCGCCCCAAATAGTCGTTCCGATACGTAAACGTAACGGTACATGCACGTATACGTAATGTAAATATATGCCCATTGGCTCAAACGGTTACGCTGGCTGCGTTACCAGGATGGTCAGCAGCATTGTTGCAGCTCCCTCCCACCTATTACGTATTAGGCATACTTCGTTCGAGGCGCATTACAAATTTAAATTGTTTGCATGCCGCTGCGCAACAAAAAAAAAAAAGAAAAGCCAAACAAAACCATTCATAAAAAGAAAAAGCAGAAAAAAATCAATTTTGTTTTTGCATATTATTTATGGGTCGCCTCCGCACTTAAAAATGTTCAACACGTAAAAAGCGTTGCATGTATAAATATTCTTTTTTTTTTGCGGATACGGTGCACGTCTTGCTGCAACAGCCATGCCATACGCTGTGCCGCCGGACTAGGCTCGAGATTTATGGCGGAAAGACAGACAGACAGCAGACAACCCAGACAGACATAAAAGGACGAATAATGGACGGCGAGTAGTAGATGCAGCGACGGAATAAGAGATCCAGATACAGGAAGAGTGAGAGGGGAGCTCTCCATTTCTCTATTGCCGCAGTGGCATTGCCCCCTACGATAAGTTGAAAGCATATTGTGAATATATAGTGAGGTCCAAGGATATTTTCCAATGTCGCCAAATGTGTTGGGAGATATTGCTTATTGCGTGCGATTGACTTTAAGGGGTATTGTTTTTGAATGCACCCTTAAGGGATGCCAGCTTCTGTGTGCTAATTTTACATTTTTGGGATTCTATCTTATTATTGTGCTTATTCTGCATTCTTATACAGTTTTGTCAATATTAAGAAATTTGTTTACATTTGGGCGGAAGTTTGATATTTCCATTTCTTAAACTGTTCTGGCAATTTAATTAAAAAGAAAAAAATAAAAGAAAATGCTGAAATTTTCTGAGATAGTCTTGAATAGTTTCAGTGTCAGCGGGAATGACTCATGTCTTACCTTTCGCAACATGTCATCCAGCGAGTCCACATCGAGTCCGGCATAGTTGTTGTTGAACTGACTGGAGCAATTAGACGAGGTGCTTGTGTACCGCTTGCGTCGTCCCAAGGCTGGCGAGTTGACCAGCGAGCTGGGCCCACTGGAGCCCACGTAGCCCAGCTGGGCGGCAGCCATTAGCGGGTAGAGCGTATGATGTGCAGCCAAATGTGGCACATGGCCCATGGTCAGATGGTGATGCGACGAGGCAGGCGACGAACTGCAGCAGACAGCCAGACAACCTCCGGTGGGAGGCGAGGCGCCCGATATTGTTTGTTGTTGCTGTTGTTGATGACGCATCGAGGCGAGTGGCGAGGGTGGCGCTGTGTGGTGCAGCTGCAGCGAGTGATGATGATGGTGCAACGTATGCGAATGCGAGTGCGAGCCATGATGCAGATGGTGATGTTGCACATAGGCCTTAGCGGGCGAACTGTTACCCGACGAGCTGTTCGAGGTGCCCGCTGTCTCCGTTAAGATTGCATTTGAGCTGCAGGAGCCGGAGGCGGAGGCGGAGCCGGTACCGGTGCCAAAACCGTTGCCAGTTTCAGCAACAGCAGCCGCAGCGGACGTGGCACATAGTTCTTTGCTTTGTGTGGAATCGCTTGTTGTGCTACTGAGCTCTGAATTTGACGTTTGGCCGCTCAAGTCAATGCTCTGGCGTTGCAAATGCCGCGGATGGCTGTGAAGCGGATGTGGATGCGAATGATGCATTTCCGTCGGTGATGCATCGACTAGCATCAGCGTCGTACCCGCAACATCCATGTGGAACTCCACTTTAAGATCGTCTGTGTGCGTGTGCTTATATTTTCTAACAAATGGTGTCTCGCTCGCTCTCTCTCTCTCTCTCTCTCTCTCGCTGGTCACACTGACTGCCACTTAGGCGTTTCCATTAGCGATTAGGGCAGCATTTTGTTCTTATTTTCGTTTCGTTTGTTTGTCACTCATCGAACACTCAACGCCTTAAATAATGCAACGCTAAATTTGAATACAAAATTGTGTGTGTGTGCGGGCGGGGCAAATAATTGGTTGCATTCGGTTGCCCTCTCTTTCTCTCTTTCTCTATCCCCTTCTCTTTCCCTATGTGCGTCTGTCTGTCTGGTTGTAAATTTATGTTGCTGTTCCGTTTGTTTGCTTTTTAATTGCATGCAGCATGCAGCATGCCACAGCAGTTGCTGCACTTTTAGGCGTCACCCACATGATTAATGGTTGCCCGGGGAACTCAGCTGCAGTGCGGAAGAGTACAAGGCAGCGGGCCAGGGGGGGGGGGGGGGGGGGATAAATTGGGGCTTAAGGTTGGTTTGTTTTTAACCACAAATGCGCTGCAGTAACTGAAACTGAAAACTGATTGTTGTCATTTGCAATTTGCATTTGATGGACAAAAATCGAAACGGCAAACGCCATAAAGTAGACAACAAATATAATAAAAAACAAAACATATATACAATATATATAAGTAAACAAAATATGCACGAGACCTTGACAGCAAGATATCCTATGAAATGCAGCTAACCCGACTTGATTATTAAGTGGAGAAGTCTGCAGACTCAACACCTGAAAATATTTATCGAATGAAGTGGTAACAATTATTTGACATTATTTATTGTTACACATACCTTAGACAGCCCCTTACGCAAACAATACAGACCTAAAAATTTGATCGGTATTGTGTGTGTAAAAGGCTATCTAAGGTATGTAGTGCAAACAATTTAGTCTGTGTCTTTCTAAGTATTAGTTTAATTTCTTATGACTACTCCTTTGTCCAGCTTTCGCTTTCTGTTTGAAATAGTTGAAGACAGACTGTATAAGTTGACAGTTTTGCTGTTAGCGTTAACCGATTTAGATCGATTCTGGCCTAGGATTCTGTTCCTAGGCACATAAAAATAAACAAGTTTAATGATATGCACATCAGAATTTCATAGGTTTTGCGACAAATCTTAATTGATTGAGACATATTTTTCACGTAGGAATGTACAAATTTCCAATCAATCACTAAAGCAGACTAGCAGCAGATTATAGTTGTAAACAATTTTGGACCGGAGTCAACCTGTCAACATTTAAATTTTACTCTAGAGTACGAACTATTATTATGCTGGCTGTGAATTGAATATGACACATTTGTGTGGTCACATTGCATTTTGAATGTGACATATTGATCTATCGACGTCGTTTGACAGCTATATGATATAAAAATCTGATCCGGTCTACTTCGTCGTACAAGTTTCGACGCTACCCTTCAAGCTGAACGAGTTAAAGTTATTTCATATCGAATCGGCTAATAATGCATATTAATAATATATATACTTTATGTTGTCGGAGACGTCCCTCATGATAAAATTGTAAAACCCTATACCATACATAAAAAAGCTTAGCATACTTTGCAGCGACACTGTGACGAAATATGCAAATAAACAAGACTCATGTTGAGTTGTTGTTATTTACCATGCTGGCATACGCTTAACTTGCGTGACCAGAGGTAGAAGGGGGGCTGCGTGCAATTTACAACAAACAGCAATCAATTTTGAAGCATAAATAACTCAATTTTCAGCATTAGCCACTGACTGGTGGCACTGATGCTGCGACTGCTTCAGCTGTCTGCTATTAATAAATTAGCAAAGGGATGAAGTCATGTGAAGAACAGCTGTCTGACTGGAGCTGGAAACAGTTGTTGTTGTTATAAGTTTGAATATGGAATATGGATAAAAACGTTGGGGCCCTGCTGCTGCCAATTAGTATGGGACGTAGAAGCTTATTGCGCTTATGCAATGCGCCTGATTTAATATGCCCGGATGTGCGACGCCTGGCAGGGGTGCACTGGAGGGATGAGTTATGGATGGCATCTAGTATATCGAGATCTAATTTCAAGTTGCAGCAGAGCAAGAGTCGAGTAATTCGACACAGGAGCAGCAACAGCAGCAGGATCAGGAGCAGAAGCAGCAGACAGTGGAGGACACCAAAGTGCCAGGCGACATGTTTGCCAGGCAGCCGGACATGTTGCCCCATGCCCCATCTGTAGCTGTTATTGTTGTTGTTTTTGTTGCTGTTGCTGTTGCTATGGCTGAGAGTTGAAGTTTTGTATCGTCCATTTAACAATGTACGATGATGATACACACACACACACACACACACACACACACACACAGACAGCGTACTAGTGGGGGCAGTGTCAAGACCCATACACAGAAAACAAATTTTAAGTTAATGTAATTCAAACAGGGTGTTCTTCATAGGCACATTTCAACATCATTTACTTTGACTCAAATAACAAATTACAATTCTTCTAAAGTATTAAAATAATTTTTACAATAATACAAACATAAAACATAAGTAGAAACTTGAAATTACAAAAGCGCATGGAGAATGAAAATACTAAATCAAGTTGAACAAACTTTCTTTTTGCTGTGTGTAGAAAAAGTGCATGTTTAGCGTCTGTGTGTGGTTGAATATGTATATATTTATATATATATATATATATATGTGTGTGTGTGTGTGTAAGTAGGAGACATTGGCCAGCAGTTGCAGTGGCTGTTGCTGCAAGGACGAGCCGCTTTGGAATCTATATGGCCAGCCCATAATTCACTAGAGATAATATACATATGTCTGGCTTGCTACCTGCCTGCCTGCTTAAAGCAAGGGACTTATATACACTGCGAAGAGGCAGTAGCGTTATGCAATTGCCTTGCGTGCACGCACAACAAGAACAACAAAAACAGCAACAGCTGCAACAAGAACAGGAACACACGCATATTAATGACACGCTGCCTGACTTGCAACTTGCACGAGAAGGATCTTAAAGCCGTGCAACGCGTGTAATGCAATTTTTTTGTAATTGTCAAACTTTTTGTTTATATACGGATATGGAATTTGCAGGCAACTTGAATTTATTGTAGCGCTGTTATCGCTGTTGGCACTACAAAAAAGTATGCTACACTTTGTTGATATTTTTTGTGCATTTCAAATGCTCATCAAATATTTATGGCGAGTATACTCGTACACACACACACACCTTCAAAACACATACGCATTTATTTGGCAGTGGAATTCATCAAATATGCTTGTGTATCTGCTTCACTGCGCCAAAAATTATGCTACCAAAATGAAAAACGAAATATAACATCTATCTTCAGACTACCGAAAATTGAATGCTCTCCAAAGCTGGCAAAATATATAAGATAAATAGCTTGACCAAAGTAGATTTGACTTCTAAAATTTAAAATAAGTTCTTGACAAAAAAACTAAAAAACTAAATTTAAAAAACAAGAAGACACTTATAGCTAATTTCGATAATTTAGCTACATGTCAAAAACATTATTAAATTGCATGGATATTCATTTAACGGCATTGACGTTTGTCACAAGAATTAAATTCTTTCTCGGTTTCTCACAATTTTCTATTGTTATTTTTTCGATTGTTGTGAAGACTGTAATTTATAGATCTCCAATCAGGCAGAATTTTAGCTAATTTATGCTTTGACTATTTCTGAATAATAACAGTAGTCAAGAGCTCCCGTATACACAAATATTTGATTAAATTGCACTGATGTATTTTTCAAAGTGTTTCACATTTCGCGTTCAATTTATAATACCCCACTCAAGGGTAGACGCAAAATAATAAGCAAAATAAAGAGCATTACAAAAAAACAAGAATAACACAAAAGAAAAACGAAAAGCAAACACAATTCGATCGCCAAAAAAATAAAAAAAAAAAACTGCTGGCTGGGTATACATGTCATATATATTTATATATTTATTATTTTATATTATATTATATCTGTTGGGCACATAAAACAGGCAAGCTCGAAAATGGCGCCAGTGCGTCTGCTGTTGTGTTGGCCTTGGCAACAGCTAAGCTGACACCCCCCCACCACCGCTCTTTCCCATTGAAGCTGCTGTCAAGACATTATGAATACTATAATATTCTGCTTAGAAGTAGTCAACAATTGCTTTGCCACACACAAAACAAAATCCATTTTAATTGATATACATAAATATCTGTATTAAAACTATAGTTGAGCTTTCGACCTCAGCGGCAAGCACTGCAAAAAAAAAAAACACAGGCACACACTTGAAAAAAATAAAGTAAATATAAACTGTTGTCGCCTTTCACTTTCCGCGCAAATCACACAATATGTCGTTGTCGCACTTTTTGATTTTTTCGTGATTGTTTCCTTTGGTCTAAATTCGACGAAGTTGCGTAGAAATTGTCGAGCTGAACCGCACTGAAAATGACGAGCGGGGCCGTGTGAAAGCTTGCGTTACGCGTTACACAGCCAAACACAAACTGATTGCCGTGTGCCGTGCCATGGTTGTGATTTACCGACAACCGACAACCAACAAACGACAAGCGTCCCAGTCAGTGCCGGAGTCAGTAGCACAACAAGGAAACGACACACGAGCTAAACGAAACACACACACACACTCTCACACACACACACACACACACACACACACACATGCGCACACGCCACAGCTGGACTGACTGCTTGTATGTGTGCGAGTGTGTTGAAAGAGTATCGCACATAGCGTGGTGAGCGAAATTTCCCCGAATTTCAACCACTTGGCTGGGATAAGTGAAATACTGGGTTTTATTGTGATATTAAATGGGAGAAACAGCTGGCTTCATTTCATGGCATTACACAAACTTTAATCAATGCTGTATTTGGATAAAAAAAAGGTTACATGAGAAATCAATACTACAGTTCACATTTACATACAGCCAATAAGCTGTAAATGCATTTTGTGCAATTTAAACGACGCTGGTTGAAATAATTAATACTGAATATTAAAACTACAATTGAGCTTTTGGGTCAAGAAAGAACGGCAATCCTAGGCACGTCGAAGATTGCATACCCTTGCAGACGGTAGTTAATCTGCTGACATTTCAATCTTAGTCCAGATTACGACATTTCATTTTTTTTGTTTGTATGTTTTATACTTTTTATTTATTTAATTTTTCCCCCGTCGCTTTTGTCTACGACTACCTGGATACCAAAACTTAAATTATCTTTCATCCGATTGTTTCTAAGATAGATATAGTAGTGATATAGTGATCCCATCCAGTCGGCTTAGAACTATGTTCTGAATTCAGAAAAAGGGCGCATATATGTCAAGGTAATCTGTCAAAAATAAATAAATATAAATTATTTGAATTATTATTAAAGCCTGAAAGTTTAAAGATAAACTTCTTCAATATTTTTTATTGCTTATAAAAATATTTTCGAGGGTACAAAATCTTACTTTAGACTGTGTACTACATATACAACAAGAGAAAAACAGCAGAAAAGCAGCAGGTATATTAAGCCTGCTTATCGGAGTTTAGTTGTTTTCATAATTATTTCATGATTAAATAATAAATAAAAATCGACCGACTCACACAGAAACCAACTTTATAAAATAGTAGGCCGATGTTGATAATTTTTGCCAACACGATGTGAACATAGAAAAACTCGAAACTAATGAATTTGGTCTGGTTATTTTAGGTAAACAAAATGAGGTTATGTAAGTACTCACTGCAGCAAAGCCTTATCTAGTTTGTAGTCTTAAAGCAGATAAGCAGACACAGTAAAAAAAATTCGCAACACAATTATTTATAGATTTTTATCGTTGATTTAATCAATTGGTTATTATTTCTCTGATATTCTGCTGCTTGAGCATGTAAACACAAAGTGGCTGAATACGGGGCGAAAAAGAAACTGGGAACTGCACGAAGAAAACGATATTTTTAGCTAAATTTCCCGCTATTTTCTGGCGTATACCCAGCAGCAGCAGAGGACATTTTGTCTTTTGGCGTGGTGAACAAATGTTGAATTAGTGTTGCAGCTGCCCCTTTTTTACATCTTGGCATGTATAAACGCGTGTGGTATAATTTGTGCGCTGATTGTGTGTGTGTATTAAAGCCAAACTTATACTAAAAGAGGCAACGTGCGACGTAAACATTTGTTCGGCCGCCTGCGAATTTTAATGACTTTGGCCAGCAGTTGGACGACCTGTTTGCTGCTAAAATATGTTCGCATTTGAATTTTAAATGATGACGATGCTGGAAAATAGCGCATAATGAGCAATGTGGCATTGTGAGAGTAGCGTGCTTCCTGCTGCTGACTCAAGGCGGATGATAACATGTCATGTCAGCGGTGACGGGCTGGCAGCTAAGCGACAAATGCTATTGATTTTTGCTCTGACCTTTGGCCCCAATAGCGATTTTGTTATTGGCCAGTCAATTAGCGAAGCACAGGGACAATGTTGGACTTAAGTCTTGACAGTAACGCATCAGCATCACGAACAGCAACATGCAGAGACTATTTTAATTGTAGCTCCACCAGATTGCCGCACAAATCCACACCTGCTGCACACACACCCACACACACACACTTATACAGCTGTCAGCAGCGTAGCATGTTGTGCATCCGAGTGCCGCATATGTCACACAGCCTGGCTGGTGGTCGGTCTATGCCACCAATGGTAATGCTCAAATTGAATGCTAAATTGTATTTTTTTTTTGGATTAGGGTCTGGCAACGCCGCTTGACGCCAACTGGTTGAGCAATTAAGCAAACGGTTAAAGCGCCAGGCAGCCAAAACAGGCAAAGAGCCCAGCTGCCAGCTCTGTGAATTTATGTAAACTTCAAATGAATATAAATACACATAAAGTAATACATGCATGTGTGTGTGTGTGTGCGTGTGTATTGTATGCATCCCGTGGGACATTATCAGGCGCTAAATTTGAAACGAACAAATATTTGCGCTGTTCAAACTGTAATTAAATATGTGATTATTTTCAGATTTAATAAATAATGGGAAACATTTCATTTTGTTGCCAAAGGCTTACTGCTGACATAGATGTACGAGTATGCATGTGACTATGAAGTGATCAATGTTCAGGCAGTGATCAATGTTTTAGCCGTGAAGAATTAAACATATTTATCAATCAATGTGTTGAAGAGTTGTACTTTAAGAGTTAAAGTAGAAAAGATAAGTTGGAGATCGACTCAAAGTGTTCACATATTAATAAGCATAATGTGTAACAAGAATCACTTGTAGGGCAGATAGATCAATCAGAGAGCGAGATCTATTGTAATCATACTTATTACTATATCAATATTTATGTTTTTATACCAAAGTAAGTAACAGTTGCATCCGTTATTCAACATTTAAGTAATTTGCGTAACATAATCTCAAAAATCAGATAAAATTATCCCATCTTTTATACTCTGAAGGTGCAAGAGTAAATTGATTTTGTGTAAAGTCCCTTAGGCCGTTTGTCAGTTCGTATGACCGCAACCTTATTCGCCACTCTTAAAGCTGGTTTAAATTGAAATTGGAGTGCTTTATTCAGAGGACTAGTAAACCGATAAGTGCAAATTGATAAAGCCAAACGTCTACCACAAAGTCCTTCTGGAATTCTCATCGGACCACTTTCTCTATCACTCCCGTCACAAAAAAAATTTGGATGCCGCTTTATCTTCCACAAATTTTCAGCTAGTCACCAAATTAAGAAGATAATTACCGCTAACCACCCTAAAGTATCGATAAAAAATGTTATACTCGTATATTTGAAAGTGTAAATCGAGACCAAAAGTGATAACGAGAGTTACCAAAAATTGCTGGGAAATTTCCATGTCCTGACCACCAAAAATGGCAAAAGCCCATCTATCTCCCACAAATTGTATTCAGCTGGTCTTACATCATTTGTTATATCATAACAAAGAAAAATACATAAAGATATTCATATTAATATACATATTTATATGCATATCTACATCCCTATCTATATCTATATCGCTTGTTGGCAATATTGTTTCGTTCGTTTCGTTGAAGTTAGCTGTTATGGCTATTTTTAACACTCGTTCAACTGGAGCACAAGCGACAACTGGATAATATCCTTTTTAATCCCGTTGCCATAACATATACATGCGAGTACCTAGACTAACATTGAAACTACCTGCACAGCAAACCGCAATCCATACGCGCCCATTTAGAGCCAGCGGAAGTGTGTGGCCGTAAGTATTATTGGTGTTTGCTGTTTGCCTTCTGTAGTTGTTGCTGTCGAGCTTATTGTTGTTGTTGGTATTAGGTTTGCCCCTTCACATAGTTTTTCATAAATTTGAGACGACTATGTACTCAGCTGGTTGCGAAGCAGTCTATCTCCCTCGCCTCTCCATCCAGCTATCTCTTGTTGTCGAGCAATCCGCTTAATATCATTTTTCGGCATCACTTTGAGTCTAGCGCTAGCGTTGTCTTTTTCTTAACCCCACAGCTGATCCTGGCAATGGCGCAAATTGCAGCTGACATACGGCCCTTGGCCATGAGTATGAAATACCGTTTCCGTATATGTACATACATACTCGTATGTGTGTTGAAATGTCTCGTAGTGCATGTGTGTATGTTTGAGGCTGTTTCTGTGTGAGAAAGAGTCGTGTGTATTCCGCAGTTACACGACACAACGTTAACGGATTAAATGAGCAGCCAAAAGCCGCTTAACACTCATCTTTAGTGCGGTGGTTTGTACGGAGTACGGAGTAGAGTGGATGCTATGGGGGAAAGCGGAGAAATCGGGAAACATGCTGCAAGCTATTCGCGGCTTTAATTGCAGGCACAAGTTAGGAGATTGTTTCCCCAACAACCATTTATAATCATGTTTTATGCTTCGACCACACCGCAGAACACATTAAAAGCAACGTATTCGTTTCTGGCCAACTACTAAACTAAAGAGCCGCTTCCCTTTAGCTTCAGTCGGTCACAATTATAAGCGAACGCAGCTTCGCTCGCCCTTTTCAAATGTATTACTTTTATTTTTAGTGTTATTTCAGTTATGGCGTTTTTGTTCACGCATTTGAAAGTCGACCATATGCCTAAGCCATGAGCCTAAAAGCTTACAACAAAAAAGCGAGGTCAGACTGCAGTGAGCAATTCGGGCAACCATTGAGCTCAAAACCAGTCAAGATAATACATTTAAGAGCAAATCCATTTAGGAGCAAACATAATATAGTCGCCTGTCATAACCCAAGCCATTCATCGATAACCAAAGAAAAACAAACCAAAGCCAGTCAAGATCTTACATACTGCATACATTCCAACTACGTTAAATTTTGAAATTAATCTGACAAGCTTTATTAATGTCCATTTAATTAGCTATCGATTATCCACTTTGAATATTGTATTCATGCAATATTTAAATATTATAATAAATATTTTGTAGTTGAACAAAAAATGCAATCAAAATCGTAACATTTTCATTGCCCTTGTGAAAGCATTTTGGTTAGCTTATCAGAAGAAATTCTGCCAGATTGCTCCACATTCAAATGTTGTTATCAACATATAAGCATACAAACACACATCCACACCATGCCTAAGTCAGGCATGGCTAACAAATCAAATCAACTCACTTTCAGTTGCTCAAACAAAAATGGACGGATGAGTGAAGCATGATAAGAAAAAAGGACAATAGTCAGAAAAAAAAATAAATAAACAGCGACGGCAAAACAATTTTGTCTTGAAATATTTATTTAAATCTTATATCCTGCTCCTGCACACGTCCATTCATATGTTTGTATGTTCAACTGAAATGGTATAAAGTGTTCGAGTTGGGAAGCTGAATCTTGTATTGTACCTTAAAGATTGGGAAAGTGTTTAAGCACGTTCTGAAAAAAATTACGTTTTATTAATTGAAGACTTGTTTCGAATATTGGATGATGGGAAAAAACCTAGGGTCATAGCTTAACTGTCTAAAATTTCAATTTTTATGGACAAATAATATTCTGATAATCATAATTTGTATGCAGACGCTATAAGTCTTAATAATATATTATAAATAAATCTATACAGAATAATTTAAAATTAGGCGCAGGGTAATTACCCTGCGAGTATTGCATTTTACATTTTTTTTTTCCTTTATATTCCACTTTTGTTTTATTATTATGATGCTTTCGTTGTCCTGATTATTCCTCATTGTTCTGTTTCATTTTCTTTGTTTTTGTATTTTATGCGGTTGTGTGCTACATTTTCACCGCTTTTGCAGGATTACATTTTGCTTAGGCATGATCCAAATAAAACCATTCAGAGCCAGCGTTTTTAAAGAACTGAACTGACTAATGCTACTATTTTGCAGCAAGTATGGCAGCCTTTTGCGACTTCAAACAAAAGAATTATAAGCTGGAAAAGAACCTGCTCTATTGTTTAGTTTCGTGGACGATGCCATGATGAGAGGTTGGCTTTAATTCTTGTCAGCAATGGACGCATACTTTATTCGCGTGCAGCATGTAGGTGGAGGTAGCGGAATGGGGGGATGGGTGAGCCTAGGGCATCGCTATATGCTGTATGAGGCATTGTCACGCATAATTAAAATTAAATGTGCTTTTGGGAATAATTCAAATGAATAAACGAGCGTGGCCAATATGTGTGCCCTGCATACACAAAATGAGTTGTCCTTGTCTTGCAGAGACGGTGCCATAACCCTCTACACCACCTTACCTTCCCCCAGCACGCACTCATTCTAGCCCCAGTAGAAAACATACACACTCACATACAGAGATGTCCACGCGTATCTGCCCTGCCTCCGTCCAAAAGCAGCGGCTTTAGACACAAAACTTTAGAACTTTTTGGCATTGTTGTGGGCGTGGGCATGGAAATGGGCGAGTCCAAAGAGCGAGCGAACTGGCAAAGACATCGCTTCATTTATTATGCGACTGATGGCCATTAATTTTGCAGGCCACAGTCGCTTGGCAGTTAGTTTGCCTCCAATGTTTGTCGCCTGCCTAGCAAGTTGCCAGACAGGCGACGCCGAAAAGTAGGCAGCACATGTTGCTCCCAGCATATGTCTAAGTGTGCATGTGTGTGTGTAAGTATGTCTGATTGTGTGTGCGTGCGTGTGTGCATATTTAAAAGTTGTCATAAGCAAAAACCCCTCATATCGCAAACAACTCTCAAACTCGAATGGACATGAGAATATGTCAAGAGCAGACGGAAGAAAAGAGGCAGAGAAGAGAGCACCTCCTAACTCATCGGCGCCCAAAAGAATGCAATGCACACCAGTAATTAATTATTCGCAAATGCTATATGGATAGCACAGCAAGACCCACCCCCCCCCCCCTCCCTCACATATATCCCGCACTCAATCGTCCCCATTTTAGTCGAGCCTGGTCTAATTGCTTAAATACTTGGGCAAATTTTGCGTTTGGGTCACTGCGCATTGACAGCATTGATGCGCAATTTATGCTCAGACACGAAGCTGTCCAAAATTTTTAATTAACGCTGCAAAAGTGTCCTCAAGTAATTCTCAAACCCCCCCTTCCCTAACACACACACCCATTTTCATTTCTCGAGGGGGCTGTATTAAAAGCAAATTTGTGGGCACACCATAAAATTGAGCTCAAAGTTAAAGACAGTTCTGTTCAATTTAGGTTTTCAATGCCTTTCAATTTTGTTTGCTTTTTGTAAATTAGGATTGAAGTTGTTTTGCACTGGTCACAGAAATAAATAATATTCTTTGCAAAAGCTGTTTCGCCAATTTAATATTCTCCATCCTTCAAAAGAAGAGCGTTTCACTCATCAGCACCATATCAAGTAATATGTGATTTTTTTTCATTTTGTAAAAGACCTCATCCAAATGGATGCATAATTCAACAGATAATTATATATATTTATTTCATTATGCAGTATTCTGAAAGAACTGTACTCCTATTCGAGCAAACAAATAGCCCAGTTAGATTGAAGCAAGTTTAAAACCTTATACAATAACTTATATTATTTTCAGTGCACTGTGCACAGCTATAAGAAGAGCATTGATTAGATTACGTCGAGAACTTTGTACCGACATATCAATACATTACAACTGTCTTAAAATAATAGAGCACATGAGACACAGCCTTCCGGCTCAGCTGCAAATACGACACAACATTTTCAATTTCCCACTGCATAGTGCGCATAAGTAAGGGCTACGCCTTCTGCAATGCAAACTGAACACAATGACTGCTTCTCTCTGTTTGACTGTGTGTGTGTGTGTGTGTGTGTGTGTGTGATCATTTGTGTGGAAATCAGCGCATTGTACGCCTTATAGGCGCCTATCTGTCTAGCTGGCGGATGCGGCATTGTTGCACACAGACGTTGCCCATTTGAAAAGCAAAACGCAGCAGTCATCGACCAAACGCAGCCAACAACCAAATGAGAGTTTTGTCAGATGCGACTGTTGCACCGGGCTACGTGTGTCCATTATTGTTGATGATAGTCTATACCCCATAAGCTGTTAGCAATGGGTATATGCACGCAAGCATCAGCCGACTATATACATATATACGTGTTCTAAAAATAAAACTAACCACATCATTATTCTTAGATATTCATATGTAAAGCATACCAGTACGATTTTTAGTCTTAACTTATTGCAAGGTGCGAGGGAAGAGTAACTAAAATGAGAGCTGATCTGGTCAGAAGATGAATCCTTTTCGACCTAATTGAAAACATGCCCCGCTGAACAACAGGACATCCTTTACTCAGTTGCTGTTAAGCTTGTTCTTCTTCTTTTCAAGTTGTTGAGCTTCATTTACGTGGCACAGGGAATTTCAAAGTCGAGCAATCATATTTTTCTTTGTTTCTGCCATGCATTTTCCACTGTATCCGGATGAACGCATACTTTTGTCAACATTCGGCATATTTGGTGGGCTTTGGTGGACCAATTGGGAAAATTGAAATGGGCATGCAATGCCTCTAAGCGCGGCTTTCAACGCGTTAACGCGCTGAGCACACACACATACACACACACACACACACACACGCACGCACGCACATCACTTATGGCTTATGGCACTAATGTGGCCACTTTTGCTGCTGACGGTTGTGTCCAATGTGCAATCACCAACAACTGGGCCGCTGGCTTTTGCGGATTTATGAGGCCCATTTATGGCCATGGCGGTCCCATAAAATACAGCCGACAAACGAGAGAGGCGGAGAGAGAAGGTGGAGGAATAGACAGCGAGAAAGGAAGAAAGGAAGAGCAAGAGAGAGTGGGATAGAAATGGGAAGTTCGCTTTAGAAGTCATAAGACGAAATCATTGGCAATTGACAAACCAAATTTCATAACAATGTGCGCACACGAATTGAAGAATAGCGAATGCCACTTGAGTGGGCCAAAACGTGGCTTGGCAATGCCCAGCGACATCTTAAAAGCGTTGCCTTAACACTAGAAAGCCGTTGAAAGAGCACTTCAATTCTTAACAAGCTTCCGAACTTCTGTGCAAATTTGCCAGCACAATAAAATCGGAGTATGTACAGTGTGTAAACTGACTTCTTGAATATGTAAAGGAATAAAATTGAATTTTCCTCAATTAAGAAGTTTGACAACGCAGCATAGGCAGAACGGAATTAATTGCCAATGAAAAGTTTTAAATGATTTTGCGAAACTCGGCAACGTTGCCAACTAATTACCGAAGTGTTCATTAATACTGCCGAGTTGGAAGCAGAAAATATTTACATTTATTTATAATAATAGTGTGACCAGTGAAATTTGGCAACAGTGCAGCATCGATTATTTGAAATTTAATATATAATAAGATTGAAAGAGAAGGAAAAAATGTTATATGAAAACATTTAAGTTTCAATCCACAGAAGAAAAACACGAAATTCCAATATAGTTTTGGTGAAACCGAATATATTACCAAATAAATGTGTAAACAGACTTCAAATTTTTCACATTAGTACTACAAAATTAGATTTTTAATTAAAAACCCTATGTTAAACAAAGAAGAATTTTAAAGTATAAGTAAAGATAAAAGCGATCACGAATAAGAATAATGAAAATGAGTATGGGAAACCATATTGTAGAATCAAACTGTAACCAACCGCCTCTTGCTTAGTGTTAAAACTGAAATTTGGCATCGTAGCAGCCGTAAAAACTTTGGTGTATACGACATACACGATATTGTGTGCCCAGCTCTGTAAAACTTTATTCATTCGGTATTCTTTTCGGCACTTTTCTTCGCATGGCTGGCCAGTTGCTTGGCAAGGGCTTGAGTTTGAGTTTTGAGCTTGTTATTCGCTGACTGCTCGGTAATAAACTTGAATTTTATTGTCGGACAAGAATGTTGCAATATGCTTGGCCATAATTTCTCGTCTTGCACATTGTTGCCAAAAAACATTCGGAACCCCAGCCGATTCTGTGGTTTTAGCTTAACGCCTCCTTTGATTGCTGTTTTGGGTCCTCCCTACCTTGCTACGTACCTACCTACCTACCTTGCTCCATCCACACCTCCATCATCTTCATCTGCAGCTTCTTCTTTTTCTTCCGTTGCGAGTACATTTTGCTTTGACATTATAAATAGGGTGCGACACGTGCAATTTTAGGTCAACTGAAAAACTTTACTAGTATTTTAAATGAACTTTGCGCAAAAAAAAAGATTAATTAAAATACAAAATAAATTTGAAATAATAATAATAATGTCAGGAGCTTGCTAACAGTCAACTTTACAGTTTGCTGGATCTAATTTAAAATTTATGATGACAAAAATATGCTGCACTTCAACGACAAGCTACTGCTATTGCAGCAAAAAGTGGCAAGGCAAAAGGCAGCAACAAATATTTGGAAGCGAAAAGAGGCAAAAGCATAAAACAAACATAAAATATTCATTGCATACTTTTAGTCATTCGAGCTGCTAAATTTCTCATTTCATTTCCGTTATGCGTTCCGTTATCCTGTTTGGGTCTGTTCAGTCTGAATACCCTTTAAGACCAAGCAACTGATTCGAGCTAAATATTTCAAAATTCTTTTTATTTTGAAGTGCTCGTAAAAAAGAATAAACAAACATTCAATATAGGAAATAAGTGAAATTAGATGGAGTCAATCAATTTAAATTTCAAATTTAAAGTCAATATCTCTAAAACATTTTCAATATACCTATACTTAGTACAGCGACTATAAGATTTCCTCGATCCTACAAATTTCTGTACACACTTGATTCGATAAGGAAAGTGCTGGTTATTCGGTTTCGACTATCGGGGTTACACAGTATGAGGCAAAGATTTTTTAGATCCCATCTCTAGTAGTTTCGACCTGTACATACAGGGCAACTACTATTCGAGCAGCACTTGTTTGTTGTTTGTGTTCTGCTCGGATATGTACTAAGTACTTATTCATACATTTTTTAGGCGGCTGCTCTCGCAAAGTCTGCTGTCAATTAAATATTGACAAATGCAGCAAAAGTATAATTTTAGTACAGTCTTCGTGCACCCTAACATCTATCTGCTTTTTGGAATAGCGAACTTTACGTTTTTAATATTCAGATTCTCATTTTTTTTCGTATTTTTTCATTAAAAACATCATGCGAGAATGCACAAAGTAAACGAATAAAATTAAGGCATTCAAGTCTACTACTCGCTCTAACATGGCTAAAATCAACAATAGTTTGCAAAATTTTACATTGCATAGTGAAAGACGTAGACGCGAGGGCTAGTGTAATGAAAATAACAATGCAGTGCATTGTACATGAATAAGTTTTGAAGAGATCATTTCGGGTTGCTCGTTAAATTCGCATACTGGGCAAACAAAGCGAGAAGCCTTACAAATGGCTGAAAAGTCAAGCCTTGTGTTTCACTTAAGCTGGGAATAAAACTAAGAAAACATAATTGTGATTTCATTCTTTACTTCGTTTAGTTGGGCTTCAAATTGTTACAAAAAAATTATCTACTAAAAATCCAATAATAACAGCTAACATCTTCAGTGGCACTGGAAGCCTTGACCTAAATTAAGTCCCGACAATAGAATTTCAAATTAGGAAACTGTTGAGTTTAAAGGAAAATCAGAAAGGGCATACTGTTAATCAAGTTAGAATACTATATTCGAATGAGCTCAAGTTCGATATAACCCGAACCAAGCCGTTAAATATATTCTACGTTTATTGCCAAATTTGCCTTCAAAAATGTTGCACACTCAAAGGGAATGAATGGAAGTGCTATCATTTTGTATAGCTGGCACAGGTATTCAAGAGTTTAATAATAAAAAACTAAGGCAGCGCATATACATATTCACAAACCCGAAGTACGTACCACTTATTGCACGACTCCAACATTTTAAAAAATATATAAAAAGAAAGGTGTTACTTTCAATTGATTTCGAACATTGGTATTATTTTCAAAAAAGATTGTGAAGAAAAAATATTTATTAACTTATTTATTTAATGTCAACTAAAGTCAAAGTCCATGCATTCATGCCAATACAATGATTTCTGTAGAAGCTGAAAAGAGGAGGAAGAGGTGGAATCCCCGGAGCACTTCTTCTGCTTCTGCCTAGCACTTGCCAAACAACTTTTGGCAATCCTGGGAAACTACTCCCTAACTGGCCTATCAGAGCTAGAAAACATGAGCCCGGCCAGGATCGCAAAATTTATAAACGCAACTGGCTGGGCAAATGTCTAACTTTTTTAGGTTTCTTTAAGAACACGAGTGTAGGAGAAAGAATTTAATATGACTATCGAATTTTAATAAATGATCAAGAAGTAAACCAAAATCATTTACTTTATTCAATCTACCAAGTGGCATCCCATCGAGCGTGTAACTAACAACATGAGGAGAGATACGATAAAATTGCAGGACCTTACACTTGGAGTTACAGTTCACTTGGAGCAAATTTATTTTACACCATGGCAAAAATTAAAGTAAGTCCGCCTACGTCAGGCACAACTTGACGTCATCAGCATACATTACATATATACAATATTACACAAGGAAGGTCATTAATAAATTGATTAAAAAGCACTGAACCCAGGTGACTACTCTAGGGTACCCCAGATGTGACTAGGATAGGTTTAGAAAGTAATGTTCTGAATACAACTGTTTGAGTTCTGTTACTCAGATACTCCAGATAAAGATAATCCATGTAAGAAGGTTAGTAGAAAATTCTATAAAGTTAAGTTTATGAAACTGGAGACAATGGATAACAGATGCAAAGGCCTTACTTACAAGAATGTTAGTGAAATGACCTACATTTCACAAGACCATGCTGGAAAGGTGAAATAATAGACTTACAATAAATAAGTGTTGCAGTTAAGTTGTTACTAATTTCTCAAATGCCTCAGGTATTGCGAACAATTTGGAAATAGCCGTGTAGTTTTCTACATCTTTGAGCCATTTTTATGGAGAGGAATAATAATAAGAACTCCTTCCAAATGGCGGGGAAAAACAAGAATCAATAGACAATTGAGTAAAGGTTTGAAAAGAGACTCAGAACACTACTTAAGTACATATCTCGGATCTCCACCTGGACCTGACGAATACCGAGGCTTGATTGAGTATAAGTCGCCAAGAAGTGACTTATCAGTGATTACAGAACCAAAAATGCAATTAGATCCTTGAACACGATAAGGCTTCGGAAAAATGTGGGAAAAGTTAGTGGAGGAATAGTTCGATTGCAAATGCTCAGTAATCAGATCGGCTGCAGCCTGGCCCTTCTTTGATTTAGTATCTTCATAAAAAAAACGGAGTTCGGTAATGAAGACCATTTGCGTTTCATATTCACGAAGTTATATAGCTGCGTAGGATCCTGTACAAATTGCAGCCTACGGCGAAGAAGGTAATTATAACAACGCGAGTGATGAGTAATAAAATCAAAAAGCGAGAGCTATCAAAATGATTACTTGATATCATTAACTTCTTATAATACTTGGACCAATACTAAGATTATGGTCGTAGAAAATATTGAAATCGCAATATCCATATTGATGAAGGAATATCATTCTGACCAATCAGTGTCAAATAAAAATTGATTAAGTTTGAAAAAATCAACTTTTCGGAAGCAACGATTCTTACGCGTAGAATTCATAAATCGTCATAAAGTCCATCAATACATTTGGGGCGGATCATATAATTACTGGAAGATTAATTGTAAGTACATCTAAATTTTATTTTATTAGCGAAACAGGGTTAAATAAACCATACGTTTTCTTATACACAAATAAACTATATGTTTTCCCGTAAAGTTTTCGTTTAAAATTAATATTTTGCTTACAAATTTATTATTTAAAAATAGATTTCAAGTTCATTTAATCGAACTAAATAATTAATGACAAGAAATAAATGTGAAAAAAATACGCGGATTTTGTCCACATACATATATATACATTCATTACCATTTATATGGAGACGCACATTTAACAAATTATGATATGATTATAACGAAACTCGACAAGATGCGAAGCGGTCAGGACGCACTATGTATACACAAATGGCCAATTGGCTGATGGAGAGCGCTTAACTCATGCATAATTCATGGGACGAAAATCATTGAAGTGTAATTAATTTATGTCATGATTCATAACTACATACCATATACAATGTGGCATGTGTGTGGAGAAATGAAAGCAATATTCACTCACTCAGACACACACACATGCACACACACACTCACACATTTGCAGCAGCTCGTTTTGGTGTCACATTTTAATAATTTATATAGTTTTTGCATTAATGGGCCGGTAGATGGCGCTGCCAATAAGCCTAATGACTATGCTGTGGAGCATCATTGCTTCGAGGTCTCGCTGTGCCATTTTGGCCAAATGCCTAATGACTAAATTAGCCTAATCAAAAAAGGACTCGCGCGCACACACACACATGAATGTGGAGGATGTCACCAGACAGCTGCACTATTTCCGCTACAAATTAGCCAGAGGGTGGGTCTGTCTCCTCCTGTGCGTAGTGGATTACTTTTTGGCCTGATAATTGTAAGGGCCCGTCATAAAAATGTTTTAACCATGGGCCCCATAAATCATCATTAGGCACAAGATGTGCATTAGTTTCTCTCCGAGTGTGTGCGCGCGTGTGAGTGTGTGTGTGTGTGTGTGTGTGTAATTAATGTGTCTGTGCGTCACTCTGTCTTTATTTTTTTTCCTACTCATCGTCCTCTTCTTTATTCTCATTTATTAACTCATTTACGCTAATCAACAAGTCCCCCAGCGCCGTCGAATTTTGTTCATAGCTCTTTATGAACACAATAAAAAACCGCAACTGTGAACCGGTTAAACTTTATTTGTAGTTTTTGGCTTAGAGTCCATTTATATTGCTGTGTTGTGCTATACTCGTATTGCAAAAAATACTTAAACCTTGTGAACTCAATAAAAAACAGAAACTTTGAACCGGTATAACTTTGTTTTCATACTTTGATACCGAAGGTGTCATGGTATATTGGTTTTGTACAATGTCCGTCATGCTGTCTACTTGTCCGTCTGTAGGGGAGCTAGAAAATCGATAAAATCGATATTCGTAAATCGATAAAGCCACATATCTCCCACAATTTCAAGGCGACAGTCACTAAATTTGGTTGGTAGTTTGTTGGCAATGTTCTTCAAAGATCGGCATATACATTCTCAAACCACGCCCACCTTTTAAGCCACGCGGACTTCCGACCCAAAATTCAATAAAAGCCTATATTTCCCTCCTTTTAAGAGGGCCGCGCCCACTCCCGCCCCAACATTTCCAAAAGCCCGGTATTTCTTGGCTACACCCACCCTATATATATTTGCTACCTCTTATCAGCTGGTATTACTTATGGTATCAAAGTATTAGGCAGTTGATTACGCTCGACTGCAATTTTCACTATTGCTACTTTTTGGCTTAGAGTTTCCACTTAAAAATGGTCTCTGTGTTAGTCGCTTTAGTTCGATCTTACCTTTTCGCGCAGCATATCCCGAATGCGACCCGCTTGATTCTTGGAGCGATGTAGCTCTAATTGCAGCTCCAAACAGCGCTCCTGCCAGTTGATCTGCACCAGAGCAAAACGGAAAAGGAGAAAATGATTGTTAAATCAGTCACTTTTTTTGGATGAAGACCTGCGCTGAACCCACCTCTGGCAATGCCTGTCCATAGTTGTTTACCTGATGCACGTCCAGATGCTCGGTCAGAGTGGAGAAGTGCGGCCAGGGCGCATCCGGAGCATCCAAAGCGGCTAGCATAGGATTCTGCGGTGGCGGCGCTTGAGGGGCGGGAGCGGAAGCGGGAACAGGAGAGGAAGCGGAAGCAGCTGTGGTATTTGCCTGCAGTTCCTTGGCAGACGGCTTTGCTGGTATAGGCGGGGGGCGTGGCTGGCGTCGGGGCATGAGGCGTGGACTATTTGGCGTCGAGGCGACGACCAGACGTGCGTCGTGCAGCTGTGCGGCACGCGTCAACGGCATCTGGCCGCTAAAGGAGGTGGCTCGCTTCGCCAGCAGCGGCGAGGCATGCAGCGATTGTGAGCTAGATCCGGAACCAGAACCAGAACCGGTGCCCGACAGACGTCCAGGCAGCGAAGGCGGTTGCTGCTGCTGTTGGAATTGAAATTGCTGCAGCTGTTGCTGATGCTGCTGCTGAAAATAATGCGTGGAATGCTGTGGAAACGTGTGCATGTAACTGGCGCCATCTTGCGGCCGCAAGAAGAAATTGTGCGTGTGTGTGTAGTAGAGCGTCTGTGTGCCGGCCACGCCCACCATTTGGGAGGGCGTGGCACGGCCGGAAGTAGCCGCCGAGGCACCCGCCGACGGTGATGGCGATGATGAGGCGGAACGACGACGCTCCTCTGCTGCAGCTGCCGCGTGCTGACTCTGCTGCTGCAATTGATGATGTTGCTGCTGCTGTTGTTGTAAGGTGGTAAGCGTATCAAAAATTTGCGATAAGCGACCCAAAGGCACTTCGTCAGACATTTAGGCGAACGGAGGCAGCTGTAAGATACAAATAAATACGGTTGGGATAAATCAAGTTTAGTCGACTATGTGAAAAAATTCAAGTACAATTCGCACCGAAGAGAATTAATATTGATAATAGAAAAATAATAATATAATAATAAATTATATTTAATTCTCTTTGCAAACCAATTTCATCGATTTAATTCTGGTTTGTTAATATTTAATTGTAGTTTAAAATGCAATAAATGCAAAATTCGAATATTCCCTATTGGTAGACTCTATAATTACATCATTTTTAGAGATGTTGCAGATTACAGGAGGACTTTGTTTAAATTTATACAAACACGTAGATGACACCAATTATTTATTAATTATTAAAATAAAATAAATTTTAAAAAGAGGGGCCGTAGGGTAGTAAAAGGGATCAGGAAATTGGGAACCAATAACTGAGAGCTCAGTGCTGAGTGCTGAGGGAGCCATCAACTAACCAATAAACATTTTTTTTGGTGGGACACAACAGGTGCTCGAATCTGGGACGTAATTTTTTTAAAATCTTCTTTTGACTGTCCTAGCAATTATGTTCAAAGTGCAGGGCCAACTATAACAAATTGAATGTGCCATAAAACTTCTGAAAGAACTTGACAAACGCAAGAGACAAAGAGAGAGAGACAGAGAGAGAGAGAAAGGCAGAGAGAAAGAGAGTGAGCGAGATATTGGCAGGGAAGGGTTTGAATTTGAGGCGAAGAATGCCATTTCAATCGTCAAACGAAGAAAGGGTTTGGTCTTTCATCTTCTGTGCGGTTTTTGCCCAAGCCCCAAGAAATGTCGGAAAATTGTCTGGATCAAAAAACCGACGCAACACAGACAACTACAAACGACAGACGGTTAATAGCTGTTGGCCTTTTGCTGATGGCTTTTGGAGCATATGCAGGTTACAACAATAACAACAACAGCAACAGCAAGCCAATGCATTTGTCGACATTTCTTTGCTGTGAATTTTTGTGGCTAAAAGCCTTCAGCTTCAGCTCGGACTTGCTGTTGTCGAAGGGTGGTACAGCAGCCCCATCTTATGAGCAGAGTGCACCACAACTCTTGGGACATTCATGAGAATTATATATTATAAGAGACGACAAGGCTAACAAGGACGGCAACTGGCAGTTGCCCATGAAATTGGAATTGAAGTTAAGGGTTTTTAGTTCCAGTCATCGACTGCGTCCTCAAATATTTGTGCGTATGTGATTTTCTCTCTCTATTGTCCTTCCTCTCCCTTTCTCTCTGTGTTTGACTGCACTTCGTATAACAAATTTTGATTAAAATCAAGTTGATTGAAATTCAAATTCCGTTCTTCATTTGACAAAATGTACACTTGGGGCGTCATTTTCAAGTTCTGCTCTGCTCTGCTCAACTGCACTTTATAGCTAATTGTTTCTAATTGAAGTCCTGAGAGGCTCTTTGAGTGCAGCTGGTCAGCAATTATAGGTATTAAGCTCAACTAGAGTGGCCGAGTTGACGTCCGCTCCTTTGACGAATGACAAGCAAAATGTGGCAGTAATAATGTCCAGCGATGCAATTTAAAAGTTTTTAAGGTTTTGTGGCATATTTTAAAATTAAAGCTTAACCACACAGAAATTGAGTTTAGAGAGCAATATTAAAATATCGTTTAACTATCTAATATTATACAACTTACTTTGAGACAAAAAATATCAATCGCTATATCATATAACAAAATATAAGTTCGTCTAAGTAAAAACTGAACTTGGTTGGCAAAAATTTCCTCATCTGAACCCTTCAGGAGGGTGCCGACTGGTGATAGCATCACAGTGCTCCATAAGAACTGATGCTAGTGCAGGCGGACCTCCTTTCTCCGCGACTCGCAGGGTTCTATGGATCTAAAAAATAAACATAAACCGAAAGAGTCCGGCACTCGCCCAAAGCCGAAAGAGAGGAAATCCAAACCCTTGGCAGAGGCAGTCGCTTCAAGGCCTGGCCTAAGCGTACTCCAGACAAAAGTGGTGAAAGAGCCTATTTGCTTAGCCTTTGGTACTGGTGTAGTTGGCAAGGATCCTTGTGCAACTGATCTTCCGGCAGGAGAGGGTGTGATGGGCGAACTACCAACCACCAGTGCCCTGCGCGAAAATTCTCATATGCTGATTGGAAGAACGCAGCGGCAAAGTGAACCGAACGGCTGTGCAAAGTGGAATGGGCCGAGAGCGTACTGCCAAATATTTGCGGAATACCGACAATAAGGAGGAAGCGAAAATTATAAGCTTATAAGAGCTGCATCTAATAGTGAAATAAGAACCTGCATTATCGCGAAAAAGCATCATAGTATTATCCTGCTCCATCATTTTAGCAACGGCGACAAAACGGCAGTAAACTTGGAGCTACAACCAGTCCCAGTACTGTTACTCTCCGCATACATGACACATGATAGCTTTGGACCACCACCAGACGAAAACATACAATTTCTCGTCTCGGAAGGCGCAAATCGCAAAATTGGCATAGTCATAGGCTATGATGACAACGTTCACCAGTCCCAGTGGGGTAGCACGGATACGAATGTAAGGGATGAGTCCGTGGTAACCTTCATCCTTTATACTTTGGTCTGCAATACGGGAAATTGTCCCAATTTTATTATTAAAATCCGCAAGTCCCACCCACCTAGTGGTGTCCAGTCAAAAATTGCACTGCACTCCATTCCGTAGTCAGTATTATCGAAACATCTTTATACTTACTCCAAGGACATAGCTTTCCGAGATATTGAGGGTGCCTTTAACACTTTAAGTCAGAGGCAATAACAGCAGCTTAACCAGGTTCACGGCATGGGGGGCTCCCGGGGGCTCTTCACACCACACTATATGAGACATTAGACATTAGATATTCCATGTCTGGAAACATAAGGAGTAGAACATGCAACACTTTAGACCATAAGACTAAGAGAATCCTTAGTCTGGAAGACTTAGATGAAAGACCATGCCTCTATTCTAGTAAGAAAAGCAAATATCACCTCAAAAACCGACTACTGTACTCCTCCTCACAGATAATGAAGGTATATGTATGCCTCTGGCTACCTGTAAGCTTAAAATCAGAGAAGAAAACAGACAGTCGAATAACAAATGGCAAAATACCAACTGCAGTCGAACAGCACGCTAAATCTGACCCAGCCTAAACAAAAAACATACTTTAGATCTGGCTAATATAAGTCGCACTAACTACTCTGCAATAATCCATGGTATATTCGGCCACTGACTAGTGGGCATTCATGCTAACGGAAAATTTCTTCTTTTTCTGCTCTAATCTGGCCAGGAAAAGACTCGCTACCCTGGAAGCTATTTTCAACAAAGTCTATCACAGTTAGAGAGCATTCCACCGACCAGAATTGCAGAATAAATGCAACTGGCAGGATCACCCTCTAATCTAAGCTCACACGAGTGCCCCATAAATGAAGTGAAATCCCCCACAGTATCACAACGGGCGTAGCGTGACCTATGTGTGTCAATCTTATAGTCGGCAACCGTCTAACCTAACCTAACTTAAAAACTGAATTTCAATAATATCAAGAGAATGTCGGAAAATGTTGCAAATAACAAAAAAAAAAGGTTGCAAAATAAAAAAAAAATAACAGTTCATTTAAAAAGAAAATGTTCGAACTTATATCAAAAACAAAATGACAATCTAGAACAGTGTGCAATGGTTAATTATTTCTAGGTCTGAAATATGTATGACAACAATGCTAATAGAGACAAAAGGAAAAAAAGGAGCAAATTTTAACATTTTTTTTTTAAATATTGTTTCCAATTGTAGTTTGACAATGCCACAAGTTTGGCAACAATGCACAACAGCCGAAGGTTGGCAACAGTGCATAGTCAATTTTTATCACTTTGTGAAAAAGTTGAATGAACTCATTAGCCCTGACAGCACTTTAAAGCTTTCAAATCATAAGCTGCTTACCAATATGTAACTGACAAAATACAGTTACTCAGTATTTTGCAGTAACTATCCATGTTTGTGAGTCAGCTTAATATGGAATTACACAAATTTGCACTGAGAGAGACAAGAAGTGGATTGGATAAGTGCAGTTCATATTGCGACTTCATTGTCTTCTGTCTGCTCTTTGGCTTGCTTAGCTTTACGGTTTGCAACAACTCGCTAATACACACACGGACACAGACACATACACATGTGTAGATGGAAACCCAAATAAATATAAGAACGTCTGCGTCGGCGTCGGCAACGACGCATGAAAACTCACTCAAACACTTAGAAAACTTGTTTAGTTGCAATGAAGTGCGGCATGGTGCATGTTGTTGCAGCATGAAAACCAAAAGCAAGAGCCAAAAGCAAATTTGAGACTCCAAACCACCACACCTCCGGACGACAGTTAAGCTGCTCCTCTCTCCGCTTCAGAGCTTTGGCAAATATTAGACAATGTATTTATGCATTATCAGATACATGTGTCTGCAATGGAGACAACAGCCAAAACTCTTGCATTTGAGCTGAAAGCTGCTGTGAAAACAGTCCACCTTACAACCTTCACTGACCAGAATCAAAGTTGCTTGTCAAATAGAAACTGAATGGCATCATACACTCTGTGAAATTTGTTTAAAGCACTTAATTTTTTCATTATAAAATTTAACATAATTTTTAAAATTTTCTTTTGTTCTAAAAAAGTTGACTGTTTTGAATACATGTCAAATCAAATTGGAACTAAATTTGTTTTTTGAGATTAAGGTGCGGTTAAAGGCAGTGCTAATAAAATTAATATAATATGTACAAATTACATGAAAATAACAAAATTAAATTTTTCATCGAATCATCAATAAATTTTTAGAACTCAGATTGTGGGATTTTAACCCATTCTTTAACGACAGCCTTCATAGCTGCTCAACTGTCTCAAACTGTCGATTACAAACTTAAACTCGAAGGAACAGGTGTCCCCATATATTCTCTATAGGATTCAAGCCGTGTGATCTTGCTGCCCACGCTAATAGCTTAATATTTTTATTCCGAAGCCACCCACAACAGGTCCGCGACACCTGTATTGGAGCATTATCCTGCTGGAATAAGGCAGTTGGGTCTGGTTGCTCAATAAAGTTTACCAAACTTCGTCCAGCAAGTGTATATAGCCTCCGAGCTCGAACGGCATACAATTTCACAAATCGGGGTCCTGTTGTGATGACTGAATGCAGCCCAGATCATGAGTGAAGCACCGCCACAGCTTCGAGTAGAAAAAAATCTCTCAGACTTCTTTAAATCATGCCAATAATACTTGAAGCCATTTGGACCATCGCATTTAAATAGTTGTGTTCTTTTGCACCTTCGTTAAAGCCGGAGTTGACTTTAATTTCTTCCAAACTAATAAATCACTAACTGACAAAATATTTTCAACATGATGAATCGATATTGGTAACCTTAAATCAAATATAATTTTAGATGCCGTATCATTTTTATTGAGCTCAGTCCGTAAGATTGCAGATTTTTGCCGATGTGATAATTTTTTTATGTCTGTTGTAGTTTGCTTTTAATTTTAACATGTTATCAATTGCTGATGCCGATCGACTTAATTTAATTGACATTTGCCTGTTGCAAAATCCAGTATCCTTGCAAGTAAGCATCTTAGCTATCTCCTAAGGATAGTGTGTTTTTCCCTTCCCATACCAAATTTTTGTATGCAACTAATCTATTTCTGCTTATTAAATATTAAACAAATATGCATACTTTATTATTTATGTCTGTCTTTAATCGAATTTCCCACCCAAAATAGCTAAAAACAAGAGAGAACGTTGCAGTCGGGCGCAATCGACTGGGAAATACTTTGATACCTTATGCTGATAACAGGTAGCAAAGAACCTTTCAAATTCCGTTAGATATCAGCTAGTATCGTATGGGGGCGGGAGTGGGCGTAGCAGAAAAAATTAGTAGAGAAGGTTCCTAGTAATTTTCCTTTCAAGATTGGTAACTGTAACTACTAAATTGCGGGTGATATAGACTTCTGGTAATTTTGGAGGTTGGAGTGGACGTGGCAAAAAAAATAATTTGGAGTCCGATCTTTGCAATCTACCTTCCACGTTTGGTAACTGTAGCTCTTAAATTGGAGGAGATATAGGCTTTTATCGTTTTTGGGGCGGGCTCAAATGTAATGATTATTAAAGGGTGTTAGTAGCAATATACCTTCCAGACTTGGCGACTTTAGCTTTTCAAATTCTGTGAGATATATGGTCTTATCGAGTGGCTATACAAATTTGTTATCGGTTCTTCATTTGACGGATCGAACTCAAAAACTGCGGAAGATTTAGCCATTTAAAATGTTTAAGGGCAATGGGCGTGGGGGTGGCGAAGGTGGGCGTGGCATATGCTGATCTTTGACGGACATTGTAGCATTAAAATTGTGGGAGATATGTGGCTTTATCGATTTTCGTATATCGATTTTATCAATTTCCCAGCTCTCTAGTGGACATAGCACTCCAATATTTACACTTTGTCTGACGCCGGCACAGACCAGTATAAGTTCCAAGCCTCTGTCTCTAAGGGTGTCGAAAAAAGTTGCGTTCACACAGACGGACATTGTATAAAACCAATATACTATAATACCATGGGTATCAAAGTATAAAGAGACAAATATGCCATAATATTGAACTAACGGAACTTTCATTCCAATATATCACAACATTGCAAGACGAAGAAGCACCGTTATAAAATGCTTAAACAAGGTCCTGTTTGGCTTGGTACAGTATTTAGCACCATAAACCCGACTGCTTTTAAGCGAATTTCGCGGAGTGTACAGTTAGTCGATATACAGATGCAATTTGACAACATATTAAATAATGAAATGCAATTAATAAAAAAAATTCTGATAATGTTTGAATTAAACAAAATTAAATCAACTTGGTGGCAAATTAACAGCACTTGTTTTTACATAAAGCAATGCGCCTGTAAATCATAGACCAACACAGACACAGCACACAAACACACACCCACCACCATCATCATTCGTTGCAAATAAAGTGTATTTGGCTAGCTGGCCATAATAGTATGTGATGCCCATATTGTAAGCTACAAATTGCATGCTGTAAAATTAATACAACATCAGATGTCATACACACACACATACTAAAAGCAATTGCCAGCGTATGTGTACATATATATTATATACACTGAAAAATCAGCATGCATTGCCAAAGCTATGTTTAGTTCGTATATGCTTTTTAGGGAAGTAAGCCAAGCTTGAACATTATAAATTATCTCACATCCTTTTTTTTGAGGACTCATAATATGTCTATTAGAGTTTTTATAATAGTAGGCGAATTTAATTTAATCAATAAACTTAATTTAAGTCTTGCTAGATTTATTCGTTGATGTTTTTTAAGATTTTCATGCTCACAGAACTTTCGTTGTTTTACAAATTGGATGTATTTTTGTGGCAAAAATCAAATTGGAATAGTGCAGCAATTATATATGCTAGTCGTTTATTTTTATCAGTGTATGTAAATGCATTTTACATACACACATTGTCTGTGTGCGCACCCTGCTTGCCCCATGACAATACTTCACCCTGTTTGTGGCACTTCAAAAATTTAATAAACGTTGCAGCATCGTTGGCATGCCAATAATTTTACAACGCGGCACTTCCAACTTGCCCCCAAGCACGCAAGCCGCCACACCTCTCTAACCCTCTCTCTCACTCTCTCGCTATCTGTCGCTCCTTCTGACAGTCTCTCTATCACTTTATCACTTTGTGCCTCTTTCACCCACACTCTTGTAATACGTCGTCAATTTGAAAAACATTGTCAATGCATATTTGGTCTGCATGCGTGTGTGTGTTTGTGTGTGTGTGACAACTACTAAGCGTCATATTAACAACATTGTAACATGCACAAAGCATAGAGCGAGACGAGCATGAACTGAGCATGTGCTGCTCTAGAGCAAGGCAATGTTGGCAACAGCAACACAGCTCCCATCCCGTCTCTACCCACTCCACTGCGCTGCTTAGCAACGCAGCCATTGCATCCCCTCACCCATCCGCTTTCCGGCATGCTCTTTATGCGCTTTTTTTCTTTCCCTTTTTGATTTTTTTTATTTTTCTCGTTGTCTTCTCTTTTTAGGTTTTTTGTTAACCAACTATTTTTCAGTCAATTCCAGCGAATAATTTATAATAAATGCTCGTGCACATGTGATGTCGCGCATTTTAATTGGTAACTCCGCGCCCTTTAACTATACTGCCACTTGCCGCATGCAACAGAGCCACACGCAGCAAAGGCAAAACTAAAGAAGAGAAAGAGGAGGAGTAGTTAGACGGTTGGGGGGTAGAGGGTGTGGAGGCTGAGACCTTACTGTCTGCGCTGCGGTTTAGCTGTAAAATGACTGCTATTGATGTTGTTGCTATTGTTGTTGCAGTTGCAGTTGTGAATGTTTGAATGTTTGTCGCTCTGTGACCCACGTGACTATTAGAAGACTGAATGCAGTCGCTCAGCTCAGCGAAATGCAGCCCAATAGCATGGCCACTCTTGAAAAAACGGAGTAGCGATCGAGCTAAAAAGCTAAAATGCTCCAAAATTATGCCTTTCAATGCTTTTTTGCTGACTTTAGTGCATTTGTAAAGATGTTCTGAGATCGTCCAATCGATGCGGCTATGCATCTCTACATTATTTCCTTGATGTCTTCTTTTTCGATGTCCTCAACCTATTGAACATTGTTTGATACCTCTGTTAAGTTACAATGAATGTATATTAAAATCGTATTTCTTGCAATCAAAATCTATTGATATATTAAGGTTTTCTTTTTCATAGTTAACTGTCCACAAAGTTATAGAAGTAATTTGATTTTTCAAGCGTTGGTCAAACAATTTGACGATTCTTCTACGGTCAGGTTACTCTACACTTCCCTGTACATCCAGTTGTGGAATACAGATCATCTAAAGAAGAAATGCTTATTATGTGCTCTCTGTCGCCATGACTGGTGTGTAAACCGATAGACTACTTGTTATTGAGCTTCCCACACAAACTAATCCTCATATTATGCTAGGTGTAATGTTTGTAGTTCAATTATGAAATAGGTAAATGGATTCCTCAGCGTTGATGAGACAAAATAAAATGTATGTTCCCAGTTTCTCCTAATCGTTGTTCTATTCTATTCTTTTCATGAACCTTTTCGAGCACTCTGTAATAATTACAATAGAGTTTTAAACATAAAATATACTCGCACACATCAAACTCTTCCGAAACTAGATCAATTTCAACTTGCTAGTTCGTAGAAGGCATGCCAAAAGAAAATAAAAGCTAGTTAAGCACACCAAAACTTAAATACCAAACTGAACCGATGTACAAAATGAAAACTTCATCGCACATATTAATAGCTAGCGTTCTATTAAAACTTTAATAAATAACTAGATTTTTAGCTAGAACACTTTGCTGAATATCCTAAACGTGCAGTCAACTCAAGTGTGGCGAGCTTATAGGAAAGTCATATCAAGTTTTAGTGGCTCTAAAAAAAAAACCGGTTTTGTTGTTTTTGTTAACAAAATCTTGGCCACCCGCTCAAAAAGCGTCGCTGCTAATGAGTCGACAATCACAGCAACAACGACAAAGTGCCAGCAAAATAGCAAAAATAAGCAGCTAATTAAGAGACATGTCGCTGGCCAGAGCCAGACCTCCTAACTTAATCCGAATCAAAATCCAAAGCGAAGCCCAGCCTAGCCCAACCCAATCCAACCCAGAGAAACAAACAAGCAACGACCTTCGCTTGGACCTGTTTGCAGTTTGCGGCGTAAAGTCAACACAAGTTGGCAAAGCCCCAAAACACATACATACACACATACACAAATACATACATATATATACATACACATAAGTACGGTACATTTATGTGTCTACATATATTAGAGAATCGACTGCCGAAGATGAAATACCCTGGAAGGCATATGACTGATGTGATGTTAACAAAATCTGTCGTTCTTATCCGAACTTAATGTTTATCTATAATATGTTTGGATATATTATATATTAAATGGAAAGCAGTATCATTACAGTTGTGTCTTTTATTGCTATCGCAAATCGATTTATATCAGTCTTCGGGGTCAGTTATCAATAAAATTAAATGCTTATGATCAAGTTAAAATATTCATAAATTGATAGGTTGTAATTACAATTGTTTTCATATTCCTGTCGGAAATCGATTTTTATCGATTTTTCGAAAGAATAAAATAATCGTTATGAGTCTATGGTATGAAAGAACTTTTATCCCATAGTTATAGTCTCTTGCTCTTATAATCTGATCTCTCATAGATGCTGATCTTGAATATACTTTATGGGGTCGGAAATGCTTCCTTCTGCCAGTTAAATACTTTTGCACAACATCATTATCCCCTTTTCGTTGAAGAAGTCAAGGTATAAAAAGATCTATTTGCATATATCAACTAGTCTATATTCGGAACAAGAAAATACAGATATGTCTATGTTGCTCGTAGGATTCTCAAACCGATACAGGAACAGGAAAAGAAACGTTTCCTAGCTGGAGCTGTTAGCGGTTAGCAGTAAGCTAAAGTCTAGTTGACCCACTTTATGATAACCGTGGCTATGACCGCATCGAGTTGAAGTTGGAATTGGAGTTGGGGAGCCCGAGTTGTAGTCGACATCGTTTGCACGGCCTGTTATTTGACAATTGGGTTTTACAGCTGCTGCGCTGGTATTATAATATTTATGATTCGCATTCGCTTTAATTAAATTGTAAGGCCCGCTCCCCGAGAATGCGACTGTGCGGCCGTGCCACACATTTGACTTTACGACTTGCATTTAATTAAAGTCAATTAAACTTGTGTCAAGACAAAGACAAACAGCTAGCAGGAGGGCGAAAGAGCGGGGTGAGACAGGAGTAGGTGAGTTCAAGGCACCGCGCTTAACCAGACCAACGATTGCAGTTGTCAGGCCAACAGCAAAGCATAAATAATTTCTCGCAGCCAATTACATCATTACATACTCCAAATTTTAGAAATATTAAAGACTTTTTTCTTAAAATTTTCTTCGCTATTTAAAAATAATTATATGCCATTATTAAGTGTACTACAATTTCGACAGGCACGTTTTTAAATTTTATTTATGTCTTGATTTTTACGGCTGGCTGCGAATTCATATGCCACAATTATATGCAATATAACTGTATCAGCAATAGTGACATATATGTATGTCTATGTATATTTCGATCCAACAACTTAAACCTCAGCTTTCGGCCGATTGACAAAGGAGAACAGATGAAGATGGCTAATGATGCTAATCAAGAATATATATACATTTAATTACTTTATGATCAAGGGGACGTTTCCTTCAGTGCGCCATATATCAGCACAAAATTATAATAACCTCCTCGACAAGTGTGATAAACAAAAAAGAGAAAACTGTAGCTCACTTCATGTATTATTCTTACTCGAGCAAGTGTTTACTGTTATGCACTTGCATGACAATAATATTAGGTCTGGTTTAATCGGCTATTAGCTGGTGGTGACTGACTTGCGATTCGCGCATAATTCCCGCCTACTCCTTAACTTCAATTTATTTATAAACGGCCCACAACGAACTTTGGACAATAACTGATATGCATACATGCATTGTGTGTGTGCGTATATGAGAGCTCTGTCACAAAGTGAAATTATCTTTTTACAAATGCAACACCAATTTTAATATATAGAGCCTTTCCATGTGAAAAGTGGTTGGCTATAAAATGCCCTTTACTAAACTTAATAAATTTCTTTACTCGCTAGTGTTCTTGTATTATGAATTATAATATTATTTATGTATAATATATTATTTTTAATACTATTATGTGTATATATACAACCATTAACATATTATTTAGTCTGAATGGGTTTTAATGCGTTACCCCACACCTTGGAATAATAGTTGGATTATTCTTAATTTATTATATACTTTTTCATTTTATGGTTGCCTTTCCATGCATCAAATTAATATATCAAAACTTATTTCAAAACGATGCTTCATAATTTTAGAGTATGAATGAATATTGAAAACTGATGTACATATTTATATATATATATATATATTTTTTTTTTTTAGATGCAGACAGGTGATTATAGTTACGGGCAAGTTATAGTTGTGGATTATATTTTATACATTGTTATTTATCAAATTGCTTTTTAAAATTCTTCATCTAGAATGAATTCCCTATCTAAATTGTACAGTTTATTTCTATTACAATATTATATTATATTATATTATATTATATTATATTAATATTATATTATATTATATTATATTATATTATATTATATTATATTATATTATATTATATTATATTATATTATATTATATTATATTATATTATATTATATTATATTATATTATATAATATTATATTATATTATATTTTATTATATTATATTATATTATATTATATTATATTGTATTATATTATATTATAACTGCAACAGCAAACAGTCAGTCAGAAGCTATGCTGATATCAATATACATAAATGCAAATGTATGTTTGTGCGTATGTGCGTCCGAGTGTTGTGTGTGTGTGCTTAGTCAGCCTGAGCCAAACAAAACAGGCTTATGCATGCGTATGAATAAAGTTCAAGCAAACCATGCAAAACTAAGAAGACAAATCTATACAATATAATGGCCATAACAATAACAATACCAACAACAACAACAACAGAAGCAGCAACTGTGACAACTGCGCAAAGCGCCAACAGCAACAAAAGAAACTGAGCAAACTGAAAAAGTCAATGGACTGCAAAAACAACAACAAACTACAAGCATACCAACTGGCTGCAGCAGTTGCAGTCGGAGCAACAGCAACAGCAGTCAAAACGTCAACGTCAAATGCTCATTTACAAAAAAGAAAAGAAAATGAACAAAAACAACAGTCGCACATTACAAGCAATGACTGCACTGCTCCCCCACTCGCTCAGTCGACGCTCTCTCACTCACTCTCTCTCTCTCTCTGCTGGTGCTCTCTGCGTTTAGTAGTTCAGTTACATTAAAAAGCGCTGCTGCGCCGCTGTTAGCACTTAACAGACCTCTGTTGTTGTTGCTTTACAGCAAACAATGCAGGCGACTTGCAAACTATTGTTCCTTATTCTTTTTGTTACTGTTGTCATTTGTTTATTTTTGCACAATGCAAACTAAATGAGCGTGTGCCGCCAGGTAGGCGGTAGGTGTTGGTCTGGGTGTGGTTGTGGCTGTGCGAAGCATGTGCTTCTGCTGCGGCAGCAAAAGGCGCACGCTTCCATAATACACAGCAGCGAGAGCATAAAAAGCAAGGTTAAGTTTATTTGTTTATTTACATTAAGTGGTCTGCGCTGTTATTTTATTTCATTATTTTCGCAACTCTTATTTTGCCTGCTTCATAAATACATTCTTCTATGCTGGTAGTGGTACCCCAAATAACCATGCATCAACAATACACAACATACACCACAATCCACTTCAATAGGGACAAGCGAAAAAGCAATTTGCTTGATTAATCCTTTTCCTAACACGAACAGCACACAGTTCGAGTAGTCAAAGTCTGGATTCAGAAGCCAAATCCTAACTGTAATATAATATCCAAATCTCAATATAGTCGAGATTTAATGTTTGGGAATTGATGATACGAAAAGAAAAGAAGAGGAAACGAACTTGTTTTAAATTATATTTAAAGTCTTGCCGAAATAATTTAATGGTTCAACGAATTATTAAATTATATTAGATAAGCTTAAATGTAATAAAAATGCAAAAACCAAAGCTATAAGAATTTTTAGTTGTTGTCTCGTGCATGCAAAACAAGAGAGAGCGTTGAAGTCGGGCGTAACCGACTGCGAAATACTTTGATACCATAAGTAATACCAGCTGATAACAGGTGGGTGTAGGCAAGTCATACCGATCTATGAAGAAGATTTTTAGTAATCACCGTTCAAGTTTGCCTTTCAAATTTTCTCCCATAGGGGTTTTTGGAAATTTTTGGGCAGGACTGGGCGCGTCTGATAAAAAAATTATAAAGAAAGTGCCTTGTAATCTTCATTCTAACTTTGGTAACTGTAGCTATTAAATTGCGGAAGATAAAGTTTTATAATGGTTTTGGGAGCGGGAGTGGGCGGTGCCATCCAATTTTTATTTTCCTCTTAGAGGAGTTACCAGTACCATAGTTTCAAATTTCTAGGGCGAAGTTCTATTGGGCGGCGGGTTTAGGGGTGGTCTGAAAATGAAGAAGGTTGCCTTCCATGTTTAGTAACTCTATCTTTAATATTGTGGGACAGATGCGGACTTATTGATTTACACTTTCAGAAATATCGGCTTTGGCCGATTTGTATCGATTCTTAAAGGCTACCTACAAAATTTGACAGCTTTAACTCAAAAACTTCCACATATAGCCATTTAAATTTTTTAGAAGTTTAGGG
This sequence comes from Drosophila macrothrix, assembly GCA_035042055.1. Lineage (NCBI taxonomy): Eukaryota > Metazoa > Arthropoda > Insecta > Diptera > Drosophilidae > Drosophila > Drosophila macrothrix. The sequence goes on from JAWNLX010000587.1 coordinate 25,401,526, forward strand.
CCTGGGTGTGGCGGAGGGCGTGCCGTCTGCCGATCTTAGAAGGACATCGCCAGCGACCTACTACCCAAATTATGTGACTATCCTTAAATTTGTGAAAGAACATCATGCGAAAAAACACCTCAGTATTTTTCTGCTCCACAATTTTATCAACGGCGATAATACAGCAGCAAGTCTGGAGCAAAACAAAGGAAATCTTGGAGAGATTTCTGCACAGATATAGATTCAACTACCGAAACCGCGAGGCTTAGAAAAGTTCTATCGAAAATCACTCTCACGCTAGGTTATCTGAAGAAAGATAATAATTCATGGTCGGTCTTCATTGAAGAGTCACTGGGCATCCTCCTTAAGACATACTTCCTAGGCTGCACTGAGCTGACTTCGATATACGCACAAATATCTTGCGAAGAGATTACATCAATAAAACCTCTTCTAATGGGCAATAAAGAGCTTCAAGCTGTTTAAATCTCCTGGCCCTGATCAAATAAGCCGGCCAAATAACAGAAGGCGGGCACAACAGCCATAAACTGGCTACTCGAAATTTTCGAAAAAGTCAAACATAACTTTTATACCTAAAGTTGGGAAATCATCACATACCAGCACCAAAGATTTTAGACCCATCAGTCTGTCATCATGTTAAAGACCCTAAAACGACTCATAAGTCGCTATCTTACAATATCCAGCGACTCCAAGCTTATGTCTGAGTCGCAATATGCCTACAGGAAGAGCAGATCTACAGGTACAGCCCTCCATTCCGTAGTCAATATTAAAAAAAAATTATAAAATAATCTCTTCTTTATAAAGAGTATACCTTAATAGCGTTCTTAGGCATTGAAGGCGCCTTCAACAACGTACTCCGACGGCGATAACTGGAGCTCTGGTAGACCTGGGGATTCCCACCAGTTTAGTGGGATTGATCAGTCAATTGCTCACTTGCACGATTGTGAAATCTACACTTGGATCATCAACTCTCTCCAGGTATATCAGCAGAGCCACGCCCCAAGGGGGCGTTCTGTCACTGCTTCTATAGAACATAGCGATGCTGGACATGGAGGGCGCAGCTGCCAAACTGTTGCATATGCGGATGACGTTGTGGTAATCGTCAGAGGAGGGGGTACTTTCCTCTGACTCTATGTGACCACCTAATAACTAGTAAACTAAAAATACTGTCATCTTGGGCATATAAGGTCAAATGATAACTGACAAAACGCAAACTGCGGTTGCATATCACACCAAACATGGCCCAATATTAAAACAAAACACAGTAGAGAGCAGTGTAATCTCAGTCGAACGAACTGCTCTGCAGTAATCCGTGCTATAACAGGACACTTGTTAGTCAGCATTCATAGCAATATACTTCAGGTGCCGTATAATGCAGAAGTTGTATAGAAGAGGAAGAAGGAGAATCTGCGGAACACTTATTCTGCCTCTGCCCGGCACTTGCCAGGAAGTGATTTGCACCCTTGAAAAGCCACTCTTTACCTAGTTTATCAGAGCTGGCGAAAATGGTACCAGCCAAGATAGCGAATTTTACAAACGCAACTGGCTGGTCAAATCTTTGATCTTAAGTTTTTACACGAGTACAGGAGAAATCCGAGCTAGATTCCATGCGTTATCACAACGGACCAAACATGGTCTACGTGTCAACCTTCAGGTTGACAACCGTATAAACCCAACCTGAACCTAATTCAGGGGAGTTACCAGCAAAATTGTTTCAAAATTTTGTGACCCTAGCTTACAAATTGTGGAAGACAAGGAGGTGGGCGTGGCATACGCCGATCTTTAAAGAACATCAGCAACAACCTACTAACCAATTTTTGTGGTTGTAGCCTTAAACTTGTGAAACAAAATTTGCAATTATATATATATGTAAAACACGTTGACTTAATTCAATGTTTTTATTTGTTTGAGACATAGCCAAACACTGAACAATAACCAAAAATATGCATGTATTGACTTCGAATGATTTTTTAGCTGAAATTGTTGTAAATTTATTTTAAAATGATTGTCTCTATTCAGGCATTACGTAGTATGTACATATGTTTGTATATTTTGATGCACCAAAATCAAATCAGTTGAGGATCCAGTGGAGTGCAATTGGCGCCATCGATTAAACAAAAATATTTGTTTTGAACGAAGCACCAAAAAAAATGAAGTATATATACACTACGTACTGGTGTATTTATATATACATATATAGTTGGCGATGAAGATGACCCTGACCTAATTATGTGTGTATGCGTACGTAGGGATGGGGGAAAATGTGAAATGGGCTTACTGCCAGAGATGACTCGCAATGATTTTGCTAAAACTATGCAGACAGAAACTGCTGCCAAAATCAATTATCATAAATATATTTCACATAAGTATATTCTGTATGTAGCTAAATTATCAAATTGAATTATTAATTATATATAAAAGCAAACTCTTTGCTTGAACTGATAAACTGGCTTAGTTTTGTTAAATTAGAAAAAAAATTTGTTTAAGTGGTGAAAAAGGGGTATATAATTTATTTTTTCAGAAATCTATGTGGAAATCGGGCAACAGATTTTACAATATTTTCGAAAGCAGACGGATTTCAAAAGAATTCCTGGCAGAATGATTTAAGAAAACAAATTAGAATGCTGTAGTCGAGTGAGCTCGAGTAAGATATACCCTGAATCCAGCTGTTAAATAAATAATAGTTTTATTTGAAAATTTAAAGTCTTGCACTCAAATGAGAGCAGGTCTCCAAGGCATTCAAGAGTAAACAAAAATGAATGCAGCGCATGTTTTTATTCAAAAGCCTGAATTAATCCTATCAGAAACACATTCATATACATACATACATACATACATATATATGTACAGGAAATCGTAAGTAACGGTAAGAAACAAAAAAGGCTTGCAGCTACTAATAAAAATGAGATCATTACGAGAAAATATATTCAACCATCACTTGGGTGTTTCTTACCAATCTTGATTAAATTTGGGAAGTTGATCAATAATTTGCTGGTATCGATAAAATAAAGATCGAGAATATGCTATACATACTCGTTATGTTGCCATATAAATAAATTAATAATTACAATATGATTACATTTAATTGAAAGATAACTAAGATCTTCAATATAATATTTATGTATTTACCCGGCATGCTCTTAACATGTCCCATATTTGGTATCTTTTTTCTTACCACACAGCATAAGAAACGATGTGCACATTTTTTTTTTGGAACTGCCATTCAGCTGACTAACAAAAAATGTGGAGCAATCACAGCTCTTGGCTTTTATCGTGGAACACAACAACAAGGACAAAAGGGGGACAAAAAGAACAAACGGGGAAATGCTCATTAAACATAAGAAATGACAACGGCAAAATAGGCAAGAAGAAGAAAGCGACAACTGTGTTCACTGTTTGAAGGGGGAGGGGATTGGTGGAAGGCAGTGTGGGTTAAAATAAAGAAAAACAAGGCCGAAGTGCAGGAAATGTCAGCGTTGACAAGAAAATGCACTCGCTTTGCCAAAAGGATATACACTTGACACACACACACAAACACACATAAATACACGAACACACACAACTGGCATTAGCATATGGTGTATATAGGGGGGATTCCCTTAAGAGTGCTTGCAGTTTTCCCTACAACGGCAACAACAAACACAGTGTGAATGGGTGTTTTATATTGGGCCCGCATAGGCAAAGTGGAGCCACAAGGACTCGGCCCAAGGCTTGGCAAAAAGTTCAAAGTTCAAGCACCAAATGGGGCCAGCAACACACCCATTCACACACACACACACACACACACACACACACGCACACACACACATTCTTAAACACCCTAAGCAGTTACATTCAGGACATAGAAATAAAATGAATAAAAAATGTGTACAAACATAAATAAATAATCGGAAAAAAGATTTATAAAATAATAATTTAATTTAGCTGAAATATGTATACCGTCTAGGGTGTAAAGAGCGGGGTGGGAGTAAGCTAGGCACGATAATTTTAATTTTAAATTGTAATTTTTTAAAGTTTGTGAACCACATTTAGTTTCCACTAAATATTTAAATAAATAAAAATGAAAAAATTATACATTCAACTTTGCGCATTTTTTTTTTCATTTTACATTTAGCCAATAATCACAACACTTAACAGATGCCATAACAAACCGTTAACCTTTAACACACAGCACTCAACACATACTCCAACACACATCTACACACGCCCACACACACACACAGAGGCTCTGTAGGTGAGTCGCTGCTTAAGTTTCTTGAAGCCGTAAATTCACCAGTTGTAGGGCTGCTGCAAGTGATGTTTTTAGTAGCGGCGGGTTTGGCGGAGGGGAGGGGCGCAGAGGGTATTGGCGTGGCATGCTGCAAGGCAACAGAATTTGAATGCTGTGTGCTCGTTATATGCCCAGTCATTTAATCAATTATGCAAAAAACGACGTCAACAGCGACAGCGAACGATGTATCCGTGAAATGTTTTGGCCACGACTTCAGTTGCCACAGTATTTCTTTATGCAGCTACTATTTCCAAACCAAACCCCCGCCCTTCCAACCACATACCACACCTCACCCCATTATGTTCATCCCTTGACTAGCTGTTTGGCTGTTAGCTTTGGTTTGTTTCTTGCGTGCTTTTGGGGCATACAACGTCGAGCCAGAGGCACGTTGCACGTTTACCTTTTCTTGTATAAATAATTAATTAAATGTACAACATTTTTGGCCCCTCACGATGCAGCCACTAGGTACGACCAAAGGCTAAGTGGGGGAGGGCGGGGGTTGCTTTCAATCGCAGTTAGACGTTCACAGACCGTTCATTGGGCAGGTTAGGAAACCACTTCGTTTAGCTGAATGGCAATTTAAATGGCGATGCATGAATGCTTGAATGAATGTGAATGTCTGAATGAATGCGAATGGTGACGTGAATTTCGAGTTACTCATTCACACTGGAATCCTCGGTGTCAAGTAGTAAATAAAATCACAAAAACCAAAGTACATACTGTTAAAGTTCAAATAAACGATCCAATCAATCAGTTGAATCATCCGTAAGCCCATCAACTAGTTGCCGAAAGTGGTTACGAAAGTGATTCGTGAGTGAGTTCGGTTCATGATCCGTTTCACATTCAACATTGTCTTGACAGAATCTTAAGTGAAATAATTTCGACAAAGAACACATTTTGATCTTAATCATGGTCAAAAGTAGTTTCCCAAGTGAGCTGCGCAAGTTAAAGGAATCAGCTAAGCTTTGATTCAGGCTTAGTTTAGATTTTCAAATATTTCCAACGCAGCAGCTTAAACTGAGCTAGTTCAGTTAATTTATCTTTATACGGCACTGAAGTATATTGCTATGAATGCTGACTAACAAGTGTCCTGTTATAGCACTGATTACTGCAGAGCAGTTCGTTCGACTGAGATTACACTGCTCTCTACTGTGTTTTGTTTTAATATTGGGCCATGTTTGGTGTGATATGCAACCGCAGTTTGCGTTTTGTCAGTTATCATTTGACCTGCGTCTACTTTCTTCATTGATTTTGAGCTTGCAGTTAACAAGAGGCATACATATACCTTCTTGGTCTGTGAGGAGGTGTAACAGAGTTCCTTTCCTAGCTACCTCATCAGCCTTGCAAGCCTACTGCAAGGCAACTGCCTTCAATGTCTTGGTGTCCAGGAACCCATATCAGGCTAATAACATGCTGCTTAGCCATCTCATGCAGAGATTTGCTAAAGCTTGACGAATAGCCTGAAAATGGTTCAGAAATGACAGAAGTAGTTCAACACGATTTGAACTCACTAAAACAGATATTTCTTTGCTTTATTATTTTAAGTCCGACTCAAAGTTAAGTCGTTCCCCTGAAAATTAACTCAACTAGATCGCAAAGTTGTTAATTTTTGAGTTAAGGAGTTCTCGAAATAGGAATCGTTTTGCATTTAGTTAGCCCCATTAGCTTCGGCCTAGAAGAGCACACAGCTGCACTTGACACCAAAACGCAACTAGAATTTGCATGCATTGCGTGTCTTTGCGTGGTTTCATTGCGCGGCTTGCACCACTTGCACCACTTTCCCCACTTGTCCCAATTGCCAGGGGGCCACTTACCACTTACCAAGCCGTGCATGGTACCTGCTCTTCAAGTGGCGCTCTCAAAGCTGGCCACGTGTCCAAAATTGGGCAAGTTGGGCAACATCACGTAGAGCCGCCCAAGCCAGCGGCTCAGTTGAATGAGGTGTGCATTAAATAGGGTTGGGGAGGAGTCAAGTCATTTTCTACAGAGAAAGGAAATAATGTGCTACGCAATGAAGGAGATGAACAATATTTTAGGAAGTGAGCACTTTAGAAAGTGCAACGTTGGAGCAAAGTAGCTCAGAAATTGCGAGAGATAATGGCTTTCTTGACATTTTGGAGGCGGGCTGGGTGTGGCCAAGAAATTTCCTGGTGAAGGGTGTTACCAGTAATCCACCTTTAAAATTTGGTGACTCTAGATTCCAAGCTCAAAATCCGTTATAAGAAACCGGTAAATATATTTCTGTTTTCTTTGCTTCTGCGCAAAACAGCTTACGCTTGATTATTTTTTGTTGCAGTGTATTGCAGTGGGCGTCAAATCTGTGCGCAATATTCGCTTTTGCGGGAAGGCGGCGGGCTAACGCCTTTGCCATGTCGACATCGACGTCAGCGTCAGCATTGTTGACGTTGCCACAGCCCGAAATAACCTACGGCAATTGCATATGGCAGGCAATAAACTTGATCAAGTCCAAAAAAAAACAACAAAATACGCGGCGGGTGGACAGCAATAGGTGGCCAGTAGAGACAACAACACGACTCGAGTCGACTCCATGCCACAGCTAAACCTGGGCCAGGCAGGGTGTTGGATTGTGGGTGGAGCAGGTGGTGGTGTTCTCGCACTGCTGAAAAATTGCCTCAATGAAAAGTGCACTTGACATGTTTTTATTAAAGTTTCCGCCACAAAGGGTATACAAGAGTTGTGCAAAATTGTGAAACAAACTGAAATGAGATATATAGCCATCCATATAAACATACATATTTACCTACATACATACATACATATTTACCTACATACATACATACATAATAAATATATACATGCATGGAATCAACAAACTCAACAAATGTATTTAGTAATATTATATATATATATAAGGCAGAGTATTACACAAAGGGTATTTAATATGCTAAAGTTAACGATTCTCTCTTGTTTTTCTGCTATTCTGGACTATTATTTTTCTTGGCCGGCTGGCTTGTCGACGCTTTGATCCAAAAAATTCTCCACAACCGAAAATAAAATTGCCCGCCGCATGTATGCGTGTGTGTAGGTGTATGTGTAGGTGTATGTGTATGTGTATGTGTGTGTGTGGGTGCATTTTGTTGCAAAGTTATGTATATGTTGTGTGCGTGCACAGTTCATGGAATTGCTATTTGAAGCTTGAATTTTACACTGCCAGCTGATGCCAAACTGAAACCTTAAAAAAAACATCTCATCTGAGAAACTGACGAATATATTTTGCAAATCAGTGCTGTATATTTCAACAGACTAAAAGTATTTTTTTATGGGCCATATACATATATGCTTTCAAGAGACGCCCGATTTCTGTGAATGCGCTTTATGCGTTCCGATTTAAGTTACAAATTTTAAGTTTTTAAATCCTTTGCGCAAACTTATATACTTTCTTAAATAATAAAAAAAACGTGGTATTTTCGAACAAATATTTTAGGAATCTAAGCTGTGGCCGGAGGAGATTCTCACAGATCTTATTGCCTTTATCTTCCCTTAGTTAAGCCAGTTTCACTCCACAATAGCTTAAGTTAAAAGTTTACACCTCAAGTTAAGTTAAAAGATGTTTAGGATCAATGAATATGCAAATATAAATTAAGAAGCTATTCTTAGTTCAGAATTCATCAGATATTTCAAGTATGTAGCTATATGGCTAGATCTTTTCTTAAATTACTTAAGAAAACATAATTGTTTTATAGACGACTTAAAAGTTCCAGTTCAGCTGAGCTGCAAAAAAAATTAATAAAATAAATAAAATACCGCAAATCAACAGAACTTCTCTTCACCCAATGTAGAAACCAGTTAGACTCAACCAATTTTCTCTTTGCAGCGCAAATGGAATCGAAGCTTAATGGAAAATGCTAAATGAAAATGTCGGTAATAACAAATTTGCAACGCTGACAGAAAAATGGAAGGTCAAAGATCTGCAGGTAAATGTTGTACACAAACACACAAAACAAAGACATGGCCAGTTTCTCAGTAGTAGAGGGAAATGCATATAGCATATTGTGGCTGGCAGGTGGCAACTACCAGATTCGAGTATGCACGATTTACCGATGGCGTACAGTGTATATAATAATGCTGGAGACCTAGCATAAGTCGATATCTTATAAGTAAAAAAAAAAAATTTGTCACTTAAGTGCTGAGCACAGTTAATTCACTAATGATTAAGCGAATCAATTTCATTTAACCACATAATGAAGAGAGATGCATGGATAAGAGAGAGAAAAAAGAAAGAAAGATAGCGAGAGCAAGAGGGGTGAGCAGTAGAAACCTAGTTGTTAGTATCATCACTAAGCAGACAATAGATTGAGGCGTCAAATCAACAAAAAAGTGCATCAGGTTTTTTCAGAGCCTCTGTGCTCAAAAGGCAACGCGTTGAAAATGTTGCAGGGATTTGCATGTCGAGCATCAAACGCAGGTCATTATTTCATTTGAATTCGCTGCGACAACATCGCGGGTAAATAAAAAACTCAGCCTCCTATGAGCATGCGTGCAGGGGTACGAGCAAGTTACGCACCTTTTCTAGTAGCCCCTAGTGGGTTATGAATGTGTGCGAAAAGGCAGCTTTATTGCTACCGGAATACGTGCAAAGATGGCAGCAATACTCTATCCTTGTTTATTTGTGAGCGAGCCGGCATTCGATTTTGTATTTTTTTAATTTGGTGGTTTAACTGATGACCGAAAACAATTTCATGGCGCGTTCAATACTTAGCAATCATTATTAATAGTCTTAATGACACGTTATTAACGAAAGTATAACTCACTTTATTCATTATAATAATAAACGGATTCAGTAAAAAAAAATTATCGTCCATTATTCATATGTACCACTGAGCAGGCCTAAGAATGGCAATTTTAGCTTAACAAATATGCGTTATTAAAAAGTTAAATAGTCGGCAATCACAAAATTTATCAAAAGTTAAACTCACGGGAAGGAAATCTATACCAATCTATTTAAAATCTACTGCAAATCTGTTTTGTGAATTTTCAGTTGTAGATATTGAAATTTCAATTCGAGTTTCAAAATTATCGAAAGTATACATTTTTGTATACGATCTCTGAAATCAAGAACAAAACTACGAACAAGTCTTATAATACTTTAAAATAAGTATTTAATCCCTAGATCGAGTACGAAGCAAAAAAAAACAGATTTACTCCGTTTTCAACTGAATTGAATAAATAATAAATCAAAATTAAAAGATCATCAAATTAAAACAGAGAAAAACATACTTGAATCCGTTGTAAGGAATAATTATGGATATTTATTAGCACAATAACTATTTTTAGCCAAGCCTAGCTCCAAAAACAAAAAAAAAAAAATAGAGAAATGCGAAACATTCGAGTGAAACGTAAATATCTCAATGTAAAACTTAAGACAAGCAAGCTAAAAAAACTGAGACACGGAACCTGGAATAGGGAACGGGGGAATGCGTACTGGGCTTAATCGTAAAACTTAACCTATCCCAAAAAAAATAAAAACAGCGAAAGAAACCGAACTGAACCGAACCAAAGGAAACCACAACAAAAACCAAAACAAAGACAAAGGACATGGTTACTAGAATGAAGCACCAAATTAACATAAATTCTGTTTTGCAAGTCAAGATCAAGCGTGTGAGGGGGATGTTTGGGTTGCCAAAGCAAAAGGTAGAAAAAAAACATTCAAGAAGAAAGTAGTAAGAACGCGTTGGTGGCGTCAGTGATCCACTAGGATGATTCCCTGCCTGACAAAACGGTTGCCAAAGAGAAGAAAATTTCTTATTTTTTCGAATTTTGGTGTCATAATTAAAAATGTAGCCGGAAAAGATGGTTAGTAGTCTAGTAGTACAACCATATCTCATATTATGTTGTATCTAATCTAATGATACTCAAAGTTACATTCTAAAAAGATTTTAAAAACAGAAAATAAAAATAAAATGTGCAAATTAAGTTTTCTGATTCAATTGCGTGCTGCTGCTATGTACATACCCATGTGTGTGTATACCCATTTAACACATCGCTATTGATACAGGGTATAGAAAACGAAACATGTTGCAAAAAGTTCAACGACGCGAACGGAACAGCCGCCGCAAAGGGTGCGAGAAAGGACACTGTAGGCAGTGGAGTGCGGTGGAGAGGGGGATGTGGGGCAGTTTGCGGGTAAGAGAGCCTGTCTATATCCATGTCTATGTCTATGTCTATGTTTATGTCTGTGTCTATGTCTATGTCTATTTCTACGTCTATGGACTGCTGTTGCCAACTACTCGGCACTTATATTTTCGTATTCCCACAAGAAAAATCAATGGAGTTGTTTGGTGTATTGTTTGTGACTATGTGTTCGGAAACAGGGGAGAGGGGGTTTGCGCGTGGGCTGGTGTTGCATAAAGGGCTGAAAGCCTCTTCTCTTGATTTGTCTTTCACTAGTATTGTGGATTTTTACTGCTTCTTTCTTTTTAGGCAATTGCTTTCGGTTTTCGTCTATTTTTTTAAAGGTGGGCGAAGGGTGGGAGGGATGGGCAAATGAGCGACGACATCGACGACAAATGCTCCAAGTCCAAGTGTATTCGTACCCCTTTAACTTCCCCCTACATCCATATGCTGTGCTAATGCTGTTGACTCGGTTGACATACTTATTGATGACTTTGTGCACAGTCCACTATATAAGGTGGCCCCACAGGGGCGATGAGAGATGAGAGGATATTGAAACGAAATGCAATAGACAAGGATAAATAACAGCAGGCGTCAAACCATCAAACTCCCTAATATCGTTGCACAATATGGAAATATAGCTTAATCCAAATAGATATTAAATTTTCATAAATTTAAAATTCGCAAATTAGTAGCTATATTTTTGCATTAATTTAAAAATAAGTGAAATCTCTTATATATTGGCAAATCTTTTCGGTCCTCGTATCGATCACATCACCATTGGAGCATCGAAGATGATCTTCACTACGAAAAAGAATTACTCACCTCTCTCTCTATCACTCTCGCTCTCTTTGCAGCAACGACGACGTCAGTAGAGAGGCCAAGTCATTGAATGGCCCACTACATTGCCGGCGCAGCAGTAGCCGTGGTGTCTAGAGAAATATAACAGTAGGCGGCACACAAAATAAGCTGTAGAAAATGTACTAAACGGCCGCATGGGAATTTCTGTGCATTTATCAAACAGCGACGCGCCGCGGCCGGCGTCGCAGTCAGCGCAAACACGTGAGAGCGCCAAACTGCGCAGGCAAAAAAAATTATATATATATATGTATATATATAATTTGAAAAACACTTTTTGCTGCGTTTGTTGTTGCTGTTGTTATTATTATTGCGGTAAACGTAGTTTAGAGGCGTCTCTCTTTCTTTCTCTATCTCGCTCTCTCTCTCTCTCTCTCTCTGTCTGGCTCTCCCGTTTTGTCCCCACAGCGCACACAAAAAACGGTAAATTTTGTTTTTGCTTTAGTTTTGGCGTTTGTTTTATTTTAACTGGCTTTAAATTAATTTTTGAATTACGATTCCGATGCTTGTCAACTGGTAAACAGCTGTCGATGTCGCTTCCTACATATGTAAGTTGTTGCTGTGCTGCTGCAGCTGCTGCACTTGTTGTTGTTGTTGCTAGAGACGCGCGCAGTTAATTTCGTTAGCTTTATTTCACAAGGCACCGCACAATAACAAAAAAGGAAACACACCCACAAACGAAATAATAACTATATATATTTATATTCTATATTTCATATGCACAGAGTATTAACAAAAATTTGAATAAATAGTCAAAACAACAACGACAACGACAATGAGCGACGCGACCGCGACACGGACCCGACTTGACGGCTGGTGAAAAACTGCTCTTTCCCAATAAGAAAGAGAGTGTATAACATGTCGAGGCAGTGTAGCCTGGCTACGTCGACGTCGCAGCTGTCACGCGCGCTGCTCTTGTTGCTCTTGTTGTTGTTAGTTGCGCGTTCTATGCTTTTGTTGTCGTTGTAATTTTTTTTTGCACAAAACAGACTGTGCGAGAGAGCGAGAGCGTCGTCGCTCTCAAGCTTGCTCAACAGTTGTTTGTGTTTACAGCGCACTGTTAAACAGCACAGCTGTAACAGCCTCCAATAACATAAGACAAATAAATACGAACTGTTAAAATTGTGTGCTGTTATTCCGTTAGGTACATTTTAAAGCTCAACGAATTCATAATAACATGCACAATTTCAATTATAAAAAAACAGTATGCATATACATATGAAAATATAAATCGGGGTCTGCTCCGTTTTTTGACCTTCAAACTATAAAGATGACACAGAAAATGTTGTACATATGTTTCACCATGGACGACTAAACCAAAAAAGTTTTCAAATCCGATTAAATTGTTTTAAAGTTGTTTAGCTCGCTTACGTGACAGCAGCAGCCGCTTTTGCGAGAGCCTTTCAGATATGAGGAGAATATGTTTATGTTTCACTTGAGTCCCTCCATCGCTGTTGAAATCACTGACTGACCCTTCTTCGTTGCTTCGCAACAATCAGATCCCTAGTCATCAAAGTTCTTATCGAAGCAGTCGACTTAATGACAGCCCCTTGGTCTACAACACGCATGGATTGAATCAATGTGCCAAAACTATTCCACTTTAACATTTTAAGTGAAAGAAAAAAATAAAAATAATAATAATAAAATAATTATATACATATATACGCAATGTTCCTGAGCTCTTGTTAAAATGAAAAGAACTTATTTTCCTGTACCAAAACCTTGAGTAGGGAACATAGGAGTTCAGAGACTGTGAAAGGAGGAAAGATTATTACAAAGACAAGTAAATAGATAAAAAAAAAAATTCTTATAAATATAAATATCGAATAGACAATCGAGTGAGACAGATATCGATTCCCACTGTGCTCCCGTAAGCTGAACAAAGGAGCTTCAAGCTAAAGAGTCAAACACTATTTCTGAATACCATTTACCTCTCTTTGGAGACAGCGTAAGATCCTTTTAGTTCTCTCCGGTGAGAGGAAGAATCTGAATAGAGATCTAAATCTACAATTTGAAGCGGGAGAATAAAGACAGGGGTAGATAGAGATAGCCATAGAGATAGAGATAGAGACAGAGACAGAGGGGACATATCATTCTCGTTTATTAAAAAATAAAGATAGAATCATAGTGAGTCTTGATCATTATTATATTATTCCTAAAGTTATACTCAACAATCAAAACAAAATAAAAATAGAGAGCGAGAGAGGGCAAGAAAGAAATAACACTGTTAATATAACTATTACTTTTATATATAATATATTATATATTATATATAACTGAAGAAAGGACGAAACCAAGAAAGAAAGACTGACAAGAAAGAAGAAAGACTTCGTGTTCTTGCTTAAGAGGGCCAACATGAAAGACAGGGGTACATAGAGACAGATACAGAGACTTATTTTTTTCTTTTATTAAATAAGAGAGAATAATAATCAAAGTTTGACTTTTAGAAGTAGTGCTCTATACAAACTGGAGACAGAGATAAAGAACATATTTCTTTGCACTGCTTATAAAATTTATAATTGTTATTCCGAAAACTCTACTCCGTAAAAATAAAAGAAAAAGGATAGAGATCAAGAAAGAGTGAGACTCATAGAGAGAGAGAGAGAGAGAGAGAGAGAGAGAGAGAGAGAGAGAGCGAGAGACAGAGACAGAGAGCAAGAAAGATGGAGACAGCTCTAACTGTTTGTAGCACTTTATGTGTTGGTCGCCCTGCTTGGTCAGCTTTGGGTGCCTCCCCAAAAAGGACATGGCTGCCACGAACTCCGGTGTCCTGTGGCAATGTCGTCTGGCATGACAACAATTAACGGCATTCCAATGTGTCTGGCCTCTAGCAGACTGACGGGAAATTTCAAAAATTGCAGTTCACAAAATTCCCGGGAATGCGCCCATTCAGATGTACATACATGTATGTATGTATGCCCGTTGGTATGTGTGTGTGTGTGTTCCTTTCGTCAGCATGCCCCAATATGTCTGAGCAGATTTGCCGCCTCACATTCCCACGCCTCCGCTCGCCCCGACTTTTGGTCAACTGTCTGCTCAACAGTTCTAGCTACTCGTAGCGCCTTGCGACGCCCTCAGCGCAAGCCGCCCACTCAACAGCCTGCAACGGAACCTTCTCAGGGTCTCAAGTTTGTGATTGCATTAAGAAAATATCCCCTGGTACCCTGCAATCAATTTAATTGTTTTATATCTAATGCAATCAATTGTCAAGCATTGCCAAGCACTTCAAACTCCTCATTGTGAGACTTTGAGCTTTGAAACGCCTCGTCCATAATAAAGTAATCAAGCTGACTGCATACGATTAACTGTACTTTTGTGTTTCACACATTGCTCTAATAAAGACCTTGAACAAATGGGATTTTGTTAGAAGCAAGTTTTGTCGCCAAATATGGGCAAATCTTCGTATTAAAATCGTTCTAGTTTCTAGTTGTGTACTGTTTAAATATACCTAATATTTTAAATTTAAAAAATGTAATTGTTTCTTAATTCAATTTAAATTACAAAAAATAAAAGCAATGTTATGTATGGAAAATGTATTTTTTAATTTTTAAAATTAAATTTTATTCTTTAATATATTTTTCTTTTACGTATAAAAAAAAAACGATAATAAAACAAAAAACTCAACTAGTCCAACTCTGAAATCACTTTTGTTGTTAATAAATAAGTTCAGCTGTCAATCATACGAGCTTTTAATATGTTGAGAAAATTCGCATATCTTTTATTGGAAGCACTTTACTCAACTCCCAGTCAAAGTTAGCAATAACTTTAACTATTTATTCAAATGAACCTAAGCTTCTGATCAAATTTCTTATTAACTTCACTCGCATAATCGCAAATTGAAACAATATGTTAGCTAGCATTAACTTTAACTGGGAAAATGATAAACAAAAATAGATGCTTTAAACTTGCATCGGACTCTGACTATGACAAGGCAAATAGAGTGGCATCGAGTGATACATTTCGAGTGAAGCCAAATAACTTTCTCACTCACAGACACGCAGTTGAAGCACCTGCATAGAATTCGCTCGCATCGCTTTCATGACTTAACACTAAAGTATCTGATGCATCAGCATCCATCAGAGCGTTCTAGGATCATCAACGAGGACACTTCAGCTACAACAATAACAATAACAACAACAACAACAACAACAATATCAACAACACAATCAAGCGGAAGCCATTGCAATTACAATAATGCATGAAAAACAACAACAGCATAGTCATCTAAAGTTGAAGTGGCCAAGTGTCGGTGACATGGCCACCATTCACATGCCATGGCAACAATAAATGAAGCGAACATCCTCCTCGTTGACTGACCAGACTCGCCAGCCAGCAACCCAGCGGACGGTGGAAGGTGCTGTCGTCCACAGTTGCCACAATGCAGTGCAGGTGGTTCCAGCAATGAAGTGGTTCATGGACCATGCCGTTTTGGCAGTGATTACACGTGCCCATGAGCAACAACATAAATGCCAGCAAACGGGCCAAGTTGTAAATGCCAATGAACGCTAAGAAGAGTGATGTCTCTGTCGAGAGAATGATAGTATGCACGACTGGCAAACGTCCACTCGCAATTTGTTGCATGTTCAACAAACGTAAATAACATTCATAACAAATTGAATGTTTTTCATGTTCACACAACAAAAAAAAAAAATAATAAAAATAAACTTAATAATTATAATCAAATATTGTTTAAATCTATATTTTAAAATTCCGATTTCTTAATTCTAGGGGCAAATAGGAATACCTGCAGTTGCAAGTGTCAATACATTTTAGAGCATTCATCACAGGACATTTTTACTATTGCCAGAGACATAGACAAATTTTTAATGAACCACAAGCCTGACACGGGACTATTCTGGATAAGAAAATTGTGATTTTGCCAGAGTATTTCTATTGCTTTAGCCACAAGCTAAATCTGGCTGGGAATGACTACTTTTTTCAGCTTGCAAAATAATAATTTTTACGAAAGAAAAAAAAACTATTTGATAGATGGTAGATTATCAGATATCTGTCGAAAAATACGTAAATATTTCGTAAAGCTAGCTTAATGTTCGTTTTCTGCTAGTTTCTATGGATTCAGTTGTAACCGACTTCCAATGTTGATAATAATTCAATGTATCCTATATAGTCGCATTTTGTGATTTTAGTTTTAATTTAGCAATATGCCAAATTATTAAGACAGACTCGTAGGCGGCATCCTGCTACATTCTGCCAAATGCAGGCAGCTCTACTCCATACACACACACATGCACACACTTACAGGCTTTGTTGCAACAGAACACAGAGACAACGACACCGACAGCGGCAAGGAGTAGGGCATCCCAGGATGTCGAGGACGACAAAGTCAATAAATTTTGTGGCACTGGATTGGCCAACGAGCTGCACTGAGCTCCACTTATTTAGCCGGAATATCCACTCGCTGAGCTACTACATACACCACCAGCCCCGCTCACCTCCCTCCCGCCACACACACACACACACATTTCATTGCAAGGTGCAGCTGCCTGTTTGTCCCATCCCACCGAATTTCTCGGCATGTCCCTCATTGTCCCAGGTGTCTATTTTATTTGCTTTTAACTTTGCTATGGCCACAACGTCTTACAAGCTTTTAAGGATAATGTGCCTTATGCTGTGCCCTGGCTGGCATGGATAAGTTGCTCAAGATGTGGTCAGTCAGCTAAAACTATCCCAGACATTACGCTATATATACAGTTGTTGTGATTTTGTGACCCATACAGCTCCTCCACTCACAAGTAACCAAAATAGTATCGTTTAGCTCTTAGCTTCCAAAATCATTATCAGTTTGTGTATCCTCTACTTAAGACAGATAAGAAATATTAGATATGAAGTCCTTATTAATTTATTTATTTGACCTACACTATATACATAAATCGCTGGTGTGAACTGTACTTTCATCGTGAAGGTCAAACTCAATAGTTAGTGTTAAATTGGTGAAGAGCGTTGGATTGGGTGAAACGTATTTATTATTGTTGAACGTGTCCACAAATGCATGACAGAAATTCAACTTTGTCTTATGCTAAACATGACCATATTTGGACATAGGCAAAAGCCTCATTAATTTGTCGATGAGAAACTGAGATGGCATATTCTATGCACTCAAATAAAACGGGTCAATTCCAGAATTTGTCTGTACACCTGCGTCCACCTATCTATCTTTTAGATATGCGCAATTAATAAAACGATAATTAACTGCAAAGCTGGGGCATTATAATTTGATGGTTATCTGGATATGTATAGGTATGTATATGCATTTTTTTTATTATAAAAAGACAATTATTTCTTTGGGAAAAAAATCGAAAAATCGACCTCAAGCAATGATGATGGGGACGGCTGCTTAACTTAAAGATATGCAGAACTTTCAGCAGCAAAAAGTAAGCAGCACCTTGGTACTAAAGAGCGCATAATCAAGGACACCAACAGAATGTGTCACTTAAATTAGCATACAGCTCAAGTGGCTGGTGTAGCAGGAAGCTGTTGCTTTTGTGCAACTAAGAATAAGACGAGCAGACTGATAAACAAAAAATAGGCAACAGCTTCAAATTGAAACAATTTGAAGGGCTACCATTTTATCCAATTATTCAACTAGTTCCCTGAGTTTATCCAAGAACTTAAGCGAAACTACTGTAAAACCTTTATATTGCAATTTGGAAACAAAGCTTAACTTTTGCGCAATCAGAGCTTTCTCCATTTAGTCAAAAGCCCAACAATTACTTTTATACATTTTTAAAAACAAAGCCAAATCTTATAAATCAAACTAAAGAACTGAGACCAATGAACTAGATATCAATAGATGTCACCATCTTTTTCCATTTAGACGTAGCCCAAAGAATCTTTTTTATACTCTGATACCGAAGGTATGAACGCAACTGTCTTCGACGCCCTTAAAGATTGAGACCTGAAACTTTGAACATATACTGGTCTGTGTCCGCGTCGGGCAAAGTGTAAAAAATGGAGTGCTATATCCACTAGAGGGCTAGGAAATCGGTAAAATCGGTAAAGCCACAGATCTCCCGCAATTTTGAGGTTACGGTCACCAAATTTCGTTGGTAGGTTGTTGGCGATATCCTCAAAGATCGGCCTATCATCCCCGCCGCTCCAGGACCCCCGCCCCTAACAATTTTAAATGGCGATATCTTCCACAGTTTTTGAGTTAGAGCCGTCAAATTGGTAGATAATATTAGTAGCCTTTAAGAACCGATAACAAATTTTTATGGCCACGCCCACACCTGCGTCCATAATTGCCAATGCCAATATTTCGGAAAGTGAAAATCGATAAGTACGCATATCTCCAACAATTGTAAAGAAAAAGTCACCAAACTTGGAAGTCAATTTACAAGTAACCTCATCCTAAGGTCCACATATACATTTTTAGACCACACCCACCATCCCCAGAAATTTCGCCCCTATAAATCTGAAATGCGCATATCTTCCACAATTTGTAAGCTAGAGTGTACCACAGGGTAGTGTCCTTGGACCTGCATTATACACATTGTACACCGCGGACCTGCCGATACCAGTAGCCAGAAACACGCTGCTTGCCACATACGCGGATGACACTGTGTTCCTTGCTAACTCCACCACTGCTTGGAGAGCAGCTGCGGTTACGCAGAGGTTCTTGGATGGTTTTAGTAATTGGGCTAACCGGTGGAACATCTGCGTCAATGGGAGCAAGTCTCAGCACTGCACGTTCGCGCTCAGGAATGGTACTTGTCCAACTATCCGACTCAACAACACGGTCATACCTCAGGAGAACCATGTTCGCTACCTGGGTATGTTCTTGGACAGGAAACTTACCTGGCGCAAACACATCCAGATCACTGCAGCAGCGTGTAGATCCAAAAAAAAACCAAACTCAACTGGTTGCTGAAATCATCAAGCAAACTCAGCTTGAGCAACAAGCTGCTGGTGTACAGGAGCATCATCGTTCCCACATGGACATATGGGATTCCATTTTGGGGCACAGCTTCAAAATCTTGGATAAACCAAATTCAAGTCTTGCAGAACAAGGTGCTCAGAGACATCTCTGGTGCTCCACCATACGTGAGTAACAGGACGCTGCACAACGATTTCGGTCTTCCAACAGTCAGACAACAAATTAACAGGCATACGAGTCGGTATAATGACCGGTTGCACAACCACGTCAACCCTTTGGCCTGCTCACTTGGGTCAAATACAACACGCAGGAGGTTGAAGCGCCTCCACACCAGCGACCTCTGGACTGTTGGGCGTTAAATTGCTTCAAATGTAATATTTAATGTTATTTATTATCTGCTAAAACCAGTTGTATGTTTATGTTATTGATTTTATTTCACTGCTATTTTGATTCATACCTTTACAAATCAATGTTTTATAGCCTTTCAATAGGTTGATTAACGTTTCAATAAATTGCTAAATAAAAAAAAAAATAAATAAAAAATAGAGTCACCACATCTTAAAAGTATGTTACTAACAACTCCCCTAAGAGATCGATAAGAAATTGGATGGTCACGCCCAAAAACGTGACCAGGAAACTCTTCCAACCACACCCACTCCATCCCCCAAAATGCACAGCAGCCTATATATGCCGCAATTTGAAAGGCAAACTTGGACAGTATTTCTTGGCTACACCCGCACTGTACTTTGCTACCAGTTATTAGCCGATATTACTTATCGTATCAACGTTCTGTCTTGTTTTCTTTTAGAAAAATTCATATTAGAAAAGTTCATCTTTACGAATAAAATTGATCTAATTCTACGCATTAATAGATTTTTTTATAAGTTTCAGTTTCATTTGATTTTTGAAAATTGAACAAATTATCAAGCAATAAACAAAATAGTTATATGTTTTTCATGGTAATATAAAATCTAGTTTGTTTAGTTAAGTTTTTTCTGATCAATATTGGTAAGATTTATATACAATTCAAATTTTAAAATTGCAAAAAGTAAAATCTAATTAAAGTGTTTTTTGCTATTTGAGACAATTCGGAGATAAATTCGGAACCGATGGCAAAATTAAAAAAAAAAAACATTTTCGCATTTTGTTAGCTTTTATAGTAGTTCTTGAAATCATCGTCATATATATATTATAAGATTGAAGTATGTCAGAAAGTCAATTTTGTATGCCTCTCTGAAAAATGAATCAATAAAAAATAAACTTATTATAATTATACATAGTCAGACTATGCTGTTGCTAAAGATTATAATATATCTATGATATATCTTTATGATAAGTTTTTTACAGCACTTTATGGACGAAATCAGTTGTTAATAAAAATCAGCATTTAGCTGGATCATAAAGGCGCTTAATAAGCTGCTATCTAGCAAGCTTCAGTTGGCTTAAGAGCATGCCAGTCTGCAACTCTGTACGCTTCAGTTGATAAATAAAAATGTGAGGGATGCTATGAAGGGGGAAGGTGTGTGTGTATGTGTGTGAGTGTGTATGAGTGTGTGTGTGTGTGTGGAGGGAGGTTGACGCTAATTTCTCAAGCACGACGTTCGCATAATGTAAGTCTCGTGTTGGAGCCCAAACATAACTCACGGCAAACACATGCAATAAAACATTTACCGTTTCTTCTTTTCTTTTGGGCCCTCTTCAATGCTGCTAATGACACGCCCACGCGACGCACATCCACACACACGCACATATACTCATGTGTACCAGGGCAGCCATAAATTCAATTCAATTCGACCAGCAGCTGCTGCTGTTGAGCTGAGTTTCGAGTGATTTTCTTAATGCAGTGTTCTAAAGCATATGGAATGAGAAAGGGTTTCCATTTCTTACATATATGTATACGAGTATATATATAAATATATATATATATACTACTTCAAATTTCTTAAGTGCCCGAAGGTGGGGGCTGGACGGGGAGTAATGCATGGGTTGCCCTTTCAACTGCCTGGTCTAATAAATTTTCACAACGCAAAGGCGTCGCCATTTTCAAGGCGGGCCGTAACTGATTTTTGAATAACATTTTACATGCAGGTAAAATGTATCATGTGTGCGTGTGTGCGTGTGTGTGTGTGTGAGTGTGTGTGTGAGTGTGCGATGCTAGGTGGTTGTTGCCACCCAGCCTGCCCGCCCTTCTCTGGCGTAATTGCCTGAAAAATTACCGTGTCTATATGACACGCACACACGCACGCTTTAGCATTAAATCAAATTTCCCATGGCGTGTAATTAGTTGGCAGAGAGTCGAAAGAGCAGGGACCTAGATGACTGGCAAAAGCGTAGGTCTTGGCTAAGTCACTTGCTCCAGATTTAAGGATAATCTTTTTTAAAAGTGCGCCACAACATTCTACGACATATCGTCGCCAGAATCCTCAAAATTTCACACAATTTAAAACTCGAATTTCCATTTATATATATATATATATATATATATAGTATATACCTTCTGTGTATCTATAAGGGCAGCGTTAACACTGAATTAAATGTGATCACTAAGCAGACAATGTATTCTCAATTTCTTAAAATTATAAGGTATTAGCAGTACACCTTCCGAATAATGAGGTGAGTTGGCAGCCATAGAATGGGAAGTTTCTGAAATGTTGGTGATTTTTTTAAAGCGATTTGTCACTGGAATATGTTTTAATTTTCTTCGCTTCTTGTTGATAGATTAACAATTGATAAAGTTTTATTCTACGTTTCAATTTTAGTTTTGTTTTTACTTAAACTAAAGGTAAATCTATTTGTAGTTCTTCTTATTCACAATCATTGGGATGCTGAATTTGCAAAAAAAAAAGAAACAGAAATTCATTTAATGTGGCATCAGCCTCTTCGTTGCAGAGGCGCCTCCAGGCACACTTTTATATTATCAGATCAAATGAAAAACAATAAAATGCTCTTGCTGCAACGCTGGACGAGCTTGTTTGGAATACTCATACGACAGTTGTCAACCGTTTGTCAGGTTTGTCAGGTGGCACTTAACACACTTTTGTTGCCATGCCCAAATCTCAGCGTTTGTTTTATGGTTGATTGAAACTCTGATTAAGTTTCGCTGGCACCGCATCCCGAAGCTCCCACCGATTCCTCTTGTGTGCCCATATGCACCATGCAACACTCAGCGGCACATACCTCACGTTCCATTGCCCAATTCGAGCTGGTGTTTATGTCCACAACGCACAGTGTGATCAAGTCCACTTTTTCCGGTTGATGATTCTTTTTTATGTTACAATATAACTATATATTATTCAATATTTAATTCACAGCCAGTCGTGGACAGAAAACATAAATGCAATTTGCATAAAACATAAAAAAAAAACATAATATTATTTCGAATTGCCGACTGAAATTTAAGAGTCAGCAGATTGGCTACGGTCTACAAGGCAATGTAATCTTCGGTGCGCCAAAGATAGCCCCTCTTCTTGTTATATTATCTCTATTATATTATTAGGTGGGCTTGAATTCTTTTCCCTCAATATATACGAGTCATGTGCTGGGTGGTTCCACAGTGCGAAAGTTACTCTAATGGCACAACAATACATCGTTTGCCATCCACACTTCCATCTTGAATGGTTGATTTCCTCCATGTTGATGTTATTGTTGTTGTTGCTGCTGCTGCTGCTGCTGCTGCTGTTGCTGTTGTCAACGCCCTGGCACAGGTGTTACATTCGCCGGGGTTTTCATTTGTAATGAGTACAGAGGCAGTAGGTATTATACAAGTAGCGCGCGTTGACAAAGTGGCAGTGTGCTTGTGTGTGTGCAACATTCGCACCAAAATTCCGCACATGCACGCACACAGGTCACACACGGACAACAGGAAATGGGAACACCGTTATCCCACCCAATCTGTTGAAAGTTCTCGACATGCCCTCCCAAAATGGTGATATTTTTATTGAAGATACCTAGCCTCGACTTTCTAAAACAACAGGAGAAAACGTTGCAGTCGGGCATAGCCGACTGCGAAATACTTTGATACGATAAGTAATATCGGCTGATAACTGGTAGCAAAGTACAGTGCGGGTGTAGCCAAGAAATACTGTCCAAGTTTGCCTTTCAAATTGCGGCATATATAGGCTGCTGTGCATTTTGGGGGATGGAGCGGGTGTGGTTGGAAGAGTTTCCTAGTCACGTTTTTCCAAGTGGGAGATACGGGAGATATGGGCTGTTAGGAATACTTGGGGGGCGGCAGTGGGCGTGGCTGAAAGAAACTACAAATTAAAATTATATGAAAAGTGTTTCTAATAATATAATTTTAATTTGACCGTCGGACACAAATTTATGAAAGGCCTTGCGAATAAAATTCGGATTCCGAAGCCCTTCTTTTATTTATTACAAAATTTCTTAGTTTTTGAAATTTTAAATTTAAAACATAACTAAACCGTTTGCTTAGTTATTTATAGATTATTTTCATATAGAGTATTAAGACTTCGATAAGCAAAAAGAGCACAACATAATTTCGCGTTTAAATAAGCTGCTCACAGCAGAGATCAAAGCAACGCACCAAGCCCCGCCCCGCCCACCTTCCCCCGTCGCCAACACGACTTAAGGCGTATTCAAAATTAAATTATTTGTGGCCACTGACAGGGGGCGTGTCCAGAATGCTGCAGTAAAACCATTGTCTTGGAGCGGCCAACGTTGGATGTTTTCCATTTTCATTTTTATGTTGACTGACTTTAATGAAATTAGATTGATTTTTATGCTGACGTGTGGCAATTGGCTGTTTCAACTGCGCAGCAATCTTCACTGCCTGTCGGACTTCAAATTTTTACGGCTACTTATACATCAAGTTGAGCGACTGACTATATAATTTAATTTTTGTATGTAGTAAAAATAAATTTTTGATAGATGCGTTCGCGCTCGGGCAGCTGGTACGCTTTCATTTTACGACTCAGCGCCACTGGTAAGGCACCCAGACTAAACAACTGAATGGAGCTGAAGCCGGAGCCGCAGCCGGAGCCGCAGCCGGAGCCGCAGCCGTAGCCGGTATCCAGAATGGCGTCTTGCCAAAGTATGTTTTTTGATTTTCGTTCTTTTTGAGTTGATGCTTGAATATTTAAGATATGTTTGCGTTCGGGGGGCTGAAAGGTATGCGACGCGGCTTTATGGCCACCAGCTGGCTTGAGAGAGCGCTCCCAAAAATCACCCATAGTTAACACTTGACAAAATTATTAAACTTTATTAACCTCTTACACTGACGCCATTGCCAGCAGCCATAAATTGCCGCAGCATTGCCAAAGACAAAGAACATTTGCCGTACACACACACACATATGCAGAGAGGGAGTCGGTTGCACTGCAGCCAATTGGTACGCGCCAGCCACTTGTAAATTATGGCCACAGTCGCCAACAACAATGACGATGGCTTTGACTTTTGGGGGTACGAGCTGCAGCGGGTCAGGTCCCCAGCACTGAGGACTCAATGGGGGTGGAGGGGGTGGTACAGTGCACTTGAAGCGACATTTTTGGGCCACAATCGCTTGTGGCTTTAGAATATATTTGCCATGTGCCCATTTTGCTGGAAATGTATTTGAGTTTGGGATTGCGAATGCGAATCGCTCCCAAAATACGGATTCAGCAAATTCGCTCCATGGAAAATGCAAACAATATTTCGACGGATGTAAAGAGCTTTCGATAAGCAACAATAAAAGCCAGAGTTGCCACTGTCTGTACTTAAGCAGGTCTCAAAACCGAACCATAGAAATACTTACTTAACTTTTTATTAGATGTTTTAGGTGAGTAGGATTAGGAAAAATATAGACTTATAATGAAATCGATCGATAACATACAGCTGCCAGAGTTTTTTTCCAATTAAACCAATTATCGAATGTCATAAAAATGTCGATAGGTTTTTGCAGAGTTGCAGTTAAGCTACACCAGTGTACGCATTGGGTACTGTACTCACATAAATTTGCACATTACACGAAAAGTTAACACGAATTACGGTTGTAAGTGAGCAAAAATTACAATTCTGCTGCACGTGGTCGAGCACAAAGGGTCTCAAACAGAGACCGCACTGCACTGCGAATGAGAGAAGGGGATAGAGAAGGAGGAAGAAAAATAAAATAAAGGAGAATTTTTAACGAAACGCCCGCTGTGTATTGAATGGCCATAAATTTGGTTGAATTTAAGCGTTAAGCTGGAGACAAATATGTGAAAGTTGCTGGAAAATCATTTTGGTTGGCTCCCCAAAGTCGATAGACGACGAACATACTTGTGTGCAGTTATCGATAACAGAGGGATTTGCTCATATGACTGGCTTATATGTTTATTGCGCGTATAAGAACTAGTTGGCTTCGATTCATAAGAAGTTTATTGAAAATTACATTGATTGGCTATTTCTATTTGATTGACGCGAGCAGTCAGCTAGAATGCATAAGTGGAGTTATCGATAACAAGAAACAGAATCTAGGCATATTTGTTTAGATTTTATTGTATGATGCATAGATTGAGTTTCTGTATTAAATTCTTTCAACTTGATTTCGTACGTTTTTCTAAAATATGCCAAATTGTTGTCCACTTTTTTTCTGAGTGTATACAGTGCTAGACAGTTTCATTAAAATTTAAGCTCTTTAGAAATACTCACACATCGAATTGAGAGTGGCTTATTCAATGATTGTAATAATGATTTTTCGTGGCTAAAATGAGCATGGAAAATTTTATATTGGACCCCTGTGCATATTTCCTTGTGAATACTAGTAGTGTAGTAAATGCATTTGGCATTTAGTGGTCACTTTGTGGCAGCCAAATGCATTTAGCTTGATTGCAAATCGCTCTCGGTGCCGCTTTGCTGGCTATTAGTGCACTCTCTGGCATGCATTTGTGGCCAAAATGCACTTGTGTTCACAATCAAATGGATGGCTGCAATTGGTAACAAGAGAAATATTTTAAAGTTTTAAATAATATTTAAATACATTTGGTGGGATAATTGTCGCCCAACTCTTTTATAGCTTCGGGTCGAAGCAACTGATGAACTATGTATGTTCTATTTGCAGAGGCTATATTAATTTACTGCTGATGTTCTTAGCACATTGAAGGAGACATCTGCGACTCTACATATGATATAAGCTCTTAATCTGCATCCATAGCAAAGACAATATCGCCATGTCTAAATGGCTGTCTCTCTGTCTCTTGATTTCGAATGATGATTGATTGATCATTTTGGTAAATTTAATCTTAAATGCCAAATTTAAAGCTTCAACTTTTTCCAAGCTTTAGTCTGCAAACACAAATCAAAAATTTATTTCAATAAAAAAAAAGGATTTGCATATTTTGTTGTATTAATTTTAGTTTTTCATGTGAGAATAGCATGAGCATAATGAAGTATGCTGGAAACTACTATAGACAGAGATAGGGCATACTCTAACTCTATACTCAAAGTGCTGCTAAAATTCTTATTTATGTACTGTGGCTGAGCTGGGTCATACTATTTATAAGCAATTTATATGCGTCTCCACTGAGCTCACAAAACCATATTATTGTTTCTGGCACATAGCACAAAAAAAAAAACCAACAAGTGAGAAGTGAGCTCGACTGTGATATTCCCTGAAACCAGCTGTTGGAAAATATAACTTTAAAAAGTTTTGCACCCAAATGTGAGCAGGTATGCAAGTGTACTCATTTCCGATAGCAGACACAGGTATTGAAGAGTAAAAAAACGAATGCAGCGCATGTTTTTATTCAAAACCCCAAACTGATCCCAACAGGCTTGCGAGAAACGCATGCATATACTTACATACATACATGCATACATACATACATACATACATACATACATACATACATACATACATATTTACTTAACGGTACACACAAGCATATTGACGCTCGCGCTGTTTCTCGCACATGCGCTCGGACATTTAAGCATACAGAAAATGCTTGCAGCTGCTAATAGAGATGAGATCATTACGAGAATATATTTTCAACCATCACTTTCGCGTGTACATACAGGCGAACAGACGGACATGGCTATATCGACTCGGCTGTTAGGTCTGATCAAAAATATATCTACTTTTTGGGGGGTCGCAGATGCTTCCTGCTTCTGCCTTTTACATACATTTGCATAAAACCATTATATCCTTTTACCCATTTTCAATGGGTTCCTGGTATAAAAACTGGCAAAAACATTGCATACTTCACGACTGCTTTATGAAATATTTACTTGCTTTTGATTGTCTCGATGGTCGCTGTTGGTTTTTGTTGTTGTTTCGTCTGTTTATGTGCATACATTTTATTACATGTGTGCTTTTGTTTATGCGACGCAAAGGCAGCAACAACAAAAGTTAATGCAAAATAAAATTTCATTTTTTATTTATCACTTGTTTTTATTATACCCTGTAGCCATTAAAAAAAGCGTAAAAAGGGGTGTCCTGCCGGCTCAGGAAAGTTCATCAGGCTGTCGCCAATCTCAAATTGCAAATAAAAATATTCGAATATCATACGCAGATAAAGGTTAAGTAAGCATCGAATTAAAACTCAAACAATGTGTGCTAAATTAACGCCTTTTGAATTAAGATTATGCAAGTTAACACAAGCGTACAGGGTATCTCCAAATAGAGCTCTCTCATTTAGAGCATACATACTTTTCCCTGTGGCACAGGCTAAAACAAAACCAAACAGCAAATTTGACCAAAATCAAAGGGAAACACAATAAAAAAAAAAATAAAACATTTGAATTACAATGAAAGACAGGGGAAAACGCACAATAAAACTGCCATACACATGAAGCACGCACACACACACACACACACACACACACATACACGCACTCGCAGCTGGCATAAACCACAGACATGGTGCCACGCCCACAAGGCCATGAGCATTCATATATCATAAATATGCTAAATCAGTATATTTGTGAGTTTATTTACAAGGACATTTATAAAAATTTACGGCCCAGCCGTAAATTTCCGCCGCCGGGCAGATCTAGAGATTTATACCTCGCCGATTATATCAAAAGGAATACTTGCACACACACACACACACACACACACACACACACACACACACACAGACACTTCTGCGCATTCATATTCGTTTATCGTTCACCAGCGAGTTCTCACATAATTCAAAAGTCGTTGCATAAAACAAGGCCCGCCAGAGACGGCCGCAAACAACTTGAGACGGGTCAAGCCACGGGGCGCAAAGGAAGGGTTGAGGGTTGTCGCTGCAGCTAATGCTTGGGCTGAAGCTGAAGATGTGACCCAATTCGGATAGGGTTGAGCAGGCATAACTTATCTCAAGTAGCTTGTCGGGGAAAGCCTCCCTGCTGTGATTATTAAAGTTATAAAATATGTTAAACTATTAAAATAACAATATATAAAATAATAATATAATATATTATATTATATTATTATACATGTACAACCCAAACCACCTTTAATTCGTACATCGGGCATTTGTCTAATAGTATCATTTCCGCTATCCGAGGGAAACCTGTTCTTAACTTATATGATGTGAAATGTGATTAAATGTAAAGTCATCTCACATATTTGTTGTTTTGACTGAGTCATTTGATATACATTTGTTTTTCTGCAGAAGTCGGCATATAGACCGGAGGTCTGCTGGCATCTAACTTTCAGACTGAGTTTATTCGAGATCAGAGTATGATGATTAGCAGCAACAATCTGCAATATTGATGAAACTTGTTCGATTATTAAGTTCATCCAGCCCTAATGGAGCGCTGCTTAGTTTATCAGTTAACATTGAAGCGACCTTTTCATAAAGTCAATGCCTGGCACTTGCCACTTACCCGTGAGCCATTCATCATTGATTACTGTCATGTTCCGCCAGCGTAGTCATCTTGGTTTGCAGCTTGAATCAAATTTGTGCTGCGATGCGAGAGCTGCCAGCGAGTGTTGTTGCAGCTGCGGCGTTGCACAGCGTGTTATAAAGTTGTGGCGCGTGTGCCCTGTGGCGTTACACAAATATCATTGAGGTTAATCCTTTTCTACATCATCAAACAATTTCATCAAGTAAATCTAAAGTGATTTGTTTTTGTCACACAGTTTTCAGCTGCTGCTCGTCATTCGTGGCGCTGACTTGTGCGACCGGCAAGTGTTGCCAACATGTCTGCAACATTTCCAAGCTACAACTCCGATTTTAGCTGCACGCTTCGTCTGTTTTTAAACGCTGTAGCATTTTATTTATTTTTCCAGACTGCTTTTCCTTTCATATTGTTTTTTTTTTTGTGCTTTTGCGCTGACTGCTGCTCGCTGATTGACTGCCTTTGCAGCAGCCAAAAGACGTCCAAAAGTTACCCAATGTGCCACACGTACCCACATCCTGCACAACAGCAACCGAGAGCCCAGCATCCTGCCAGCTGCATGTTTACTTTGCTACATTTCTCATTTAATGCCTTGGCAATGACGTTGACTCGCCGGCTCTGGCGGTGATTGAAAAGTTTGTTTTAGCATCCACTTTGCGAGTGGGAACCGAATAAAGTCCTTAACATCCGCATTTCAACCACACAGCTGCTGCTGCTGCTGCTGCCTTTGTCTTTTAAAGACCCGCTCTAAATTAACCTTAAGTAAAATTCAAGAATAAGCTAGAATAATCCAGCCAATGGAACTTAATTAGAAGATAGCATAATACCCTGCATTTAAACATAATGGGCATGATTATGGTATTTGCACAATATGAAAATGTCTCTTGGGATACAAAATCTGTATAAGATAAGAAAATCCGAACTTAATAGAAGTTGTAGAGTCGATCAATATTATATTATATTATTAGGGCTGTATCTTTACAATTGGGTTTTTTAGCTATCGAAAAATGATTTTGATCGATATTCGCGAAACGGGAAATGTTGTTTACTTGATCCTTGATCTGCATATGATTTGTGAGAATTTAAATTCCAAAATTGGTGTCTCTAATTGTTATAGTCGCAAACGGATGTTGAGATAATCGAAATGGACGTTGATGCTGTTATCGATCATAAATACTTTACGAGAGATTAGGATACCTACATACTTACATTACTCACAAATGAAGTTCTTATATCAGAAACATAATATGTATGTACATTTTCCGTTGATTTAGTTGCGCGATTTTATTATTTGTTTGTTATAAGTGTGCATATTTATTAATATGCGCTCGAATTCGGCTTCTGCCAAATAACACATATGCAAATTGTAATGCAGTCATGAATAAATTATATATATTTTTGAAACTGGGCTGCTCAGTTTACTTTATTCACAACGATCGATCGATTATTTTACAGAAGCTATATTACAGTCTTAGTATTCCGGCCTGCTACAAAACTATACTTTTATAAAAATATTCTCACTATTTTAAAATTGGTTTGTTATAGCCAATTCAATCAGTCAATTCGCGCTTAACACAAAGTACAAAATATTTATACATGTTCAAAATGAATTTATTTCTAATTCGCATGCTTGCACTTGACATTTTCAATTTGCTGCCATCAATCTATGGCATCTATGGATTACAACGTTAATGATCCCAGCATCTCTGCTCTAGTTTTGGTGCCCCTTAAACGAAAATAGAAAACATCTTTGTTCATTTCGTGCTCCTTGTCCATTTTTCAGCGCAAAAACAGTGCAGCGAGACGTCAAATATGTCTAAGGGGAGGTATGGGTACTGTGATGGATGCGACTGCTTATTAATAATGGCTACTTCTGTTAGCTGCATTAAAGCTAACACTCGAATTGATCATGCTGTGCCCTAAAGTGCGCTGCAGTTTTGTGGCTTGCAACAAAAGTCGAAAAACGGCCGCAGGGCTCCGGCGAATAAACCAATATACACACAATAAATTAACATATAAACTGTTGCTGGGCTTTGTGTGCATTGTGCATTGTTCATGTTTTTGTTTTGCTGTTGCTGGATGAGGTTCCTGTTGCTGCTGCTGTTTGTTGCATATTCATGAACGCTAAAAAGTAAGCAGCATTTGTGTGTTGCGCGCATTGCATTCATATTTTGCAGCTTGCACACACACACACTCACTCACATGCGAATAAGAACATATAAATAAATAAACAAATGCCGCATGCAACCAACAAAACATGAATGGAATTTTCTGTGGAGCTAACAGTAATGTTTTTGTTGCACTAACAGAACATTCAATGCACTCCCCTTGCCTGCTTCCCTTTGGTGGCCGCTGGCGTTTTGCTAAAAACTTTCGCAGCCACAACATGTGGCAAACTTAGGGACGGCTCTGCAACAAACCCAAATCCGTTGCAAACTTTAAAGTTTTCGTGCATTCAAATTTTGGTGGCCATATGGCAATCTTAATAATATTATATTGTATATTATTGCTGTTGTTGCTATTGTTTTTGACGCCTGTGCCACGAAAACTGCATTTCAATGTTGCAGTCGCCGTTGCCGCTAGAGTCGATGTAGTCACGCTTATTGCAGCTTAAGTTCGAGACGTGCGTGCCCCAAAAACCAGACAGCACAAATTCCCATTAGTTCTTCGCCATTTGACTGTAGTTGCTACCTAACAAGCAAGGAGGAGGGGGTGGTAATCTCTTCAAACCATTAACCCAAGAGCAAACAAAACACTTGCAGCATTACCCAACCATCGACAGCATTGTAGTATAAATTTGAGGCGAGCATATGGCCGAGTTCGACTTTGACTATTCATATTTTCACAACTATCGCAGTGTGTGTGTCTGTGTGTGGGTGTGTACTCGTACGCTGGTAAGTCTGTCTGTGTACGTGTTTGCATAACAAAAATAACATTTAACAATAACATTTCGTACGCAACGTTGTCGACGCCAAAGCTGAAAGGATAAACATTTTGCGCTCAACGCCAGTTAGGCTAGCACTGACTAGCCATATTAACTTTATCATGCCTTATGCTACTGCAGCGGCTATTTATTTTGTTGAATACCCAATTATACCGAAATACCCAAAAATATTATTAGGTATTGCTTAATAAATGATGTCAATCGCTGTAATCGATTGAATATAATACAAGTTGGGACAAAAATATTTTCTCAGTGGCAAAACAAATGTAGCAAAAAAAATACAATTTTTTGAGATCCCGCTTCAGACATCAACATCAAGTTCAGAATTAATATGACCGTTTTCAACACATTTTCAATATTCTTATTAGCCTTCACAAGCAGCTTTGAATTCTAAATTTAGTAATCTAGTTTTTAGTAGTGATTACTACTACAGCACTCTTGCTTCTTTATGATAGCAATATTGTTATAGCTCTAGGCTCTAGCTCTATCTATATATATAGCATAGGAGGTGGTATTAATCGTAAATCATGATTTCCTAAAAGCGACAATTGCAACGAAACTCATCAGAGAAATCGGAGAAGTGATTCAGATGTCGATGCGATGAAATACATGAATAGCAAAAGATAAATATGATTAATGTTATTTTTACTTGTTAAGCTTGACAAAGGGTTTCAGCTATATCAGACGAAAATAGTTTTCATACACATATATAATTGTTAAGATGTCGTTTTGTTTGTTTTAAAACCGTATTTAGGCGTCGGTGTGGCTAACAATTGATTTGACGTTCATGTTATTTGCTCTATGGTGGGCTTTTATTATAATATTTTCATTCCATGTCTTCTGCATTCCATTTGGAGCAGACATAACATTTTTCCACTCTCTCTAACCCTCGCTCTCTCTGCTGTTAGCAAGCCCTCCTCTAGCCATAAGCTCTTTTTACTCTGCCATTTTCTTTGGAGCTCTGCGCTACTTCAAATGCATTTTCTATTTCATATTTCAATGCCTGCGGCTGTGGCAGCCTGTGAATAAAGTTTAGCGCAACATTTTGATGCGTTTTGATATCTGTCTGCGCAACTTGTGTATAACTATGTAAATACGTGTATGTGTGTGTGTGTGTGTATGTATGTGTGTATGTGTGTACGCTCTTGGGGTGTTAGCGTGTGTGGCGTAAGCGTAATATGATTTTTATTGGCTTAGAATAGTGCAAAGCGTCTCTGCCAAGCTGATTGTATATTTGCCAATTTACAAGTAAGACTAGTGCACAAATTACCAAGACAAACATAAAGCGAATAAGAGGGGAGAGGGACAGAGAGAGAGTGAGAGAGAGAGAGAGGTGTAGGGAGTGAGAGATCTGAATGAAGCCATTTGTTGCAAAGGGATTTGTGTTTGAATGCGATGAACACATATTGCAGCAGAATAAAAAAGGGTAAGGCGCTTATCTATATTCACTTAACACCTATCAAAACAACAATTTAATACAGAGTACAATCAAGCCAACTTTGACGCTTTTATTCATAAATAAATAAATAAATAAATAAATTATATATATATACATATATGATGCTATACCAATAGAGGGTTGCCGGCCATACGTCTGTTGATTGGTTGGTTGGTGATTATGCCGACGATTCCCAAATGTTAAAATCATTCATTTTAAATTAAGAATAATTTGTCAGAGTTTTAATTGGATCTGAGTTGATGGCGCTAGTCTAATTTTAGTTTCCTAAATGTGATTCGCTTAAGAAGTTCAACCGTGGGGGCTTTAAAAGTAAAAGTGACTTATCTGGAAACAGCTCTAAGTATTTGTGTGAACAATGAATTCGAAAGTTAGTTTCGTATTGTATAATGAATGGGCTGGACTTCTGTTTATGTGTAAAGTTGACTTGTGAGGATTTCTCGGGCGATAGTAGAGTAGTTTCACGATGTGAATGTAATCTACCAAGTATAATCAAAAAAATCGGTATATTAACGGTCATATCACTACTTTAAATACTGCGAAGTGTATGGCTTATAGAACACTGTCTGGCATGTTTTTAATGTCGCTAAGTGTACTGTTCACTCTCGCCTGGAGGCGTCTGTTAGTGAACCCTGATTTGAGTTGTTTAAATGAGTATCGCAAAAAACTTTATTTGTAATGGAAATGAGGCCTTCGCAAAATATATCGAAGGCCATTTAACATCCAGGAAAGTAATCCTTCGTGTCGAAAGTGTTAAGAAATAATATGGCACTGCTAAGCTGTTCAGGTTTTCACGAGAGTCTCCACATTGGAAGTCATGCATACTAAAGTTATCGCCTAGTGCATTATTATAGCATTTTGGTAGAAGCTTTTCGAAAAGTTGCGCGAATGTAAGTGGTAATCTGATAGGTCATTAGTGATTCAGTTGAATTACTTGTATTACCTGTAAGTCATTGTATGAATAGCATTATCATCAGTGTTATCGTCACAGCACTCATTAATTTGATAAATATTGTGGCAGTTATTCAGTTAATAATTTGTGGAATGTATTCCAAGGCTAAATCATTACTTAAATAGTGGAACGCATGATTAAATTATTTACTTTAGTATATACATATATACTTATATAACATGAACCTGATCTTTCTATAATAAATTGAGCAGTCGTTGCTTGACTTATGTAAAAGTTTCATTAAAATTACCAAAATATTTTATGTGCAATTCAAACTCAAACGCAAACGAAAAGCTGATGACGACGAACGCAACTCAATGGTCGGCAGCTGCGAGCAGGCGTCAGAGAAAGAGGAGACTTCAGAGAGAGAGACAGAGAGAGAGAGAGAGAGAGAGAGAGAGAGAGAGAGAGAGAGAGAGAGGCCATCGGCAAAGCATATTGACTTGGGACTGGGGACAAAAACTGCTGCTGCTGCTTGTCAATAATGTCAACAACGTTGTTTGTTGGTCCATAAATTAAAAACGCTCTTCTTTCTTCCTCTCCTCATTACTCCACTTAGGATCAGCTGGTGCCGTTGTTGAAGCCGGAATAACATCAATTGGAAAAAATTACAAACCTACGATGTAATACCCTCTCCAGTAATCTACTATAATTTTTGGATATACTTCATTGAGGCTATGTCTCTTATGTTATGGTTAAATTTTATGTTACTCCACGAGCGAATATATTTAACGAACATCTTTAGTTAAGTTTGTTAATAAGTTACCAGCTTCCGTTCAATTAAAAACAAAGAAACAATGTTTTGGCGGTATAAAAATATTATTTATTTGCATGTTATATAGTCCGAAGGCTTTTTTATTAATTCAACTTGAAATGGTAAGCGTAAAAAGCATTTTGAAGCGTGTAAATAAAATCAGCTCATTTATAAATCAATGCAGCCAAAAGAAGTGAATATTATTTTCTATTTAAGCCTTTAAACCATTTATTTAATATAACTTATTTGCGTTAGTGCGAACTCTTGGAAAGGGCATTACAATAATTTCAAAAACTTGACGGTTTCGAGCACATTTCTTGGCTCAAGTTTTGACTTTATGTGTGTGTGTGTTTTATTATTGTTGTTGCGTTTGTGCCCCTGCAATCAAAATGTTTGTTAATTTGATTATTTTTCATATTTTGCGACTTACAAAAGAATACCAGTGGAACTAAATAAGTATCTAATATAAATAATGTATACAATACTTATTGAATATTTGGAAAATATCCTCTTGATGGTATGCTATAAATTCAAAGAAGAAGAATACATTTGACGCTGCTCAGGCAACATTCATAAGTTTGTCGTCGTCGTCGATTTCGGGGCTGGCATAAAATGTTTATGACGCGTCTAATTAGAAAGCAAAACTTTGCTGAAGTCGGTGGCCAAGCCATAAAAAATGCGAACGCAACGAAATGTTAGCGCGACATATTGAATTAAATATTCAATCATAAGAACAAAAGGCAAAAGTTGCTACGCAGCAGATCAAGCCACCCACCCAAACCAACCCCCAATCACCGCCCACTTATGTAGCTGCTTCACTTGCTTCAAGTGGCATTTTATGACGATTTCGAGCAGCGACATACAGTGGGACCTGTGACCACCAAGTTAAGTTCACCTTATGCTTTTCAGAAAGGTTAATTCATTGTCTTTAATATCTTTTAAAATATCAGACAGTGAAAATGATACTATCAAAAAATGTACAATGGACGAAATCATAGTGGTTTGGGATGTAGTTAAGATAGTCATATTTTTAGATCAATAGTACTATAATAAAGTATATAATGTATAATGCACATAAAATCTAGAAACCATCGTATTTATGATTTTTGCGAGATGTTTGAGGTAATTGCCTCACGGTGCGCCATCGTGGCATCGTCAGCTGAACTTAATAGACAATTTTGAGTACGTCATAAACATTTACCGTTCGACGTGAGCCGAGGCCCAGGACGATCAAAGGCTCCAAATCCATGCCAATCGCTTGGCTCTGCGTCTGCCTGCACATGAGTTCAGCAAAAATAAACAAACACAAACGCTTACACTTGTATTTACATAAATAAATATATACATAAACGTTTGTGCGTGCTTATAAAACATTAAAAAAAAATATATATAAAATAAATATATTAATATATATTTTATTGTACGAGTATAGTCTTCTGAAATTAGAACGTTTTAACATGCGAAATACCTAACATTTAATAATTCGATACATTTAGGTTAATACATCTTTGCATAAGTACTGTGTCGTTATAATTTTAAAGTTTGAAAATTTAGAGAACTCTGTGGCGCACAAAATAAAAACCAAACCAATTTCTTGAATATATTTTATTAACTTTAAAATTTTCCAACATGAAACAACAATTTTCTAAATAGTTTTCCATCAGTCAACATCTTTCAAATGTTCTGCCAAGTTGAATGCTTTTGCTGACTGATTTGAACAAGCCAATTACTTTGAAGCCGCCTTGCCGCTAATACGATGCGTGCAAGCCATAATTTAGAATTGGCCGTATGCCCTGCTCTGTATGTATTGTATTTATGTGCATTAGGAGCAGTCCCTGCAACACATTCGCAGGTTAGTGAACCGGAAATCTGTAGGGCAAGGACGACGGCGAGGACGACTCTCAACTCCTGACATCCAGTGCATATGCATGGCATGTAATTATTATTTTATGGCATACAATTAGGCGCAGGACGGAAATGCTAGCAGCCGCGCAGCACGGCGCTGTTTGAGCCGTGTACGTGAGCCGAGCTCGCTGCCAGTTCCTATTACCCATCTCTACCTATTCCTGCCTACTTTCTCCACCCTCCAGTAACCTGGCTCTAAGCGTTATTGTAAGCTCTGCTCCGGCTGTTGCAGTTGTTATTAGTTATATCAGAGGCAATTAGCCAAGATAATTTGTAATCTTATTAGGCACACACAGAGCAAAAGTCTATCAAATGTTACTGCCAGCTATTTGCAAGCATGACTCACATTACAAGCCAGTATGTGCGTGTGTTGGCGATAATTACATGCATCAAAATTATGGACTAATTTAGGGTTTTCTGGTGTTTCTGTGTGTGTGTGTGTTTGGGTGTTTGGGTGTGTGTGAATGTCTGCCTGCATGTGCATGTGTCGTATGCATTTGCAATTGAATTTCAGCAAAAGAAACGAGTGGATAACCCTCTTAACCCTGTGGCACTGCCTGCGGCAACAGACTGTTTTATTTGATAGCTTAACATTATTAATTTGCAATCAATTGACAAATAGGACACACATCACGTTCCGAATCTGCTTCAGTAAATATTTATGTTGCTTGCCATTGACATGCAATAACATGCAAACCCACACACACACACACACACACACACACATCTTTGCCTAACCGATTTGTCAGCTTTGGACATATTTTATATTTGCACAACACTCAATTTAATTTAGACCTTATTGTAAATCGAGACCTGAAATGTGCTTCATCAATTCTCTTCTAATAGAAACTGACATCCAAACTCGACACTCAAACACAGATAAAAGCTGCATCTTCAAAGATGCAACTTTGCAACAATAATTTCTGAGGCAGCTATGTGGTCAAGGGCGGCACGGAAGTATCTTTGAAGAAGGCATGCGTGCCACTGCATTCATTCACAATTCATTCAAACCACTTCAATTCAATTCCAATTTAATTGAACTGATTCTGAATTATTTTAAATATTCCCCAAAAGGAAAGATCAAATTTAAATATATCTTTGTTTGAAATTTTCAAACTCCCCACCACTCCGAAAGATTTTTAAATTATAAAAAGAGGTCACAATGCAATAAACTAGTACAGAAAAAATCCTTAAGCAATTGTAATGCAGCTCAAACCCCATAATTTTGATAAATATCACCATCACGCCATTTCAATTGCAATTGCAAATTCGGCAAGATGAATACAAAATAAATGCGTAAGTATGAAAAAGGTTGCAGTGTTTGCTTGCCAAGCGCACACAAATGTACATACTTGACAATACAAGACACAAAATACATCTACGAGTATGTATGTATGAATGCATGTCATATATGCTAAGATGTATGCTTCCCAACGAGCCGGAAGCCCACTCGAGAGCCCTACTTATTAGCAGAAGTATCTCACATGCGAAGTCTTATGCGCAGGCACACATACATACATACACGTTCATACCCCATGCATGCATGTATTTATGTGTGTACATCTATTTAAAATGGCGCACTGAAAAGAGATGTCGTCTTTTTACCGTTGGCTGGCAACGCCTTGCCGAATCCACTGAGCCCCTGAGCAGGCAATCATTTGGTCCATAAAGCACACGATGCGCCCAAATGTCATGTGCCAAACGGATTTCATGTTACAACACATGAAGTAGCTGGCTAAAGGGGCGGAGGGGAGGGGCGGCTAGCGCTCATATAAAAGTTAAATGGCAGAAAAGGAAGCGTTGACGTCGCGACAGGAAATCAGTTGAGGCATAGTACACAAAACTGAACACACACACACACAATTCCCACCCCCTTTCCCCTCGCACTCATTTCTTCTGTACGTGTGTGTGTAATATTAAAAATACTATCCATTGAACTTTAACCTTCTGAAGCACAATCACAAATACACACAGCCACCCAATAGCAAATACTTGAAGAAAGTGACATAAAGTATATGAAAACTATTGCTATAACATTGATAAGAGCGGCTCGCAAATCCCAATGCCAAAATGCTGTTCAGCGAATGTCACTTTGTCAGCAAATTAAATTTTAAATGCTTTGTGCTGACTGTACAGTGTACGAGTACACCACATAGCAGCATTTTTGGCATTGGGTAACCTTTCAACTTTACCATGCAGCAGCAACGTAAAACGTAATTACTTTATTTGCATTTTTCTCTGTCTACCCAATTAAACTACAATTGCCAGGTGTTGTTTTAATACTTCGAGTGAGCTAATACAGCTAACAGGGGTATACTCTTTGGTTGCAACAGAGACGGACACATATATGAAATCTAAAATCAATATATGTTGAGCTGAAATTATATGATAAGCAACTGATAATTTCTTAACATAATATAATTCTCATTAAGCATCCAACACTTGTTTAAATATATTATTATTGTTTGTTTTTTTCTTAATTAAATTGAAATGCATTTAAAATGAATTGAAATTAACACGATATACAGAAAAGCATAAACCTAACAATGTTTAACTTAAATATAAGTCTGATAAACAAAAAATAAAAATCAGTTAAAAATAATTCGCTGATCTTGATATATGAAAAAACATATGCAAACAAAAAAAATAAACTAGAAATAAATATGTCATACTAAAAATAGTTCTTAGCAAATATTTAAGATTTATACAATTGTTGAGATATGCATACTCATATTTGCTATTAGTTTAAAGTATGTAAGTTTTTCATAATATATTTTAGCTATCAGTGAGAAGAATGGTATTGAAAAATAAAAACCAATTAACACTTATAAAATTTCTCTTAAGTCGTCAACACTGTTAAAAGAAATTTCGTTTGAATTATAATGGAATGATAAAATAAACCCTCAAAATTAAAATAGGTATTTCATAGTTTGTCACATTCATGTCCTATACTGCAGGGTTGGGTGCTTGGGGCGTAGTTTTTTAATTAAACTTCTCTATGGAAATGCAATGGCGAATGGATGCATTGGGTTGGGCCCCTGTTCAAAAGCCAGCGAATTGGGCACTGAATGGATGCCTTTAATCAAGCAGCCACTTTAATGACACTTTATGAGACCCATCGATGGGCCATAGGATGTAGGATAGCGAGATGCTGGAAGGTTGAAATGGGGCAAATCCTTATCCCAATAAATTAATCGAAGTTGCTCAGCGGCCGAGAAAAAAAAACAACAAACGAAAAGAGGGACGAAAAAATACTTTGAAAAATGCCACAAGTCAATTTAAGTAAGGTTCCCTCAGCCTCCGCAGCCGGCAGCCATAACAAGTTAACCCTTTGTCAGCTTTGGGGGCTGGGGAGTGGACTTTTTTTTTCATTGTTGTTGGTGTTGTAGTTCTTTTGGTGTGCTTCAATTGCCATGAAATTTATGTGTTGGCGCTCAGCGTGAACTTGAAGCATATAAATCCACATGAAACGGATATTAAAAAGCATCAGGCAACCCCAAACTAACCCAAAGCCACCCCAGCTGTTGTTGGGCCTATTACCAATGCCTGCATATAGACATATTATATAGCTGATTGACTTCGATCGGTTTGGCTTTGTTGGCTTAAATTATTAACTTATAAATTGACAGGCGGCAAAAGAATTTATTATTCTTACGCTGACTCTACCTCTGTCAACCTCATTCTCTCTGTTGGATAGTCTAAGCAGAAGTGTCCAAAGCAATAGCAAATACTGACAGGCAAAATTGACGTTGGCCGCAAATTAGAGATATGGTTTCAAGTTCGGCTTCGACTTAACATAAGTATTGTCAATTTTGGGCAAGGGATTAGAAGCGGGCTTGACAGAACTCTAGAATTATTACTTGAAGTTAATTGGATTTGCACAGTCATAGTTCAAAAGCTCTTGAAGTAACTTATCCATATGGCCATGCCTGTATTGACCCGAGTTGTGATCAACTCTAAAAGTTTGATTGTTCAGAATGTTTTCCACTAAAACGACAAATTTAAAAGTCAACGGTGCTGAATTGATGCATAAGTGTCAAAAAAATTGTAGGTTTTGTGAAACCACTTGTCCTAGGTACTATCTGTCATTTAAAATTCACAAATGATGATGATAGCATATTAAGTAATATGCAAAGGGCGACCCTCATAAATATTCATGCACAAACTCTAACGAAATTTTATAAGTTCAACTCAATTCAACTTGGCTTCAAGTTTCTCAGAAGCATCAGATACAATCGTATCGTTGTTGCACTTACCCTGGGGCCCCTCGATTCATATGATAGTTTTCAAATAATTTAACATGTTTCCATGCCAATAAATTGAATTGTCAATGTAGGCATTGAAAAGCGTGCACATGTGTATCTGTATGTATGTATCTGAAACTTTGGCAGACACAAGGCCAACACATCCATGTACTCGTGACTGCGTCTGAGATGATAGCGTGTCGAGATGTTTACGAACGGTATGAAATCAACTCATTTTTCTAATGTAATTTTTTCGTTACTGCATCGATAGTAATAAACATTTTGGAACTTAAACAATGATATCCAAATATTGTTATTTTACTTTTTTGCAATTTTTTTGAATACCAAAACAGCCTGTGTAAAATTTCAAAAATACTTAAATAGCACAATGAGTTTTAAAGTATTAAATATGTTTTTGGAGATATACTCGTACATATGTATATGTCTTTCGCAAAACCAGCGTTTTTCTTTTATTAATTCCACGGTATTTTTTATATAATTTAGAAAATGTATTAAATTCTCACAAGGTATTTTCATATGGGTACACAGAACTATTATATTAACTTTTTGTTATTTATTTTTAAACATGATTATTTTCATATTTTACATACGAGTATGAGAACATTTTAGATAGAT
The DNA here is from genome assembly GCA_035042055.1 of Drosophila macrothrix. Taxonomy (NCBI): domain Eukaryota; kingdom Metazoa; phylum Arthropoda; class Insecta; order Diptera; family Drosophilidae; genus Drosophila; species Drosophila macrothrix. The sequence goes on from JAWNLX010000587.1 coordinate 25,443,375, forward strand.
TAGTATTATAGATTGAAGTGGACAGCAACTAATCAGCTGACATATCAGTCGAGGGAGCAAATTTAATTACCATTTTCGAAACTTCAGTAGAAGTTTTCCTAAAAATAAATACAGTTTAGAAAAAAGATCTGAAAAACGCGTTTCTAAGTTTAAGTAATTCGTATTCGTAAATATAAAAGTTATAATTTTCAGGGTGATTTGAAGTAAGGTACAACACGCGGTCATCTCTACTGCGTTCTTCCATATTCAAACAGTTGCCAAAAACGCTGGCTTCTGCCTGCTTTCTGGCAGCACATTGCCCGAGGGTTCCGACTCGCTGGTCCTGGCATATTTGATTTTGTAATTTGCATTTGATAAGCAAGGAGCAAACTGAGCTGAGTCGAGTCGAGCAGAGGCGGAGCTCAACGCGGTTTGCCTTTGTCCTTGGCAGCCTTTTGTTTTGTTTTAATTCCATTGAGCTGGGCATGCTGTTATCTCACATTATCCATTTAGAAGTTGCCATCATTCTCTATCTGAATGCTCCGTCGCCCGTTTGTTTGCCGACAATTTTATTAGGTATTTGTATTTGTATTCTCATATACTCGTGTTCAGTTTTGTTGCCTCCGTAACTTTTCCCCGGGCCACTGCCAAATTACGTATGAACATTAGCACACTCTTTTGTTTGTGTATGTATGTGCGTGTGTGTTTGTGTGCTTCCTTTGGCAAAGCTATGCAGGTTTGAGCCGACCCAAATTAAAAATTCCCAAGAGCACTGTTTGACAATTGCATGCACAGTATGTGTATTCCCTTGACTCACAACTTTTGGGCAGCCCCAACTTAAGTCCGAATTTCCCAGTAGGTACCCAATATTGAAAAAAAAACATCATTTGTTCATTTATTATGCATACCAATTGTATATTTTGCTTGTTTGTTGTATATCAACTAATCTTAATATATATATATATATAAATGTATATATATATATATATATATATATATATGCGTAAATTTTAATTTTTTATATTGAGTATTTATTAATGACCGTTTCTTTTATTGATTTACTTTTCTTCATGAAATATGGAAAGCTACTTTGATTTTTTGCGATGCAATCGGAGAACAAATTAAAGATATGTCGAATATTATGCTTGAAAAGTTTTAGTATCTAAATGGGCATGTCTTTGATACTGCACCAGAGCATAATTCGTTCACATGCATGAAATAATAAAAACTACAAAACACGACTTCGAAATTTCTTACATGCTGCAAGCAAAGGCTCTGTATCTGCTTTTGATTCCTGAGTCCAACACAATGAAAAATTAATTTTTGAATAACGTCTACGCTTATTGTCCTCTCGTCATACAATTTATAGAGCATATTGATGACATTCAATTGTGTGCGAGTTTTTGAAAGAGAAAGTTTTTTTGCGAGACGATTTCATAGGAACAAATAAGAATGCAGGTAATTTGAATATTTTGTTTACATACAACGTATGTGAGAGAAAAGTAATTGACGAGAGGTTTATTTTGATTATAGACATAGATACATACATAGAACTGGCACTTGCTTGGTTTCTTCAGTGGCAAGTCGGGGTTGCACTCAAAACAACACGATTTGTGTATTATTTTCCCGACGACATCTGCTCGCCTATCTTTAGTAGGTTAAGCTTTCTTTTTTATTATCTAGAGTGTATCTTGAGAAGACACTAAAAGAACCGCTCGTGTGCCCTTCATAAGAGAACTTTTGCTAGCTGCATTATCCGATGCAACTCGTTATTTTGACAAAAATTAAAAAGAGTAGATTATCTAACACTGTTCTACAACTCGCACTTAGAACAACTCAAGATATGTAGCACAATAATAGATAATCTTACCTAGCAACGATTATGAACAGCTAACAAAAATCAGTATCGCCCAAAGTAAACGCCTGCTATATTATGTCTTAGTAGATATTTATCTCAACTAAAATTATTTTAAAATTTTCAAATAAAATTAAAATAAATATTGAATAATAAGTTAGCATAAAGAAGATACCTACAAATAATACTGCGTATTTTACAATATATTAAACTACAGCATAATTATAATTATTAATACTAGAAACACTCCGTTCAAACAGAAACACAACTATCACAATGCCGTCCTAAAAACTGAATAAACTATCATAAACTTCTCTGGCAAAACAATCAATCTTTAAAAAATAAAGTCGAATAACATTTCTCAAATGTCATTCACATTTGTTCAATTTGTTTATAAATATTGATTTGTAAAACGTGAACTTTTTGTTGTTTATTATTCGTCCAAGGAGATGTAAGATCTATTTTAATGTAGACTTTGTAAACGTGGCGAAAGGTGTGATTTAAAGCTTATATTGTTTTTGATTTTTTTTATAGCTGAATATTGCAGCTTTTGCCTGTTTGAGAGTCAGCACAAACTTCATGTTTGTATGCAATGTATGTGTGTTTATGTATATTACCTTTGAGCTCAGACATTAAGTCAAAAGTTGCTAAGTAAAAGTATGCAAGTAAATTATAAATTTTATAATCCGAATACTCATGCATAAGAACATTAAAATTTGTATACATATCTGTATATATTTATAATAAAGCATAGAATTAGTGTATAAATATATATATCTATGAATACATATATATATGTATATTCATGGTTTGCATATTTGCATACATATACCTACAATACGTATATGTTTAATAACGATACTGTTTATAATGTGCACGTAAGATTAAACAATAATTCTAGTTTTAAACCCATTCAGCACATATATAATACAACAAATGACTATTTCCTTAAGCAACCTACTAAACATTTTATTGTTAGTTCATGCCCAACTCGAAACTAATTCAAAACCTATTACTCATTAGATCTGGTCCGGCATGAGACAAGTACATATATTTTATATGTATCTATATACAAATGAATCAATTAATACTTATTAATCATACCAAGTTAAAAATAATGGTGAATTATGTAAATTACATTTTTCAAATAGAACTGAAATCGGGCCACTAAATAAACTTTTAGCTTGCATAGAAGTATCATACAATTCGCAATGTAATTCTGCCAAGATTAGGACAATTTGTAAATGGACCAAAAACTATTCAAATAAAATTTATTCATATAGTCAATTTCTGTGGGCTATTTCTTAAATTTGATATAATTATCAAAACAGAGAAAGAAAGATAAACTGTTTTTATAAACATTATGGTTCGACCAAACTGATGAAGATGTTCAACAGCGAGTTGATGAATTGGACAATTGATGATTTGGCAATTTTGCCATATCTTAAACAATTATAGCTAAGCAAAATGATGTTAATGTTATGCTTATTTAACTTTACCAGAACTCTGAAGATATATTCTGTATATACCGATGTCTGCAAGAATCACCATGGTGCAGACCCCGAGAACTAGGCAAACCCTTGCTAAATCTAAATATATGTGCAATTCCTTCCCTTAAGCCATCATCCCTAGCAGCTCTATGATCCTAACTGTTTATTCTTCTGTGTATCATAAAATCAGCCAATAGAATCCACTACAGAATAGCTCTGATTCAACAATTATGTAGATTTTCGTATCGAAATAGATACTATCGTGTATTTATATGATTCCAGTAGATCTAACAACTTGCCCCTTTGCATAAGCATTCCAATAAAATAAAAATATAAATCAGTGGACAGCTCTGAGTTACGGGCTTACAGGGCGAGCTGCTTCCAAAGGTCCTTCAATCCTTTAGTTTCAGGAGAACTAAGCAAATAGCTTGCACGTCATTTTTACCATTACTATTACCAGCTATGAGACTAACAACTACTACTAACAGACTACCACAAAATATCATAAAATTACGTGCTCCCTCTCGCTCTCTCACTCTAGCACTCTCGCTCTCTCACTCTAGCACTCTCGTTCTTTCATTCTCTCATTTAAACTGGCTTCTGTTTTTGCACTTATGCTCTGTCTCGCATCTTATTTGCAGTTGCTATTTTCATTTGAGTATAAGTCTGTGTGCATGTGTGGGTTTTATGCATCATCACTTTTAATTGTTGTAAATCATTATTCATAGACACACATATATATATATGTGCATAAATATATATATATATATATATATATATATATATATGAATAATATATTCTATAATAGAATGTATAAAGAGATAAGGTTAGGTTTAGGTTTAGGTACAGGTATACGGAGCATGAGAAGAGAGGGCGAATTCGTGGCGCTACCAACCGCTACTGCTGCTTTACGGGCTACGTCCGATTTGCAACCAAGCGAGCATTAACTGCAAAGACGGCTGTAGCACAACTAGTTTTCAGATATCAGTATTGATATTGATTCGGGTCAGAAACTCGCCTTGCGAATCGGCCACAGCGCGTATTATCTCCAGCAACAGTTCGCGCGACAAACCGGCTATTTTGGGCAGCCTGGCCACTATAGCAAAATCTTTCACAATCAATTTCAATGCATAATCCTTGATGTCATAGATTTTTGTTATGTCGGACGCCTCCAGCGTCTGCAGCACATTCTCCGACGTAATGTTATGTTCCAATGAGTATTTGCAGAATGCGTGCAACCGATTGTTGGATAAACCATAGAAACAGGGTGCCTGGAACAGGTATAGTGCATCCTGTGGCGGCATCTTTGTCTCCCCATAATATATATAGCGTAGCAGCGAATGAAAGGCCTCTAGTGAGGGTGAGATTTCGCCAATTTGTATCTGAGTGATTGGATTGTATTAATGAATTATAACAATAGCCGATAGCAAATAACGGTTCTTACATTAACAGTATTATCCGGTGGCATGAACGAGCGGAACATGCCCTGGAAATAGGTACAACGTGACGATAACACAGATTTGTGAGCTGGTATCACATGATCCTCTAGTATTAGACTTATATCGCAAAAGTCCTTGCCCGTTGTCTCCAAGAACATGGACAAATCGTGCTCCAGCGTAGTGCCTGCAACACCAATATATTTTTGTAGATGTGAATATAAATATTTGTTTGGCATTGTGTTTCTTTTATTTTTCTTTTAGTGTCCGCTAACTGTTTTCAAGCCATCTTTGCATGTTAGGGAACACTGCCACATATGTATCTCAATTTGAGATTTTGTTATGAACTCAACAAATACGCTTCATTTGTTGAGTTTATTCTAATTTGACTTCGATTTGCATAGATATTGAATATATTTAAATTTATACTCACCAATATTCGATTCATAAGTAGTGTCTATCACCAGCTTGCTCGGATGCAAACGCTTACGTATTATCTCGACCAGCAGTGGCTTGTCCAGATCACTGAACTCACTGGACATGACCACTTCGGTGAAGTTCTCTTCCTTGATGATGAACTGCATGCAATGATCCTTGATGATTTTAATGCTGACGTTAATTGACACAAAATTAAATAAAAAATGTAAGTTGGAAAATGGAAATGGGTCAGAACTCACTTGTTTTTGTCAGCATTGTAAAGAGCCTCCAGCACATTTATTTTGTTGATCTTATAATCCAGGTACTGGATGCAGCCGTGCGCCAGGCGCGGCATAGTGAACAGACCAGCCAATTGATAGATGTCCGTGATGAGAATGATGATGTTCTTGCTGTATGAGTCCTTCAGGTCAATGCGATCCGTATAGATATAGTTAAGTATTATCTCAAATGCCTCGGGTGAGGCATGCGCCAGTCGCACCTCCAGCATCGGCACACAATCCCCGCCGACTCCCGTATTCAAAGCCAGCGTATCCACTTGCCCAACACCATACAGCTTCTCCATCTGTTGTTGACGCGCCTCGCGCGCTGACAATATCTTGTTGCGCAAATATTTGGAGCGTGCCGCTACGAAGGCAATGTGCGAAAGAATGCGTATCTCTTCGGCGCCCACCACAAATTGAATATCACAGAATTGCTTCTCGTGATAGAATTTGCCAAAGTCGTCACGTAGTGTGCACTTTGGATAGCTGGAGAACTGAAACCGATACGTATCTCCGCGCCGTACGCTATTGTCGACGGTGCCGCCAAATATGTACATCGCATCGCCAATGACGGCGGATGCATGGAATACGCGACCCGACGGCATATCCGAGTTCTGCTCCGCCTGAATGACGGACCACACCTGTGAGTCAAGATCGTAACAGTGTAAATCATTTGGCAGCGTCGAGTCAGCTGAACCTCCAAAAATATACAGGAAGCGATCGTGATGGACCATGGTGTGGCCATAGCGACGCGACGGTGGTGCCGATGTAGCGCCACGCAGAACCGGCTCATTGGAAATGCGACGCCATGTGCGCGTCTTAAAGTGAAACTCAAACAGCGAATTTGTTATCTGGAGACCGCTCTGGCCGGAGAACACATACATGGCATCGCGTGCAACGGCAACGGGGAAATTACAACAGGTGGGCGGACGATCGCCCTGCTGTTCTACCTCCTCCCATTGATGATTCTCGCCCGTTAAATTCAGCGTCCACATATCGTTAAGCCGAGCATTGCCATCATAGCCGGCGTAAATCCACATCTTGTTGTCGTAAACCGCAGCTCCATGCGCCGAACGCGGCACTGGTTGCCTGCATAAGGAGTGAGCATTGTTGTTCTTGCTGTTGGTGCTTAGTTAATGGCTTCCTTTGCTATGCTTACCTGCCCGAGAATTTCCACTCCACCCACATGGCGCTAAGAAACTTGTACTCAAACAAATCATTCTTGTTGGTCAGATTGGAGTTGGAGTGTATGTCGCCCGTATAGCCGCCAAAGATAAACATCGAGCTGCCCGCAACAACAGCGGAATGATGATAGCGCGGCGCCGGTGGCGTTCCAGTTGCACATGCCCGTCCCCATGACTTGTCCTTGACACCAAAGCGTATCAGGTCATTGAGCATGTTCTTGCCATTATCGCCACCAAACACGAACATGGCATCCTTGTAGGCAACCACCGTATGCTTACTGCGTCTGTACGATTGCAATTAAAAATGGAAGAAAGCATAAAAGATTGATTTGTGCTGGGAGAAACATATCTAGTCAATAAATAATTAAATACAAATCCCCCAAATACAAAAAAGTTCCAGTTCCTGCGTCTTATGTTTATTGATGTTTGTAGATCTTTCCAAATACATATTTATGAAACAAATACGCTATACACCGTCGGATGTTGATTATGTGTGTCTCACGGAAGAACTCGAAAGCTACATGATCACTTTCAAAATTGAAGCACTAATTTGGCCAAAAATAAAATGTCATCCGGAAGATTTGTATGTATATCGACTCGGCCACTGATGCTAATATTAATCTTTTTAAAGTCAGATAAATGTACTACCCAAAATCTATCCTAAAGCACTGGCTATGCTGTGAATGTATATTGCTAATTGGTAGTTAAAGACAACAATTTTGAGATTTTCTTTCAACTAGATAATACAGATGTGTTAAGTTGATCAATGATCACTAACACTTGACTAGAAGTGGATTTGCACATACTTGGCGCCAACAAACTCAGCACATTCGAGCATGCGCGTCCACTGATGTGTTGCCGTATAGGAATTGAAGTCGACGTTGAGGGCATTGCAGCTGTAGCTGTAGCTGCCCGGTGAGTTGTCCTTGCAATTGAAGTTGCTGCTGTTACAGCTGCCGTTGCCATTGCTATTGGCATCATAGGCAGTAATTCCGCTGGATGCCATCATAGCCGAGGCAGTGCTGCAGCTGCTGTTGCTGCCGCCGCGTGTGCTGCGCGTTGAGCTCGATGTGGACATGCTCAGATTGTTGCGTATATGCTGCACGTCAACGCAGCCAGCTGTCGATGCGCTTTTTCGTCCCTTTGCCCTCTTGCCCGACTTCGAATCTCGCAGAAGGAATGCGTCTGTCTGATGATGCTGCGGCTGCGGCTGGTGCTGCTGTGAGCTGCTGGCTACGCATGCAGGGCAATAAACGGTTGCTGGTGTACTGCTCCCACTGCCACTCGCACTTGCACTTGCACTTGCACTTCCGCTTCCACTCGGTCTGCCACTGCCACTGCCACACACAGCACTTATGCCACTGTATATCGAGCTGGAGTCCAAGCCGCAACTGGCTCGGCTAAATGCTGCAGCACCGTTGGTGCTTCGACCGCTGCCACTGCCACTCCCGCCGCACACGCCTCCAGTTGGTATATCTTCCGCAGAACCATTCGTGTCCCCACCGAGTATGGACTTTAGCATTAAAGCATTACAGGTGTAGAATCTCCTTCGTTGGCTTATCTTGATTGAATATAAGTTGCAGGGCTGTGCGCCTTGCTTAACTATTTCGCTGTTTGCTGTTTTCGAGTCTCTTTTCACTACCTCTGCAGGTCAAGAACTAGCGGTGGCATCTAGCAAAACATTTGCAGTTGAATCGATATTTTTGCTGGCAACAATAGCAATATATCGGCAAGCCAAGTTCCAGCAGCCTTGCCACATCTGTAGTTTTGTATGTTATTTTGAAAATTATATATAAATAAATGGTTCGCATAATGTAAATATTTAATTAATCTAATAAAAAATATAATAATGAAGGGTATTAAGCTAAAAGTATTTGTTTGTGTAGAAAGTACAAAAGGTGAACGAATTTTCCACATATATATACATATGTAAATTTACATTTATTTATAAGATTTTAGCACTGCTTATACATATGTATATCAAATATTTTGTTTTTGGTTATTTTTTAAGATTTGCACATACGCAGCAAAACAAGTTGATGTATGGAAAGGTAATTCAATTTAGTTCAAATTAGTTGAATAGTTGAAATTTACTTCATGACATAGCAACTAATTTGTAATCGAACTATCGATGAATTGCCTTGTGATTGCGATAAATATAAGCAACCATGCTTGGTAGATGAAACGCGGCAAAAGGTTACAAACAAAACATTAATAAGAAAATAAATCAAAATTACAAGCTTAAAATTTTAGTAAAATTATAGTCCTGCAGTAGCTTTGCCCTAACAAGAAATGGCAAGCAGCTCGCGGATCACAATATTGCCGCAGTCGAAGGAGGCGCTGCTGAAATCCTATAATGCGCGCCTCAAAGACGATGTGCGCAGCATGCTGGAGAACTTTGAAGGTAACAAAACAAAAAAAGAAATTTATAAATAAAGTGGGCTTAGAAAAATGCGTTAAGGCTACGCTCGGCACTCGCACGCTGACGACGCTTTCGTATCAAGCGATAGAGCAGTTCCATGCATCCATGCCCTTTGTCGAAGTTGGCGCTGATGCCGTGCACCTTCCAGCGCTGGTGGAGCTCATGCAAACGCAGTCGTATGGCCAAATCGACCGGTGTGACGGCATGCGGCAGATCCTGCTTGTTGGCGAGTACTAGTAAAACGCTGTCCCTTAGCTCCTTCACACACATCACCGAGTGCAGCTCGATCATGGCCTCGTGGAAGCGTTCCTCATCGGATGCATCAACTACAAATATTACGGCAGCGGAATTATTGTAATAATAGCGCCACAAGGAGCGCAAACGCTTCTGGCCACCAACGTCCCAGACGGTCATACGCAATCGCTTATACTCTATCATTTCAACATTGAATCCAACTGTTGGTATGTTAGTTAAAGCAGTGTCCAACTTAAGCTGGTAGAGTGCTGTCGTCTTGCCGGCTCCATCCAATCCAATTATCAGCACGCAGACTTTCTCCCTGGCAGCGAACCGATCGAACAAGTATGAAAATGATGTGCCCATCTTGTTGCACACAATTATTGTACACATAGAAATGAGAAATGACCAATATCCACAGGCTTTCTGACTCCAACTGTGACAGACCACAATGCGTTCAAGCCGTATTCAAGCAAAGCCTCTCTTTAATCCTAAAGCCATTTGTTTATGAAACTTGATCGATTTACTGCATTTGTTTATAGAGATACTGAAGCTAGCGCGGCGCGAGAGTCATAGTCAAATTTCGAAGATAACACAGTGCGAGCAGGATGCCCTTGAAATGCAAGTGCGATCGGCAAATATGGGTAAGCAAGCATGAAAAATTCGTCTATATATATGTATATAAATACAAGTACGCATTAGGAATGACTTAAAAGTATTACAGACAGAAGGAATCCTATACACATATTCTTAAGCTGAGATTTGTCCGCCTGTCTTCTTTTTATGGAATGTAGTCTCTCAATTTTAATGAAACTTACTGGATCGGAAAAAAACACTTAATGTTAAAAACCGCATCGAACCATCGTTTAAATCTGAGTGTCTTGTATGAATAAAGATTTGGTTCTTCGAGGTGTTGTGGAAAAAATCATCAGTTACAATGGTTACTCTACGCCCAATTGTCATTGGCTAAAAACGCGAAAGTTATGTGTGACAAAAAACATTTATTTTCTTAAATATCTGGAAGGGTATTTAATTTTCATCACTACTATTAAAAGTCTTTATACTCACTCTGCAAGCCATAGTATGACACGAGGCTTGTCAATTATTTTTTTATATCCCGAACTTATTAAAAATGGGTAAAATGTGTATAATCAAATTGTGCAAAAGTATGTAACAAGTAGAAGGACGCCATGTCCGTATGTATAAAGCTAGTGACCTCTAATTTGGAATGCAAATTCTCTCAGATCAAGTTTATTTTACTTGATCGATAACTTACCCCGTTTTGCGAATATCGATGCAAATCAATTTCCCATGGCAATAAAACGACCCAATTGCATCCCGCAATTGCAATTGCATTTTTAAAATACACACAAACAAATATGCAAAAATGAAATGAAATGTGTTCGGGCTTGTGAATAATATATTTGACAGCTGTGTACAGGGTATCGCGTAGTCGAGCTCTCTCGACCACAGTTAGTTAGTTCTCTTACGTGTTTATTTTCTTTACTGAGCTATAGTTTATTTAACATTTTTGTATGTAAACTTTTTATGAAGCGTTTGCATTTTATTGTATATCGTTGTGAGAGAAATTTAAGTCAAAATAAATTATTACCACTCAGCATAATACGAAAACGGATTATTAAATTTAATTTTTTAGTCATTTAAATTTGTGTATTGATTACAATAAATGTTATAAATGTTTATTTAATGCAACGATAATAACCTATTGTTAATGTCTTTCAGTGCGAGCTGGTGAATCGTTGATGAAGCTGGTGGCAGATCTCAAGCAATACCTTATACTCAATGACTTTCACTCTGTGAATGAGGCAATCACAAACAACTCACAGCTATTTCGGGCCACACAAATTGAGTGTGATAAAAAGTTGATGAAGCTGCGCGATGAGATGGCTATGGATCTGTACGATCTGGAGGAGGAATACTACACGAGCATATTTAAATAGCTGTATATGATATAGAATAGTTACTAGATACATGTATATGTGTGCTTATATGTAGACTAAAAATGCATTCGTTTCATGAGAATCATATAACATCTATTTAGGAAAAACACTGCTGGTGCTAGAGATTGGATCCATTGCATCCTTTTGATTGTTTTGATCACCATGCGATATAGAGGACAACGATGCCGATGTATTCTCCGCTGTGTACAGATCATCATTAACGTTATCCACAATGTCGCCGGTGTAGAAAAGTATAGCCTTGGGTACGATTTGAGTGCGCAGCAAATAGCCCACCTCAAAGTCGGCACCAAGCACCATTTTTGTCTTCTCATCTGCCAGTGAGAGGTCCATTGCCTGCGGCGGTGAGAAGAATCGAAAGAATGACTCACGTGGCATTACCTTTGGCATGTTGCGTACTCCCTTCCGCAGACGCTTCTGCTTAATTGTCTGCAAAGTAAGATTGGAGCCATCGCGCCAGTGTATGTGACAGCCCTCGCAGCGCACAATCTCCGGACCCTCGAACATAAACGGATAATCCTTGTCCGCCTCGTGGCGTAAAATGTATTTCTTGGTCAGCAAGAGCGACGATGTGTGCAGATACTTGTTGGGCCGGAACTGAAAGTGTACGGCATAGCTGTCCGACTCGTATCTGATGCGCACATCCATTAGACACTCCAGCAACGGTTCGTCATGCTCCTGCACCAGATCCGAGATGAGCGCCACATTGCGAAATACCGTTAACCAGAAACGTGGCACACCTTCCGCATTGGCGGGCAAATGCTGTAGCTGTTCGGTCAGTTGCATAAACTCCTCAGTCGACTTAATATCCTCGAGCAGCTCATCCGGCTCCTCATGCCAGTAGCGCTCCATCGCCGGCGGCTCCACATCACCAGCAACAATGTCCCGACGGGCATCGAACAGCGTACAGCTCTGCCCATAGAAACGCTTCTCCAGCTCGTAGACTTCGCGAAAGAACTGCTCCGATATCTTAATCTGCTGCAATTGATTGTGCTTTAATGCCAGCACCCGATTATACACCGTCTTCGGCAAACTATCCACCATATGCTGCAGAAAGGCCCGGCGACTATTTGACGGCATCTCCGACGGGTTCAATTGCGTGCTGTCTGAGATTTTCCCGGGACTTCGACTACGACTCCTACTACGATTACGACTGTGAGCTTGTGAATTTGGCGTCTTCATCTCCTCCTTAACAGTGATAATGGTTGCATTTGAGCCCACATCCGAACTGGAGCCAATGTTCAACATCTTAAAACCTGTTAATTTTGACGCTGAATTTGAAACTTGAAAACTTAAACAATTTTTTATATTCTCCTTTTTTCTTTTCTTTTCGTTTTTTATTTATTTTGAAAGCAAAATGAATTTTGTTTTATGTACAATTGTAAAATAACACGTTAACTTTCAAATTTGAGGATAGACAACGTCAATAGCAACGAAGACCGAAAAACTTTCCTAGGTACACCGAAGATTGCATATCCTTGTAGACAGTAGGCAAATGGCCGTCATCTAAATTTTATTATAAATTATTGAAATAAATATTGAGGTTCGACGCTGATAATTTTATTATTTTTTTAAGACCATAATAAAATGCATATTGATAAAGTTCACTTCGGATATTATGTTAAACTAAAAAGGTTTTCATACAAGAACTCATCTTTTGAGCGATTGTTCCTATGACAATATAAAGCATACTGTGTAAATTTAGTTGGGATATCTTGTAAAAAAAAAGTTTTCTAAGCGAGAACTCATCTTTCGACCGATGATATATTAGCCAAATTCGGACAGCTCCGACAATGCCAAGTTTCTTCAAATTTGAGTGTCAGTTTGCACAGAAGCAGGCTGACTGACGGACAACTCGATTGATACTGATTAAGAATTCGTTCGGCACCGTCTCCTTCAATGTGCTGCAAACTACATGACAATATTATAATAGCTTCCAAAAGAGTATACAAATATTTTATTTATTTATTACGTTTATTTTATTACGTTTATACTTCTGTTCGTTTTATTGTCATATTTATTGATATAAAGCGAAATATCGAATTCGTCTATATAGAATTAGACTGCGAAATTCGATTAAAGGCACTTGAATTTCTTTAATATAATATGTAGAAATGACATGAAAATAACAAATTAATAATGTGTCTATCCTCCAGTTTAGTTTATAACTAAAAAAAATTTGGTTTGATCTTGCTGGCCACTCTAAAAGCTAAAAATCTAAAATTCTTATCCCGAAGCCTCCCCCGACAGGCTCGCTATCTGCTTATTTGTCGTTGATATGAACATTAGTCGTTATGAACATTTGTTATTGACTTAATTTGTCACAAGTCAGTGACGCTACATCCATCTACATATGTGTAACATAGTATATATTTAACTTCTGGTTGGCTTTCCCAGGCAAAATACTCTTTGCCAGCTTTGGTACTTGAGGTTAGCGTTATCGCATTCTCAGCCAGCTGCACAAGATTGCTACTAATCCTAGGAATTAGATTCAGACCCAAGCGATAAGACATTCGTTGTCTTTAGCTGTATAAATCAAGTAAAATAAAATACGTAACGACCTTGGTTTTTTTTTTATTTATTGATAGCAAATCCAATATGATTTTCTAATCTTATCCGGCATTGCCTGACATGCCCCCCAGACACCCCGTGGCCACTCAAGTGGAGGGCGACATATTTTATTTATAAATATTTAGATAAGTTGTTGAATGGTCCACAAATAAAACTATATTGTTGATACACTTACAAACAGATGAGGCATTCAATTCCACATTTTATATGCAAGATAATAATAATTAAATAGAAAATGCTTGCTTTTCCTGCTGTATGATTTGGTAAATATAAATATATCGTACATTCCTTCATTTTTTCTCAACTCATCTTAATGAAATTGCTACAGTTGATCACAGTTATCACCACTTACAGGTTTTTGTTCAAATCTTTAACCAGACGTCAAACTATATTTGAATGGTCTATAATTAAGTCAAAACTGTTTGCCACTCTGTTTTGTCACTTATAAACTACACTTTTCACATAGTTGATTTAGGAAATTGGCATTTATTCTAAAAATATATTATCTACTTTATTTATTTATTTACGTTAGTTGGTTTATTTATTTAATTTTGTTTTTTTTGCGGTATTGAAAAAAGACATATCTCTCTGGAAAACACTTGAATCGGCATGAAAATGTCGTCGACAATATCCCAATAGCCTCATGAATATGTCGGGAGACCATTAAAAATTATAAGTTCTTGTAGGAAAATTTGTAGTTACGCTGAATGTACGGTGCAATGTTTTATCGTGTGGGAATTAAAACGCTTAAAATAAAGCTTAATGGAACCGGTTTTTGATGTTGCTGAAGAATATATAAACTGTAGTCGGAAATGCTCCTTACTGCCACTGAAGTTGCAATATGTTTCTCAATAATGGGATCCGGGCCAAGAGAAAAAATCGAATGTTCTATTTATTGCTCTGTGGGTTCGTGTTGTAAATAGCTTCTATATTTTTATATATATTTTTATAATTCGCAATCTGCATTTATTTAATTTACTATTATAAAATAAGCAAAAAAAAATTTATCACATAGGTAATCAAATGATAAAGTTAGTATGTGCTATATACATGTGTACATAGAAAAGTATGACTTAGAATATAAAATCTTCATCGCTGATATTCTCCATGTTGCTTAGACTACGCTCGTAGCGCTTAATGCGCTGATACCACTGCGGATCCTGGTCGGCAATTGCCTGGGGCCGACCATTATTGTGCCTATAGAGATATTCGGCATGTCCCTGGCCACTGATGCCATTAACGGTGCAGGCCACAAACTGATTGTAGACCTTGGACTCCCAATCGCCGCCCACATACCGCACGGCACTGTGCTCAACGCGTATTTGCACCAGATACGTTTGCTGCGCGGTGTCCACTATGAAGTTCTGATGCTGTGGCGGTGTACCCTTCTCCCCGTACGAGTACAACTCGAAATTGCTGGCCGTAATCGGCTGATAGACGCCGTCGGGTGTGCAAACGTAGCCCACCTTGAGCGAGGATAGAAAGAACGAGGGCTGGCTAAGATTGCCGACAGCCATGCTGCTGCCATCGTCCAGCAGCAATGCAAAATACACATAGCGATTAATGGTGCTCAGGCAGCGCTCGGTGCCAAAACTGTGATCCCGAAAGCCGCGCAATTCCAACGGCAGATGTCGTCCGTCCAGTACAATGCTGCCATCCAGCTGGCCATGTTGCTCGTAATGCGTACGCTTCTCGACAATGTGGCCAACGCACTTGATCATGCCATAGAATCCTTCGTTCCATGCCTCGCGAGCTATCGAGTCGGCAATGAGCGTGGAGCTCAGATCCCGATTGTAATTGAAATGATCCTGGGTGCTGATGAATCTCAGATCCAGCTGCACCGCCAGCAGTTCGGGCTCTGCTGCCATGGACTCCTTACGTAGCTGCCCATCAAATTTGAGTTGCCAGTGGCGCATGGAGGCCAATGGATAGAGATGAAAGCCGGCACCACGAAATTCGGTGCTCTCATCGCTGCCATCGTTGGTGAAGTGGACCATGTCCGGCAGTTTGGGCAGACTGTACAAACCGCTATCGGGAAGATATAGATATAGAGCTGCTTTCAGCACACCCCTCCTACGACGCTCCAGCGTCACCATCAGTTTCTGGCCAGCAGCATTCGCGGCCATTAAGCTAATCACATCATAACTTTTCGGATCATTGGTCAACGGCTGGGGCCGATCCAACGTGGCCAGATGAGTTGCTGAGCTGAGCAGATCCTCGTTACGCTTGTAGATGCGGTAGCGCAGCTGGCGCAGCACACCCAGCGCAATCACATATTTTAGCTTGTAGAAGATGCCCTTGCACGGATATTTGCCAAAGATCAGCGCCGACTTGCGGCTGAGCAGCAGCAGCGCCAGGCTAAGCAGAGCAAGCACACAGCTCAGACCAATAGAGATTGTCGTTAGAATGAACATGTTCCTAGCACTTGATGGCCATTAACGTGACTGAGCGATTTCCAGCACTGCGTTGGCAAAAAATTCTAAGCAATTTCAAAAGCAGCTGCGATAAACAGCTCATGTTTCCCACATCCACCAACCAACCCCCACCCCTTCCACGCACCACGACCATTCTCTCTCACACACGTACGAGTACCCACACATACCTATCGCATCGCACACACACACACACACACACACACACACACACAAGCCACTGGATCGGGGGCACTCGAGGACAACGTTAACTTATCTACATGGAGTCTTATCAGTCCCCTTACTAATATACATCAAGTATTGTCCATCGATTGCTGCCTGCATTAATGTTTGCAGTGTCATAAATCAGTTTGGGATGTTTTTCATTTCCGATTATTTCTTCTTGTATATGTTATAAAACCAAATAAGTCTATCGATATGAACTGGAACGTTTCCAGACAATAAGCATTTGCAATATTCCCCAAATCGTCTCAAGTATTATACGCCACATCCGCCTTTGGCAATTTTCGTTACTAATTACAATTTGGTAATTAATTGCAATGAGCACCGAAGATTATTGTTATTATCGCGAATAGTATAATAATATGTTAAAGCAACAATGTTTACATAGTTCTGTATGCACAATGTACGTAGAGTTACCACAACATTCTGTATGCGAGTCTCTGAACAGATCACTTGTAGCATATAACCTGGTATTTTGGTGAGCGGATGATAGGGTAGTCTACAAGGAGGGGTGCACGCGCTGGCTCCGGCTGTATGGTCGGTTGGAGGTCGGGGTTCATTTAGGTTCCTTGCGCTACGTGCTCGCTGGGTATAATATTAATCAAAAACAAAATATCGCGTGCGGGTGTCGTTCGACCAAATTACCGGGAAGGCGGAAGAGAGAAAAAGGGAATTGCACGATCTCATACATATAACATGGAGGCGACACTCCAGGGTTTTTGTCGTTGGAGCTGGGCTGGTGTTATTGCCACAGCAGATGCCCACCCTAAATAGATCATCGGCACCTAAACATAATGATATTGGATGATCCCTAAGACAACGACCGCTTATTTCATTCACTGTCCAGTATGCGTTGCATGACTCCCAAGAAAAAAAAATTATTGCATATACATTTTAACTATACTCTAATACATATGTTCATTTATTTCCATTTTTGTTTTCATTTGGTAAAAGTAATATTTTTATATAGTAAATTATTCGAAAATTATAACTTTGCTTTAAATAGAGAAAAAAAAAAAAAAGAATTACAATGAAATCAAAAAAAAATCTCAGAACATACGGAGTATAAGGGCGCAACCAGATTATTAAAGTAAATTATTTGGTAACTTGTTTCTTTTATTTCATTTATTTCTCTACTGATATATTTAGACTACTTCAATTTTATGATTAACTATTTATTAACATTTTTTTTTTGTTTTTTGTATAATAGGAATATATATATATTATATTATCTATATTTTATTAATTTATACTTACTTTCCTTATATATTTAGAAATTTATTTTATTTTTTTAGTAACCGAATACTTCATTTCTATATCGGAGTTTTTTCATTCATATTTATTTATTTTTTTCTTGCAGCTACTTCGATATTAAAGTTGTAGCATGCTTTCGGGCTGTGATGTAGTTTGAATTAACAACTCAAAAGCCCACTCAAAAATTCGGCCGCTCAGAGCAAGGGCGATCAACGTTGAGTGAGATTTTTTCTATGTCTTTCTCCTCTTCAACTTGAGTGAGTTTTGCCCATCTAACTTTACACTGTTTTCTTTTCTTCTTGCATTTTTTTTACACTTTAATATCGAAGCATTGTTGCTGATTACCAACAATAAAATTTAGGGGAAAGGTAAATTTTGGGATCAGATGCACTTACTTGGGGTATGTTCCACGTCCAAAAGATCTTTTGTAGCGGGGCATCTGAGCGGCTGGGGAGGTCAATTGATTAATTACATTTAAAGCAACAATTTCATTGTTGGCGAGTGTTGAACATTTTTTTTTCACTTATTCTTCTTTTGGTTCGTTTAGCATAATCTGTTTGCACCAAACACCCTACATATGGTCTATGATTGATTTCACTGGTAACTTAGGTAATTGCGATACTTAATGAATTTAATTGGTAATTAATGATTATTAAATAGTCTTGGTTTCAAGTAAAAAAAAGAAGAAAACAATAAAAAAAAATTAGATGAGGCAGGGCACATTATGGGCGTATAAGCCGCATCGCTCGATGATTCGACGCTGTGAACGTAGCCTCAATCCACTCCAGCGGCGACTGTACCGCGTTGTCAAAGCGTTTGGCACTGGCTGATCAGCAAAAAAATATGTTTTCCTTCTTTTTTTTTCCAGCGGTCTTATGGGTCGCGTTTCTTTTCGCATTCATATATATTTATTTATTCATTTATTTATCGACCATATATTTATTGTATTTATTCAATTAAGAGTTTTTATCATTTCTTTTTTTAATGGCAAGACATGGTGAATGGTTTCACTGGCGGCTATTACCGATTTACCACTTGGGAACATACAGTGTCTCACAGCTCATTTCGGCAGTGTCTAGCAAAAATTTTAAAGTGCTATAAAGTTTAAACAAAGAAACAAACGAAAAATGTTTAAATGCCAATTTGTTTTATGTTATATCACGTTTGAAAAGGAAACTACAGTTTTTATTAAAATATTAATTAATTAACTAAAATTAGTCAAAAACTGAAAACATATCCAAAATACAGGTCAACGCTTATTTCGGCAGTCTTAGAAAAGTAACATATTATGCGTATAAAATCTTAAATAAGGATATTAATACTTAGTATGATATCCTTTAGCCTTAACAACTTCCCTTAACCTATTGTTCATAGAAGATAACAGCTTCCGGGTAGTTTCTGGACTGATTTTACTCCACTCATCCAGTAGAGCATTTTTGAGATCGGATCTGTGATTCTGGATGTTATTTTCCAGCAGATCCCGCAAATTTTAAATAACATTTAAATCTGCAGACCGGGCCTGTGGAATTAGCATGTGGGGGCAGTTCCAGATAAGCCAGGACTGTACTAATCCGGACTTATGCTTGGCTGTTGTCCTGGTCGTTGTCGTGGTAGAACCGGAAAGATCGCCGGATTCCTAGCTTCTCGGCACTTTGGAGTACATTTTCCTTTAATATATTGAAATACACATTCTTGTCCATTGTTGTTTCAATAAACACCAAATTTCCACCGCCGGCTTCCGAGATACATGCCCATACCATGACACTTCCTCCGCCGCGCTTGACTGTTGCCTTTAGGATTTTGTGATTCAGCTCAGTATTGGACTGTCGCCACACATAATTACGTCCGTCTAAGCCAAAAATGTTAAATTTGGGCTCATCTTCAAATATGAATGTGTTCCAGAACTCCAAATCCTTGTCCAAGTGGGTTTTGAGGAACGTCATCCTAGTCCCTTTATTTTTTGCGCTTTTAAAGGGCTTCTTCCGTGGTACTCGGGCATTAAAGTCATGGTTGCGCAGAACCCGGCGCACAGTTTCCACACTGCACTTTTTCCCCATTTCATCCTCCACCTGTTGAGTCAGTTTTGGAGCCGATAGCTTGTGATTTTCCCTTATTTTCTTGATGATCCTCCGCTCCTCCTGGTCGGTGAAAATCGTGTTTGGTGCCTTTCTGTCCTTGTCCTCTATCCGATTTTCGTCGACGAAGCGACGAATGATGTTGAATACAGTTGTGTTGCTTAGATTTACCATTTCAGCTATTTGGCGATGTGAATATCCGATCTTGAAGTGTTCCAGGATGAGATTCCGTTGTTCAATGGTAGTACGTTTGTCCATAGTCCTGGTTGGCTGGTTGCACCCAAATTGCAGGATATAACTAAACTAACTACGAAGGATTGGTATATTGATACCGAAAATAATCAACCCGACGTAAAAAATCCGAGGACAAGGGCAGAATGGCACCAAACAAGATTTTCACCGAACAGGAGAAGCGGAGGTTCATCAGGAAAATAAGGGATAATCCCAAGCTATCGGCTCCAAAACTTACTCAACAGGTGGAGGATGAAATGGGGAAAAAGTGCAGTGGGGAAACTGTGCGCCGGGTTCTGCGCAACCATGACTTTAATGCCCGAGGACCACGGAAGAAGCCCTTTATAAGCGCAAAAAATAATGGGACTAGGATGACATTCGTCAAAACCCACTTGGACAAGGATTTGGAGTTCTGGAACACATTCATATTTGAAGATGAGCCCAAATTTAACATTTTTGGCACAGACGGACGGAATCCTAAAGGCAACAGTCAAGCACGACGGAGGAAGTGTCATGGTATGGGCATCTATCTCGGAAGCCGGTGTCGAAAATTTGGTGTTTATTGAAACAATATTGGGCAAGAATGTGTATTTCAATATATTAAAGGAAAATTTACTCCAAAGTGCCGAGGAGCTAGGAATCCGGCGTACTTTTCGATTCTACCACGACAACGACCAAGACAACTGCCAAGCATAAGATTAGTACAGTCCTGGCTTATCTGGAACTACCTCCATATGATAATTCCACAGGCCTAGTATCCAGATTTAAATGTTATTTAATATTTGTGGGCTCTGCTGAAAATTATCAAAAATGCTCTGCTGGATGAGTGGAGCAAAATCAGTCCAGAAACTACCCGGAAGCTGGTATCTTCCATGAATAATAGGTTAAGGGAAGTTATTAAGGCTAAAGGATATCATACTAAGTATTAACATCCTTATTTAAGATTTTATACGCCTAATATGTTACTTTTCTAAGACTGTTCCAAAAAAGCTTTGACATGTATTTTGGCTATGTTTTCAGTTTTTGACTAATTTTAGTTAATTAATTAATATATTAATAAAAACTGAAGTTTCCTTTTCAAACGTGATATAACATAAAACATATTGGCATTTAAACATTTTGCGTTTGTTTTTTTTGTTTAAACCTTATGGCACTTTAAATTTTTTGCTAGGCACTGTTCCAGATGAGCTGTGAGACACTGTATATTTCCTTAAACAAAAGTCTGAGGTGTTTAAAATGTTCAAGAAATATAAAGCAGAAGTGGAAAACTTCACCGGAATGAAAATAAAGGCACTACAATCGGACAACGGAACCGAATATTGCAACGTGGAGTTTGATAACTATCTGAAGAGGCATGGCATCCGGCGTAGGCTTAGTGCCCCATATACGCCGCAGCAAAACGGATTGGCTGAGAGACAAAACAGAACCCTTGTGGAAATGGCCAGGTGCATGATGAAACAAGCGGGAGCGCCTCCAATGTCTTGGGCAGACGCTGTAAGCACAGCTTGCTACATTCGCAACAGATATCTGGAGGGATTCCCTACACCATGTGGACAAATAAGATCCCGACACTGGCCTACATGCGAACGTTTGGCACAAAGGCATTTGCGCTTGAGAAAGGCGTCAAGAAAGGCAAATTCGATTCCAGATCTGAAGAGTGCATTCTGCTGGGATACGCAACAAGCTCGAAAGAGTATCGGTTATACGTGCCGGAAAGGCGCAAGGTGATCATATCTAACGATGTAAAATTCTTGGATATTCCAGTTTTCAAAACGAAATATGAAGAATTCTATGGCAAAAGAAGACATTGACGTCGTCATCATGACAAATGAGCCAAGTGAGCGCTGTGAGGATGCGATGGGCGAATCCGAAGAGGAGAAGCAAGAACTACACAATCCGCGTCGTGGTCGGGGGCGTCCAAAAGCTATTCGGACGGGTCAACGCGGAAGGCCACGAAAATTATACAAAGAGGTACGATGTAGCTGCAGCAGCAATGACGAGGCGGGAGACGCCAAGGCACAGGATGAAATCATTGAGTGCGAAATGGCTTGTATATGCGTAGACGGTCCAAGACGGTTCCAAGAAGCTAAAAATTCTAGGAAAGCAGACGCGTGGACTAAAGCAATCGAGGACGAGTTTTTAGCTCAAGTGCTAAACAAAACGTGGGACCTCGTCGAACGCCCAGCTGATCGTAAAGTTATCGGCAACAGACTGGTATTTCGCATGTAGGATGACGGCAGCGCTGCAGGCAAAAAGAAAGTGCGTCTGGTGGCCAAGGAATACGCTCAGCGACCTGGAGAAGTTTATAAAGACAATCAGAGCGCACAAAAACTGGTTACTGGCTTCGGATTTCACCCGCGTACGAAACATATAGATGTACGCCACCACTTCATCAAGCAAAAATACCTGAGCGGCGACATTGAAGTGGAGTATATGAAGGTCGCGTAGCGCTTGACGGAAATATAAGAAAACGTATATATAAACATAACCTCTAAAGAAAACTCCTCGTGTTATTAATGGTCATGGGCCCGGTGTTTCAATCAGTAAGCCTGACCCATAACCCCAAATCTCCAACAAAGATATTAAAAAATAATAATAAAACTGGCTGCATATTGAGTGTTTCAAAATTATACGATCATCCCCTAGCTGAATTTTCGGTATTCCAAAGCCTTACGAAGCAAATTATCCCAAATGCCAAAATTAGGAACACAAATCTGAAATATGTAGCTTGGACCATTCAACTTTTTAATTTTATTCTTTTTTTCATAAAAAACATTAGACATCTGGTAACTGCTCTTAATTGGTTTGTTATATTATTTTAGATGAAAGTCCTAACCATAAAGTTGTTATAAATAAGTGAACAAAGTTACAATTCTCTATGCAATAAAATTAATTGTATATTTTCAATTCTTTCTGGCATATCTTAAGCGAGTATTTTCAAGTTTTTCGTGAATATAAATATTCTCTCATTAATTTCGGTCTAACTTATAAAAGTTTTTAACTTATTGTAATTTTGTCATGATCCTTGTAATGCATTGAAGGAAAGATATATATTCCCGATCTGCATCACTTGCCGAATAGATAGTCATTTTCCCCTCTCCTTCTATTTGTGTATGGGAGCATAACTCCATCAGTTTTAAAGCCATCTTATTGAAACTTGACGTATATATTGTCCCAAAATACGACGGAGCCAGCCGAAACAGACCACTGTATCATTTAGCATCTACGTGCTAAAGAAATAATCGCTCCAAAGATTTGATCTCATACGAAAACCCCATTTTTATCAAGATATCCAGACCGATCTCACAAATATCCGTCACAAGTGGCTCAAAGATCATCATCATTATATCATTTATTAGTTCCATAGCTCAAGATACCCAATCTAATCACGTTGCGTTGTGTTTTTTAATTTTTCTAATTCGAAGATTTGATTTTCAATAGAAAAACATGCATTTATAGTGATAACATCAAGTTGTAGGTCTTGATTGACTCTAACGATTGAAAGGATAATTTTGTAGGTCTTCAATGGTTAAGGCTCATAACGAGCAAAGACAATAAAAATATATAACCTAATCACACCAGCCGAGGGTGACATCGTTGCTAGAATTCTGCAAGCCGATGACTATGTCGTACACGTGCAGGGCTTTGCCAAGCTTCAGGCCGAAGAGATCAATGATGTCGGCACGTGACAGTACCATTAATGCAGCGCCATCAATTTCCTGCTGCATGAAGATATCTGCGTGCTGTGGACAATGCTTCTCAACAAAGTCATAAACTTCTTTGACGCTCCACGTAAAGACGCCCTTCTCTTTGGCGCTCATGGCCATACCTGTTGCAATCACCTGCATATTCCCACCATCCTCTTTGTCCTTAGTTGAGCTTAGTGAAGCAGGAGCAGAGGCAGAAGCAGGAGCAGCAGCAGAAGCCTCTGGTGCAAGTAGAGCAGGAACTGGCCCAATGTTTAACTCTTGTGATAGCGCGCAATCATTGCTGGCTTTGTTTTTTTCGTTCTTAATCGCATTCATTGGCCGCTTCTCATTCGTTGGCAACCTATTCTTCTTGATTGACTTGGTGGCAGGAATATAATCCCCGTCTTTCTCGTCGTCGTCGTCACTCTTAGTCAGCACTCGCTTGTTGTTTGGCAATGGTTTGTTGACAATGCCAACTGCAGCTGGATCGGAAGTGACCCGCTTCTTGCGACCAGCTTTAGATTTACGGGGCGCGAGCTGTGTCTCAAGTTTGGCAGCAGTGTTCTCCGATTCTCTCGGATTATAGGTGTGATCACAGCTATTACATTTCCATTGCATATCATCCATCTTGGCCGGCATTACACGCGGCCAATGACAATCCAAGTGATAGACATTTACGCAGGCACAGCACATAACCAGCTGCTCCTCCTCAGTTGCACTCTTCGTATTGCAAACGCGACAGCGTCGACATGCATCACACCTGTATCTCTTGCGTGCATTCGTCAGAATTCCAAACTTCATTGGCAAACATTCAAAGTGCCCTGTAAATCATAATCAGCACTAAATTAAAAATGAATCGGATGTATATTAGTGAAAAGCCAGCCAGCTTACATTTCAGAGCGCACGTCTTGCAGGCGAGAAAGTTGCTTCGATAGCCAGAGCCACGCCTTGGCTCACACTTGCCGCACGTCATGCATGTGTCCATGCAGCGCCGCTGATCCAAGCTTGGCACTGGCACATCATCATCAATTGGTTCCTCTTGAATGATTGCATTCGACTTTTCTGGTTGTGCATCCTGCGGTGGCTGCGGCGATAGCTGCTTCTGCTGCTGGCTGCCGCTACCATTTTGTGATAGTGACGCAGGCTGTGGCTGCGTTTGTGACGCCGTTGGTGCCGTTAAAGAACTGCGAGGTCCGCGCGATATGTAATTGTCGGACGGATCGTAAACTTGTTTCGGTTTCTGTCAGAAATCAAACGTCAAAGCAGTGTGTCCACAATCAGTGCAGCATTAGCAACACTTACCTTGACACGACCCGTGGTGCGCACACTGCCCGCCGTTGTGGTGCCTCCGTTGTTGACATTGTTTGCATCGTTGCTGTTGCTGTTCGTGTTGCTAGTGCTGTTGATGCTCAGTGCAGTGGTATTCTTCGTTTTGATATTGTTGTTGTTGCTGTTCGCAACATCAGCATGGTTCGCAGCAACATCATCCTTATCGTCATACTTCATGCGCTTCATAACGGGCTGCTTAAATGGTTTTTCTGACATTAAACTAAACAAAAATATCGACTGCAATGCGCGCTCGTCGATTGCTTAGTGTACAATCCGATAAGTTATCGATACCAGCACACTCGCATGCAATTTGCAGTTAGGCGCTAGAGCTGGAGAAAATTCGAGTTCATAAATACGTATATTTTATATACGTCTACATATATATTTACACTTATATTTACAATATTTAGTATTTACATTTTTGAAGCCGCTACTTAATACACTTATAAGACATCATCAGCAGATCGATTCAAATGTCACGCCTAAAAATATCAAGTATCCCTAACTAAACCATTAATAAATAAAACTTGATTGGTAATAATTCCATTTCATTGTATATAAAATTATTTTATATTATAACTAACGGCAACTATATCAATGATAAATGGATATTAAACAGCAAAGCCTTAATATGCATATGTTTGCTTACTTTTTGGACATCAACTGCAAAATCATAGCGCTGATGAACATGGCAAATCAAATCAAGTTTTTGCATTTGCAGACGTATCGATAGGCAATTATCGTATACCACCACCAAAAGGGAAATTTAAAGGGCCACATTTCTGAAAAAAGGAAGCAAGCGACCCTAAGAGTACCCTGAAGTCTTGTTTTAAGCGTTAGTGCTAGGTTTAATGGAAAAGTAAATTGCTATGGTGGCTTGTCCGTTCAAATTGAGCAGTTCAATTGCACCAGGCATAGGGTATAGAAGCCAGGTCTGTAGTTATGATATGCCGGTATGTCACTCACACTTTCAGGAAGGTAGTGAAGTTCGCGACCGAACATGAATAATTTCATCCAGCGATGAGGTTTGTTTTTATTAAAATACTATGCACATACGGGTAAAGTTTTGTTAGAATTTTTGTTAAGTGTGTTTCCGCTAATTTGGGTGTCGACAGCGAGACTCTGTTAGGATAGAGTGACCCATGGTACAATAGATATGTAACCATGCGCTGCACTCTGCGGATGGACATCGTGTCGGCAAATAAATTTGACCGGAAACGTGACCGGAAAGGACTCAATCAACTGGGGACCGTCAGCAAAGCTGACGATCGAACCAGTTAATGTCTTCACAAAAAAACCTGTTTTGTCTGTTTGAGCGTGAACAGTTTGGCTAACGACGTAGGTTGGAACGACGATTAATACCGGCCAAAGGTGATTCTCCCTTATAAGTTTGAGTGTTAAAGTACTTGTGTTATATTGCGTCTTGTGTTATTGTCTTGTCGTTATTTATCAGTTAATAGTTTCGGTGATAATATTAGGAATAAATGTATTCGGGAAGGGAAACTAAGGAGATGGAAGCGAGTCATTCCTATCAGTTGCGGTCAGGGGGTGACATCGTTGCGCAATCCGATTCTTGGGAAGTCGCGGGGGCAGGAGCAATGAGCGGCATCGGATTAGTAAGATCCCCTGTAAGGTCAGTAGCTCCAGTCACCCATTTTAACTTGCCACGAGAAGACCCTGATGCGGTTGAACAGCCCGAGGCAGCAATAGACTCTGAGATAGTATCTGCAATTAACGTTGCGATCTTGCAGGCTCAAGAGACCTACAGGCAGTCGATGGACACATGGATAGCGAAAGCATTGCGTGAGGAAATGCGTCTAGGGTTTCAAGAAATGCTGAAAGCTATAAACGATATAGTAAGACCGACGCCACCACCCGTGATTCGTAGCCAGGTGCCGACGGAAACTACTAGTGCTGAGTCTGGCCAGCAGCAAAAGTCCCATCAGGGGGCTGTCCCAAAATCACGATCGAGCACTAAGTTAAGTTAAGGGGTGCGTGTGAATGGCGCAACCCAAGTCGGGACCAGACGCAACGGGAAAATAACAGAAGTGGAGATTTTAGACGGGCGTCAACAATTGATGAAAATCGGAAAACTGCGAACCATCGTCGTCCGAATATCGAGCATCACTCAGGTCAACCTTGGGTCAAGATGGACAAGTGGGAAGTGTCATTCGATGGCTCGAACGACAGACGATTTCGTTTTCAAGGTGGAATACCTTAAGAGGCAATTCCAGTGTCCGTGAGACGAATTCCTCAGCAACTTCCACGTGCTAGTAACGGGGCGAGCCCGAGAATGGAATACACTCCGAAAGGCGATCCATGCAAGGTTTCGCGGAAGTTGGGACGACGTCGATCGCTTGCAAGAAATGAGACAGCGTCAACAACTTTCTAGGGAATCGGTAAACGACTTTATTCAGTCGATGACGAGTATTACCTCCCGATTGGAAATAAAAAGCAAAAAAAAAAATCGCAGTTGCAGGATCGTTAGAGCCGTAGGAAACAACGCGTATAAAGTAGAGGATCAAAACGGAAGATCTCTATAGGTCGTCCATGCTAAAGATCTTCGGATTTAACTGGTATAGCGTGGGTGTGGCCTACGTTTGGCGAGGTTCACAATGGGCAACCGTCAGAGCAAACGGAGGAAATGCGACGAGAATTTTGATCGTTCAAGCTGGCGCCTAACTCTAAATTCTCGTGTGTTGTTGCAGTTGCAGACGTATCGATAGGCAATTATCGTATACCACCACCAAAAGGGAAATTTAAAGGGTCACATTGCTGAGAAAAGGAAGCAAGCGGGCAGGGTTGAAGTTACCCACCTCTGGGAATACTGAGCTAGCCGAGGTTGCCCACTGTGAAACACTGGACGTGTTACAAAGTCCCAACAAAATGACATCAAAAATCCATCCAGGTGCTCGGAAGTTGATAGCATAATTTCCCAAAATATAATAATCGATAAATAAGCAGCTGATTTGATAATCAGCTGTAGCAGTTGGTAGCACCAAATTCCTTCGATATAGGTGGCAGTACCTGAGAATTTAATTCAAATTCTGGTTAAAACTAACAAATATTGGGAATATAAATGCAATACTATGAAGTTACTAATATATTTTGTATGACACTTATTATGAAACTTGAAGAATATATTGTCCCAAAATACGACGGAGCCAGCCGAAACAGACCACTGTATCATTTAGCATCTACGTGCTAAAGAAATAATCGCTCCAAAGATTTGATCTCATACGAAAACCCCATTTTTATCAAGATATCCAGACCGATCTCACAAATATCCGTCACAAGTGGCTCAAAGATCATCATCATTATATCATTTATTAGTTCCATAGCTCAAGATACCCAATCTAATCACGTTGCGTTGTGTTTTTTAATTTTTCTAATTCGAAGATTTGATTTTCAATAGAAAAACATGCATTTATAGTGATAAGATCAAGTTGTAGGTCTTGATTGACTCTAACTAACGATTGAAAGGATAATTTTGTAGATCTTCAATGGTTTCAATGAGCCTTAACGAGCAAAGACAATAAAAATATATAACCTAATCACACCAGCCGAGGGTGACATCGTTGCTAGAATTCTGCAAGCCGATGACTATGTCGTACACGTGCAGGGCTTTGCCAAGCTTCAGGCCGAAGAGATCAATGATGTCGGCACGTGACAGTACCATTAATGCAGCGCCATCAATTTCCTGCTGCATGAAGATATCTGCGTGCTGTGGACAATGCTTCTCAACAAAGTCATAAACTTCTTTGACGCTCCACGTAAAGACGCCCTTCTCTTTGGCGCTCATGGCCATACCTGTTGCAATCACCTGCATATTCCCACCATCCTCTTTGTCCTTAGTTGAGCTTAGTGAAGCAGGAGCAGAGGCAGAAGCAGGAGCAGCAGCAGAAGCCTCTGGTGCAAGTAGAGCAGGAACTGGCCCAATGTTTAACTCTTGTGATAGCGCGCAATCATTGCTGGCTTTGTTTTTTTCGTTCTTAATCGCATTCATTGGCCGCTTCTCATTCGTTGGCAACCTATTCTTCTTGATTGACTTGGTGGCAGGAATATAATCCCCGTCTTTCTCGTCGTCGTCGTCACTCTTAGTCAGCACTCGCTTGTTGTTTGGCAATGGTTTGTTGACAATGCCAACTGCAGCTGGATCGGAAGTGACCCGCTTCTTGCGACCAGCTTTAGATTTACGGGGCGCGAGCTGTGTCTCAAGTTTGGCAGCAGTGTTCTCCGATTCTCTCGGATTATAGGTGTGATCACAGCTATTACATTTCCATTGCATATCATCCATCTTGGCCGGCATTACACGCGGCCAATGACAATCCAAGTGATAGACATTTACGCAGGCACAGCACATAACCAGCTGCTCCTCCTCAGTTGCACTCTTCGTATTGCAAACGCGACAGCGTCGACATGCATCACACCTGTATCTCTTGCGTGCATTCGTCAGAATTCCAAACTTCATTGGCAAACATTCAAAGTGCCCTGTAAATCATAATCAGCACTAAATTAAAAATGAATCGGATGTATATTAGTGAAAAGCCAGCCAGCTTACATTTCAGAGCGCACGTCTTGCAGGCGAGAAAGTTGCTTCGATAGCCAGAGCCACGCCTTGGCTCGCACTTGCCGCACGTCATGCATGTGTCCATGCAGCGCCGCTGATCCAAGCTTGGCACTGGCACATCATCATCAATTGGTTCCTCTTGAATGATTGCATTCGACTTTTCTGGTTGTGCATCCTGCGGTGGCTGCGGCGATAGCTGCTTCTGCTGCTGGCTGCCGCTACCATTTTGTGATAGTGACGCAGGCTGTGGCTGCGTTTGTGACGCCGTTGGTGCCGTTAAAGAACTGCGAGGTCCGCGCGATATGTAATTGTCGGACGGATCGTAAACTTGTTTCGGTTTCTGTCAGAAATCAAACGTCAAAGCAGTGTGTCCACAATCAGTGCAGCATTAGCAACACTTACCTTGACACGACCCGTGGTGCGCACACTGCCCGCCGTTGTGGTGCCTCCGTTGTTGACATTGTTTGCATCGTTGCTGTTGCTGTTCGTGTTGCTGGTGCTGTTGATGCTCAGTGCAGTGGTATTCTTCGTTTTGATATTGTTGTTGTTGCTGTTCGCAACATCAGCATGGTTCGCAGCAACATCATCCTTATCGTCATACTTCATGCGCTTCATAACGGGCTGCTTAAATGGTTTTTCTGACATTAAACTAAACAAAAATATCGACTGCAATGCGCGCTCGTCGATTGCTTAGTGTACAATCCGATAAGTTATCGATACCAGCACACTCGCATGCAATTTGCAGTTAGGCGTTAGAGCTGGAGAAAATTCGAGTTCATAAATACGTATATTTTATATACGTCTATATATATATATATTTACACTTATATTTACAATATTTGAAATATATTAATCGATAAATAAGCTGATTTGATAATCAGCTGTAGCAGTTGGCAGCACCATATTCCTTCGATATACGTGGCAGCACCTGAGCATTTAATTCAAATTCTGGTTAAAACACTAACAAATATTGGGAATATAAAAGCAATATTATGAAGTTACTAATATATTTTATATGACACTTATTAAGTTAACGAAATTATGAAACTTGACGGATATATTGTTGCAAAATACGACGGAGCCAACCGGAACAGACCACTGTATAATTAAACACATACGTGCTAAAGGTATAATCGCTCCAAAGATTTGATTTCTCATACAAAAAACCCTTTTTTTTACCAAAATATCTAGACCGATCTCACAAAATATGCGTCACAGGTGGGCCAAAAATTATCATCACTATATAATTTATTAGTTCCATAGCTCAAGATACTCAATCTAAACACGTCGCGTTGTGTTTTTTGATTTATTTTATTATTATTGATTGGCAATAATTCAATTTTATTGTATATAAAATTATTTTATATTATAAGTAACGCCGACTACATCAATGGCAAATGGATATCAAACAACAAAGCCTTAATAATATATGTATATAGCCCATTTAGTTATATTGCATACTCTCTCCTCTCACCCATACGATTATTTTGGATTACTTTGTTATTCGTTGTCTTTTTATGCGTATTTAACAAATTTATAGCGAAAAGCATTAAAATAAAGCAATTCAATAATTACAAATGTACAATAACTTAACTAACAATTAATTTATTTTCAACTAGATATATATAGACTGTATGTTCAACTTGATGTGCGATTTGTGCGCACACAGAGCGTAGATACTGACCTCCAGAGTTGGAAAACAAACGCGAAGTTTTCAGCTTCAATCGATCTTGATGCGACGTCCATACTTCCAGATCAAATACATCAGATCCCGATGAGCCAGAGCCCAGGCAAACAAACATAGAATGCCAGTGGCCAGACCAATGCCAATATGCGTCCCAAACACCGCATTTCGATACTAAAGAAACGAACAGAAATTCCATTAATCAATAATGGGGACTAATACGAATCCACTTACCCAGTAGCAGATCAGGCCGGCAATTAGTATGGTGCCACCAAATAGCTTGCCGGGCCAAAGTCCTTGGAGTGGATTCAGCCCGAGCGGCTGATACTGGCGGTGGATGTACCAAGTGCTATACAAAATGCGTCCCATCATATTAATGCAGTTGGCAAAGATGAAGCCGACGGGTCCAAAAGTGCCCGTCAGAATGTACGACAAGACAAGGAAACTTATTGAGAATATGGCCATCAGGTAGTTGTACTTGTCAATGTCGCGGCTGGTGTTCGTCGCAAACATGTAGCCCTCACTGATCCCATTCACGGATAGCAGATAGATGGCCAGGCAGTGGCACTGCAGCAAAAGCTGCGGCAGACCACCGGCAACGAAATCCTCGCCGCCATACAACAGTAGCAGAGTGTGCGAATAGCTCTGGCCAAAGGTGAACGCCAGCAGGCCAATGGAACTGACGCCCAGCAGCAGATTGTTAAGCACGCTATTGGCCTGACGCACCCGCTCCGGCGGTTGCTTGGTCAGGCGTATATCGCGTGCAATGGTCTGCGTGAAGTAGAAATAGGCGCTGTCCTCGATCGGCCGGAATATGAATCGTGCCGCCATGCTTCCCAGATTGTTGACCACGTCGTAGGTGGCTTGCTCGCCAAAGCTGAGCACCGGCGACACAGACATCACATATTTCTCTCCCTCCGTGAGTATCTGCTTGAGCACTCCTTGCTTAACGAAGCTCAATGTCAGCGTTTGCAGCTCTTTGTTGAAATACGCGCCATCGCTGGAGCAGCTCAAAACACCCGGCAGCAATTCCGATAGCTTTGTAATCGGAAAATCATCCATGTGCTCGAACAGAGAGCGCTCCCAAGAGCTCGCTTCCTGTATTGCCTTAGTCTTGCTCACTGGCTGCTGCTGGCGCAGTTTGTAGCGATTAAAGCGCTTAATGTAGTAGAGAAAGAACCCGTATTGACCCAAAACAATGGTTACAGCGCTGGCAAGTTGAGCGAGGGCAAAGGCGTTAATAGCCACACTGCGATCGCCAATGACTATCCACAGAAAGATGGCCGACCTCACAAGAATGTGTAGCGTGTTAAGCACAATTTTGAGCTTGACAAAGCAAAAGACTTGAGCCACGAATACCGCCGACTCGGCCACTAGCTCCAGGACACAGGACAGCGCCACCGCATAGCAGGCAAACTCATATTGTGCGCTATATGGTGCATCCACAGGTGATAGCCAGTGAAGCCAGATGTACAAACACGGAGCGCACAGAGCGGCGCAAATGGGCACCCTAAATGAAAGAGAGTGAGAGGAAATAGATAGAAGATAGATAGAAAGGATATACGATCGGTCCGTCGGTCTGTCGGCTGACTTACGTAAGCCACATCTGATTGATCAACTGCGCCCAAGAGCACTTGTCGCGCTGCTGAGAATTGGCGCTCAGCGCTGCCCGGTTGATTGCCTCGCGCGACAAGAAGAGCAGCGTGCTCTCGAGCAGCAGCAGGCGCACATTCATAATGCCAAGCACTTCGCGACCTACATTGCGCACAATGTACGCATTGATGCCGAACGTTAGGATGCGACACAATATCTGCAAGATAACGAACAAATGACAAATGTGCAAGTGACAAATCGAAAACACGTCTGCAATTCTGACTCATGCAGTTTGTGTGTTCGCCAAGGTTTTTGGCCTTACCTGAAAGATGATACTGAAACCAGCGCCCAACAGGCTGCTCTCTAGCACATTGCGCGCCATCGCAAGGTTTTTTTTTACTTTGTGGACATCAACTGCTAAATCATAGCGTAGATGAACATAGCAAATCAAATCAAGTGCCAACAAAATGACAACAACAAAAATCCATTCAGTTGCTCGGAAGTCGATAGCATAATATCCCAAAATATAATCGATAAATAAGCAGCTGATTTGATTATCAGCTGTAGCAATTGGCAGCACCAAATTCCTTCTAGATAGCAGCACCCGCGCATTCAATTCAAATTCAGGTTAAAACATTAACGAATATTAGGAATATAAAAGCAATACTTGTTTTACCCACTATGAAGTTAGTAATATATTTTGTTAAGTTAACGAAATGTTGGAATACATAAACTAACCAAAAAACTTATTTAAAAACATACACTATAGCGGTAATTTAGCAAATTGAAATTCAGTTAGTTAAATAACAAATATTATAAAATAAATATAAACATAATAAATACATAAATATTATTGTAATAATTATTAAAAAATAATTTAATATATAATCTGTTCCATAGCGTCCTTGTCAGCCATCCCGCACAAAAGCCGCCAACACGTGTGACCCGTTTTGTATAATTCGTTTTCACCGCAAATTACCGGTTTAAAAGCATGTCCTTTGCGCTAATCGGTCGCCACTCAATGAAGTTGTTTTGTATTATTTTTCGTCTTTGTTTTTAGTTTTTTTTTTTTGGTTTTTGGCACAACGTTAAACTGGTTGCAACAACTTTCGTTGGGATTGCGTCGCCGAAGAAGTTGCTCACTCTGAGGCCGCTCTAGAGTGTCAGTCAGCTTTTCAACTTGGCCAGAGTCGGTCGCTTGTCGCGCTGTAATCTCTCCACGTCTGAGACGTGATTCGTGGTTAAACGTTGTTTGCTATTGCACTTTGTTTTTGTTTGGTTATTTTTTTTATTGTTTTTTTTTTATTATTATTATTTTGTTTTGGAAAGGTGAGCGCGTGTACCGTGCGCTCTCGTTTTTGGGAAAAATACGAGTGAGTGTTCTGCAAGACGGAGCGTGAAGTGCAGCACGCTGTTGTTGTTGTTGCTGCTGTTTTTGTTTTGCTGTTGTTGTTTATCATGTGTTTTTGGCATTCATGTGGCAAAAGCAAGCGGAAAATCTGATCTGATCTGACGGCTACAAGAAAAGCAACTGCGCTATGCGATAAAAACAAAACACAAAAAAAAAAACACATACATAAAGATATCGCTCGTATCAGTATCAGAGTATCGGTTACAATTCTTGGCTCGTGTGACTCTTTTCAAACAACATAACTGACTGCTGAGTGACCAAACCGTTTGCAAACTGGTTGCACACGCTGTCCTAAAGCACCGCCGCTACTTGTTTTTTTTTTTTTTTTTTTGTTTACCTGCATCAGCCAAGACAACACGGTCATGTTCATTGCATGCAGTTGCTGCTGATGCTGAAGCTGCCTCTAAAAAAAAAAAAACAGACGCCGCCAAAAAGACGATCAGCAATCGCTATCAGAAGCACTGAAGAAGAAGAAAACGCTGCTTCAGGATGTCGGACATCTACTACTGCAGTAATAGCCAGGTGAGATGTTCATTAACAATTAACTGGAGCGCCATTTGACTATAGCTGTATAAACAGTTTGCATATCTGGTAAAGACCACAAATTCAAATTGAAATGGTTAATTCATCTAATCCAAAGTAATTATTTTCGATTTTATTGAGGATGACATATGTATGTACGCGAGTAATTAGAGAGTAATTCCGATCTTAATTGTTTGACAAAACAATGTATGTGTGTGATAAAATACGATTTTCAGAAAATAAAAATACTAAGAATCACTTCTTAGAATTAAAGTATTGCACATTTAGAGATATTACTTTAGCTGGAAAGGTGAGGCTGACAGGTGTTGTTCAAATTAATCTTGTTTATTTACTTCGAACGTTATGCTTTTCGTTGGTCAGTGATTATTTGAAATGAGCGAAGTAAAAGACGCTGGAAACTCAGCCATTGTTTTTACAAATTAAATGGTTTGTCGTTTAACAAAATGGGAAAATTTGTTGCGACACTGATAATTAATGAGACAAAAGTAAAAGTGCTACAAAAAAAACTACTGGTTGTCCGATTATGCAATCGGTCTGGTCCCATTGGGCCTATCGATAACGCGTCGATTATGCTAGCAAAGTAACGGGACTGCAAGTCACAATAATTATGTACGTGCGTATTGAATGAATACAGGCCGTACAAAAATACATACAAGCTGCTTGCCACTGTGAAAATTATGGAAATGTGGCACGCCCCGCAGAAAGCTGATGGGCAGCAATCGGTAGTCGGCAGCATCCACATCCACCAGCCAGTGAAAGTTCGTCCCGTTATAAGCTAATTTGCCTTAGTAACTTACTTTTCTTGGTAACGTTGTCGGTGTTGTTTTGTTGATATTGTGTTTTTGTTGCGACTGCTGTTTTTGTTATTGTTGTTGCTTTGGGCGCATGCCGCTCAACATTTTGCCGCCTATTTTATGGCTGTGCCGCGCACTGCTGTTTTATATCAAAAGAAATCAAAAGTTTTGCTGAATACGTTGCCGAAGTCTTTGTTCGTTTCTTGTTGCTGTTGTTGTTATTTTAATTTGCAACTGTTTTAATAAAAAAGGTTTATTTTTCGTTGTTGTTTTGTTTTGTTTTGCTTTGAGTGCCAGCTTAATGTCATGTCTGAATTTGTTTGGGAAATTTAGTTTGGGAGACTTTTGGCTTTTGTTTTTTTGCTGCCGGCTGTGAGAATTTTTCCAATGCAAAACATGTCGACGTTTACAGCAATAGCAACAACAACAACAATGCAGTTAGCGGTAGCAACTGAATCAAGGTTTTCACCACTGACCAAATTTTGTTGTTTCTTTGTTTGTTTTTTTTTTTTTTGTTTCCTGGCAGTTATTGTTATTTTTTGTCTGCTGTTGCAGGGCTTGCAATATTGTTGTCGCTTATTGAGCAATTTACAATTTGTGATTAACTTCATATATTGCGTATGTATGTGTGTATGTGCATTTGTGTGTGCTTGTAAATATGCATGCTGTATGAGTCTGTAAGTGTGTGTGTGTAGCAAACAAACATTCCAATAAGTCTAGTCTAGCCTGCAAAGTCGACTAGCACGGCCAAAAGTGATTGCGGCGACAAAATTAACAACAAAAACAACAAACTCGTTTGGCTTAAAAAAAATAAAACGCAACAACTTTCAGTTGTCGGTTGGTCTGCGGCAACTTAAAGCTGCGCTTATCTTGTTTTTTTTTTTGCCATAACTGTTGCTGTTTTGGTTTTAGTGTGGTTTTTTCTTTGCACAATCACCAAAAGTGGAGCCAGTGGCTAAGCTGACGCCATCGCGTCAATATAGCCACCAATCCAGATTTCGACTTTTCTTTTGTTTATATTTATAAACATTTATACATTTGAAATGCATAATATGAAATTTTAGTTTTGTTTTAATTTTAACCGTCGATAAGAATTGTAAAAAGATTTGACAATATAAATTTCTTAAAATTATTTTAAAAAAATATAATGTGAAAAGCAAAGCTTAAATTTAAATATAAGAAACTTATGATTATCAATGTTTAATAACTACAACTAATACTCCCTTCTTATATACATTGAATTCCTTTTGGTTTTGTGCTTTACAAATGTGTATATTTTTGGCAATCAATCAATCAGTCGATCGATCACATTGCACAAAGTGTCACAGTCATTCAAATCGAGTGCTTTCAAAATAGTGAGAGTAAATGCAAGCACTTAAATGCTTTGATATGTATTTACGTATGTAAGTGTGTGCGTGTGTGTGTGTGTGTGT
This sequence comes from Drosophila macrothrix, assembly GCA_035042055.1. Lineage (NCBI taxonomy): Eukaryota > Metazoa > Arthropoda > Insecta > Diptera > Drosophilidae > Drosophila > Drosophila macrothrix. The sequence goes on from JAWNLX010000587.1 coordinate 25,480,484, forward strand.
GAGTTCCATGCTCAAAAGCTTAAATCAACATTTCACACCAGAAAATTATAGCACGATTTGTGGTAGCCGCCATAGCAACTGCGGCGTTTTCAATACTCACATTTTGTAGCCATGTGCTGCAACAGGTTCAACTGCAAAAAAGACAACAACAATAACAGCTATAATAATAAAATGTTGTTGCCATTTGCCAAATGCCACTCTGCAGGCAACAAATATCAACTACAAAAGTCGCAACAGCATCAGAAACTAGAAGCAAAAAATTGATAATAGTCAGTGTTGTATAGTTATACATGTTTTCTAAGCCATACTCTGTTTTCTTTGTTTTTTCTTCTTATTTTCATTTCATTTTTTTATGGTGCCTTTCAGCTTAAGCTCACATATTCATATGTATATATGTACGTATGCATGTGTGTATATAAATCTATGTGTGTTTTGGGTGCAGAAGTTGCGCGGCAGCTTGAGTGACCTTTCATTATGTGCTACCAGCATCAAGATCTGGCCACCCGCTAAACGATCACTAATGGCAACGCCGTATGTACCCACACACATACACACACACACACACACACACACACACAGTTGCGTGAACTTTCTCTGCTTATTGGAAGAGGAAGAGAAAGAGAATAGCACAGCAGCCGCGGCTGGAGAGACTTGAGTCGACGTTTTGTGGGCTTGCATTTTTCTTATACTAAGAATGTCATTGAAATAAATTAGAAGCAAAAGGCAACACGCTTCCAACCAACCAAACAACAACAACAACAATAATAATGACCATAGCCTACAATAATACAAAAGCAACAACAATCATATGCAATTCTAAACTCTTAACGTGCCGTCGACAGCGCTTTGGCTATGGCCTCGAGCGCTGCTGCTGCGGCTGCTGCCAAAGAAAGTAGCACAATTCATTGGCAGTGCCTGGTTTGTTTGTTCACCGTCGTCATCATCGTCTATCATCATCATCATCGTCATCGTCATCGTCATCGTCGTCATCATCATCATCATCATCATTGCTGCTGTCGTCTTGCGGCTGTTAGCTTCAAGCATTTTATGAGCATTTAGAAGCAGCGACGCCGCAAAGCTGCCGACTGCCGACTGCCGACTGACAACTGCGATTTATTGTATTTAAATATGTATGGACATACATGTATGTGTGTGTGTGTGCGTGTGTGTGTGTGTGTATGCCGTGTGGGTGTATTGAGAATGTCTTTAATTGAATTTCCTTTCGATTGTGAATATTTCGTATAGTAATCGTGTCTGCTGAGTGCGCCCTTTACTTTCCAATTCAACGGGCTTTGTTACTATTGTGGGCCGCCTTATTGCCAAAGCGTTTTGTTTTCGTAGCTTTTTCTACTTTGGGCCACTGCTTCGCCCAGACTTTTACGCGCAGCAGCCATGCGTCGTGCAATTTGCTCAGCCTTGAACTGCGGCTGTGCCGACGCGATGCGTTGGCGTCGCTGACCAATTTATTGCCTTATTCATTGTTGTGATTACGTTTTGCCTGGTTTGTTTAAATACATTTTTCTTTTTGGCTTTTCCTGCTGCCTACATAAATATACATATGTATGTATGTACATATGTATTTAGTTGCAAAAACTAATGTAGTATTATTGAACAATGCAAATTTGCTAGCCGCAATTAGCCGCAAACTTGATTGCGTTCATATTTGGGGACAACCCTAAAATATATATTTATGTTTGTATGCATCTGTATCAGAGGGGCTTGATGATGAATATGAGCTTGCATATGTAAATTTATATAATCAAATGGATCAATTATCGAACCCAACTTCGAGTGTCTCAACCAACCAATTACAAAACATCGAAATCGATGATATCGATGCAATTTCAATTGAAACTTGATCTCTGTACGCATTGAGCTGTGCAAATTGTGATCGCATTGATTTCATATTGATGTTTTTACATCGTGCATACATGTATGTGTGTATATACATTCAATGACTGAAGCACAGCAGAACATTTCGCAATTATTCGTGGGTATAATGGAATATTGCAAAATTTATATATTTTTGATTTCGATCAAAAATCAACTCGATTTAGCCATGTCCGTCCGTTCGTTAGTCTATATAGGCCTTAATGACTTCAAATGTAAATGAGAACAAATTTACTTAATTTGATTTGGCGAATATCGAATCGATTGAAGTTAGCAATAAAAGCAACAATTTTAAATATATAAATATATAGAAAAACGAAAGGAAGGCGTAGCAAGCATTTATACGTACCTATGTGCATATATATATATATATATATATAAATATATATATATATATTATTTTTCTCTTTGTAAAACATGTGACTTAAATATATGTTGATTTTAATACTCAAGCATAACATACAAATTCAATGACCCCCATACATATGTATGTAAAAGTCTTATATATATATATGCATCTAGATCGGTAGATTATGCGATCAAGGTTTTGTTTTCGATTGTAGCCTTGTTCCCATACCAATTACTACATAGTCTCATGTATCCACCCACAAATCCATTTTATTCCCAGAGCTCAAGACACACATTCTGAATAAGCAATTTGCTTGACCAGACCACAAAATCAGAACAATCGGCCAGACAGAGGAGCGAGAGCGAGAAGAAGAGATAAGAAAGGCGTCGCGACGTCGCCATTTCAATTATTTGTATTCGTATACGTATTTCACTCAGCATTGGATATGTTCACCTTTTGCAGAACTTTCTACTTCATTTGAATGCAAAACAAAATCCATGAGGCCTTTAGAGCCAAGTCCAATCGCGCAGACGAGGCCTAATCGTTATGCTGGAGTTGCCCAATTGTTCATTTGTTGATGTGTCTAGATGAGCAGCTTGTTGCGTTGCATTTCAATTTGCAATATGCATATTAACATATATGTACATATGTGAATACAGTCAGAAAAAAGATTTTGTCGTTCATCGTGTAGACGATTTTTATTACGATAAAAACATTTCTATAAGCTAAGTAAAAACATCTACACATCATTTATAGAATTATTGGGGGACAATTGTTGGGGGACCAAAATAATACAAGGCATGCATTTCTTGGGGATACATTAATCACAAATAATTGAAATGAGTTTTCTTGTCTATAAAGAAACTTAAATATTAATGTAGAAATTTCTAATAAATGTTTTATACCCTTTCCATAGGTTGATCAGCCTACCCAATTTAAATATTGTATACCAATTTTAATAAAAAAAATTTGTATGTCCGCTATTTGTTGTATATATGGGTGTAGGTGGCACTTGGCCATGCCTAGTTGTCTCGTCTCGTATGAGTCAGCGGACTAGTTTGAGCTCTTAACACACCCATAAAACGCAAAAGAAGGCAATCAAAAATTCCAACTGGCGCTTGGAAAAATCAGTATCGCCTTTGTTGATGCCACCGTCACGTCGTTGTCACCTGGAAAAGGCGCCAATCAAGCGTTGTCGTCGTCACGCACGTCTTGAAGGCGTGGCAGCCAAAAAGATCAGCACCAACAAAATTTTGCACTGTTGCTGTGTTGCACCGTTGCACTGTTGCGCCGTTCGGTGTTCGTCGCTTTCGCCATGGGGTCGGCGACGTTGGCTGCATTTTGTGGCCGTTATTAATTCGTCACGACTGAGTGGCAGCTGCTGTTGTCGTTGCTGCTGCTACAGCTCCAAACGACGCCTGCCGCAGCTGTTTGCTTTAAGGGAAATTAGTGAAAAGCTGTCATTGTCTCGCAGCTGTCGCTGAGCGTCCGCACGTGGCCTCCTAACTCCAAACGTTTTCCGATTTATACCCTTTCCAAAATGTATGCCCCCAGCTTGGACAGACTCTTTGAACAGACTCTTGGCTATGGTTCATACTCCCGAAATTTGAGTTGCTACAGAAAGCTTATTTGTGAAACGAAAACAAAAGCAAGATAATTATTTTCTAATTTTTTTTGTTTTTGCTTTTGTTTTTGTTTATTGTTTTCAAGAGATTTTGCTTTTTCAGATAGCTTAGTTAGTCATCAATATAAATTAGTTTGTCCATCGCGTTATTCATATCGTCTTACGCTTCATTTGTGCCAATTAATTTTACTTGTTTTGGTTTTTAGCTTATGACTGAAGCCACATTTTCCATGTTTGTGCAACTCGTATCCGCTTATTGTATTATTGTATTATTAATTGGATTTCATATAATATGGCATTATGCGTAGCCACATTCATTCACATGTACCTGGCCAATTACCTCATTGACTTCCGCATTTGACCAAAGGTCGCCAGGTCTTGAAAGTCCCGTTTCTTCTGCTCTTAATGCTGTTGTTATCGACATGCTGAGATGTATGCACGTCTTATCAGTATTTAATATAATTGATAATTCATTAGGAGATATGCCCAAGTTATGTTATGCTTATATGTTTTTCACATCTTTTCGTTAGTTTAAAGGCCGGAAATTCAAAAGCCGCCTCCTCTCAATGAAAAAAAAAACAAATTAAAGGTTCCAAGTATATATATGTATACATATGTCTATGCTTAAATATTTCACACTGAAAAAGGATGGCAAAGCAGGCATCGATTGAAGTTGCCAGACTATGCAGACGAAGTCTTCCAGTTGTCGTTGAGCAATCCGGCTGAATCGTCAGTGGCAAAGAGTTCTAACAGTCCTGTCGGGAATAATGTGTAGGGACACATTATCGTTCCGCCGTTGATAAAGATAATAAAGATATTGTTATTAAGCAACATCAACACCATCTTTGAGTCGGCTTTATTTAAAACATTGAGCAGGGAAATTTGTAAGCAATTTGTGTAAAGTATTTCTTGTTAGGGCATCCAAAAAGTCATTTTGAAAATGTAAGAAATTAGTTCCAAAATGCAATTGCAACTTTCGTTTGTGGCATGGAGGTCAGGTAAATGGCAGACTGGCAGCGGGAGCAGCAGGTGGCGGTTAAAGGGGCCGCTGTGAAAGTACAGCGTGCGACAGAGTTCAAAAGACTTAGGCCACGAACTCGTTTGCCATTGACAAGTGACATTTCCAATCGTTTGTTTGCCGCTGCAATATTTGTCGCTATTGTTGCAGTTGCAGTTGTTGATGTTGGTGCTGCTGCTTCAGCAGCGAAAGCGAATTTTTTTGTGCCAATTGCAGTCAACATTTTCAAAGCCAAGGCGAACAAAAATGCGGCAACGTCGCCAGCGAAATGAAAGTGTTTGGTTTTTTTTTTGTGGTTGCCGTTTTTGTTGTTTTTGTTGTTTTTGTTGGTGTCCCCAAAAACAGGTTAAGCCAAACAGTGCAACGGCGAACAGTGGGCAGCATCCCACGGTTTATAAAAATACATGCAATTGTTGCAAATTTATTTAATTTTGAATTGTGTATTTATTTAATTTTCAAATATATTTGACTTATGAATGTATTTTTTCTGTTAATATTATAATATGCATGGCAACGATATTAAGCCAACATTCCATTGTACGCCGGCAACATGTTGCGCCCCAAACATGTTTATAAGCTGTCTTCATGCTGGCGTGTGTTTGATCTGTGTGTGTGTGTGTGTGAGTGGATTTTAATGAATTTTCCTAATTAGTCATGTGAAAGAAAAGCGAAAACGGCACATGGCATAAGTTGTTGCTGTCTATGCAGCGTTTGTTATTGTTGCCGATGATTTTGGTGTCGCCGAAGCATTGTTGATACAAAATGTTGATAGCAACACAAAAAGACAAAGTAAAAGCTGCTGAATCGAAAACAAGAGTTCAGCAGCACCACCGCCAAAATATGTAAATGTGTGTATGTGTATGTGTATGTGTATGTGTATGTCTATGGCTATGCTTATGCATATCTGTATGTAAATGAAAAGATGAGCAAAGGAAACGCTGTCGCAACTTTCTTTTGACGCCGACGTCACTGCCGACGTCGACGTGTCGTTTGGGGCGCTGATTGCTTGACATTGGCTCCGCTTACGGGCCGTCATTGCTGGCGATGGTATTTGTTTTGTGTTTTTGGTTTGGTTTGTTGCTGTTGTAACTTTTTTTGGCATACCAACTGCCAACTGCCAACTGCCAACTGCCTACTGCCAAAAAGCCAAAGCGAAAGAATAACAAAAGTGATGAGAAATACAAACATAAAACTGTTAATGGAGCAGTTTGCTTGAGCTTGAGTCATGGCCTCCAGACCCGTTGCCCCGTTTGGTGATTTTAATTTTTTGTGACCACGCCACAATTAGCACCTGTTGGGCGCGCATGTTGCTCCTATTACCATATCTGTAAAATATGAAATAGTTTGCTTTTCTTTGTTTATTTATTTTGTATTTTTTTGTTTGTGTGCTTAACATGAATTTGGACCACTTTTCCAATTTGCAGATGAAAAAATCTCGCGAAGCTGACAAAAATGCTCCAATGGCCACAACTGTAACAAATCCAACAGCAACAGCAACAGCAACAGCAACAGCAGCAACAATAATAACAACAACAACAACAGCAGCAGCAGCAGCAGCTGTTGATAAAAAGAATAACAATAACAATTGCAGTAATCGCAAAAGCAGCATCAGCAGCAGCAAAGACAAAAACAAAGAGATGCAAGCGAATGGAGGAGGCAAAAGCAATTGGAAGGTAAGTAATTATTGTACGAAAATCTAATAAAATACATGCACACATTGTTGCAAGCTAATTGTCAGTGATTGTACAATGATGTGCGATAATTACAGAAGCAGTGCAAGTAAAGCTGCAGATGAAAGAAGGAAATGTGTGTATATATATATATATATATATATGTATATATATATATATACGTGTGTGTGTGAGTGTGAAATAATATGAAATATTTGCACGTGCGCGCTCTTCTGCACCGTTATGCGTCCAAGTGACTTTTCGCTGACTCCCAGCGACCGAGTTGAGTGAGTGAAAATGTGGCTCTGCAAATTGCAACATATTCGCAAATATGCAAATCAGTCGCACTAATCAGTTAACCCAAAACTGACACTTGCATGTTATACACGCACACACACACACACACACATACGACATGGTCAATAAACGCAAATGTTGATTATGAAATGAGGAAACCATTTACGCGCTCTCTTTTTACCCGCATTGTTTAATTACGTTTTGTGCTTCTTGCTGCTCATTTATTTTTATTACTGCTATACATATGTACATTATGCATGTATGCATGTATGTATGTATGTATGTATGTATGTATGTATGTAAGTACGTCTGCCTGCTTGTACGTTCGTTGACGCTTAGCAGCGTCGGGCGGTAGCAGCATCATCACACGGAGAAAAGTAGGCCGCGTCGCGACCTGTTTACCGCCAGACCCGCCGCGCCCCCATTCCCCCCACACATTTTCTTGGTAGTTGCTTTAATTAATTTTCTAAAGTGTGTTTATGTGCGCTTACAATGTGCACATATATGTATGTATATAAATACATACATACATTCTCTTGTGTGTTTTGGGTTTTGCAATTGCAGTAATGTACGAGTATGTCCGTTATTTAAGATTGTGGGCCAATTGCGGCGCAATCGGCTTCAATCAACGCACGATGCTCTTTGATCCTGGCACAACACAACTGTGTTCCAAATGAGAGAGAAATTTCAGCAGCCAACTGAACCTTGAATCTGTCTATAAATCATTTTCAAGTGCTGCCAAATGGTTCCATTTGGTTTAGCTATTTAAGTGCCTTATGGTTTTTTTTTTATCGCCTATCGCAAGCAGCCAATTTGGTTTCGTAATTAATTTATGAATCATATAAAATGAAATTTAAAGCGTCGCTTCCTTGGTTGCACGTTGCGGCCATCATGCTGCATGCGAACGTTCCGTTTGCATTTGCATGTACTGCATCAATACAGCCCAAATCCAATTGCAAGTGGGGGAAAAATATGCTTTTCAAGTGCATTACCAAGGCACTTGGCGTGATGGAACGGTTGGTGGTTACAATGGTTGATTTTACGGCATGATTTGGCGCAAAATCAAAGCGTCAACATTTTTAAGGCGCTTTTGTGGTCATTGACCACTGGCCCGTGGCCGAAAAAAAAAAACTCCATTTCGGCTTTGTCATTAATTAGTTAAGTTGTTTCTCGTACAGGGCCTCGTCCAAAGCAATCCCAATGGAAATGGCAATGGCAATGGCAATGGCAATGGCAATGGCGTCTTGTCAGCGACAGCAGTATCCCAGCCACCCAAGATATTCCACAATACACGCTGTACGCGACACCACAAGCCCCATCATACGCACAGCAATGGAGGCGGTGGTGGGGGTGTGGGAATAGCAGCGACAGCAGCTGCCACAACTGTTGCAGATCAGCGCGATCGGGATCTGCAGCAGCAGCAGCAGCAGCACCACCACCACCACCATCATCAGGCACAACAACAGCACCACCTGCACATGCATAGCCACAGTCATAATCATGCCCATCATGCACTGCGTCGCAAATCCGAATCTGTACTCTCCACCGACTCGGACATACGCTTCACACGGCGCAAGCTGGGCGATAGCCAGAAATGCGGATGCGCTGTGATAGCCGGCTTCCTAATCGCTCTGCTCGTCGCCGGTGCCTTTGTTTATATAGGCTGTAAGTACACAATTAACACAATTCAGATGCCCGATTTGACCTGGAAGTGTGTAAAACATTTTAGATACGTACTTTCGACCGGAGCCGTTGCCGGATCGCGTGTTCCGAGGCAAGTTCATGGTGCTCAAAGACAAGTGGACCATGGAGTTGGCCAATCAAAACTCACTGCGCTTCCAGCACAAGGCGCGTGACTATCGGGAGCGCATCAATCTAACTCTGCGACGCTCGGACTTACGGGAGGCCTTCGAGGGTAGCGAGATTCTGGCACTAGATGGGTAAGTCCGCAGGTACAGCGATCGCTCGCCAATTAGATTGATAGGGTAAAAACAAAACCAATCGCATTAGAAGACAATTTTGGAACTTGGGATTAGCTAATTAGGTGGACTAAAATGTATACTCAACTAATTAGCGTGTATTATAATTGAGGAGCGATTAGTGAACGAGGAACTGGTTTACAGTGAGTGTATCCGATGTGCTATAACCTTCTCTCCCACTCTCGTATCTCCAACAGCAGCGAGGACAACAACAATATTGTCGTGCATTTCAACATGATATTCGATCCGTATGCGGGCCTGGTGAGCAGTGGCGAATTGTTGGCGCTCTTCCACGAGGAGCTGAGTGATGCACATAGTAGGCAATTCGCCAACATGACCGTGGATGTGTCGAGTGTGACGATTAAGGAAACCACTGGTCTCATCGAGGAGCCTATCATGTCCAGCTCGCCACTCGGTGGCCACGATGAGACGACGGAACCAGCGAGCACAACGCCACGTCCGCTGCCACGACGCTGCGAGCCGCTGCAGCTAAGCTATTGCCGCAATGTGGGCTACAATGTGACCACGTATCCGAATCTGCTCGGGCATGCCACCTACGAACAGGTGGCCGAGGATGTGATTGTCTTTCGTGAGCTCGTCGACGGCGAATGCTTTCGCGAGGCGTATGACTTTGTGTGCCGCTTGTTGCAGCCGCCGTGCAAGACGCACGGCATCGGCCGCGAGCCGACACCTGGCGCCATTTGTCGTGAGTACTGCGAGGCTTTCATGGCCGGCTGTGGGGGTCGGCTACCTGTCCGCTTCCGGCAGCACTTCGACTGTGAGCGCTTCCCGGAGTCGACGGGCACCCAGTCGTGCCAGGAGAAGCCCCACTGCGTCGGCGACATGCAGTCCAATGTGCAGAGTCCGCGTCTCTGTGACGGCTACGCCGACTGTCCCGATCTGTCCGATGAGCGCAGCTGCGCCTTCTGCGCCCCCAACGCCATCTACTGTGGACGCGGTCGGGCCTGTGTGCCGCGCAAGGCGCGCTGCGATGGCAAGGCCGATTGTCCCGATGGTGCCGATGAGAAGGATTGCCGTAAGTATAATCGTCGTTAACCGCTTGGTTCCGCTGCTACTCGCAATATTCACAATAATACCGTTTACAGTGTCAATTGCTCCCTTGGCTGCCGATCTGTTGCAGCCGGAGCCATGGGTACCATATTTGCCGCGCTTCCATGCCGTTGGCTATGCCGTCTTCTCCGAGAAAGGCGTCGTTGGCAAACTGTGCGCCGAGGGTCTTGAGGGTGATGCCAAGCTAGTGGTTCGGCAGACCGTCTCTGAGTCCCTTTGCAAATCGCTGGGCTATGAGTAAGTGCATCAATTCAGAGCTTGTGTCGATTACAAAATGAAAAAAATCTAACTGTAAATCTTCAAATGCAAAGTTTGCCTATTCCATTCAGTATACCCCGAAAATTACGTAATTTCCAATTAATTAAAGATCATACAATTTTGAATTCGAAATTCAAAATTCCAAATGAGAGAACATTTATATTTATTGTTTTGAATATATATTTTTTAATGATTTAATTTAACGCTCTTGCCCAAAATGGCTTTCGATATTTGAGTTTAATATTTTGTATTTTAAATGTTATTTTTATATTACTTTATTAACTAATTTTAACTGTCAATCGATTGCTTTTTGGATCTTGATGCATGTTAAATTATTAACTGCTTTCTAAATATCGACAACAAGTTAAGAGTTGTAAGGAATGAATGATAGTGGAATAACATGGATATTTTGTAATTACTCTTTCTGTGCCGCAGATCCGTAGAAATCTTTGATGTGCAAAATGATACGGAAAAGTTGTCGGATTACGTGCGGGTTTTAGATCCCCATGCGCCCGAAATCAGTTTCATACGCACCCACTGCCCCAAGAGGCAGGTGCTCTACGTAGGCTGTGGCGGGCTACGCTGCGGTGTTCAGTCGGCGCTGCCCAACGCCAAGCAGCATTTGTCGCTACCGAAGATGTCGTCGCCGGGGGATTGGCCCTGGCTGGTGGCACTGTTCCGCGAGGATATACACGTGTGCGATGGCACGCTAATATCGCCGGACTGGGTGCTGACCACGGAGAGCTGCTTCCAGGGCCAGCCGCGGGCTACCTGGATGGCCATTGTGGGCGCAGTGCGCCTATCGGCGAAGGCGCCATGGACACAGCGCCGCCGCATCATTGGAATGATCAAAAGTCCAGTTGAGGGTTCTACAGCAGCTCTGGTGCGCCTGGAGACGCCAGTTAGCTTCTCGGATCATGTGCGTCCCATTTGTCTGCCAGACGCACTGCAGCGCCAGCAGCCGCCTATGCAACGACGCGCCTATGTTCCAGTCGCCGAGCGATGGGAAGCGCCGCCCAGCATGCATGTGCAGCGCCAACGTCTGGCACAGGAGACGCAACAGTTCTTTCTCATACCGTCACAGCAGGTGCAGCTGGAGGGTTCGGGTGCCGGCGCCGAAGATCATGAGGAGACCGCCGGCTATGACTATCTGCGGGCCGAGGCAGTCGCAGCTCAAATGCCGCATGCCGAGGCACTGCAGCAGGCACCAATCACCAATGGGCAGGATCAGCAGCTCCAGCTAAATGCCTATCCGTTGCCCGAGAGTGCCCCGCAGCTCAACCACTATGAAGCATCCTCGTCCGCCTCCCCCTTGCTGGCGGCGAAAACAACAAAAGCACCAAGTACGCCGGAACAAATCTGGACGAACTGCAACACGCTCGGCTGGTCCCGTCAGCGCGATCATCTGCAACGCGTCCAGCTCAAAATTGGCGATATGGCACCCTGCGAAAACATCTCCATAACGACGGTCAACTCCATGTGCATGGAGGCCACCTACCAGAAATACGATTGCACAGTGAGTAATGTTTCCTATTATGCTTCTCACAATTAGAAAAAAACGAAAACACCGAGATCAGCCAGATATTAAGTCGTATGATGAGTTCTTGTTTGACAAATATATATATTACTTATATATTTATATCTATATGCGTCGATTTTGGTATCGATCGAATGAAAGCAAGAGAAATTTCTTGCTAAATGTAATCCAGCTTATTCCAAAATAGTTTTTATCCTTTGGCTCTAACTTCCCTTTAATGGAAAGCTGTGTTCTGCTGTATGTATGTCTACATACCCTGTAGTTAGAATGTGTAATAACAGGTAACAAAAATACTGTAAAACTGCACCTTTCTTGCTCAAAAATTGTCAATGATAAATCCGGTCAAGTTCTTATAATATATACTCGTACAAATTAATTTTACTATATTTGTTAATATGGAGTTCTTCTTATAGGAGCTTTAGAATTGTAACAATGTTTCTATTCATGGACTTTGTATTATTGCTTATTTGCTAGGAACTGTGGTTCAACCTTAAAAAAAGAAAAACAGAAAAAAAATATATGTATAAATGGTCTAGATACACTTTCGTGGTGGTCAGTTCAAGTAGCCAACTCAAGTGCTCCGTTGTTGTGCTGTTAGATGCGTATGGAGCGCGGTGCCGTTGCCAACAGGGCCGAATGCGTGGCTGCGGATGGAACTGTTCGCCGAGACTTGTTATACAGCTGGATACGCATCCGTTTGGGCTGAGGCTGTGTGTGTGACTGCTTCTGATAATGTTGCTGTTGTTTTTGTTGTTGTTGTCGCACATAACAATGCTGACGACGCACTGAAGGATTGCCCGGCAATGTGCCGATAAAACAATTCTGGCGATACACGGGCACAGCCATATATTCCGCTTCGGATTCGGATTCGGACTTGGATTTGAATTGATGAGTCTTGTCGTGGATATCGATATCTGCCGATCGTCGTCGCTTGATTGGCTCAACGAGGGCGCGACGCAGTTGCTGCCAGTCAAGGCGCAGATAGAACAATAGCTCTGGGCATGGAAACAAGAGCAGAAAATACTCCAATAGCTGCTGCTCAAACACATAGCCCTGACCATTAGTCAGTTTCAGACCAGCGCGTTGTATCTCGGCGATGTGGAAGCGTGCGCAGGCTGTAAGCAAATGTTTCCTTCAACTGACTATCGACATTTCAATTTTGGCTCACACACACATATATACATATGTATCTATGTACGTATGTATGTATGAATGTATGTATGAATGTATGTACATACCTTGGGTGATAATCTGGTCGTAGCTGCTGCCCGCCTCACAGATTACGAAACCCACTTCGCCCTGAAAACTGATCTTAAGGCAGCTCTTTATGTCCAACATGATGAAATGCGATCGCTTCGCTTAAGTGACTCTATGTAGCTTTGCACTTCTTTCAATATAATGCTTTGTTCCGTTACCGATCGATGGTCGTCGTGCGTTCGCTTCCAACTCTGACGCTCAAATGAATGCAAGTTGCCGCGCGCTATCTTTTTATGCGTACAGGAGAGAGGACAGAGTGGGAGAGAGAGACAAAGAGAGAGAGGGAGGGGAAGCGATGGCGGAGGGTTGGCAGAGCCAGTTGGTCTGGGCGGCACTGCAGCTGCCATTGTCTTTGTAGGTAACGGGGATGTTTCTAGCCTTTCCTTATCTGTGTCCGTGTGTGTGTGCGCGCTCGTTCTTTGCTCAGAGTTGTTGTGGTTGTTGTTGTTGGACGATATGGCATTACTCATCTATGGAACGCTGGCGAACGCTGCATGTCGCTGCATGTCGCGTTACGTTACGTGACGTCACGATCGCTTAAAACAGGGTGTTGCGTACATGGGATCACACACAGAAGTAAAAAATAAAAATAAAAAAAATAATGAAAACAAAAATATAAATGATGTTATATTATAATTGTATTTCGAGTGTCAAATAATTTGTTGCACAATTCTGGTTCACTTGCAGCAAGAGGAATACTCTGGAGCGCCCGTGCAATGCCTGATTCCGGGCACCAACCAATGGGCCCTAATCGGAGTCTCGTCCTGGCGCATCGCCTGCGGGCCGACGGGCGTCGAACGGCCGCGAATGTACGACAGGATTGCCTCGAATGCCGACTGGATACGGGAAACGGTGAATGCGGCTTAGCAGAAGCAGGAAAAAGCACACAGACGCACAAAAGAAAAGAACATGAAAAAAACAAAAACTAACGTGTATTATGTAAAAAGCAAGAACAACAAACCCTAATCATAACTAACTGCATGGTTTAATCTAATATCATAATGTATTATCATCTGTTTTTTCCCCGTACTGTTTTGTGTAATATTTATTAACTAATTTAATTGTATGCTAAACGAAAAAACCACACACATGTGCATATATGTATGTACATATGTGTGCATGTATGTATATGTATTTAGTATGTAGTAGTTGCTGTAACTGTAATTCTGTTTGTATTTGTTGAGAACGATTGTTTTGTTTATGCAAATTATCTCTAGTTAAATAAAAATGAGTAAAATACAGGCGAGTTGCCTCAAGTATTAAGTGGCCACGTGCATCACCTGCCACTGGCCATCGTCATGCTGGCGATACTGCAAGCGATCCGCAATCTGATTCACGCCCACCTTCATAAAGTCCCAGCGCAGTGTCGGAAATTTGAAGGCGGTGCTGTGGGCGGTAAATGGGGATTATGTATACTTCTGTGATAGACAGCGATTATAGATGGACATACAATGTGGGTGGACGATGCAGCGGCTTCCCATTTTCTAGATGATCCTTGAGGAATTGATCGTGTTTGGTCTTGAGCTGATCATAGTCCACCGGCTTGCCACAGGGGAAGATACTGGCACGTATTTGGGCCGGCAGTAGCTCCTTGGCCCACCACGCATCCAGCTCAGACTCGGGCAGCTCCACGGCTCTGGCGCCAATTAGACGCACCTGCCAAGTTAGCGGATTGGGTCCTTGTTCCGGCAGCAGCGCCTGGGGGAATAGGAAGGTAATGGCACACTTGGCATTCGCTTTCAGATTCTGGTAGTTTCGGGTGAATCGCTGGGTGACGTAGATCACACAGTCATCATCGCTGAGTCCTCGATAGAGCACGGTGCGGTTGAGAACACCGAATTCCTCATCGATGGTGGCCAGATTCATATATTGCAGCACATCTGGTTGGGCGACGGCTTGCAGAAGCTGCTTGAGGAATGCCACCGGTTTGTTGGGATAATCGACTATGTGCGCTAGAGTCGATTGAGCCATGTTTTTTTTTTTTAATTTTGAATGATACTGCAAAAGTTGTGAATACGAATTGAATTTAAATTTAAATTTGATTTCGAATTTAGGTTTAGGGCGCACAAGTTGGCAGGCCGGCAAGCAGTCGTGCGATAGTATCGCATGCGTATATCGATAGTTCGATATGTCGGTGGGCATGTGTGCCTGGTACCCAAATGAAACTACATCAAATTGATACTGTTTATAAACACATACATCCCATTCATTCATTAGTTTGTCAAAGAAATCGCTGCATGGCACGCGCTTAGGCATTGAGGTTTGCTTGCGGTGCCTGTGCCTGTGTCTGTGTCTGTGTGAGCGCCAGCGTCTCCCACAAGTCAGCCTCGAAACACACGCACACACATAAACACACACACACACACACACGCGCACACAAACACACACACTCAATATGTCTATACTGGATATGAAGTCCGGTCCGCCGGACTATTGGGCGGAAATTGGCAACTTCTTTTTGCCATTGAAGTATCTGATAACCAACGATCGTTTCGATGCGCTCCTACAAAATATTGACTTGCATTACCTGATAAATGCTGTCTTCTGGATATTTGTCGCCCTCTCCTGTGGCTTCTGTGCCTTCCAGCGCGTCTTCCAGGTAAGCCACCCAACGAGTGAGCGAACACGCAATCGTGTGCAGCACTAAATAGCAGTAAATCGCAGACAAGGACAACAGCACGTATGTGGTTCAGTGCTGGTGCCTTAATTTTTTTGACGTTTATAAATAGTCGGTAGCCAGATGTAAAGCGCCGATTTTGCCGACGACGACGATGACGCCGACTGCAACGACGGCGGCGACAGCGACGACGGCGGCGACAGCGACAAGCTGATTGTAGAGCGGCAAAATAAAAACAAATGCAATTAGCGTTCGACTGCTGCGACCGACGACCAATTAAGATTTAAAAAAGGAATGCGAGCTGTATGAAGTGTGGCATATCCTTGCATTCTTATTAAAAAAAACCTAACAGATTGAACTGTTTGACATTGTTTCTGTGTGAGCTATGTCCAATTTCTGCTGTGGCAGCTATATGAATATAGCGATCCAATCTGTAGCAAAAACTCCAAGAGACCGACAGACGGATGCATTTGGCGGATCACGAACGTATATATGTATATATCTTTATGGCGTAGGGAGTCGCCTCCGGGAATGCATTACACACTTCTACACAAAATTAGAACACCGTCTGGAAGCGTATAAAAAAACGTATGCAAACCACGCCGCGGCATAGCTAAAGTACACTTGCATACATATGTACACACGTACATGGTATATATATATATATATAGTTATATATGATATTTGTTTTGTATACCATTGATGTACTAATTTCATTTTATTTATATTTTCGCTGCAGTTTTTTCTGAAATCATCGAACATCAAGTATTTTAAGCGCAAACAGTTCGCTCGACTTATCTGGAACATTGCGTTTTATGGGGCAGCTTGTCTGTTTTTACACTTCTACAATGAGTTCATGATATTGCCACAGCTGATGAAGAATCAGGGACGCTATTCGCTCTTCTACAGCTCCGAGAATCTCATTTTCTATCGCTCGCATCATTTTGAGAAGTTTCAGTTCTATTCGATATTCATCATAACGTTCTATTTGCATGGAGCAATGCTCGATTTCAAAGAGGCGGACATTTTGGAGGCCGCCTCCAAGGGACTCTACCTGCTCGCCCTCATCGCCATCGACGTGTACAGGCATGTCCATCCACCAATCCGTCTTTTCAATCACCTACCTGGTATTAATTGAGCTTTGACTACCTGCAGATATGAAAACTACTTCGTTGGCCTGAATCTGACACTGGGCCTGTACAGCATACTGGCGGAGTGTTTGTCACTGTTGGCGCTGCAAAACTCCAATCGCAATCGCTTGATCTACCAAATGTTTATGGGAATGCGGATCGCGGCATGGCTGCATGTGTTCATCAATCTGCTACCTTTTAATTATTTTATACCCACGCTGTTTGCCAAGAACTTTAAGCTGCCGCTCAATGTGGCCATTTGGCTGTGGTATGGCCTGTCCATTTGGAATTCACCGGTACTGCAGTACTTTTACCATCAGATCTATCATACCACGCCCTCCGACTGCTCCGGCGAGGGCTCAGCAGCCAAGTGAGCAAGCAATCCCCCTTAATAAAAACTGAAATTTTACATTTTAAATGTGATCATTGCAGATGCATCTTAATGAAGGATACTAGCGAATATCGCCACTACAAGGCGCTCAAGAGGGCGTATATTGAAGTGAAGCTGGCACACGAGAAGGCCACATCCAATCCAATTCCAGCCACTGAGTCCGCCTCGGCCAAAACCTATCAGGCCATCAAGTGTAAGTAAGATCAAGAAGATATTCGTAAATGTTTTGAAATATGCAATTTTTATTTGGCTGAATTGCAGGCGTTATGATGCTGAAGCGCAAATTAAAGCGTATACGCGAGGGTCGCGGCGCCGAGCCGGAGGATGATAACGAGGAGATTAGCGCCGATTCCTAAACTTGCTTCCTAATGTAATGCACAAAACCAAAAACTCTCGATTTCTTCTGCTTATAAAAGACAAAGCCCTAGGCGACGCGCTTTTAGCGCTGATTTCATTAGCTACCTCCAATATCACAATAACATCACACAAACACAAACAAACACACATCCACAACCACTCACATGCTCTCTAACGGCTTATTTAGTTTTGAAATATAAAATGAGCTCTAAAGCAATACTTATTTATGTACTTATGAATATAGTAGTATATTGTATAGCATATATACTTACCGCCTTACTTCAACGAACTGTTCTTTCGCTGTATTGAATTATTTGTAGTTTGACCTAAATAAAACGCATAACAAATTGAAAACCATGTTATTTAACCAATGAAAGTTAAAAAAACAACAAACAAGGAGAGTTTTCTCCCTCCACTGCTGACAACCGCTCTACCCAAATAGATAAGAATTATAATTCAACACATATTTCAGTTAACACCTATTTTTTGTACAAAAGATTTCCGCTCTGGTGTTGTTGTTTTTAAATATTCTTGCTTTATTGATATTTGAAAAGAATTTCTATTTGAATTTTTTTTCTTATATGCCATTTGATTTTTGTTTTTTATTTTGTTTCCATTCACTTTTCCATTAATTGTTATAAATAAGTAGTTGTTGTTTGTTATCTTATCGAAGTTATATTTTTTAGTTCTGTTCGGCTTCTGTTTTTTTTTTTTTTATCGTGTTGCTCTTTAAACCTTATTGTTTTGCATTAAAAATTCTCTCTAGTTGCTAAGTTTTTTTGTTGTTTCCTTTTTTCATTTTTCTCATTTGTTTTGTTTTCTGTTTTGGCATTTTTACTTTGCATTAGTTTAATTTTAGACGTTTTGTGATGCCAATTTGCATTTTTAGAAAATTCTCAAATGGCATTACGAACAAATTTACGTTTTTCATTTACGATTTTGTGTGCCACAAAATATTTGTGAGTATGCATGTGTGTTGATGTGAAAGAAAGGGACGTAGGGTATGGTCAAGGTTGGTTGGGTGGCGTGTGGTAGATTGTGCATTTTCAATGTATGATTGTGGTAGTTGTATTCGTATTCTGAAGGGCAAAGTAATCGACGCTTTGATGCTCTTTCCATTCCAATGCCACACAAAAATGTATACGTTGAGGAAAAAAAAATTGGGATTTTTACAAATAGCTTTTAGGGTTTGTAAATCGTATAATTTTTAGTTTGTTTGTTTTGTTTTTTTTTTTTTTTAAATATATTTAATTTGTTTTGGTTTTTGTTCTTTTTTCTTTTAATTTTGTTATGATTTCTTCCATTGCTTACAAATAAGTTCAATTCGTGTTTTTTTTCCCAAGTTGTGTTTTCATTTATCATAGTTTTTTAAACAATTTTTCAAAGTTTTGTTAACAATTTGCTGTGTATATCGCTTACAATTTCATTAATGTTAGTTTTAAATTTACTATTAAATGTATGTTTAAAATTAATGTTAGTTGGTTGTTCATTTTCTGTTTTTCGTCTTTCCATTTAAAGGTACGTTCTAAAAAAAAAATTTTTTTTTATTTGTGTTATTATTATATAATGTTATAATGTATATTTAGTTGTTATATCCCCCTTTGTATATGCACACAGACATATTTGCATTCATTGACATACACATATAAGTTGTTGCTCTTCGCTTGATAATACGCACATAAATATATATTTTTTTGCGACTGTACCTCAGTATGAATACTTGAAAAGTTTGCTCTCATTTGGATACCGACGTTTTATATAATTATATTAAATTTTTCAGTGTTTTATTTTTCATAATGATGTTAATGTTTTATTTTATATAATTATTATTATTATTATTTTTTTTTTTTGTATCCCGAGTCTGCTTTGGTAAAAAATATTTCCATTTTTACATTCTGCTCTGGGACTTTGCAATTTATACGTTTTCATGTTTTCTTGAGTTATTTAAAAAAAATTTCTGTGTGGTTTAATGACTAGTGATATTTATATGCGCTGAAATTGTCGCCACTCAAATATGGGCTTAATTTTTTTTTTTTTTTGAGAGTTGGTAAACAGAGGCTTTTTCTGCACATACTCGTATGTACATGGCCAGAAAATATTGCAAACATTCCCAAATCGACAATCTGTACTCTTTTATAGTGAAAATAAAAAATGTAGATTTTTCATTGTTGAGATTGCTTGTTATTTAACAAATTAAAAAAACATAAAGACATACTTATGTATTTAGCCCGATTTTCGATTGCCACAATTTCCACAAATTGTATTTTTATTTATTTTTTTTTATCGTAAATGCATTAAATGTTCAATAAAACGATATTAAGAGTTTCAGTAGATTTTATTTACTATGGACACTTCAATTTTGAACGTTCGGCTCGTTTATTCTGTACTCTGATTTGGAAATTGCAAGGCTGGCAGCACTGTCTAACGATGATGGAGTTGACCAACTCCAAAGTGGCACAGCGTAGCTGACAAACGCTAACTGCTGAAATTTATTGTGATGCCTGGTAATGGCTAGTGCAAAGAACAGATCGTCAATACTTTTGTTTGAATTGATGTGTTGTGTGCGCGGTTTTGGTTATATTGAAAGTCCGCATATATGTGCGCATACGTATGTATGTATGTACTTGTGCATACATAGTCTGTTTGTTGTTTGCCTTAATACATATATATATATATATATATATATATATATATATATATATGTATGTATGTAGATCATTGGCAAGTCGCCTTCTTCGTGTTCAATCGTGTTCGCTTCGAAAAAGAAATTACTTTACGTTGCTTATGAATCAATTAACAAACGTACAATCAAAAATTAAGCACTCAAATACACTTGACAAACGAAGAAAAGCAATAAAAAGAACAAAAATCACTTTCGGTCTCCATCATTCGCACTTGTCGCCCAAATCGAATCAATGCGAACCAAACGAGCAAATGGACAAGTTGGCCAAACATTCAAAAGCTGGCAAACAAACAATTCAACGAAAACGTTTCAAATGAAATTAAATTCAAATTATACTCAAAATGTTGTCCAAAGTGGCCTCCGGAAGACGTGCGGGGGAGTGGTGAATAGGGGCGTAGCCTGATAATGAGTCCGCTGAAAATGAGCAGTACGCGTGCGAAATGTCGGGCCAACAATGAACAAAGCTTCGGCTATAATGAATGAAATTATGTTGAAAACATATTTTTGTTGCCGTCCCACAGATGGAAGACAGACAAAAAAAAAAAAAAATAAATAAAAATAAATAAAATAAAAATAAAAACAAAATGTCGAAAAACTGTTTGCTTCCGGCCGAAACTTGGTCCTTTTGTCCATTTTGGGGCTGTTTTCCTATTAGCAAGCAATAAATTTGTCTCTTCCATTGAGCGTCGGCTCCCCCCTCCCCCCGGCTCCTATTTTAGCAGCAGCTAGGTGGAATAGATAGGCCCATTAAACAAGTCTCGCGCGCGCGGCATATATTCCCCCGTTGGGGTATCGGGGCAGGCAGACTGGAGGCTGTAACTTTATGATTGCTTTTGTATTGCCCGGCAAGCAAAGGGAGGGAGCGATAGAGGTAGTGAGGGAGTGAGAGGAGACGCGTTGCTTGTCTCAGGGCAATAGATAAATGCTCTAACATACTTTTAGGAGCTGCGCTGTAAAAGTTATAACAAAACTCGCTGATACGCATCGCAGCACAGGCAGGCAAGGAGGCTGGCAAGGACCCTGACATCAAACAGCAAAATGCATGAGACAATGAGATTTACAAGAACAACAGCAAACATGGGGCGAATGCAAGGGTATGGAAAGGGAGGGGAGGGGGAGGGGCGTGTGCGCATTTAGACAGTCAAGGCGATATCCAGGCTAATGTCCTTTTTCTGTGTGTGTGTGTGGCCACAGTTGGTATTGTTGTTGTTGTTGCTGTTGCTGTTGTTGCCGCACAATTATGATTTGCGGTCGGCTTCAATGTCGCCTGGCCTTCTTCATCCCCCTAGCCCTATCCCCGTAAATCGCTCAGCATGTTTGTGTCCAGTCGAAAAACGAGCAAGAAAGCAGGAGAGGAAGAAAAGGCTAAAAACTATGAAAAGAAATAATAGAAACAAAGAGGAAAAACCGCCTTGCGAGTTGCAGGTTGGCCCGTCATTAAAAGTACTTTAAAAACTTTTCAAAATTTGCGCTTTTTATGTGGACTCTGCCTCCCGGCTTATATGTATATATAAGTAGTATAAAATAATAATTTGTTATTGCTTAATGGCTTCTTATATTGTGCACACTTTATTGTTCGCTTGCATTTTCATTTAATTAAAGTGTTACTTTTTCGTCAGTGAAGCAAAAAGCGGCTACCAATAATTAATTGATAACACGAAATGACGCTCCAGATAAAAAAGCAATATTTATTGCAAACAACAGAAATGAAGATAGTTATTTTAATACGGGTTGCTGCCAAGATCTCAGCTACGACAAACTTGCTTATGCAATTATTCTTGATTGAATTATTGTTCTGGTCGCAGAGTTCAGAGAGCCTCCGTCTATTGCTGGCCGGGCATTCTTCCAGAATGTGTTTTTTTTTCAAAAGAAATGGAAAAAGATTCATCTTTTGCCTTGTCAAAACACATTCTAGATTTTTTTCACAGTGCAGTGCTTTTATATTCTTGGTTCTAGAAGAATAACACCAATTGTTGACTGCACAAAATATGATCATCAGCAGCGGATTTTGACTGCTTTACAACACTTTACGCCCCACCCCCTGGCAGAGTAACGCAATCGCAGTACAGCATTTAATATGTAACATGGGCAATTCTGTTCGCCGCTGTTAAAATTTCCCTTGCCAATATTAACATTGCCCGATTTGGTTGGGTATGGTTTTCGTAAACGTTTTTCAAGCCCGTTTAATAACACTTTTTTTTGTTATTGTTATAATCAACATTATTTGATTTTTATTACCCACGGAAATGCAGATAAGCGAAACGGTGGAAATGAAGCAATGCCGTAAAACCAAAGCAAAGCAAACCAAACAAAACCAGGCCAACTGCACAACCAGAGACAAGCAACTTTTTGGCCCTTATTGTTGCTCTTGTTGCTAGTGCTGTCAAAAATTGTTGTTGTTTGTGTTTTTGTTGCTGTTGTTGGCACGTGACCCGCCCAGGCAGGTAACCGGTGTAAATTGTGCACATTTATTGCACCACAATTGCAAATTTGCATAAATTACGAGGCGCAAGTGCATTAAAAACAGGAAAATATACTAAGAAGAAATATATAAATAAATTGCGAGAAAGTTGTTAGGGGCGTGCCCAACATTAAGTACCCATGCAGACTTTTACGCAAAGTTGATCGAAAATTATTTAAAAAAAAAAAAACTAAGCGCGAAAAATATAGTATAATATACAAACAAGAAGTTGCTGTATCCTATGTAATCATGCCTTAATTTGATATATATACGTAGGAATCCTCAGACCGGTAGCAATTCTTAAATTTTTGTAAGAAAAAAGAGGAGGGTCAGAAGCGGGCACAATGTATCTAAATAGCTTGTTGATGTGTGGCTATGTTGCAGGCTGATGTTTTCTGGCTGTTTTCGCGATTGTGGCCAATTATAATGTGTTTTGCACGTGCGCGCAATTAGCATGCAACGAAAATTTAACTGGCTGCCTCATTCTAAACCCAAAAACAATTATTATGGTTCTGTATTGCTTAATAACATTTTAACTAACATTTGCTGTGCTCGCCAAATTTTGAATTTATTTTGATTGCCGTCCAAAAAAAAAAAAAAAAAAATAAATTTAACTATTGATCAAAGTATAAACTGTACTATAGGCTAAATAAGAAAAATGTGTAGCTGCAAGATCTAAAGAATACCCTTTGTATTTGTTTACATATACATGTACAGATTAGCTAAGCTAGTTTAGCAAATTGAATATGAACCAAATACTATATAGTTAAATTGCGACGTTAATAAAGGATTGTTTGCTTCGATCAGCACCAATTCTTATTTGATAGAAATGGAATCAATTTTAAACTGTGAATGGGAAATTTCCAATTGCTTCGAAATTGATTTGAGGTGCACAATATTCAAATATTGGAATTGTATTTGATTAAAAATGTTTAGCCAATTTTGCATTGGTGGACGCATAGTAAAATCAAATGTGTTTTACTTGGTCTTTTCATACATATATGTTCTAATTTAATTTGTGCTTACTTTGTTTTATTGTTGTTGTTGATGTTTTTGTTGTAGTTGTAGTTGTAGTTGTAGTTGTTACTGTATTCGTTAAACATTGGTGTACAATTTTGGCTACTATAATTAGTTAGTTAGTGTTCGTTCCTTTTTCCATTTCCATTACTTATGTATGTAAACATATGTAAGTATATAACCAAATACAGTTATTTCTCTATGTACGAGTATTTTTGCTATACTTATAGTTACTTCGTTATTGATCTTTTTGTTGTTGTTGCTGTCGCGATTGATGCTGTTGCCACGATGCAAAAACAAAAATGTATAAAAACCAGAAAACAAATGCAAATTTCTCATCTTGTTTTTCAGACTGTATGTGTGTGTGTGTGTGTGTGAGTACTGCTTTCGTTTTTTTTTTGTTGCTGTGCTTACGGGACTTACAACACGGGTCTCGCCACATTCGGTTTAGCCGTCGTGGATGCAATCTCCGACAGCTTGATGTCAATGGGCACGCGAGTGTCGTAGAGCGTGGGAGCCTGCAGGATAATGCCAGCAGTGCCCACTACGACAGCTATTGTGAATATCCAGAGAAAGAGTCGATCCAGCACCATGGCAACGTACTTCCAGTCCTCTTTGACCTGTTAATAAAACATCATCAGTCATTGAAATAAATCAGTTGCACCTAAATAACAATGCCAGTCATTTTAATGAATCAGTTAAGTGAGTAATGTACTTGAAATGAAGAATTGCATCATTCGAAACATTAAACCGAACACATTGTTGTTGATCTCTTCAGTACTACAATAATTATTTACTTCTTGTATTGAGATATGTATAATATCTAATTCTGATTTGCAATATTCCTCCAAAACTTTTCACGGTATGCTTGTTACCTTAATTTTTTCAAGTTGCAGTCGGGCAATATTGCGGAATTATCTGATATCTGATTAAAACAAACCTGATCTAATTGACTACATTTTTTTTTTTTAATTAATTAGTTGACAAATCATTGGAATCAATCGCATTGTTCTGACAGACGCATGTCGCATTTGACTAAATAAATTTCAAATCAGTAGCTTAATTTGCAACAATGTATTCGCATTGGTTCCAATGAGGTATGAATGTATGTTCGATTCATTTAATACATTAACATTAGATAAATGGATCTTAATCTGCAAAATATGTTTTATGAGTAAAGATGATTCCAAATTAGTTCACTCTATTTATTAACAGTGAGACGCTGTCTAAAAGTCTGTTCCATTCAGTGGATTCAGACGTTCGCATTGCTATTGTTAATTGCTCTATTACGTTCTATGGCTTTCCCGCATATCTCAGTACTTGCGGCTTGTCGTATTGTATCCTGCGTCCTGGGCACTGCTTCTTGTGTTATGTGTATTGTGTGTGTGTGTGTGTGTGTGCTCTGTGGCATTGTCTAAGCCCAGCATGACATTCCAATAATGATTGAATGTGTGCGCAATTTTAATAAAATACTTTTATCGGCATTTGTCCCGTCGCAAGACATGCATTATACCATATCAACCTACTCACAGGACCTACGCACAGGACAGGACTGTGCGTGTTCATTAGGCGCATGAAAAGTCATTAAAACTTTTGACGGTAGTTTAGTCTCGTCTCTACTCTCTGCTGTGTAGTAGAAGGGAAGGATATGGGCAACGACCATGCCACATGCATGTCGAAAGGTCGACAAAAAGGCCAAGGCTAGACAGTGTAGTCAATATTATCAGTAACATCATTATCTACATATATCATTATCTTTGAAGAAACGGTAGCTGCTAACGGCAGCCTATTTATCCCGGCAGTGTCCGCGTGTCCTCGGTGTCCTCGGTGTCATTGCCTCTCCCATCGATTATTGGCATTGTCAAGCAAAGACTGCTCCCTAATTTATTGCTACCGCCAACGTTGGCCTATTGACATTATACGCCCAATTTTGTAGGCCATGTAGGCCCCCAGGCAACACCCCCTATATCCCTGATCCCCAAATGCCGACCCGCCAGCTCCCATTGACAGCCCTTGTTCCCTTAGGTTGCGAGCAGGTTGAGACTTAGGCTAAGCTGCGTGAAATGCTAAGCAGCTTTCGGCTTTGTCAGGCGACCTCATTTAGCCTCATTTGCCGCCTGCTACATTGAAAGAAATGATGCATGACCACGACCAAGCCGACAAAGTTACCTTGATAGATTTGAATTGCCAAATGAAACAATGACCAAAAATATTATGTGAAGCTTACGCATCCAGATATCTAGAGGACACACCTTGACTAATGAAATATACTTGAAATTTAATTTTTGATCTGCTTTGAATAATTTATAATAATATAATTCCTAATTATGTGCTTAAATTTGTAATCTAATATAGAGGACAATAGATCTCGCGCTCAAGATCGTACACAACCCAGGATTCCTAAGTGTACATAGGCAATTACATTTCACCCGCACCCTGTACTATATTTCACGAAAGGCTGGGCATGCTCTTTATCATATTTATTGAATTTCTTAAGCTATCTTCGAATTTTGAAGAATTGTGACATTTTTTGCAATCAGTAATCGATTTTTATAGATATTAAAAAAAAAAACCGTGGATATGTATGACAGAAACTTAATTTGGGTATGGTAAATATAACTAACATACCAAATTGATGGTATCGGCTGTTGACACTGATGCAGAATAGGTTCGGGCATGGATCCATTTGCCGGGTACATACTTTAGCCCAACTACATTATACCCTTTTAACTTATTTTCAATGATTTAAGTTAGAAGATTGCAT
Organism: Drosophila macrothrix; assembly: GCA_035042055.1. Classification (NCBI taxonomy): domain Eukaryota; kingdom Metazoa; phylum Arthropoda; class Insecta; order Diptera; family Drosophilidae; genus Drosophila; species Drosophila macrothrix. Next base: position 25,506,854 of record JAWNLX010000587.1, read on the forward strand.
ACCCTTGTAGACTGCAGTTAATCTGCTGACATCTAAATTCTAATCCGAAGTGCGAAATATTATTATGTTTTGGGATATTGTAAATAAATTGTATTAATATATTTTCTGTTCCACGACTGGCTGCGAACTGAATATAAGAAATTGTGACTTTGAACCGAATGTTTCGAATTTAAAAGAAGGGATAGTAAATACACGTTTTGTTGTCAGTCTAACTGTTTGTCGAATATGTGAAAACTCAATACAATATTCCGATAACCTACTGCTAATGTTAATAACAGGGATATTGATACTGCACTTGATACTCCAACTACTACCTGTATGTATAAGGAACATATTGAACAAACTCTCTTCTTTGTCTGACCGTCAAACATAGGGCATCACTTTGCCGTTTCAAATCCCAACAGGCTATGGGCCCAGGAATTAAGCAAAAGTAGAATGCAACTAAGGTTGTGTAGAAAGACGCCTTTAAGTGCTAGTGAAATTTTCATTAGAATTGCATCATTTTGCATTCTGTGCAAACCAACTTGTATTTTCCGTGAGAGAACAAGTACAAGCGAAGAAAGAGTGTGCTGTGTAATATAGGTAAGTGGGACGAATCAAATTATGATTCCGTGTTCTTTCGCTTCGGGAGCTTGAAATGCGAGTGAATATAATGAATGGATATCGAAAAACGAAAAGGCTTTAGCGCTAATTACTTTATCAATTAAGGGTTCTGATATTGGGCATATTAAGCAATGTGGTTCGGCGTCGAGTGCGTGGATGGAAGTATGGTTTGCTTAGTGGTTCATACAGACGGATGGACAGGTGGACAGACAGGCAGCATGACGGACAGTGCACAAAACCAATACACTACCATACATTCTGTATCACAGTAAAAAAAACAGTGAACGATATTTCAGTGCGCAGAGCTTTAAAAGGGGGCTGCACTGTAACATTCCAAAACACTCGTGCGTGTCTATGTGACGAAAACAATAAAACGCTGATCATTGCAAATCATAGAATCAATTTATTTCTGTGTGAAATAACAAATACAATAAATGCCTCGAATAATTAAATAATATGAAACTGGTACGAGGATTGAACTTCACCAGCACAAGCGACTTGGACTGAAAAATATGCCTACAGAGTAAGGGTTTGCGCGAAGCCATTTAATTTGTCGGTCTGCAAAAGTGAGGATGTGTTAAGCCTCATACGTAGTGATGTTTGCGGCCCTGTAAACATGTGTTCAAACGGAGGATCACGTTACTTCGTTGCATTGCTTGATGATAAGACGCGATATGTTTACGTATATATATATATATATATATATATATAAAAGTCAGAAGTTGTAAATGTGTTTAAGAACAAGGTGGAATGCCAAAATGGAAAATGGATCAAAGTACTTCGAAGTGACAATGGCAGAGAATATGTAAATAACGAGTTTGACATACATATATGTATGTATCTTAATTAAAATGGGATCGTCCGCCTATTGAGTGTGTCACATACACACCAGCAAAATTGGGGTGGCGCGATGTATACTGCTAGACACCAAACTTAAAGAACGTTTCTGGGGAGAAGCTGTTCACAGGGCAGCCTATCTATGCACCTGAGTACGCCAAATGAGTTATGGACAGGGCAGAAGCCTTCAGTTGGTCACCTTCTTACATTTGGGTGCTTCACGATTGCGTTGGACAAAACACAGAATCGGAAATTCAGACCGAAGGGTATAAAACATATATACTGGTTGAATATGCAGGTCAAGCTAAAGCTTTTCGCCTGTACAACAGTGCCAGTGGCAACAATATCGTATGCCGTGATGTATACTTTGTTGAGTCAACAGCAGTCAATAGTAACTAGTGCAGTTGATATACCCGTGTCAACTGATTTTAGTTGCAACAAGGTAATTGCACTCCAATAGAAGCAGCAGCAGAGGCAGCGGTAAAGATAACGGTAATAACGATACCGACAAAACGTGTGTCAAAAATAAAGCAAATGGTAATAAGGATCACCAAATCTACCAAAGAGAGATCGGCAAGAAAAGTAACTGGCTTGAAAGAACCAGAGGGCAAGGATGGAAGAAGACCAAGCGGCACAAGCATGAATTCGGAGCACTGAAAGTTGATGGAGCTTGGGAACCAGCCAAATTATCATCTAATCATAAGTGAACTATGTGTATTTGCTAGGCATACACAAAACCACATAAGTATAATATATATCAAAAGAGTATTTCTCGTATTTTCTAGGTGATTGACAAGGGCCCTATACATCATTTCCTTGGTATGGAAATTAATAGGAAGTGCATAACCGTGGCGATAACGATCACTCACCATCAGCACGTGTTGCAGCTGCTTAAGAAGTGTCGTTGGCGTCCGGATACTTTGCCAAATGTGAGAGCCAACAATGCAAAACGGTCAACCAGTCACTGGTCGGGTTGTTGATGTAGCAGTTACTTCGAAACTGGACATTTTACAATCAGTCTGTAAGCTGTCCCAAAGGAATACGGACCCCCACCAAAAGCACTGTGAAGCTGCAAAACAAGTGCTGAGGTATCTCAAGATGACATCTTCAATGTGCATAACATATGCAAAAACCAGAAACCCTATCAACGGCTATATTGATGCGGACTGCGGTGGAGATAACGCAAAGCAAAAGTCATATATTGGATACGCGTTCGTTCTTGGAGGTAGTGCATTCTCATGGGAAAGCAGGAAGCAATCTTCAGAAGCACTAAGTAGTACTGAAGCCGAATATTTGGGCATATCTGAAGCAGCTAACGAAGCAGTTTATATTCGGACGTTAGAGATACGAAAAGTGTTGTAATTCATGGCGCTATCGACTTAGCTAAAAATCATATTTAGCCTTTAAGAAGCAGTCATATAGATATACATTCTCACTTCGTACGAGTAGTTTTTAGTAAGCTTGTAATTCAGCTGGAATATTGTCCAACGAATCAATTGATGGCAGATATCTTAACTAGGAACTTGAGCAAGTCGAAACATAAGAATTGTAATAGGCTGTTTGTCTCGAGTTAATTATCAATAGTGTGTATTGAGAGTATGCATAAGATCAGTACAACATTCCGGTAACCTATTATTAATTTTAACTAGCACCTCTATGTATAAGAAACATATTGAATGAGTTCTCTTCTTTTTCTGAGAGCCAAACGCATTAAGCATCACTTTGCCGCTTCAAATCCCAACATGTTGTCTGCTGCGATTGAATGCGTAACTCACCCGTGTGCTCTCCTCCTCCTTGCGCGTCTGATCCGCAATGTACGTGACGCCGTCCATGGCTTTGTGGAGCTCCGGGCAGGTGTGCCAGCGCTGGCGGACATTGCCACGCCCCGAACAGCAATGGGGGCCGCCTTCGCGCTGACAGGCGGGCAGTATATCACAGGCCGGCGGTGGTGGTGGCGGCGGCGTTGCACCACCCGCTGCTGCAGCAGACGCAGCCGCTGCTGCAGCCGCTGCTGAGGTGCTTGCGCCCGAAGCCGATGCAGACGCGGCTGCAGATGCCGCAGCAGCGGCAGATGTGGTGGGTCGATGCATATGCAGGAGCTCCGAGGATTGGCAAGCGGCGCCGGCGCCCATGCCCTGGTGTTGAATCTGAATGCCGCTGCAGCAGGAATCGGCGAGCGTTGAGGCGGTGGCCACCGAATTGACCGTCGTCGTGGACTTTATCACATTGGGATTGTGGTTACTGCCCAGGCCCAGGTCGCAGGTGGTCGTTGAGGCATGCGCCTGATGCGCATGCACCGGCAGTGGCGAGAAGTTTGCCGAGCAGCTCGACTGCTGCCGATACAGATGATAACTGCCCGCCTGACTCGCCTGATGTGCCAGCGTCGAGGTGGAGCTACTTTTGCCAGTACCACTCCCACCGCCACCACAACCGCCTCCCGCACTGTAGTGATGATGGCCGGCACCATTCTGGGCCGTCTGACTCGAGGTTGAGGTCATCTGCCGGAACTTGGTCGGCGTCAGCGGATGATCCAGCAGGGAGCCGCCTGTCTGCTGGTACTGATTGTGATACTGTGCATCGATGAGCGAGGATGTTGTCGAGGTCTGTTGATTCACTGTCGAGATAGTCGGCGGATACAGCGAGCTCAAATGCCCAGTGATCGTTGATGCGCCACCTCCACCCCCACCCATGCCCATGCCACCAACAGTGCCCAGGTCGTCCATCAAGTTCATGGCCTGGACTCGATGCTGTAGATGTGGCGAGGTGCTGCGCGACGTCGTCTTGGGGCTATGATGCATGCTGCAAATGCAAAAAGGTTTTAAGGTTTCACTTTAATTGTTTTTATAAAATCGCCATAAAATTAAAACCAACCATAAAACTATAAAGTTTTTCTTGTTTTTATAATTTCTAAATAAAAGAACAATTTTTTTAAAATTTAGAAAGACATGCCTTAAATCGGCAATCCCAAAAATATTGTGTTACAGTTATTTTAATTTTTTTTAATTAACATTAAATTAATCGAATTAATTTTTAAAAAAGTGAGAACGTTGCAGTCGGGCGCAACCGCTTGCAAAATACTCTGATATCATAGGTAATACCATTTGATGACAGGTGCCGCTGAACATGGTGGGTGTAGCCAAAATGGGTGTTATCTGAAAATGTATATGCTGATCGTTGAACGAAGTTGCCAGCAAGTTACCTTCCAAGTTTGGTGACTCTATTAATAAAATTGTGGGAGATATGCGGCTAAATCGACTTACACTTTCAGAAACATTTGTTTGGCGATTATGGGCACATGTGGGGGCATGGCTAACAGTAATGTACACATCAAATTGGAGAGCTCTAACTCAAAAACTGAGAAAGCCATTTAAAATTTTTGAGGGCCGGGGGGCCTGGGTTACGATTTTTGAAGGACATCGCCAACAACCTACCAACTAAGTTTGGTGACAGTAACCTTCAAATTGTGAGAGATATGTGGTCTTATCGATATGCAATTACCGATTTGATCGATTTCCTAGCCTCATAGCGGACTCAGCCCTTTATTGAGTACACTGCGTAGCTCTCTTTAATCGGGAACGAAGGGTGTCGGGTCCGAGTCCCCGTAAATAGTAAGTCTTTCTAAATCACTATTATATGCATTTTTAAAAACTATGTTAAGTTATTGTTAAATTTTCAAACACACTATTGCATTAATAATAATATATAAGCAACAAAAAATTTAATAAAACAATTTTTCTATGTACACGCATACATAATAATATACATATAAAGCAACACTCTCGTATGCCAAATATATGGGAATTTAAATGATTTAGGGGGTGATTTTTATTCTGAGTGTATATGCGACTGCATCGCATAGTCAATGACAAACTTGTTTTATATTTATCTGTCACAAAATGTCAACATAATATTCGTATTTTTAAAATTCTTTTAATAAATCAATTCTCAAAAAACATCTCAAGCAGAAAAATCAGAGAATACTCAATTTATATAAAAATGCTGGTTGTAATTCAATTCAATTCGTAAATAGTTGAAATGAAAAAGACTTTAGCAGTTTTAATGTTGGTTTGTTGCACTTACCGGGATAGGGCGACGGGTGGTGGCAGCGGTGGTATTTGATCCCTGAGCTCGAGACCGTTACATGTGCGCACCATGAGACGGCGTGAGGACTTGCTGCAGACAAAAATAACAAATGGCAAAGGATATGCAGTGAGTAAGTGCTTTAGGATGTCAGGTATGTATATACATATATATATAAATATATGTTCATATATTGCGACATACATCATCTCGCTGATCGGATAGAGCGGTCGACGCATCACCAAAAAGCGTGGCAACTGATTGATGAACACCGTGCGCACCCACGGAGCCATCGTGTGCGTCTGCGGTGACCGGAAATGGATATTCAGTACCAGAACTGTAACACAGATGCTGAAAAAGGAGGCAAGTTATTAAAGATTGTCAGAGGTGGAGACAGTATGGAGTAAGCGTTGTCTGAGTTCTTCAGTCTGGCTAATTAACTTGTGACGCCCACGTCTGTCTAATTAGCTGCTGTCCCAGACGGAGATGATGGTGGTGCTAGGCCGATGGAGGCTTTAGAGTTCGGTGTCGGTGGTGGTATGGTCATTGCCTTAATTACATCATTTGTGGTTCAAGTCCGAGACGGAGTCCTGTTGCGCCAAACCAGCGTGGCCATTGTTCTCGACCTGAGCAGCAGGCAATGTGCTCCATGTACAAGAGGGAGGGAAAGCGTGAGATGCAGAGAGAGAAAGAGGGAGAGAGAGAGACAGGGGAAGGGGGATGCAGACTCGACTTTTGTTTACCAGCAATTAGACGACCATTTATGCGGCGAGCTGGGCATGGTAAATGACTGTAAATTGCCGGGCCATTTTTGAAGTTTGACTTTCGCTCTAGTCAAGTCGAAGCGAAACAAAGCGAGTCGACTACCCCTTCCAGGTTAAGTCAAATGCGACGTGGCATGTGGGCAGTTGGCCAAAATAAGCATCAGATATAAAGAATCCCTACACTATACTAAGCCAGAGAGAATGCTCTATTCTAGCCAAATCCATAGATACCCTGTATCCATTATAACCATAAAAATCACAATTTTATGATTATTTACTATGCATATTGTTAATAGTTATAATTGAGTTCTTCAAATAAATTTTAAAAATAACGTTTATTATTATTTTATTTTTTTTGAAGTAAGTAGTAAGAGTTCCCCAGGTCTCTAAAACTGATGACTTCAAAAAGATGGTCTACCTTCTATTCCACACGCCATAGAAACCACAAAAGACAAGAGAACAGTTTGACGGATATAGCAACTACAAATATAAAATTTGCTATTGACTTATTCCTCAATTTGTGGGTTAAGCACCACCAAGTACTGTAATATTTATGTGTCCGCCATGCATGTCAATTTGTCAATCAAGATTAGAAACATTATTGAAACATAACTGACATGTTTCAATAATATTTCTAATCTTCACTCATTCATCATCCCCTAAATTTATCCACTTTACAACAGCAGGGTGCAAAAGAAAAACTTTAAAACTACACCAAATAAATGAAGAGTAAAAATTGAGCTTGTTGGGATTTTATTTTTTTGCATCCGTTTCCGTAACTGCAGCTGTCTCATAAGAAAGGGACAGCCAGACAAACTCGGGGGACAAACACCCACCAGGGTACTCCAGTATCAGTTGGCATGCACATCGAATGAGTGCGTGCCTGCCTTGGCATTCACATTCGTATTCGTATTCGTATTTGTATTCATATTCGCATTAACTTACCTGAACGTATCCAGTATCATTGTGAAGAGTACAAATTTGCCGAGCAGCGGCACCACCAGCGACGTGGGCGGAATGATTTCCGCCAGCAGCAGGAAGAACACAGTGAGCGACAGTAGAATGGATATGCTTAATGAGACCTGAAACAGACAGAGAAGCACAGAAAGCGAGACCGCGCGCGGAAGAAAGAGATAAAGAGAGAGAGAGAGAGAGAGAGAGAGGGAAAGGGAAAGGGAAAGAGTGAGCGTGTGCGAAGTAGGGGAATAGAATTAATGATGTTTTAGTCAAGTTCATTTTGCAGCTTTTGCAGCTTTTTGATGGGCGACGAAACATGGAAAAGGATTTGGGAAATTGAGTTGTATGTAAGGGGAGAAGCGAGATGAACATCGGTTGTGTGGAATGGGGCCAATAGAAGCAAGTGGGAGAGGCGATGATTGTGGTGGTGGTGGTGTTGGCGGTGTTAGTGTTGGTGGTGGTTTACAGACAGTGTGTGCCAACATAAAAAAGCGACAATTGTACAGAGAACGCAATGAAGATTCTGCTGATAAGATTTATGTTAAAATATGAATATCTTTACATGAATTTGCTTGACTTTTACTTAAGGATGTGTATGTTGTGCTTGAAGATATACAAATATACCAAAATGTGTATACACACACACACCCACACCCACACACACACACACACACACACACACACACACACACACACATATATATATATATATATATATATAACTAAATATATTTGAATAACCTGACAGGATTTATGACAAGCTCTTTCTTTTTATCAATGTAATTTAAGAGATAATATTTTTCTTATAAGCTTTTCGTACACTTTATAAATTAAATCAAATCAATTTGTATTAATTATCATATTCAAACCATATACTTTTACTGGCAAGTTTTTAACATTTCATAAGATATATTTACTTACTTTTATTTATTGCCTATTTCGGAGTATATGGTTAATCAATAAAGACTGATGTTTCCACAGCTTTTGCTTTCAATTAAAAATGTATAAATAAGAATCAAAGCACACTAAAAACAATTAGTTGCTAAAATGCAATTTGATTTTTGGAAGAAGCTTTTCCACTTGTTAAGTTTATTTATAAGCCAATTGACTTATTGACTTCATTGTTCTTCTTCATGCATCTAAACAAAATTTTATAAAAGCATTTTATTTGCGCAGCGAGTGAATTTACTTTTCGTCAATTGCCAGTATATTGTTCGTATTTTTAAAAATTTTCTGCTCGAGTTATTAATATCGAAGTCGAAAGAAATTTGAAATTGATTTGCATGTCTGTGTGTATGTGTGTGTGTGTGTGTGTGTGTGTGTGTGGATGTGCGTGGGTGTGTGTTTCCAATGTACAAAAACAAACACAAGATGAAGATGATAATGATGGTGTAGAGGAATATCTGACAACAACAACAACAAAAACAGCAAGCCAAATAAATAAACACTTGGCAAACTGAGTGACTAATCCCCCCGAAGCTGCATAACATACATACATACATACATACATACATACATACATACTTACACACATACATACATACATATATATATAAATATATTGCGGTGTCAAGCACATAAAAAACATGGCGTACTTCGCAGCTCGCCCAATAAAGCAAACTCAATATAATTTGAGTGTGCGAGTGCGAGAGTGAATGTGAGTGAGTGAGTGAGCTGCAGTCAGCGGCTGTCAAGTTGTACGATTAACTGCTAAGCACAGCTGTCTCAACTGGAGGTCAGGACAGGTGCGCTCAGCTGCTTGTCTGCCCCTCCGTCTGCCTCCCACTCCCACGATGCGTGTAAGCTGCTTGTAATGAAGTGTGTGTAAAAAGTAATTATGTGTCGAAAATGAGACGGGCTATTTGAGTTCTTCTTCAGCTGTTTGGGTGTGTGTGTGTGCACAGAGAAATACAAACTCAAAATGAGTCTCTCATTGTCTGTGTGTGTGGCATAAATTTGATGTCTAATAATTTTATGATAATTAGCCTTAGTGCCGTAGAACGATTAGTGCGACTGACTAATTAAGCTTTTGACATGCGACATGCGGCAAAGTCAAACTCAAGTTGAAATCATACGCGCCTCTCCAGCCCCTATTGTTTATGCAAATATGTTTATGTTTATGTGGGTATGTATGTGTGTGTGAACACGAAGGAGTAGTTCATTTACGCGCTTGTCGCATCAGGCAAGCAGTCGGTAGGGCAAATTATCCTTGTAAAATGTAATTGTTTCAAGAATATTCAAAAATGTTAACGGCCACTGCCGCCACTCAGTGCCTGCCACAGTTCACAATACTGTACTGGCTCGACTTGACTCGTTACTTAGTATTGGACACGAACACTGTCCGGCAATTGAATGAATGGAGTGCGTTGTGCCACATGTGTATGTAAATTGCCAATTACAATTCCAATTCGAAACTCGATGCAGATGCCGATGCCGATTGGGCATGCAGGCTCCGTTACGTGCAGGAGCTAGTTATAGTTTTTTCAAACTTTACTTGCTTTTATGATATGGAATGGACACAATTTATCCACCACCAACACAACCAGCACCACATTCCAGGACAATACGACTGCTGTTGCTCAACGCTCAATGTCGTTGACCGCTCTTAGGCGTAAATATTTGTGCGGTCTCTTTCTGGGTATGTGTGTGATATATCCAGCTGTCCATTCATCTGTCTGTTGTGTGTGTGTGTGTGTGTGTGTGTGTGTGTGTGTGTGTTTGACCATAAAAGGAACAACAGTACAGTACAGACACGCAGCACAGCCGGATGGCCTCGTAAAATAAAAGCACAATGAATTGTTTATTCGAGCGTACCCAAACTGAAATGCCGAAAGTGGACAAACAGAGGCACTTTATGCTCCCGAGTTTCCATTCTACACTTAGTTGTTCACTTTAACATATGCTTCTTCTTCAACCTGTTATCGTTTATCCATTCCATTCATAATTTTAATCGAGCCATACTTGTTTCGTTTATCTTCATCACCCAGTTAGCTTACTGCTTACTATTTCAAATCAATCAGATAAAGTATATAAGAATTTTAGTACTGGATAAATATCTCTAGAGATTAGAGATTGAATTCAATGTGAATGGCTTTTGATTACTTACTTATATTATTACCTATATTAAGCTTAAATTTTAACATTTTATTTGATTTATTTGTGTTTAATTACCTTATTTTTAGTCATGTTTTGCTGGCAATATAAACGCTCCAGTAATATATAAAAGGGCCATCCAATCTGCGTTTCTTACATCAACGAGTATTGTTTTAATCGCTCGTATTAATTCAACGAGTGTTGATTTACTCGCTCTGGTTACTTCAACGAGTATTGTTCTACATGCTATTTAAATGATGATAATTTGTGCTTGATTTATTTGCCTATTCTATTGTATATTTGAAACGCTCTTCTCAAATTCACTTTTGCAATAGCAACGCTGCTTTCGTTCTGAGAGTAATTTGCATATTATGTCAAAGACTTGCAGTTCCATTGGAGAGTTGTCTGGCTCTTTAATAATTGAAATCGCATAATTTCTATATGCGGATTCTCAAGCGGATTGCTTCATCCGGCAATAGGTAGGGCACTGTCATATGCACGGTTTGCACCGTCTATATTTATTGCAAAAATTATGCATAATGGACGCTACCAACGTTGACGTCGACGTCGGCGCCCATTGAGATTAATAAAACCACGCGCACGTACATACATAGTACACATTATTTTTGCGTTTTATTTATTTTGAAAATTGGCCGTAATTTATTCATTGGTCCCAGCATCATGTAAATATTTATATATATGCACTATGCTGCTTTTTTCAAATTATTTTTTGTTCCATTTGTTAAATTTTTATTTTTTATATTTAAACGTTTTTCGGCCACTTTGGTCGCAGTGGCAGCTGAGAAACGCCCAGAACAAACCATAAATCGCGCGCGTTTTTTAACGCTGGCTATTAATCTGCGTCACTTTCTATATGGGTGTGCTTGTGTGTGCAGATATGTTCACATTAAATTGAATACATCATGTTAATTTTATTTGTTCAAAGTTAAATGGCGGCAAATAGTGAAAAGAAAATCACGAAATGCTTTTTCATTTTCATTTAAGTCTGAAATTATTTTTTTTAAATTAAAAGCACATTGAAATGGTGACTGCGAAAATTGTGTGTAGTGTGCACAATAAATTATGGCAATTGCTATGGATAAAACAAAAAAAAAATCAACAAAAAAAATACTAATGTTGACGCATCAGTTGGGAATCAATTGTGGATCAGTGATGGTGGATGAAAAAAGAGGAAGTTCGAGTGATTCTGAACATCACTCACCTTTTCACCGCTGTCCGATGGCAGGTAGAAGACCAATATGGTTAAAAAACTGATGCCCATGCAGGGTATGATCAGGTTGACCGTGTAGAAGAGCGTCTTTCGTCTCATTGTGATGTTGAATGTTATGTCCAGATATGGCTCATCGCAGCACGTGTAGAATTTCTCATTGCTACAGAGAATATAGAAAACATCAAAAAACATGCATCGGCTAGAATATGTGAGAGTAGCACGTATATGTTTATTTATTATGGGCTTTTATTTGCAGCCTCGCAGACAGCACACATCCGCAGCGCTAACATATATTATGTTTGTATCTGTGTGTTTGTTTGTGTCTGTGGCAAGTCCAAAGCACATAAATCATCAGCGCCACAATAAATATTGAAAAATGCTCTACATAATTTCCAAAGGCTCACTCCGATTCTCCAACTGCTCGCTGACCGTCAAGCTGGGACTCAAGCCTGCCTCAAGCCACAAACCCAAATCCAAACAAACAAAAAGGAATCACAATCTAGAATCTAATACTCAGCCCGTACGAATGAATGTCGTTGGCTAATGAACTTGACACTTGGCGGCAGAGGAGGCGCGTTGCTTCACAGTCGTCTACATAATTTAAAAGTTAATAATCTTTGACTGCCAGCGCAACATGAAAGGAAAAAGCAACAAAATATAAAGTGAAAGGCAAATACAAAACAAAAACAGAAAGCAAACAAATTTTGTAAATTGAGTCAAGAACTTTTTGGCGACCGCACTTGACAAAAAAACAGAAAGGAAAAATAAATGCCTGGCAGCTAGGGAACACCAGTGAGCAAAGGGTTGGCTGGGTTTGTCCTGCCCTGGACTGTTGTGGCCGAGGCAAGGACTAGTGTATGTTCTATATTTGCCATCAATAATTCCGAGCGGCTTGCGGCTTCATTTTGAATAAGAAAATATATTGTAAATAAATAATAAGCAACAAAAAAAAGTGGTTGGATTTCGACAGTGCTGCTGCCAGGGCAACACGCACATATACTCGTATATACACACACACACACACACACACACACCGCGCGCGGTCAACTAGATATGAAGTATGTGGCAATAGACAGCAAAACTGAATTTAGCAGCGGGTATATAATGAAGGGGATGAAACAGGCGCAAGATGTTTCGACAGATGCTTTAGTGCCCAAGCAAAATTGAGCGTAAAAAAATAAGATGACTGGGATATGTCTAGAAATGCTTTGGACAGTGACCCAGTTCAGTGAGGGGCTCGTTTGGTTTGGTTTGTTGTGCAAACAGGAACAATAAATTTATAAAATCATGTGCATACTTGAAGCGACAGTTAAATATCGCAAAGGTAACCAGGCAGCAACAGCAAGGGCAAAATGTTGATCCATCAGTAAATCAATAAATCAAGCTATACTAATGCATAACTTAGAATATAACTTTTCTTAATTTTTTGTAACAGACAACCAAATTTTCGACGACCAATTGAAGTTCTTAGCAGCAACGATGAAGTTTGACAGGATATTGAGAAAATGCGTCACAGAATAAAAATAAAAAATTAATAAGCACAAGAAATTAGGAGGCTTAGGTTGGTTTTACTCAATGAGCTGGACATCTTTAGTTGGAGCTCCCTAACCTCTACGCTCGTCTCTCTCTACCATTTTCACTTTCGGCTCCCACTTGCCAACTTATAACTTACTTTGCTGTATCTTGCACAGACAACTCGGAAAAATCGTAAGCTTCAAAGCATCGACATGACACATTTTTGCTTTGGCATTTTTATTTTACGTGAGCTATGCACGCCTGTGTTTGTATGTTATGGGTGTGTTTGTGTGTGTGTGCCTTTGCAAAGGTCAGAGTAATAAGCTCTGTGACGGCTAAGTTAGTTGGTTAGCTGGGGCTGCTGAGAAAAACATACAATAAATCATAAAATAGGCAAAAGGCCACACGCCAGCAATTCCAACAGAAAGGAATTCTCTGAGGGCTTATGCTGATGGTGGAGAAGGGGGGGGGGGGGAGGTGGAGGCGTCTTCGTGGTGTTGGGGATTGAGTGTATGTTGTGTTAAAGGTGGAGTGGTAGCTAAAGTTGCAAACACACGATGGCCAATGCGAACGCGTGTCTGGGCACGTCTGGACACGTCGTCGCCGTCTATGCTGAAGACGGTGGCGCCACGTAGGCAACATCAACAGCAACGGCAACAGCAATGGCACCACCAATAGCAACAGCAACAATCAAGCAGCAAAAAACAACAAATAGAATTGCTGGTGTAGCCAGAAGCAAGCAGCAGCAGTAGCACCAGAAAAAAGGGCAATGGCAACAATTCATCAATGCCTTGGACGACGCGTCGTATGCGTAATGAAAACAAACCAAAACCAAATGAAAATGAAAATGCCCAACATAAAAATAAAGAGAAATAGGATAGAAGGCCTAGTTGCAAAACAAAGAACATGTTACAGATTCGACTCAAACTTTTGTCCAGAGAATTGGGCACAAAAGCAAAACAATACAAGCAGTTGGCGAAATGCCCGCGAAATGGTTGTCGAGAACACATAACTCAAAACTGACGCGGCACGAACCTAAAGCAGTTGAGCTAAAGCGTATGTTGACTGTGGTGTGGAGCGTAGGGGTGTGCTGGGGGCCGAAAATTCTGACTCGAACTCTGATTCTGAGCTACCGAAATGGCTGAAAAGTTTGATTGGCAGCCCACTCAAACATACATACAAGCACACTCACAGTCAACGAACAAAACGCATAAATACTAAATGATTGGCAGCATAACAAAAAAGCGAAAAAAAGGAAGCGAAGCTGGGTGAGAGAAATACCACACAAAATGACCGCAAAATGACGAAGGCTGCAGGCGGCGACGCTTCAAAGGGAATCTGCGGCGACCCGTAGGCGCCCATTGCCACCTTATAACCCAGCAGAGTAGCTGTGGACGGAGGGGGGGTGTTGAGGGTGGTTTGTGGCATGGCTCGAACGCTTGATTGATTTCTACAACTTTGTGCCAAGTTCACTTCGCTTTTGAGTGTTTTCTACTCTGTACTCTAAATATGCAAAGCGGGTACCAAGAAGTTGAACGAATGTTATATATACATATATAAGTAAGTAAATGCATATACAATATAGATCTGGGAAAAACGTAGGTTAAGCTACCCATTGATGTAGATCTATATTTTTATCTGTTTACCTATTTATCGAAAACCTTAAATTGTAAAACGCCATTCTTTTTACTCATTATTGCTTTTTTTGTTAGCTCTCCCATTACCCAACACACTTACATTTCAAATACATCAGTTAGTATATGTTATACGCTAAGGGGTATCTGCTGGTCGCAACTCACTTTTGACTGTTGCAGTCTAACTAGTTGCTGTTGTCGTTTTGTTTCAATTTCGATTTTGGAAATCGACAAAGCGCAGAAATCAGTGCCTTGCCATTAAAGAGAAGAAGAAGAGGAACGCGAAAAGTTAACCTCGGCACATCGAATATCATATACCCTTGTGGATGGGTAAATAAATGTCCAAGATGGGCATGAAGCCCATTATTAGAGGGAAACTGCATGATTTAGCAGATCCCGTTGTATGTACTGCCTGCCGACATATGTTATGTTTTTAAACTGACAGACTACTTTGCATAGTACCATAATAGTAAAAAAAAACTCTGTAAGGGCATATGTATGAGAGCAATGTATGTAATAGAATTTTAATAACTGAACTTACCACAAAGAGTTGAAGCTCAATAGAAAGTAGTGCCATTTAAATGGGGATAGCTAAAACTTATTATCCCAAAGGAAAACATTGTTGGGCGTTTGTTGGTCTTAGCTACAGGCTATTTTTTTAAAAAATATTTTTAAAACTTTTTTGTTTTTTGGGGCACTTGAAAGTTTGCTAATGATGAATTTAATTGATCAGGTGCATAGCTGGATGGGACCAGACCTCACCTGGTACTTTGTAATCAAGCCATCAAACTCGAGTAAAAGTATTAGAATCGCTCGATATGTTTAACGAATATGCGAAGTGGGCTATGCTACGTGAGGCTAGGGGTTCAGGGCAATCGTGTGTATGTGCGTGGCATGCTGATTTTGTGCGTTGTAACGCAACGCACGACGCACTGCGGCAATTAGACAAAGACTGCCGCAGCGGGTAGCAACACATCCGAAGGAAGGTAGTTCAGCGAGTGGAAAAAAATGGCTATAAGGAATGGGAGTACGAATGGAAAAGGGAATGGGAATGAATTGGGTATAGGAAAGGTCATGCCAACAAGGACAGCTCAATGTGTGTTGAGGCATTGGCATTCGGAATGCTTACAAGCAATGTGAGAGCAGTTGAAGACGTTGAATATAAACTTGGCCAAAGACAATTGTAAGAACAGTCTCAAATACTCTCTGCTCAACATAATAATAATAATAATAATTTACATAGGAACTTATTTTTGTTTCTTTCTTTATACACGTTTTTAGCGATTGCGACACACTAAACTTAATAACTTCAAGAATTTGGGTGTCGTACTATAGTAGATATGAGATTGCTGTTTGCGGTGATAGCAAGCACTTAGAATAATATTTGAGACTATGGCTTCAGCTGACTGGCTGTAGATCAATGGAATACGTCACATCTGTGGAACAGAACAGTAGCCAAACCAGATGACAAAACTAGAACAGGAAATTGTTAAATTTGAGTTCCTAATTATTGGGAAAATAAGCAAAGATCACAAGAAAATGGTAACTAAAATTAAAATTTGTAATTAAACCATCGAGTAGCTTTTTGGACTTTCAAAGGCATAGAATAAATTGTTCTTTGAGATATATGTAGGTCTAGAGAAGCAACTCATAACTTGGGTTAGTTAAGAGCCATAACCATTTTATGCGATATTTGTCTCAAGATATTAGTCTGTGAATATCAGGAGTTAACGACAGAGAAACGCTATTTATTATAGTATTTTACCCTGTCGGTGGCTCCAATTGCATTTTTGGACCTTTGATAACGGAGAGATCATTACTTAGGGATTAAAAGGTCATTAAGCCTGTATTTTTACTGAGACCTGAAGATGTGCCTGGCTGTGTGCTTAAGTACTGTACTGATGGTTTTTAAAAACCTTTGTTTAAACTATTTGATGTGTCCGTGGAGTTATGCTCATTAAAAAGGACACAAATTAAATGTTCAGAATTAAAGCGGTATTTCTAAGTTGTCTGCTATTCCTCAGAATTTTTGAGAAATTGATAACTTCTCAACTACAACATCTTTATAGATGCTTGATTTCATACTGCAAAAACTGGTTCGCGAAATAAAGATCTACCACCATTAACTTATTAGAATTCAATTCTTTTATTATTAAGGGTTTTCAAAACAAGATGCAAAAGGATGTTGTTTACACTGGTTTTAGTAAGGCTTTTGACTCTGTACATCATTCTTTGCTAATTCACAAATTTATTCATCTGGGATCAATTAACCAAATTAGTTGGATCTCAAAATACTTAACCTGCAGAACACAGTGAGTTTATTTTAGAGATTCTGCCTCAAAGTCTGTTTGAGTTACTTCCGGGATACCGAAAGGAAGTCACCTTGGCCCGTTGACCTTCCGTCTGTTATAAGTCATTCTCGGGTACTGATGTATGCCGATGATGTAAAACTGTGCCTGTCGTCTACTGACTTAGATAGCATTGAAGCCTGGTGTCGTGTTAATTTATTCAATCTTAATTGTGATTTGGGAATCCTTATAGATCCCAATCTTAAGTTTGCTAATCGAGCCTTTGCTGTCCTGGGCTTCATTAAGCGGTTGCCAAAAGAATTTGACGGTCCCTATATTACTAAAACACTATATATTTCACTTGTGCGTCCTATTATTGGATATGGGTCTTTTATATGGTCACCCAATTACAAGGTCCGTAGAATCCGTACAAAAACAATTAATATTATTTGCCCTTAGGGGTCTTAGTTGGAATACTAATATTAGCTCACCTTCTTACCGTAGTAGACTTTTATTAATAAATCTTCCTTCGCTTTCTGATCGTAGAACAATGATTAATGTAATCTTTTCATATAAGCTTATAAACGGTGAGATTGATTCTTCTGAGTTAATCAGCCAACTTAATTTTACAACTCCGATCAGAAATACAGGGAATGTTTCTTGCCTCTTTTTCTTCAAACTTGTAGATCGAATTATGCTATGCATAATCCTTTTAGGATCTTATGCACAAATTATAATATGCGTTTTCCATTAATAAGTTGTGCTTCTTCTATCTCTTTTATTATAACTGTTATGTCAAGTCTATTAGTAAGTAAGTGTATCTAGTAATCCGCGATCTTCCTAATTGCACGCTATGCGGCGCACCCCTCGGTCGGTTGGGTGGGAGGTGAGTCGTAGTTTGCCTGGGTCCGTGCGTTAACAAGCGAGTGCTTGGTATCGTTAGGCCACTTGAATGTGCTGCTCATTATTTTAACGTCCAAATAATAAAAAAACATACTGAAGACAGTTCCTTTTGTCTTCAGTATCACATTACCATATAAATTATACTCCCAACGTATAAAAAAGAACAGTTTCTTGACATGACTTATGTAAATTTACAAAGGTGCAAATTAAATTTCAGCTAAATTCTTATCCTAGATACCATTTAAAGCAAAAAGTAAAGAACGATACAGCTATGTTAGGTATATTATTTAATGAGAAAGTTAAGAACGATACAACTTTGCTGAATTACCAAATTATTTGCAATTCCTGGAATATGGATATTTTGTCGTAACAAATTGTTAGCCAGTAGCAGAAGCACAGAATGCTAAGGGCTCTTATTTAATAATAATAAGAACGTTTGACTTCTTGAACATATGTCTCTTAAGCAATTGGATGCTCTAGTATTCATAATAACTAACCTGACGAGGCAAACATACAAGTTCGAAAGCGAAACAGCAACAAAAATGCCAAAACATAGCCAAAGCGCAAAAGAGACTCAAGTCATTCAGGGGAATTAAAAGTTGACAGTCCCTACCCTACATGTGTGTGTCTATGGGTGGGTTTTGTGTGGGTGGGTGGGTGTTGGTGTATGTGCGTGTGTGCCGCAGTCGACAGTAAATTATGCCCCAAGTGCGTGACACAAACCAGTGGCGGGCGGTATTGCGGCTTTTCCCCTTTATGAGCGGGTATGGTGGGGGCTTGGTAGTGTAGGGTGTAGCGGAATCTGAAGTGTGGCCAGGACATTGGCAGGTCCTTTTATTGTCTGCAGCTGTTCGTCTGTGGGCTGGTGGTTGGATATATGTGAGGGCTTAAAATGCTGCAACGCAATTCACAGCACGTAGCGTAATTTTGCGATGTAGGAGTCGCTGTGGCCCGGACACAGGCGGTGGCAGTGGCAGCAACAGCGGCAACATCTTCTGTGGCAGTTCTCCTCTGCCAGCATTCACTTTAATGCGCATCAGCATCGATAGTTAAATTAACTGAAGCGCCCACGTGTAACCACGCTGCGTTGAGCGGTGGGGCGTGGTTGGAAGCACAGAGAGAAAAGTTCCCCTTACAAGCTTAGATGCTCGACCAAAACTGAAAATTGACCTGAAAATCAGAACCTTATTTTTTTTTAATTTTCCAATTAATTTCAACATTCAGGAAATACATTTCTTGACATTAGAAACGATTTATTTTTGTTCACCTTTCGTTAGTTTTTGGTAATAATATTTATATATTTATGAAATATATACGGTTAAAAGTATAGATGAAAATCCATCAAATTGCTTTCAATGTTTAGGTTAGCTTAATGTGAGAAACCGTAAAATATCGCTAAATAATTCAGTTGACAGCAGAACAATTTAGGCTCAATTTCAGAATTCTGTGTGCGTACCCAGGAATTTAGGCTTTTAATTTTTGTAAATTTTGAAAATATTTCATTTTGAATTATGAATTTGGAACCACAATTATTTTTAGGGATAAACCAAATATTTAATTTTTTGCGCTGTCCTTGGCGTCAAGAGCATGATTATTTTTTTAAAGAGTGGTTTGTTTCTCTAAGTGCATACACATATACGCCCAAGCATACTGCATTCAGTGACTGATTGACAGACACACAGACAGTGAGATGAAGTGGACACCCCCTCTAAAAAAAAGATAGAGACAGAGACAGTGACAAAGAGAGATAGAGAGCGATAGTTGTAGACACTTGGGCAGACAGTCACATTACATA
This sequence comes from Drosophila macrothrix, assembly GCA_035042055.1. Lineage (NCBI taxonomy): Eukaryota > Metazoa > Arthropoda > Insecta > Diptera > Drosophilidae > Drosophila > Drosophila macrothrix. The sequence continues at coordinate 25,526,554 of JAWNLX010000587.1, forward strand.
GTAGAACTGAAACCACAAAGCCATAAAATTGACGCAGAGTTTTAGCCAGCTATCAAGAGCAATCCAACATTAGGTTTAACAGGGACAAAAGGTGCTGTTTTGGGGTTAAAGTGCTCTACATTTGCGCTGCGCTGATTTATTGTCCATTGCTTTTGCACACAACTTTAAAATAGTTCAACTAAATATGGGTGTGTGTGTGTGTGTGCCACACAATTATGCCATGCCACGCAGTAGCAGGTAAGCAACTTTTACCTATATGTGTGTCCCTTGTGCTGCTGGGCATAAACAATACTTTCACGGACACCCGAAAAGGCGACGTGCGTCGCGACATGTTTGTTGCTGGCGCTCGTGCCAACGTCAACGACAATGAGGGTAGCAACAACCAAAAACAACAATAGCAACAACAAAAAGAGCAACAACAATGGTTGCGCGTTTTGTCGCCAATACTTTCCATTTTCCTTTGGTTTTTCGTAGCGCGCTTTTCCATTTTTTTATGATCATTTTTAGAAGCAACTTTTATTTTGCTCTTAAATTTCATTTCAGTTGCACTGCCGGAGGCAAAATAGCAAACCCAAATCTTAAAAAGTTGCGCCCATAAAAAAGAAAACAAAGCAAAAAATCGAATCGAGAGCGGACTAAGTCAGGTGTTCAACTGGATAAGCCAACAAAATGATTATGAAAGTAGCGCGAATGTAATCAAATTTAGTTCACAAGTGAAAACTGCAACAACAACATTAAGATTAATGCCTGCAGCGCAGCACTCAGCTGAAACTGTAAAATCCACGTGTGCATGTTCGGTAGTTGGTCAGGTAATCTGTAAGCTGCAGCCATAACAAACTTTATTTGACTAAGTGGGTGAGAGGAACAAAGCCCTTGAATACATATAAATACATATAACAAGTACAAAGTGGGAGATACCCTGAACCCTGCTTTTATACACATTAAATCGATTAAAATACTTGATCTAATACGTACATTTCGGCACCGTCTGTATAAAATGCTTGTGTCCGTTTATATTAATGAGAACAATATGAATATGGGTCAAAACCTTCCGATATTGATCAAATTCGCCCAATTGGAATGCTATACGTTTGAAATTGTGACTTATATATATTTATATTCAGACAGACAGGCTGACGGACATGGCTAGATCGACTCGTCTGTTGATCGTGATAAAGAATATATATACACTCCACGAAAATCGATTAAAGGCACTTGATTTTATCATTATAAAATTTAAAAAAAATTTAATTTTTCTTGTTCCACAAAAGTTAGCTGTTTTAAATAAATACATAAATAAATTTGTAAAATTATTACATCATTTTTAATTATTTTTTTGGTTTAAAGTGAGAATTAAGTGCGAAATTCGATTAAAGGCAGTGCGAATAAAATTAATATAATATGTAGAAATAAACAACTGTCTCAAACTGTCGATTACCCACTTAAGCTTGACGGAACAGGTGTCCCCACATGTTCTCTATGGGATTTAGGTCGGATGATCTACCTGGCCACTCTAAAAGCTTAAAATCCTTATCCCGAAACCACCCACGACAGGTCAGCGACACATGCATTGGAGCATATTTATTTCTGTTGGAATATGGCATTTGGGTCTGGTTGATGATTCTCCATAAAGTTCACCAAAACTTCGTCCAGATCCTGAGTGAAGCACTGCCATAGCTTCGAGTAGGGAAAAATCTCTCCGACTTCTTTAAATCATGCCAGTAATAATTAAAACCAGAAAATATAATTTTTCTTTTAATTTTAGTACGTTGTCAATTGCTGATGCCGATTGACGGAATTTAATTGATATTTGCCTGTTGTTCAATTCAGTATCTTATGTATATCCTAAATGTAGCGTATTTTTTCCATTCTCATTCAAAATTTTTGAATGCCACTGATCTATTTCTACCTATAAAATATTAAATAAATATGTATTCTTTATTGTCCCATTCAAGGAAATTCTATATAACGTCCTACTTCCTTTTCCGACGGAAAATCGAATTTCACACCCAAACTAACTCAAAAACACAAATATACTAAAATCGTAGCAAAAAACTAACGAAACATTCATTCCAATGCATCATAACAGTGTAAGAAGAAGAAGCACCGTTATAAAATGCGTAAACAAGTTCCCGTTTGTTTTGGTACAGTCTGAAGCACCATAAACACGAGTGTCTTTAATCGAATTTCGCGGAGTGTATTTTATACTGTATGAGATGTGTTCTTCTGCCTCATTCAAACATTTGTACAAATTTTGTCAAGTCCCAATGCATAGTGATCCAGAATTAACCGTTATATATATAATTTACTAAGTGCAGAAGCTAGACAATACAGTGACTAAAACTGCTTAGAAATGTAAACTGTCCCATTAAATAAATCATTAAATTAAAATTCGAGCAATTACGAATTGTTTGCTTCCATTTCATACGTTCTTGATGTAATTAGCTAGATACATTTTATGGAAAACGATATGAAACTGTTTAATAGAATACACGAGATTTGAATTAGAGTGCTAGAGTGTTAGTACAATACAATCACTAAATTTGACTTTCAAAAATTGGAAGTTGCCGCAAATTCATGCGGAATCATCTTTGAATGCTATGTTACCGATATATGTGGTAATATTATATGTGATTGTTCAAAAATATCACTAAAATGCGCATACAGTTAATCTTTTCTATTTATTGGCAAGGCTAAGCTAAAAGTCTAGAATTAAGTCAATAAATTCAAGGACTTAAACTGACTATTAAAGTTATTAATGAAACTAAGCTTGGGTACTTAAGTAAGTATGATAATCGTTACTTAAAGTCAGTTTAGCAGTTCGATTCAATTGTTTTACTCATTTTTTCATATGTCTGCTAAAAGTTAATAATGCAATTCATTAATTAACATTCGATATGATTTGCAAGTTCTACGTTTACGAGTCTATGTATATGTGTGGATCTGTGAGTGTATGTGTATGTATCGCAGTAAGAGAGGCTGCTTACGGGCAACAACTTTTTGGCACTTTGCGAGGCGCAACAAAATGTGCGAAAACTCTTTGAAATGTTCTCCTTGTCAAGGGCTAAACGCATTAGGGACACGCCTCCCGCTTTCCCTGATGCCCCACGCCCACCAGACCAACCCTACTCAGCGCACATAAGTTGCAGATGTGTGCACACAAGCGTGCCGCATCATGCTGAGTCGTGCAGGTGACGTAAATGGGGGCGTGGCAATTAAACAATAACAACAGCCTCTTGGCTTGGCTAACATTGTTTTCGTGTACCACACACACACTCACACACATATGTCCGCATACAGATGCACATACAAACTGTAGTAGCTGCTGGAGTAGCTACTTCTTTGGCAGCCGGCGCCAAAGTTTTTTAATTTAAAAACTTTTTGTTGAGACTTGAGATTTGACGGGGTGTTGGGGGTGGGGATATGTGTGTGTGTGCGTGTGATGGGGGGGGGGGGGTGGGGGAGAGACTGAGAGGCCAAAAGAGAAACAGACGCCTCATGAACAAGTGTAAATATTGGCGGTGTGTACTGTGTGCCACGCCCATAATGACACCCAATAAGAGTCGGATGGGACTCATCATCAACTTGTCGTCGTCGTCGCACTTCCTTCTTGTTGGTATTGTTGCTGTTGTTAACGTCCTGTTCGCATCCTTGACCTGTGCAAAATGCTCTGACATTCCAAAAGATTTGTGTTTTCTGACAGCGGCCAAAAGTTGCCAAGACAGCTGCCAAAGTTGCTGTTGTTGCTGTCGCATTTGCTGTTGCTGTTGCATGCTGGTATTTTGTGGATTTGTGTTGTAGTTGCATGGAAAACTTACCGCACTGCAGGAACTTCGAGTATATCCCATTCAACGGACGTATAGAACTCGGAGAGATCCACGCCCACTTCAACCACATTGGTGCCGTTCAGTTCATCGATGTGACGCAGATCCACCTGTCATTTAAAACAAAAAAGACAAAAGAAAAAGAAAAAGAGACCGACTTTGAGTTAGTAAATTACAATTAGCCTCAGCGTGCGGGGGAGAGAGAGAGATTAACTTCAAAATAACAGAGCTGCACGCGCTGACAACGCGCATAATTGACTTATAGGAAATTGATATGGAGCTAAAGGGATTAGCTCCTTGTCACTATACCAAGAAAATGCAGTTTTTTTTTCCATTATGCTTAATATGACCTATTCCCTAATTTTATTTTCTAATCAATAAGTTATAAATATTTAATATTAATCTAGGTAACATTTAGAGATCGATTTTCAATTGTGCAATGTATTTTTTTACAGTCAGTTAAGTTTATAGAACTCAATCTAAGCTCGAAATAAACTTTATATATGAGGTCGATTTTGATCAACTCAATTTTAGCAACTATTTCAAATAAAAGCTATAAGTTTTAAATTATAAATGAAAAATATAATATGTTGCACTTTGACTCAATGAAAATGCCAAAATGCACAGGCGACACAAACTCATTTCAAAAAGCCAAGTAGTAGCGGGCATTAAGAGCCTAGAAACTAGATCTAAGCCAGTCAAGTTTGCACTTCAGTTTCTGTTTCAATTTTATCCAGCTCGGCACGAGTGCAGCTGACAGGGCATGGACACTGCAGTATAAGTGCAGGATGTGGACAGGACATCGCTGCAATTGGCATGCCAGACGTACAACTGGTACAAGCTTCAACCCAAAGCAGCTGTTCATGTATTCCGCAAACACACTTTTCCCGAAGCGGCAACAGCAACTTTGACATGCGCTTCGTCATGCACCAGAAAGCAAATTGAATATTAATGCTTCTTTCATTCCGATTTGCTGGTTTGCATTACATTGTGGTGCAGTACAGAAGTTTTTCCCACAAAAAAATTCAAAATCAGTTATTAGTAGTTTATGTGCAAATACTTAATATATACACTTATAAAACAAATCTGTAAAATATGTTAGCATGTGAATCTGAGAAAGGAAGCAGAAATTAAATTCCCAAAGCATAAGGGAAAATTTTTCGGTTCTGTGATTGCTGAAATCGGTAATTAAAATAATCATAATACCTTTACAAAATCCATATACATAATAAGATGAAATAAAAAATTAAAATAATTACTACAATAAAGCGAATACGTCTCAATTTAACTTTATTATTTGACTATTCCGAATATTTCGACAATAATAGTTGACATTAGCGAGTAGTAATAATTTATTAAGATTGTGAAGTCTCTCTTAGTTTGTGAAATAACTAATTTATACAAAATCCTGACATAAGACTGTTACTTACAATATTATTTGCTCTTAAGGATATCATCAATTCGAAGTGAGATAATAGAGAGTGCATCAAGATTTCGGCATCTGCATGATAATTTTTGGCACTTGGCTTTTGTTGCGATTGTCGTTAGGGATTTGGTGGGGCGTCTGTGTGGCATTTACGCCTCAATGAGCTAAAATGGCGAGAGAACTGGTCTTGGGTCGTGCTGGGAGTAATGGGAGGGCTGCAAGAATTATTCTTTTCGCAGAGGTGTGCGATGAAAAAAGCGTGAAATTTGAAAAGTGACGTTAATTCGATTTGAAGCTCGAATTGAGGCGAGCTTAGTCAAGTTGAGTGGCGTTGCTGATGGGCGGGGTACAAAAACGTCGATTTGTGCCAAATCAAGTGTGAAAATTGAGCCTTTGAGCACACACGCCTAGGCAGGCACTATGGAATTCATTTATTCAATCATGTTCAAGTGCAGACCGAAATGTCCATAAGAGACTTTCACTAGAGCATTTTTTTTAATGTTTATACCCTGAACCTATGATGATTAAAAGTTATATAACAGACAGAGGGAAGCATATCTGTCCCTGGCTCCCTTTGGTGATTATCGACAAAAATCGAAAATATAGCTTTCTCATTAGAATGGGATATATATCTTAGCATACCTATGAATAAATGTACGAATTTGATCAATATTTAGTAATTTACATAAAACATGCATACATACCAATTTACATAGATACATTACATTACATTAGTGTTGATTTTCTTTAAATTCTGAGTTGGAATCGACCTATCATTTAGGTTAATTTGTAAGTTCAATTTGTAGAATATTTTCAAACACAACAGTATTTTGGCTAAAGTGCATATTTGCACCATAGTACTGTGTCGGCATGTTCTGCTTCTGGCCACATAAAATTAGGCAATTGACGTTCGCTGCCTTTCAACATGAGCGGGTAGCAGCAGCAACAACAAAAGCTGGAATTAGACAGGATGTGGGTGAGCCTTGCCAGGTGCAAATGTTGTTGCTGATATAAGTAGTTGTAGCTGTGTAACTGTGACAGCAAATGTAGTTGTAACTGTGTATGTATGTGTAACTCTACCTGTAACTGTAACTGAAACTGCTGAAACGGAAATTGTTATTTTAAGTGGTAGCGGAAATTTCACTATAAGGAAGTAACGATTTACTGAAATATTTCCGACGCTGAAAGATGGTGTGGCAGGCAGCAAAAAGTAAGTAAAGTAAGTAAGTAAAGCGAAATAGATGAAAGAATGCAGAGAAAGGGACAGAAAGGTGGAAAAGTCATAAGGATACCGTTTTTATGCCGTGGGGCACAGTTGACAGACAATTGTAAATGCTTTCAATTCACAATGAAGCTATGGGCGACAAGTGACGAGCGACGAGCAACGAACGTCCATCAAGCCGTCCAGTTTCTATGTCCGTCCTGCCTCCCTCCAACCACCTGCCTGCCACACTCTCTTCATCTTGCTCATTGTTTCCATTCGTTGGTGTTCGCTGCTGCTTCAGGAGAGTTTATAAATATTCTATTGTATGGCTCTGTTGATACCGCTTATTGCGGTTGATTTATGCGCAACGCAAAAGATGTCCCCATCCCAAAAATGAGGCGTTGAAAGCGACAGCAACATAACGTACAACAATTGCTGTCAACTACATTTAAATACAAGCACACACACACATATATATTAGTATTTCTTCTGTTAAATATCTATATATATATTTATTTTTTTATACATACAAACACACGCACATACAAAACAAAGTAAGAATTTTGCCGCCGGGCGTAACCGCTTACGGAATGCTCTGATACCATTGAGTAGGTGGAGGCGGTAGTGGGTGTGTCTACAATTTTTACGGCCTGGGTGAGCGTGGCTAAGAAAATTTCTTAATAATCTCTGAAGGACTTTCTTAGTAATGTACTTTTCAAGTTTGGTAACTGTAGCTTTGAGTGAGATGTCTCTTTTCGGTTTTTGGGAACAGGCCTTATTAATCTTTAAGGAGGGCAACTAGTTCAGCTCAAAAACTGTGTAAGATATTCCGCGATTTACTGTTTTTTGGATTTGAGACGTGGGTGGGTATCATCAGTGCTGACTGTACAGCACATTTAGTTACTCTATCATTAAAATTGTACAAAGTTACGTGACTTTATCGACTTACGATTATCGATTTGATCGTTACCCATCCAGTCTAACTAGGCACAGACGAGTATATATCCCAAACTTTACACATTTTGCAAAACAAATAGACTCTTATACCTAACGTGACCGGGTATAAAAAATAAGTAGCCACGTTGGCTTTTTAGCAAATTAGTGTCAGCTGGCAAGTGTGTATACTTCATTTACATATATACCTTTGAAAAATTGATTTCTGTATTCGTCATTTAAGCCTTGCATTATTGTTTTGTGTGATGGTACAAGCTCTCGAGAGGTCTGAAAGCTTGGAATACCACTATTTTGTCATTAATGGCAAATCGACGTGGTGATGTTATTGGCAACAAAGAACAAACATTGTTTTTTACCTTTGTATAGTATTATTTTTATTGATAAAACAAAAAGAAGTCAGTAAGACTTTTCAAACATTTTTATTTTTTCATAGCTGTGCCGCTTTCCTTATTATAAACTATTTTCAGCAAGCACGAATGATTCGAGTATACCTTTTTCGTTATGTAATGTTTAGGCTTCAATTTATTTATTAATTTTTTTTTTTTGCATATTCAAAAGCTGTGTGAATTGGGTTGTTGAAAACCGAAGCTCTAAAAAAGAGAGATTAATTTTATGCTATTTTTCTTTTGCAGTTGTGTTGTATATTTACACAAGATATTCTTCTGGGTGCAAGTTAAGCATCGTCGACAACCGGTAAGTGTTTGACTGAGTGGAATGCTTTTTGCCTGATTGACAATGGTTAATGAGCTAGGTGCTCAACGAGTGTAATAGACAATGACAAAGACAAGCCGTTAGCCAGAGAATAAGCGAGTGGCTCCTCAAAGTGTGCAATTGAATGCAAAGCAATTCGTGTTTGCGTCAGCCATAAGCGAGAAGCAATGCGATGCACTATGAAAAGTGATTGAGAAAACAGTCATATGAAACGATAAGAGATATACGCTGCAGAACTGTCAGAGTGAAAAAGCAAAGCTGAAAATATGACGTCAAGTATGAATGCCAATGAAATCGAAAATTACCAAGCAAGTCTTTCCAATTCAAGCTGATAAGTGAACACCACAGATACCTTTGCTGCTTTCTTCTGCTTTGCCTCTATTTTTACAGCTCTATTCACTTCTCAAATTGACTTGCACTTTGTTTTTTTATTTGGTTCCGATTTTGACTTACACTTTGCATTTCCATATTATTCTGGCTTTCTACTTTGCATATCACTTTGTTCATTGCCTTGGGTTATACATAACTTTTTTCTTTGCTCCTTGCCTTACCTCTTAGTTTTCTTCCCACTTCAATTTGTTATGCTTATCGTGCTGCGATGGTTGCAATGTCAATGATCTCATAAGAAGCACACATTCAGCGAATTTTATAAATTTATGTATGAGTTGCGTCATTAAATATGCTGCAAGAAGTGTGTGTTGCCTTGAGTGTGTGTGTTTGATGTGATTGAAGGTCCTAGTCATGCAAATTACAAGCAGTTCTGCTAGTTGCACTACGCAGTAACTTTGTGTAATTTGTGCTTGGCCACCGTTAACAGAAGCTAAAGACACACACACACACACACACACACACACACACACACACATACACATATATATATGTATATATTTATAGCAACGAGCATCCTTGAAGTAAAGAAGGTTTGATTCAAGGCGGGGCATATTACGCCTGTGGCAAACGACAGGTATGACTTTTTATGTGGCACAATGCTAAGCACCGAATGTATTTAACCGGCAGGTGGGCGGGAAGCTGGCTAAAGAGTTGCTGCTGTCGAGTGCTGCGGGCCATTTGTCGGCTCATTTGCGCTGAGCTGCAAAGTAGCAACAAGCATGAGAATGCCGTTCTAATGCTACTTCATTAGCCTGCAAGTCGTTGGCGGGTGGTAACATTAAATCGCCGACACCAATGACAACAGTCGGCCGCACCTGTTCCATACCGCACACTCCATGCCACATGCCACATGCCACATGGCAAAATTCAGCGTCAGCTGCATTCGCTTCAGTTACCTTTATGAGGTCTCAACTGGCGCTGCTGTATTTTTCTCATTGCCGGCAGGTGTCAACCTACCTTATTGTCCTAGTTACCAGTGTCTCCTGTGTCCTGATGTGAATTGGGTGTGTGTGTATGTGTGTATGTGTGTATGTGCTTGTATGCTTTCGAATCGCCAGAGACAATTTTATGTGAACCGTTTCGGTGTGTGGTCATAAAATGTAAGAAATTCTATGCCACAACAACGAATTATAAGAGAATTTGGATTTATGACCACTAAACCAGCCGTAGGACTTTATTTCGCTCGATTAACTCATTCGCAGGGACCAAATTTCTGCAGAAAGCATGGAGAGCAATGTAATTTTCAATTAGATAAAATTCAAATTTGGCTTGTATTAAAACCTATACATACGACAAACTTATACAGACAAAAATCAACATCCTATTTGCACCAGAAATCCTAGAAGTATTTAGTCTGAAGTACATACAGACTACTAAATATTACCACAGTTTATTGTTTACTGAAACTTAATTCAAATTACATATTACGAGATAATTAAATTTAATCCATTATTAACTCAACCTCACAAATTAAGCAAAATTTAAAATAAAATTGACTAAATATGAAAACAGTGACATTTAAGAAAGCACTGATAAAAGCATTTGTAACAATACGTATATATGAAATACTCCCACTCTCTCTCTTGTTGTGAAAGTTATTAAGCAGTTTTACCTGGAATCCATCGTAAGTCCAACTGCCGAACTTCATGACGCATGTTTGCTCATCAAATGGAAAATATTCGACATCGATTTCGCAGGAGCTCTTATAAATGGCCGGTGGTCGCCACTCCACGCGCCCTGTGTAGTTCAATGTTGCCTTTGTGGCCAGCGTCACCTCGAAGTTGCCATCGGCGCTAATAGGGGAAATGTGAACGTTACAATGAGGTACACATTTTTGGATAGATTAAGCTTGGTTAAGGGGAATACACTCACTTGTTATAGAGCACAATATCTGGTCGCCAGATGTGATCGGAGGGCACATGAAGCATTTCGACACCGCCATATTCCTTGGGCTCCCATTTGAGCTTGTAGTCGTACCAGGACTGCTCCACCCACAGATTGGTGGTCATTATTTGATTCTTAAGATTGACATCAATCAGTTGCGATAGCTTCAGCTTGATGCGCACCGTCAGCGCATCCGTGACATTTACAACGGGACGCACCAATTTGTTGTAATTGCTAAGTAGATCGTCGTACAGTCGCTTCGCATCCGGATTCGCTGTGCTGCCTTAAAAATAAAAAAAGATATACTAATTTACTCACACACACACACACACACACACACATAAACATCAATATATATGTAAGCTAGAGCTGATCCGTTATACGAGCATAAGCTGTCAGTTCGGATTATTATGCCCATTATTCTTATCAACTATCTATGGCTATTCGCTCCAGTTTCTATTTTAATTTCCATTTCCACATGCAACGCACAACGCTGCGTATGCGCAATGCGGCAATAAATGTGCCACACATTAAATTAATGATGCTCTGATAATGGCATCACAATATGCTTGACCAGCCACACTTCCCACGACAGCGCCCACTCCCAGCATAAGTCCCTCGAATTGTCAGCTCCCTGTGGACATTGCTAATTAGCTTTGCTTTTGGCTTATTCGGTTGAACGACTCGAAAACCGAGAAATCTTATAATTGATTTATTTTTACGTCTGACTGTTGCTATACCCTTGCAAAGGGTCTCACAATTATGGCAGACGAACTTTGGGAATTTATTGAATCTGATCTATAAATTTCTTCTACTGATACTCTGAACTTACAGTTCTTTTAACTCTAAAACAATCCAGCTATAGCAAATTATTTTTAAGTAAGCTTTTCTGGTTTCCAACTCAGATTAAGGCCAACTGTTAACAGCTAAGTTATTGCAAACAACTAAGTTTTTACTATTGATAATCGAATAAATGAACATTTTCAAAAATGTATAAAATTATATATTACATATCTAATAAAGAATAAACACCAGCATTGGAAAGTGTATATAATGCTGGTTATAGTTGATGTACTTTCTGCTTGCTATCATTTGTAGTTGCGTTGTCAACCGCCTCAGAATGAAAACTATCCTAATAAAGTCTAGGCTTTAATACAAGCATTTTTATTGAGAGCCCCAATTCACTCCGCCATTCACCACTTTTCCCTCATCCGACATGTCGCGTTGGTACCCAATGTAATAATGATAAGCTGATTAGTGAGCGATTCGTCTAATGACATTGGCGACAATTTAACATCTGCTTGTGCGCTTGGCTTGGGTCAGGAGGATGCCAATCAAATGGCTCGCTTTGCATGCAGCCAGCCAGGAGACCGGGTAACCAGGCAACTAGGCAGCCGGTCAGGTCTGTCGGCCAGTTGGATTTAGTAAAGGTTGACTGCAGGACTGGTTGGCCTGAATCGTTTTTGCTGCCATTAATGTCGCATTAGCTCATTTCCTGCATCATTAAGGGGCACCTGCAATTTTCGCACAGTTACACCACATGGGGGCCTGAATTGTGCTACCATCCTGCCATCAAGCTGCTGTCATCCAGCCAGTTGGAAATTAGAGCCAGTGTGGGCGTGGCCCTAATCAATTTAGCTCGCTTTCAACTTTGATAAGTCACGCACCGGCGCTGCTGCTATCGGGGCAAATTTAAGTGCTCCAAGTGCGGCCTCCGCTGCAAGAGTCTGTTAAAAATTAACTACCCACGTGTATTTTGTTTTATACGCTGAACCCATTATTATTTTGTGTGTGTGACACACTTTATACCTCTCCGGGGCAGTATCAATCCGATGGTGATCTTTAAGACTACATCGCTTTTCCCATGCAACTTACAGCACTGTAAGCCTACAACTTTACCGGATATTCAGTCACTCATTCGCTTATACGCTTCACAAGATATGTGACACTCTAGTAGCATGGGAGTGTGTGGCTGTGTGTGCACTTGTGGGCATGGGTTAGCGCTGTTGTCGCCCACGTGGGAAACATTAAGTTAAACGGACCTTTGCGACGACCGCTTTTGTCGCCTACCTTATTCATGCTCGCACTACGTATACTTTATACGTCACATTTTAGATGCTTCTCTCCCTTCTATGTGAGTGTGTGTATGTATTGGTGTTAATTGACTGCTTTCAATGCCCACATATGGCCTGACAATCACATTAAGGTAACCCAAAAGCACATTTTATGATTGCTTTGCGTGTCGTTCATTTCCCGTGACAAATTATTATATGCATACAGATATATATACGTATACATGTATTTATGCTTTTGACTCATTTTGGTTACTAGACAAAAGATGGCAGGACAATTTAATTTTCATGCTAGACACAGGCTCAAATCCGATTACCGCAAATGCTCTTACATTCTAATTATTTCGTATTCGAATTTCGTCCAGCTTTAAATGTCCGTATATCTTTATGCTCATCTAGACTTAGAGTAAAGCCCTATTACCTAAGTAATCATATCGTAAGTTTAACACATTTATGATTATGTTATAATTAACGGATTTCTTTGGCAGCCATTGCTTAAATCCGATTCAAAATCTGATCTCGATTTCTAATTATTTCATGAGTATCCGAATATTTTGGCAAAAGGTATATTCTTAAATATTGTGTTTGCCTAGCTTAGCTGACATTTGTTGGCTGTACTAAAGTGCAATTTTGTTGTTTGTGCCACAAAACACAGCAAAATGCCATATTCCACGCCATTGCTGACCCCATGACTCTTCTATCTCTCTCTCATTCTTACTTTCTCTGACTGTTTTTGTCGCTATATATCTCTTACTTTGTATACTTATTTGTTTGGCAGTGCGTATTTGGGTCACTTCTTATATAATTATATGCTATGACTATTAGAAAATGTATGTACATATGTGCGTGGGTGTAGGAAACGTCACAATAATTAATACACATTGCGTATACGCGCCGCTCTACTATACGCCCACTTTTGCTATACTCTTTGCTGCTCACATTGATTTTAATTAACAGCAACGTTTTTCACATTGCATCGCACTTAAGGCTGCACACCTTACATATTAACACAGTCCATCCTCGCTTCTTGACCCATTGCAAGCAAGTGAGCAACTGTGAATAGTCGTTATTGAGATTGCCTGCTTGTACGAGTATATTCACTAACAAATTGAGGTGCAGCTTCTTCAACAGTTATTGGCATTCATTAAGGACGATGCCAGCTGACAGTTCTGAAACTGAAAATCTAGAACGCACTTATTTTATTCAATTTGTGTGTTTTTGTGCGTGTGTGTATTTTCACTCTGTTTCTTCAGTATATTCTTTTTCACCTTAATCTTATTCGGTGCTTGTGCTTCAGATGCCTCCTCGTCTTTGCCGAGCTGTGTGTTTACTCAACTGCAAGGCGAATGCAATTTTTGTGTAAACAACGCCATAAATTCCAATGGGTTAACAAGGAAACGTTAGCGGGGATAGACAAGGCCAAGTGAACTTGGCTGCTGCACGACGGGCAGGCAGGTGGTGTCAGCCGGATGCTGGAGTGGATTCGAAAAAAGACGGACGGTGATTGGCTAGTTGGCATCACAAGAAGCAAGAACTGTTAACGACTTTTACTTTAAAAATCCACACGAATTCGACAAGAGCTAGAAATATCAAATTTGGGATGCAGATTGCTATAAAATTATTTTATTTTACTTAGCCCGCTCATAAATATCATGCTATTTGGCTTACAAATCTCTAGCTATTCTCAAAACTGCATAAAGAACGACGTACTAATCCTATAGCAGGCGAAATTTGATGGGGTTTTCAAATAAATATACTAAAGTAAGTATTATGCAATAGGGCATAGAGAACTTGAGGCTCTTGTAGGTCTCTTCCAGTCCACACATTAAACTAACTGTTTTTCCTTGTTAAACAGTCGTAAATCAAAACGATGTAAATTTCATTTTAAGTTTAACATTTACTAATTGTTTTCAAAATATTTATGATTCAAAGGTTGGATGAAATTAATTTTTTATCGACATTAAGAATGTTAATTTTGGTATTCCTGTACGATATGTACTCTCCAGCTGGAAAACAGACATTTTGTAGCCGAGCACTTTTGACTGGAGCATAGATGAGTGTTTTTATGATGTTGTTTTGTCCACGACTTTGCACTTTTAAACTTTTTAAACTCTTGAAATTTACACGCAATTATTGTAAATGCAAGAGCATGATAATTGAGAAAATCGTAAAAAAAGCAAAATACAAATATGTGGATGAGAAGTGCAAGTGCAACTGCAGTGGCAGTTGCAACAGCTAGTGGGCCGTGGAAACATGAATAATAAAACACTGCGTCAAACCATTGCGGAATGTGTGAGAGGTGCGAGAGTGGGAGAGAAAAATGGTACAGTAGGGACACTGAGCCTTCTGGCCATGTGCATTGAGATTTCGACTAGGAATGTTCCTGACATACTGGCCGCATTCAGATTTTTTTGTTGTTGTTTGTCTGGTCGTTGTTGTTGTTGTTGTCTGGTATGCGTCAAGTGCACATACCCTCTTAGCTGTTGTGGCAAGTGCTTCAGTGCGGCCGCCAGGAGTCACATAGCCATCAGAGCACTACATGGCCTTTTGGCTGCCATCGTCAACAGCCAAGAAATAAAAAAATAGGGCATTGAGCAGAATGCATGAATGTAGTGAAAAAATAAGAAGAAATATTATTAATTTTTAACGTTGTTGCATCGATTGCACTGTATCCCAACTATTAACCAATAGGGTGCAACAATCTGCACTCGCACTTGAGGACGAGGGTTGTTTCAACAAATTTCCATCTCATTGGGCAGATGGACAGACAGACACAGAATAAAGGGAATGGACCGCTTGGAGTGGTATCCCTTTGTTTTAGTTCTGCCATCTGTCTGAGGTTAGTGTGTACGCTCAACACACATTCATATGCAAAAATAAATTAGAAAGTCGGACTTGTCAAATATATATTTCAGTCAAAATAGAAATAGTTGAGAGTACTTGAATTTGAACACTCGTAGAAATGTGAAATGCCATAAATTGAGCTTAAATTTCTGACTGAAATTGCATACTTTATAACCTTTCAATAGGCTGATCAACGCTCACAATACACAAAAAAAAAATTCTGACTTGGTCTTCACACTTTGAACGTTATAAAATAATTTAACTTATTAACAGAATAATGAATTAATATGAGATTTATTAAACAACTGAGGCCACAATGATTATTTTAAAAAATGAATCAAGGTTCGACTGTTAGTTTTTCAAAGGAAGCTGTGGTTAACTCCTGTTTGGAAAATTGTTTTTATCGGATCGTTATGATTCACTTGCCAAGCATATGTATGTGTTAATCTGAGCATGTATTATGTTAATCTGTCAAATGAATATCATAATATATCAATTTTATGGCAATTAAGCGATATGCCAATAAATATAACAAAATTGTTCAATATAACCAATAATGATTGGCAATTATTATTTAAATAATTGTATTTGCCCAAATTAAACTTATCATCTGATTTGGCAGTTTGGCTACGACGGCACAAATATTTATTGTGTTCAATAATTGAACACAGCCAAGTAAGTTTGCATGCGTGTGTGATTGTGTGAATAGGAGAGGTGGTTGCGATCTCCGGGAAATTCGATTAAAGGCCCTTGTGCTTATGGTGTTAAAAACTGTACCAAGCCAAACGGGACTTTGTTTACGTTAGTTTTTTCCAAGATTTTTGCATAATTGTTGTTTTTGAACTAGTTTGGGTGCAAAATTCGATTAAAGGCAGTCACTTTCATGCCTTCGGATAAGGGAGCAGGGTGTTATATAGAATTTCTGAATTTTTGAATTGTATAATAAAGTATACATATATACTTAATATTTTATAAGTAAAAATATATTAGTTGCTTACAAAAATTTGGAATGGCAAAAGAAAAAACTCGCTATCCTTTGGAGATAGCTAAAATCCTTACAATTTATAAAATGTTGTTAAAATTAAACGAAAGTTACCACAAACAATGCTAAAAAACCACCATTAAAAAAATTATCACACAGGCAAAAATCTGCAATCTTACGGGCTGGATAAAAATGCTAGGGTATCTAAAATTCTATTTCATTTAAAATTACAAATTACGAAACATTGTGTTCAACACAGTAAGTAAGTAATCGATTAGTTTAAAGGAAAATAAGGTCAAAGCCAGTATTAACGAAGGCACACCACATAGCCAGATTAAATATTATAAAAGAACACATATCCTGGGCATAGGAGTGACACTATGTGGTATTTTCTGATGACAACAAATTTAATTTCGATGGTCCAATAGGCTTAAATTATTACAGGCATTATTTAAAGAAGTCTGAGAGATTTTTCCCTAGTTGTGGCGGTGCATAAGGAACATAGAGAACAAGTCGGGATGCCTGTTTCATTGAGCTTAAGTGGGTAATCGACAGTTTCAGACAGTTGAGCAGCTACGAAGACTGTCGTTAAGGAATAGTCAAAAATCCCACTATCTCAGTTTTATAAAGTTGCGGAATCGATGTCTATTAGCATTGCCCTTAATCGAATTTCGCACCTTAACCACACTTAAAAATAAAATAATAAACAATTTTA
Organism: Drosophila macrothrix; assembly: GCA_035042055.1. Taxonomy (NCBI): domain Eukaryota; kingdom Metazoa; phylum Arthropoda; class Insecta; order Diptera; family Drosophilidae; genus Drosophila; species Drosophila macrothrix. The sequence goes on from JAWNLX010000587.1 coordinate 25,543,560, forward strand.
TTTTAATGTTAAAAATTTAATTTTTTTTTATTTGACGTAAATTTGAAATACCTAACTTTTGTGAAACAATAAATTTAAAAAAAAAATATTTAAAATTTTATAATGCAAAAATCAAGTGCCTTTAATCGAATTTCGCGGAGTGTATGTATGTGAATCGATGGCAGCAGCAATTATTTGTCATCAAATGCAATCGATTCAAATCATTCGTGCATTTCAAATCTGTGGAACATTCAATGGCACTTAAACTGAGCAATGACCGATTGCCAAACACCAGATTCCCCCAATCCTGCAAACAGTCACCACCACTGATCCTCCCAACTCCGCTTAGCAGTTGTGCACCTGTCACCCGTAAATGCGTTCATAGCTTAAATGGTAATAATTTTGCAGAGTGTCAGTAACGCGCACCCAGCCTCCATCCCCCCACCGACTCCCCATCTCTCACTATTGTCCACTATCATGCTCTCCTTCATCGCACATTCGTTGATGTCGTTGTCATAGGTATTGCGTCCTGCCTGATGAATTGAGCGTGAGCACGTGCATGATCCCCATCATCATTTTTTATGGCCATGCGTCAAAAATAAGGCTTGCTGCGCTGCACGCCTTCCCTCTACATCATCTTCCACTCCCACCTCCTACTGCTACCACTCCATCCGTACCTCCTGCCAATGTGTCAAATTGTTAGCCCTAGCTTCAAATCGACACGCACCGAAAGTTTCTAATGACACTGTCTTGATGTACATGTGAAGTGGAAGGGGCGTGGTCGGAGGCATGGTGATAGGACGTTCTAGCTGTATCCGGAACTTCTGGTTGGCATCAAAGCGCTAATGTGCGCCATAGGGCAACAGAGAGAAAGAGCTGGAGAGAGATAGAAAGGGGGTGAGAGCGAGTGGAGAATGGAGAACTCGGAGCGGAAGTGAAAAAACGTCGGAAACACGAACACTGAGTGAAGCTGGAGGTTATGATGACAGAGTAGGTGGGGAGAGAGGAAAGGAGAGAAAAGAAGTAAGCATCAATTCTATCGTTCACATATATAAAATATTTTCTAACGATTCGGGCGCATATTGAACTGAACTTGTGTTCTTGCCATTCGTTGCTACGCCCTCTCCGAAAACACACCAAACCCTAATCCCAACCATAACGATGCCAAGGCAATACACCAGCTTCCCACACTAATGTACGTATATATAAATATAGATATATGTATGTATGTGCGTATATGTGTGTGGCTGTATTCATTGACAAGTGAAAAAACATGAAACACTTTTAGCATTTATACGGTGCTAACAGCAGCTGGCTTCCATTTTGATACGATACTCTGTTGCCATCAAATATAAAGGCGAACTCAAAAAAAGAACAACTATATATCTTATATGCCTTTGCATATGGGAGTCCCCCTGCTTGTGTCTAAATTTAATTATTATTTTAATAAGCCGACCGATTTTTTCTAGAGGGGCTACATTTTTGTAAGTTTGGTCTGGAAATCTTGGTAAACAGAATAGTTGTTCACACAAAATATCATAGTTTGACCGATAGTCTCTATGGCACCTATATTCTTATAGATCTATCATGACAGCTTCAAGTCTTATCAATATTGTTTTAAATTTGAGAGATAAGTTTGCATTGACAGATAGAGCAACTGATGGACATATTAAGAATAGGTATACTTATGAGGTCGGAGTTGTGTCCTTTAATATATTGCACACTTCATATCATTTTCTACATTAATATTAGCTATAATACATTTATAAAGAATTAATATTACAATTAACACAAGTAAGAATTCTGGCAACTAGACCTTCAGATTAGAATATTAACATTACTAAATACTTACGAAACAAATGACGGAAACGGAAGTGCAGCCATTGAGAGAAGCTATAGCGACCAAGAATACCGATTGAATACCCAAAGGCGCGGTGCGAGTGAGACAGATATCGCAATATGTGTGTCTCATAAATCTAATATCGCTTAATGTTAAAAAAAAAAACAGCAACCTCTCAACAGTCCCTCCTATCCCCCAGCCAAATTCGCATATGTCAATGTCAGTATGGTAAGGGCGCCGCGCTGTTAACGGGTGTAATTGGGTCGGAAGGGGCGTGGGGTATATGAGAGTAGGCGCGCCCATTTGCCAATAAATTGAAATGCGCGACCATAAAATCACTTAATTGCGAATTCGTGTCGCTGCCAGTACGGCAAGCGGCCAATTCAACACTCCAAAGATAGCTGTGCAAGTGTGTGAGTGTGAGCTTGAGTATGTCAATCAGAGTGTGTAATTGCAGTAAGTGTGGACGCATCCCACTCCGAGACGCACCAGCCAACCAGCTGTCCCATCCCTCAGCACAGCTTGCAGAATCCCATGGAGAAAACTGAATATAACAAGTGCAAGATAAAGTGAGTGGAACGGGGCAAATGAGCGTTTGGGAGGGGTATTCATTTATTGGGTGCTCGCTTCTTGTGTGTGTATGTGTGTGTGTGTGTGTGTTACTTGACGATTATGGCAAATTGATTTGTTTGTACCATTAGATATGCCGCGCACTTTGCGGCTTTTAAATGCCGCACACGCAAGTGCCCGGAAGACAAATGAGCAATTGGCGGTTGTCAGCGAAAGACTGCAAAATGTGTGTGTGTGTGTGCGTGTGTGTCTGCGCGTGTGTGTGCGTGTGTGTGTGTGTGTGTGTATGCGGTTAGTAAGGCTAAGGCTATTGCTATCAGGTGATACAGCCAGAAAACGGGAGCAAAGGAGAAAGAGCAAGAGGTAAACAAGTGAAAAATTAGCACCAGTTATCGACAGTCCTTACAGGTGAGAGTTCCTTGCAATTGAAAATAAATGGCTCGTTAATGGCTTAGGCTAATGGAACCCCAGCTAATGGCTATCGAATAAATGCTCCCAGTCAGCTAGATAGTTGACAAGTTGACAGCAGTAGTACTAGTAGTGGTAGTAGTAGTAGTCGTATTAACACAAACAAGCAAGTTTGCTAAGTAAGGTAAGCAATTGACAGCTGGAAATGCGGGTCAAGAAGCCGGCCCATTAACACCTGAGTGGATCAATAAGTTGTTGTACTCAACATTGTTTACCACTCGGGCTGCAGTTTGGGCTGACACCAATACTGGGGATATGCAGTCAACATATTCTTGCACATTTGGCTGGATGACATTGTACAAAATCCACAACAACAACACATCCTTACACACTCATCGAAACACAACAAAGTTGCAACGGCATCTGAAAATTTTTAGCTGACATGACCACAGAGGCAAGTTGTAATATGCGTTGCACCAGATATGAAGTATTAAAAGTACGCATACACATGCAACAAGATACATAGCCGCACACACACCGACAAACACACACATTCGTGCTGGCTGCTCTCAAGTGCTGCTGCTAACAAATTTGTATGCCATACTCAGAGAGAAGTTTGCGCTTTGATAAACAAATACAAAAGGCGGATGGAGCTACCCCCCTATCACCACCCTTCACCATTGCTTACCAACCAACATACCCTATTACGACTGCCCTGCTGCATACTTGGTTGTGTATAAAAAAAAAAAATGCAGTGCAAAATGAGTTGCAGCATATCAGGCGTTAAGTATCTGAAGTATCTAAAGTATCTAGTCGACGGGTTGCCCTCCATATTTCACATCAACAGCAACTACAATATTTATAGCTGGTGGCAACTTACTGTTTATGTTGCCACGTATCACGACCAGAATTGTCACCGTCACTTTATGCGTAGTCAGTCATGCGTAGGCGCTATTGCCGTGCAAATGTATCTGTATCTGTGTCTGTATCTGTATCTGTATCTGTATCTGTATCTGTATCTGTATCTGTATCTGTATCTGTATCTGTATCTGTATCTGTATCTGTATCTGTATCTGTATCTGTATCTGTATCTGTATCTGTATCTGTATCTGTATCTGTATCTGTATCTGTATCTGTATCTGTATCTGTATCTGTATCTGTATCTGTATCTGTATCTGTATCTGTATCTGTATCTGTATCTGTATCTGTATCTGTATCTGTATCTGTATCTGTATCTGTATCTGTATCTGTATCTGTATCTGTATCTGTATCTGTATCTGTATCTGTATCTGTATCTGTATCTGTATCTGTATCTGTATCTGTATCTGTATCTGTATCTGTATCTGTATCTGTATCTGTATCTGTATCTGTATCTGTATCTGTATCTGTATCTGTATCTGTATCTGTATCTGTATCTGTATCTGTATCTGTATCTGTATCTGTATCTGTATCTGTATCTGTATCTGTATCTGTATCTGTATCTGTATCTGTATCTGTATCTGTATCTGTATCTGTATCTGTATCTGTATCTGTATCTGTATCTGTATCTGTATCTGTATCTGTATCTGTATCTGTATCTGTATCTGTATCTGTATCTGTATCTGTATCTGTATCTGTATCTGTATCTGTATCTGTATCTGTATCTGTATCTGTATCTGTATCTGTATCTGTATCTGTATCTGTATCTGTATCTGTATCTGTATCTGTATCTGTATCTGTATCTGTATCTGTATCTGTATCTGTATCTGTATCTGTATCTGTATCTGTATCTGTATCTGTATCTGTATCTGTATCTGTATCTGTATCTGTATCTGTATCTGTATCTGTATCTGTATCTGTATCTGTATCTGTATCTGTATCTGTATCTGTATCTGTATCTGTATCTGTATCTGTATCTGTATCTGTATCTGTATCTGTATCTGTATCTGTATCTGTATCTGTATCTGTATCTGTATCTATATCTTAGATCTCTCACTGTAGCTTTAACCGTATCAGGATTTGTAGATGTGAATGTGAATGAAACCGTGCGTGTGCACCTCATGTTGGCAATATTCATATACTGAGAACATGCTTTTATGGTTATATTCATTCATAATTCAAACGCTAGCCACACTTTTCCAAATGTATTTTTAATAGTAAGCTTCTATGTTTTTATTTCTTTTCCTGTTTCTATTTAAGTATGTGTGTGGCATGTCGCTTGGCATATCCAAACCAATAATTGTCGGTATTGTTTGCCAATGTGACTCGACGCAGCACTGTGACAGCTTTTTTGTTTTGATGGGGCCGTCTAACCTTCATCATCGATCAATAAAACTTAGCAGAGTTTAGCTCTTGAGCCTGTTATCTGTTATTCTGTTGTTGTTATTGTGAGGCTATGAGTCACTGTCAGCATTGATCAATGCAGGCGCAAAGACAGCAAGCAGCTAGCCAGCCAAACAACATCGTGCCCTGGACACCAGTCGAAACCAGTAAGCCAACAACACAACAGCTAGCCACATGGCCAACACCTTGACACGGCCGAATCTACAGAGAGAGAGAGAGAGAGAGAGAGAGAGAGAGAGAGAGAGAGAGGGAGGGAGAGAGAGAGAGAGAGAGGGAGAGAGAGAGAGTCGGTTTTGCAATACCCAATACACATTGAGTCCTTCACTTTACTAAATATTATATCTGAAGTATATCCCGCTCCTATTTTGTAGCTTTCCTTGTAGTTTGTAAGATTGGGGTCGGCGTTGATTTGTTCTCTTGTTACATAGATTTACTTTGCTTCACTAAACCAAGAAAAGAGGAATAAAACCACCAGCCACATACTTTGATATTCATTATAATTTACCCTGAGTTTACTAAAGAAAAATAACAGTTGACATATTCATTCGTCTCTGAACGTGACCCTAGAAATCTTCACATACCAGACAATTTTCGTATTTTATTTTCAATTTAAAAATAAATTGTTTCAGTGCTGCAAAATTGTATTGAAATACCGTTTAATGGCATCACATGTTGAACCGGATGCTGAGCGGTCGACTTTTATAAAATAAAAGTTATTAAAAAGCTAGATACAGGATATTTCATAATCGAGCATTGTTGTGCAACTTCAACATACTTGTGCTGATTACGCTCACATTCAGGTGATGGAGCTTATGGTAGTGGCGTGCTTATGAGTTCATGAAATGCTATTAGAATATGTATGAGACCCTAAGGAGCGGCGAGTGTTGCTGCCGCAGCTACAACAGCACAAGCAGCTGCAACAACAACCGCTGCTTTCGAGTTTGGGGCCTGTGGCAATGTCTGACGATGATTTTGGGTGAGATGTAGCTAGCGGCAAGAGGCTAGTATGTAGTATATACCTAGATGCAAAATGGGTTAAGATTAAATTAGAGCAAATTAAATTACAGAAGCCGCCGTGTTATGGCCAGTCTGTTGTGGCAATAGCTGGTCGCACTGTTATAATAATCCATAAGCAGGTTCCGTAGCTGCTTGTACAAACTTCGGCAAGAGATTCACTCATAATTTAGCGGGTTACCGCCAGCAGGGAGTGCTGTCATCAAATTATGCATAGAATAAAACAACAAAAGGCGACTTGCAGCTTGCACGATGTGCCTCAGGATGCATGTGAAACCACCCTAGCCACCAGCCACATGACAATAGAAAGCGAGTGTGTTGGGTGGTGGGCGGTGTCCTCTGTCCAAGTGCCCGTGCCTGTGCTTGTTGCCGGCTAGTCGTGTTGTCCTACATGAAAAATACATGCGTGGTGCTCCACCAGCCAGTAAATAAGACAAACAGTGCGACACTAGAAATTAAGCGACAGAGAGAGAAAGGGAGTAAGGTTGGGGAGAGATGGGAGGCATGACAACGACAGCTCCTTGCATTTGCGTACTTGCAAATGGCAACACTTGCCACAATGCTTAAGCGAGAATGGCATAAAATCAGCCTAAGGGCAGGCAACACATTTTTCAACAGTGCTATAAGTGCTGGTTTTATGGTGTGTATTTGTGTGTAAGAGAGAACTGCGTAAAAAGTAAATAAATATGCAGACAGAGCAAGAAAAAGAAAAAGGAAACTCAACTAGAAAATAAATGCGAATTTCAGCTGTACTCAGTTGCAGTTGCAGTCGCGGCGGCCACAGCTCGTTTTTGTCATTTCCGTTAAAGTCGCCATAATGTGGTGGCTGCTGCTGCTTTATTTTCATTTACTTTTCATACTCTGTTACCGAAACGCAAAAAAGAGTAGCTAGCCTCGCTGGTCTATGTGCTAAATGCATTTGTTGCATTAGTAAAAAACCTAAATGGATGAAGAAATGCCAGTAAATAAATATAAAATATATTTATATGCTTATTATTTTAAACTAGACATTTTGTAATCTTAGCCGCAAAGCGTTTGGTAAAGAGGAAACAGAGTGTTGCGCAGTTGGGAGAATTGGAAGTCAATGTCTTTACTTGATTTTTTGTGATTGTCATGAATCGTCTTAGTTTGCGGTTTGTCACACTTCCTGCTCCGTGGCTGTTCAGTTGCCGGGTCTTGGACAGTGGCAGTGTCCTGGGCTGATTTGGCAAAACCAGTCGACACAGCGTCAGCAACAGCGATACAACAGACAACAACTTCATTTATCAAAAGGCATTGGCCACGTCGAGGAGTGTCCTTTAATAAAAAAAAAACTCCACCTCAGTCCATCCAGATGCAATGCATCGTATAACCTAATTTAATGCCAGACCAAATCATCCAAATGGTATTTGGGTACTGGGAAATGTCACCATTAAACTTGCAATTAGTTACTCGCCATGTTTAGTTGTTGATAGGGCTTCGTGCAACAATACGCGCTCAAATGTTAAATACAAAAATGACAAAAATGCACTGAACACGCTATGCTACTCCAAATGTAATTTGTGCTGGGCAAATAACAAAACTAATCTAATTGCGCCATACAGATTGTAATAATTTCGCTTACTCTCGTATTTTAGTTCTAACTTCGAGGCTACATTTCTAATTCTATCATACCTAATTAAGTTCACAAACATTCGTTTCTTTGAGGCTCTTGCCAACTAAAATTAACTTGTAAGTTCAAACTTTACTACTAAAGTTAAATTCACTGACGTTACCGAATTAATGATTATTTTATATTGTTAAATGAATTTATTATTAAATATATTATGTAAATTAAGTATAAGAGTATACATTTATTAATAGTCCCGGATATTTTATTTTATTGTTTTAAGATTTTAATTAATTAGATTCACTTAAGCTGTCATCTCAGCAAATGCGATCTCTCTGATCGGATGTAGCTTTTACCTAAGTATAAAGTTAATAAGCAACGGAAATTGCAAATGTATTCTTGTTACGACAATTAAATGTTTTATTAGAGCTCAATACAAAAATTTTAAATAATAATCTCTGAATACTCGGCAAAGACCATGCATTAGACATGATTCATTTTATGATATTAAATATAAACATTTATTGGAGCTGTTCAAATGTCAATGCACTAAATATATAAATGCCAGAGACATGTTTAAGTACACCGTTAATAGTTGAAGTAATACGATTTTCGTAACACAAACTGTGTGATTGACAGCTTAGACTCCATACGAGTACGAATACGAGTTAGAGTATTGAAGAGCACCATCAAAGAGCACTCGTGCATCCAGTGCTGCCAACTTGATGCAATTCAATGCAATGCGGTATAGAACTACTGTAAGCAAACATACAAATAGGAATGGCGATGTCTGTAATGCGATAAGCCCGTTTGACTCATGCTTCAGGCCGCTTGCCTCTTGCCATTTGGTCCTGGCCTGCCCCTTTTGAAGATCCGAATCCTTGCTCGATGCCCTTTCATTTGCGTAATTACATTGGCGTATTTTCAAACAACAATTAGCGCGTGTTGGCAACTCTGGCTGTAGGACGCGACTCGTTTACAAAACGGCGCAAAACTACTGCGTTAATGTTGGAGGTCAGAGATTGCAGAAAAGCAGGTGGAGGGCGGCTGGCGGTGGCGTGTGTCATGTGGCGCATGGCGGATGGCGGGTGGCAGGCTGTGGCAATATCATCAATCATGCATTTGAAAAGTTTATTGAAGTGAGTGTGTGTCTGTGTGGGTGTGTGATAGAGGGAAATGATAGGAGTATGAGAGAGAGAGAGATACAGAGAGAGTGAGACAAGGGCGATTCGCAAGAGTACTTTAGCGCTAAAAGTTTTCAATGGCTTTGGCGATTGCTGGCTAACAAACTAAGTCGGACAAATATTGAAGCAAAGTTTATGCAACTGCACATACAGACACACACACCCATACACACACACACACACACTCACATATAAACGCATATAAATGTGCCTTAATTTGGCCGTGAAAGTTAACGAATTCACTGATCGCATTTCAATGACAAAAGTAGGCCCAAATTTTACAAGCATGCGAAAATGGATGAGCTCACTAGAAAGTACTGAAAGGGTTTTTTTTTGTTATTGTTGCTCTTGCTGTTGTTGTTGTTGTTGTGCTTCCTCCACGCTCTTGTAGCTGTGAAAGTTTTTGCATTGCTTTTGTCGATGATTTTCACTTTCGGCTTATAGACTCGTATAGCCTGCAATAATGCACTGCGCAAACCCTCCAATCCACTCTGTTTCTCTCTCTCTCTCATATATATATATATATATATATATATATATATATATATCTGTTTTCTCTCTGTGTGCATATTTGTGTGTATATGTATTTTCATAAATTTTCAATAACAATGGCAGGCCAAGTGGTTAACAATGGCCGCCCATTGTGAATTTATGGCCCACAATTCGCTCAAGAAATTTTAATAAATTGCCGATGCTATAAGATGTCCAAAGATGGATTAAGATTTGCAAGCCAAGTCGTGCAAGTGCGATCGAATACAAAATGAGCGCTTGCATTGTTTGGGAATGCATATCAAGAAATTTAGTGCATAATCTTAGTACATACTTTTTAGATGCAGATTTAACGAAATAACCGCATTCGTCTACGGAGGACTAGCTTAAATATAAGATTCAAAGTAAATAAGTATGTTAGAGTATGATGCTTGTGAAGATACCCGTTCTTCGCTTTCCCTTTATGGCGAGAACATAAAGTTAATGCAAGTGCTGTACGATAATTGCCCATTATAGCTAGAACGTCGGCACAAAGTTAGGTGGTATGTTCCAAGTGCGTTTATCTCGCATAGTCTAACTCTGTCGCTCCCACATTTCAGCTATCTATGCTGCTGGCCTGCTTGTTTTTGTTAAGCTGCGCGTAGACGACAGCGTCGCTGCTTCTAGTCATGAATCATGCCAAAAATTGTGACGTCGACGCTGGCGACCCAAATTCTGATAGTTGCTGCACGTGAGGCGGGCAGACCACAACAACAAAAGCAACTGTAACGACAGCAACGATGACGACGACGACGACGACGACGACGACGACGACGACGACGACGACGACGAGTATGCTGGCCATGAAGGAAACGTTGCAGACATTGCAGACTACCGACTGCAGACTGCAGACTGCGACTGCGACTGCGACAGAGACAGAGACAGCGACTGCAATGAATTTGTCGCACTGCCAGTGCTCAAAAGTGGTCGTTTTGAGCGTTTGGGTCTGGTGCAAGCCCCATTTTTCAAGTGGCGTCGTCTTAGCACTTCACTTTTCTATATTAAAGCCACGTAAGTGCAGCCAGAGGGGCGTGGCAATTGCATTACAAATGGACGAGGGGAGTGGAAATGTGCAAAATGTACCCCTCACAATACCCCACACCCACCCCTGCGACAACCACTACCCCGTCGCTGCAACCACATGTCCGTAGCGCAGTGGATATAAAAGTTGGACAGCTAAGAAGTGAGATATGGCAAAAATAAAAAAAACAATGCGAGGCTGACACAGTCTGTGTTTCAGTTGCATACTGATAACATTATGATAATGCGCTTTGAAATAATGGGTATTATATATATATATATACGAGTATATTATATTCTAGCATCAGCTAATGGCCGGGTTTCATTGGTTAAACGTTACAACTCATACTTCTCTCCTGTTGTATAATTGTAATTTTATTAGCTATTATCGATATTTGATGATAGCCTCCACTCAGCTCGAGCATTAGTTCCCGACTGATTTTTGACCACATATCAGTATTATATGTCAAAATATTGGGATATTTTTTTGCAGTACAGTGTAACCGCATAAAAAGAAGTCGCCTTTGGCAGTGGGAAACTGTTTTGAATTGTCGTCTGGCTGCTGCGGCTCCTGCTACTGTTGAGGGCGCTGCTCGAACCTCCACCTAGAAACCACACTCCCCTTGGAGTGTACGTGTGCTTGTTTGTTTGCATATGTGTGTTTGTTGGGTTCGCTTAATGGCCACAACGCGGAAACTGGAGCGTGCCAACGTGATGGCGACGCTGTAAGGATTGCTGCAGTTGTTGCTGCTACATTACCAGCCATTTGCAGCAGAAATTGATGCGCTCCGTTTTGTGTGTGTTTGTGTGTGTGTGTGTGTGTGTGTGTGTGTGTGTGGCGTATGTGGTGTGTGTGCGGTGTGCTTTAGTGCTATTTATTTATGTTTGTTGCGTTGTCTGTTGGGCAACCAAAATAATGACATAAAAAATTTTGTTGACTGATTTGGGCGCTGTTGTTGTTATTCTTATTGTTGAGACTGAGGCAGGCTCCAAGACACAAGTATTGCCGGCCGTGCTTTTCATGTTATTCAAAATTTATGGCTTTTGAAATCGAAAGAAATTCGATGCTTGCTCAAGCCGCAGCAAATGTGCCACAATTGCGGTAAACGCAACGAATGGACGAGCGGTAAAAGCGCGTATGAATGAACTCAAGAAAAACAGCAGCAACACCAACACGAACAAGCATTTCGGCAAACATTCCAGATATACTCGTATGAAGATTTTTGCATTCTTTTTTACGATGCGAAAACAAACAAATGCATAAGCATGTTCATAAATTCGTTTTCGGTTCAGGTCATTGCAGGCAGTACGGCTCTTTGTTGGCTGACCCCAAATACAAGGCTTTTCTTTAATTGTAGTCCAGCTTCAGTTTTAGTTTCTGCTCTCAGTTGTCAGTTTCAGTTTCGGTTTCGGTTTCGGTTTCGGTTTCAGTTTTAACCGCAAATGTTGCCGCGCCATTTGGCGCAAAGTTGGCGGTGGCAGCGACTGCGACTGCTCTGCTGCTGCGACTGCGATGCCAACTGCTATGCCGGCCTTGCGAATCAAATCGACAACACGCACAGCAAATGCGTTGGCGACCGGATGGAGGAGGTAGAGACTCGGCTCTTACTGCTCGAGGCAAGGATTGGGTCAGTTGGGGCATCTGAATTGGTGTGGGCGTGGGCGTGGCTACGATGTGCTAGTTTTCGTCTGTGCCCGCAGACAAATCGTTTGCTTGCTACAGCTGCAGCCTCATTTCATGGATGTGACACACCAAAACTAAAAACTCAAACAGAGCCCCAGTTCGAGTCCGAGTTCGACTCTCCAATCCGAGTTCGTGCATCTGCCCGAGTCCGAGTCGTGTCTAAGTCTATCTGTGTGTGTACCATGCTGAGTTTGGCTGCGTCGTTCGATTTACGAGCTGTCAACTGCTTGCCGTTAGCTGTTAGTTGGCCAAGTCCAACGCCCAAAAATTCGATTTCATTTGCACTTTCCATTTCGAATGCGTCCAGACAACATGTCTCCCTATCTGCTAATACCCTACACATAGTCCTTGACTCCGTTGTTTGGTCCCACTGCCAATACTAATATATGTTTGATTTTATGTATGTGCATAACCATGTCTAAGTGATGTGAATACCAATCATTTTAATCGAGTACTCGCACGTATTCATACTTATCAAATAATGAGTGCATTTAAGTGAGTTTTGCAATTCATTATTTATTTTAGTTTTTATAAGTGTTGAATTGGAATCGGAAATGTAATTTATTTTCAGTGAACACTTGTGTCGGGCCGCGGGTAACCGACCGCGGAATACTCTGATTCCGGTAAAACAGGTGGCAAACGACCTACTTGTGGGGTGGGGTTTGGGAGGCAATAGGTCTGACATCGCGAACATTGAATACTCATTATTTTGCCTTTAATTTTTTGAGGGTACTTTCTTTAAGTGCTCCCTAGTACTCTGTCTTCCAAGCTTGGTAACTCGACCTCGTGCAGGCTGTAAGAGCATTAGCTAGTCAGTGTGAGAACATTAATTTGTTAGATTTTACATCAATTTAGGATGCTGACACAATTCGTCCAAAATCCCAAACAAAGCTGTTGCAATAAAAGCCTAGCGCTTCCCTGCATCCCACCCTTTTCCCCCATTTCTCTAGAGCTTCTTCGGAATGTAAGAGGGGAGGGGGAGTGTTGGCAGCGTGAAAATGGAGTGGACAACCCGGAATGGGGCAAGGATGTCTAGCAATGTCAGGCGATTGTTTTGTGTTTCGAGTACTTTGCGTGGCTTTGTTTGAGTTGCCACTTGAAACATGGTTTTCAATGGGGGTCTTCGGAATCAGCTTTGGGATTGGGTCAAAATCTGCCCTCAGTTTTTTGGGGCTGTGGTTAATCATTTCGAGTGTATGGTACTTACTTGATATAAATGAAAGCACAAGAATCATATCTATGGTCACTTGAAACCACTTCATCTCATTTCCCTCTGAGCGCTGGTGTTGAGCGTTGTGGGCGTGGCAGCGACGTTGTTGTAGCTGTTGTTACAGTTGTACACAGAGCTCTAACTCTTTGTTGTATGTTGTTTGTTGTTATTGTTATTTTTATTGTTGTTGTTGCTTTGTTTTAGTTGCAGTTGCTTTCGGAGCGGGCACAGTTGCAGCAAGTTTGCTATGAAAGCAAAAATTTTAGTTCTTCGTCTTCTGCCTCAGCCCCCCTTTATCCCACTGTATTTGTTTTTGTTGTTGTTGTTGTTGTTGTTGTGCGTTACATGCATCTCAGTTGTTGTTGTTGTTGTTGATTTGGCAGCATATATTTACATGATTATTATAAATACTTCTTTACAGAATTGAATTCGATACACAAATGTTTTGGCCGTAGTCCATTGTTTGCTTGTTGTCGTTGTTGTTGTTGTTGTTGTTGTGTTATTTAGTTGTTTAGTTACTTTAATTTAGTTAAATTAGTTGCATGCTATTTGTGGTTGATGATACTGTTTGTTTGTTTGTTTGTTGCGAATTCTAGTCGGTATATACTATATATATATTCTATATGTATGTATGTATATAAAGAGTCTTCTCTATATATGTATACTATGTATACATTTATTCTGTGTATATATATTGTAAATACATATATTTGTTTCTTGGCAGTTTTCGATTAAAATTCTTTTAATGTGTTTTCGTTTATTGGTGGCCTCCGTGCGCCGCTGCTCCTTCTTGTGCTACTCCTGATTGCGATGATGGTCCTTGTGCTGTTGCTCCTTGATGCTTATTGATGCTCCTGGCGTTCCTCCTGCTCATGCTCTTTGCTTTATTATCTGTTGGCCCTTGTGGCTTTGTTGCGTCTTCGCTTCTCTTTTCTTCTCGCTTGTCGGCTAAGAACTGAAAGCAAATAAAACGTTTGCCGCACATTTAATTAGTGTTTGTTAAATTATTTATGTAATTTTTCTCTTTTAGGTTGATGCTTTTGTTGTTTATTATTAAAAATATTTCTTTCATTGTTGTTCAGAAAGAACAAATGTTGCAAAAATTAACGAGATTTGGCAACATAGAGCTGTAAGCATACTCGACTGTTTGGTGCTCTACCTAACTCGGCTTACTTTGAAATCATTTCAATATTATTCGAATTGCTTGAATTGATTAATGCTGTAAACAAGCTTAGCTGGCTAAGCTGCTGTCTTTGGTCCATATCGCAGGGTATTTACAAGTAAGGCTGCTTGTTTATCCAGTCTCGTTGCGGTGCTGGGGCAAAAGTTTGTCAAACTCCAAAAAAGCTTTTGGGCATCACTTGATTCGCTTTTTGTATTTTGTTCTTCTAGTTGTTCGCATATTTTTTATGCAAATTCATTTTAATTATCACTGTACGTTTTGTGCATCTTTTGGCAGAAATTGAATTGTGTGGCAGCAGCCAAAAACAGCAAGAGAAAACAAAGAAAAAAAAGAATAATAATATATTAAGATATTAAAATGAAAAATTGTTCCAGGCTGAAAAACATTCTGTGAATTTCAATTTGTTTCAATTTGTGGCTCAAAGGCGCTTTGGGGCATATGCAAAGTTTACTTAATTTTTTATTTCTTTTTGCCGATGCTTTTCCTATTTACCAATGACTTTCGGCCTCCAACTAATCTTGCCCACTGTGACGCGTAATTAAATTAATAATGCGAAGCTCTGGTTGCCCTAGTCCTTAGCTTTATTGCTCTTTGAAATGGCCTAGATGAAAATGGTTTGTGCTCCAAAATTTGCTATCTAATCCCAAAGTCTCAAAACATTCGCAGTTGCAAATGTTTATTTAGATATATACTTAGCATAATTTACATTGGGACCCAAATGTCCCCAAAATGCGGCTTAAATACGGCACAAATCGCTCAACATTTAATTTCAAATGTTACCCGTAAAAAGCTAATTTGACCTCTTAAGAGGGAAAGAGATAGAGAGCATTATTATTATGTATTCTGCACTTCCGGTCGCTGGCGATAACTAACACATCGATTCAATCGGTTGCGAGCCCATTAAAAATATGAAATATGTATTGTCTTCTTCAGATTGGAGACAGTCTTAAGTTTAACAAATGAGGAGTTGCCAAAAAGTATTATTATAATAGCTCGTAAAGATTATTGTAATTGTATCGTGAGGATTGAATTAATTATTAAGTTGATTAATAAATTATATATATATTGGTCATCACTAGTAAAGTCGATAAGGCCACATCCGCCTGTCTCTCTGTTTTCTCAGTCCTCCATTTTTTAATCTTTATGAAACTTTACATGTATTTGTCATTTTGATTCAGTCAGAGTATATGTCGATGCCAGATCGGATCGGATATCATACAGCTGCCGTAGGAACGATTGGTGGAAAGATGACTTTTTGTATAAGAAATATGAAACAAATTGTCCTAACTAAACTTATTCAATATATGAGTAAATATGCTTCTAACATTTATATAAAACACTATTATTATTATCGCAAATTTAGATGACAGCATTTCGATTTCAGTGTGCAAGGGTATTGAATCTTTGGCTTGCCTAAGATAGCCGTCCTTTCTTGTGTTCACGATTGATATCTTATATCTTGTTCAAAACCAACTTAGCTTGTCATTCAGCATAGCTGCTTTGGAATTTCAAATAAAATCAAATATTAAATGTTTATCTTGATCTGGATGTCAATTTGAAGTTTTACAATTTATTTATTGCGTGTGGCAAATGTAGCAAGTAGAGACTTTAATTCTCGAGCCGTCAAGTGAGCATTGAAGGCGTGAAAAGCATTTCGGAAGTAATTTGGGAAAATGTCATGCATGCAACGTGGTGTCGTCGGGAAACGCGAGCTGCCCCAACCACACCCCACTGCGTTCCTCTTCGCCGATAGCGGCCTTCCACGAACTGTCAAATATTTAAAAGGCAGCCATAGTGGCCTGCAGCCAGGGGGCAGGACGAGAGCACGGGGACTCGACGACAACAATGGCACGTTTTTGATGCAACAAAAAATGCCAAGTGTCAATTTAATCAGCCGCACACTTTGCATTGCCCAAAAAGAGGAGAGAGAAAAAAAAACAGAAAACATGTGACAGGGGCACCTTTTCGCATTCCATATATACTATCTTCTCTATCCCCATATACAGAGTTCCATTCCCTTTCTTAGGCTTATTCTCGTTCACGCTAATGTTCATATCGTCCTCGTCGTCAGCCTCATCCGCAACGTGCTTGCCTGCCACTTCAAGCAAAAAGCCAACGTTGACAGTGTCTAAGACGTTCGCTTGGGCATTGTCCTCGCCTGCCTTCCCTTGGCTTCCCTTGCCAGACTGGCTGAATGGCTGGCTGCTTGTCTGACAGCGCAAGGCTTCGCTCGTCCTGGCCTGTCCCTATTCTCGCCTGTTGTCTTTTCATATTAAAAGCATTGCAAGTTGCGCATAAAAAAAAACAATTATATATATACAATATGTATATAATAATATATATATATGTATATATATAAATATATATATATGTATAAGAGAAGGGAATTCGATTTTTCGTCAACGGCGGGTGCCAACTTCCGTTAGCAGCGCAAGCATCACAATTTCTCCCACTTTTCTCCTAGTTAGTGGCAGTAGCAGCGGCAAGGGCAGCGCCAGTCATTCACCAGTCTTGACATTCACTCCGCAGTCACCCACAACTCACAACCCTCAACCTCTTCATGTCGCCGCTTATTACGAGCGCTCATTAGGCGGCGCTCGCGGCATGCCAGTCAAAGAGACACGACCCCAACAGCAACCTACTATTGTTGCTGCTATTGTATGTTAGGCATATCAAGTTTTGCATGCAGCTTGCAACGCTCAAGTGAAATATTGCTCAAGCGTTTTTTTTCTTATATGGTAAAATTAATTTGGTCTACATTTAAATCTATTACCACATCAAACAAATAATTTCTAAATTTAATAATATTAATTAAAGCTGCGCTAAGCTAATGCAAATAATATTATCAATAACTTTTTATTAGTAGTTACTTATTGTTTAAAATGGGATGCGCTATAAGAAGATATCAGAAAATTAAGTTTTTTTAGTTAAATGTAAACATTTAAGCTTAAAATAATTTGTTGCAAAGATTGTTGCAGCTCATTATTTTTATTGGTGTAATCCACAAAATCAAATTATATTCAAAAATAATTTGATAATGGAGTATAAAAGTTGGAAATAAACGATGGTGAATAATCAAAGTCGGCTTATGCAATAAGCTTCGACTTAAGCCCAAAAAACTGAGCGTTGAAAAAAACCCTTTAAATCTGTGTGACATTTGTATATCTCATTAAATATGTATGTTGTTACGTGTCATGACGATTTCACAAGAAAAATTTGTTGTTGAAATTGCCGCCACTTTAAATATATATTTAAACATACAGCTAGATGGCTTCATTTGAATTTAGTTTACGGTTTTAAATGTGAAAGTGTATGGTTAAGATTTGTTTTTCAATATCACATTATGTTCGGTTCAGTTCAGCTTAGTTAAGCTCCATTTGTATGTAGTATACAATGTATTGCCTGGTTAGTGGTAGTGTGTATGAATGTATTTATGTTGAGGCATCATCTTCTCTGAATGGCTCTCAGTGTCTCATTCGCATGCTCGGTATCAACTTTAATATTGTTGTTTTGTCTCGGTTGCTGGTGCTGCTGAATTTGCTATTATTACATGCATATTTTGTGTAATGTGTGCTATTAGCGTTCTCAATGAAGTGGAGTTAACAATGTGCTCTGCATTTTTAGTTTGACGATGCTGTTGTTGCTGTGCCATCAACATAATCATCGACATCAACATTTCAAATTGAGCGACGCTATTAACTTTCTCACACAGACACACACACACACACACACACACACACACACACACACACACACACACACACACACACACACACACACACACACACACACACACAAAATGCGTTGTGGCTGATCAATTGGCGCTCTTATTTATAAATTGCTTTTAGCTCTTAAAGTCTCTCTCGCTATCTTTTGCTTTCTTTATCTGTATATATTTATCTATCTCACTTTCAGCTGCTGCTGCTACTGCCAAAGCCACGGCCACGTCCCACTGTGCTGTCCTTGCCGTTTGGCGCTTGACGTTTTGCCGTTTGCTGTTCGCGTCTTTAATATTGCCTACTTTTTTGTGCACAGCTCGCTGTCGCATTTTTGCAATGTTATTCCTTCGGTTTTTGCTCTATGCTCGTTTTCGTTTCGCTTTTGCCTGCCATTTTGGCTCATTGTCTACTTGCTTTGCAGCAGTTGGCTGCCTCTTCGATTGCCATGCCTCGGTGTCCTTGTCCTCGTCGTCGGCCTCGCTGTCCTCCTCGGCCTTACGCTTTTTCCCTTTTCCTTTCGCCCTTTTGTGTGCACCCGTGTGTGATTCGTTGTCCTTGTCAGCAGTTTGTAGCAGTTGCTTTGCAACGACTTCTGCGTTTGTTGTGGCCACGCACACCCACACATCTAAGCTAGTCTGCATTTCAACCATAACTACCCAAGTAACCAACAAATGGAATGAAATTGCACAATTAAAATATAGACTCATTGCCACGCTGTATATTATAAAATACAAGATTAACTATAGTCAGGAGAACAAATACAGCTATTAAAAAAAAGAATAAGATCTCAGATATGATCCGATTTGACATGCCAAGGATCAGTGTTTGCGAACGTGTTTCGTCTGGAATTTCTGTAACAAATTTCAAATTATGGCCACATTGTAGCTGCTCAATTTATAAAAGAGATGAGATTTGATAAGATTTTCGGAATTACATCACAGTTTTTCCATTCACTAAAATATCTTCGAGCCGACGGCTTCTATAATATTAGATGTATAAATATTTTTTCCAAAATCTGAGAAAATAATATAAAAAATACCACTTAGTAGTCAAGGATATATAAAAATAAAACGCACGCACACAGACAATTTTCGACTACGTTGTCAGGTTAGGTGACAACAACAATAAGAAAAGCAGCTCGCGGATGTAGGTAACACGCGACCCAGCTGCCAGGTTCAAATAGGCCTCCATCGTCCCTCCCCAGTCAGAGTCCCAATCTCTTCGTCAGTGGCAGTCGCATTCGCAGTTATAGTCTTAGCCTGTCTGACTCAGCCAGCGATTTGGCAGTTGATTTCTGTCACAGCTGCTGCTGCTGTGATTTGTGTTTCCCTTGTCTCTACTCGCCTTTTTTTTGCCGTTACCCACTTTTCGGGTGCTGCTTTAAAATTTATTGCTCATACACACTGTGCGTTAGCTATGTCGCACTTTCGCTTTTGGGCGTAATGTCTGCGTATTTATATATGTGATGCTTAACCGTTAGGTCGTCGTCATAATATGTCCATATATCATGCGAACTACGAGTTAAACTCAAACTCAAACTTAAACTCAAACTCAAACTGAAAGTGGAACTGATGCTGAGAATAAGACTGAAGCCAAGCACGAATTGTAGTTGAGATAAATATAATAAAAAAAGAAAGCTAATATTTACCTTTATAGTGTCATGACATATTTATACATAATATTAAAGGGGTCAATATGGTTTTTTTTTTGTTTACTTGCCAACGATTCGCATTTTTGCTTTAAACATGTGAGGATATTAAGGCAGAAATTAACTCCATGGAAAAAGCTCATTTTCTAGCATACTCATGGCAAACATTCTCAAATATTTTTGTTTGAACATATTGACAAGCTCAACAACGTGGCCAATATGAGAAAATAGCTGCAAACTTGATTTAATTTTTTTGACTTTTTGACTTCATGACGATTTATGTTTACATCAGCTAAACTTAAATATTTGCTGCCTAACAGACTTGTAATATAGTGCTCATAAGGACAACAAAATGCTAGAGTAGCAATTCAATAAATTTGATTTTTTGTTTATTTAAATTAAGTTAAATATTTGAATGATATTAGATAATTACATTTGATTTAATTAAGAAAAGCTAAAAAATCTATTGAAATTCACGTAATATAATGTTAATACAAATTATATCTATAAACAAATCTTCACTAAAACGCACCATTTTGTTGTGTGAATTCCGAAACTGGGAGATAGGGAATAACATGAATGCACCTCAATTTGTAAAATTGTTTAACCGCATTTTGAAGGTTCGGGGTCTCATAAATTCTTTTTTACCCTGTAAATAGATTCATTTAATGTACTCCACGCTTTAGTTCATGGCCAGAGCCGCTCTAGTTTTTTCCGTTTGGACAGCGCTCGTTCGCGCGTAAGTTCTTCCAGCCGTTTTGGTGGCTGGGCAGCTGCAGCAGTTTTGCTGGTGAAGGATTATCATCGCTGGAACCCGGGCGCTCTCGTATTGACAGAGCCAAGTGCCACTTGGTTGTCCTGGTCGCCATTTTGTTTACTTCATAAGCAATAAGACACTTTGCCAATGTTTTTCATAATGGCGTTTATCTTGTTCCTGATGTTTCTGCTGTTGCAGCTGCACTTGCGTTTCCAGCATCGTTTACTTTGTCATTTAAGCAACTGATGCTGCTGCTGCTGGCTATTGCCACGTGAAGTGGATATTACTCTAATTAAATTGTTGCCCACTTTGTTATGCCGTTACTTGGGTGGTACTTACCCACTCCCCACCACCCTCAACAGGTTGACTGACGTGAATAAATCAAGTTAAATAATTGCCACTCGCATTGTTGTCTCTTGCTAACCTTACAAAACTTGTTTAACAGGCACAGCACTGGTCGCACACAGAGACCACGCCCACATGCAGTTAGCGCCCACAAAAAAATACACAAACACATAAGCACAGTGGCAGTCGACTATTCGATCGCTCCCTCTGCACAGCGGGTATGGGGTCATTTACGGCTTATGAATGCATTCACTTTACTTTGAATGCCATTGACACACATATTTTACTCAGCTTTTGTTTAATTTAATCAATTCATTTCTTGATTAGTTAATTTTGCTTGTTAATGTTTGTTAATATTTGGTAATGCTTTCGATTTTATATGTATGCAGTAAATACTAAACTTGTTTTTTACACTTTGATACCGAAGTTTTCATGGTATATTGGTGTTGATCAATGTCCGCCATGCTGTATCTGCGTATCTGTATCTGTATGAACACAACTTTTATCTCCCACAAATTTATGAATAGAGTTACAAGACGTGGAAGGTAACTTGCTGGTAACCTCCTTCAATGATCGGTATATACATTTTCAGACTACGCCCACACACTCCGCTCAATGAAACCTCGGGCTTAGAAATTTGAAATGCGCATTTCTTCCCCAATTTGATAGCTAGGGTCACCAAATCTTGATAATATGTAACTGGTAACTACCCTAAGAGATCGATACAAAATTGGATAGCCAAGCCCACTCTGCCACCCAAAACCGAATAATTTTGTAAATCGATTAAACCACAAATCTCACACAATTTGAAAGCCAAAGTCGCCAAATTTGAAAGATTACCAGTAACACCCTTTAAAAATCAGAAACATTTTACAGCACGCCTACTCCCTACGCCAAAAACAATAAAAACCTATATCTCCCGCAATTTAAGAACTATAGGTAGCAAACTTGGAAGGTAGATTATTAAGGTCGGCCTCCAATTAATTTTTTTTTAGCAACGCCCACCCACTACATTTTCAAAAGCCTATATCACCCGCAACTTAAAAGCTCATCAGATATACATTTTCCAAAATTCAATTAAAGACACTTGATTTTTTCATTCTAACATTTAAAATAAAATGTTAAAAAATTGTATTGTTCCACAAAAGTTAACTATTTAAAATTCACGTCAAATAAAATAAGGAATTAAATTTCTAACATTAAAAAAAAATTTTTTATCATAATTTTTTTTAAGTGTGGTTAAAGTGCGGAATTTATTTTCCGGCCCGTAAGAATGCAGAGTTCAGTCTGTGTAATATTTTTTTAATGTTGATTTTTTACCATTATTTGCTGTTGTTTTTTTTTTTTTAAATTTTAACATGTCATCAATTGCTAATGCCAATCGACCTAATTTAATTGATATTTGTCTGTTGTTCATTCCCGTATCCTTGTAAACAAGGAGATTAGCTATCTCCTCAGGCTTGAGTGTTTTTTCCTTTCCCATTAAAAATATTAATTAAATATGTATACTTTATTATCCCATTCAACGAAACTCTTTAACGCAAGGCCTTATACGAAGGCAAGAAAGTGACTGCCTTTAATCGAATTTTGCACCCAAACTAGTTCAAAAACAACAATTATGCAAAAATCTTGGAAAAAACTAACGGAACTTGGATTCCAATTAAAATGCGTAAACAAAGCCCCGTTAGGATTGGTACAGTTTTCAACACCATAAACACGGGTGCCTTTAACCGAATTTTGCTAAGTGTATATTGTACTTTGGTTAGGACCAGTAATGAGCATAGCTTAACATTTTTGTTTTGCTAATCAGATATTAGTTGTTGTCATTTTATTTAATTTAAAAGTATGACTCTGAAAGAACTAAATATCAGTTTTAAGCGAGCTATTCGTAATACGAATAAGCCATTTAATTTATTATTTAAATACGGTTATTATTGAAATCAAGTTTTTTGTGTTTTGCTTGAATTACACCTTATTCAATGTGAATTTTTTTCTGTTTACGTACTATAGCTGTAGGCGTGGCAAGTTGATTTGTTGCAAATGTTAGCAAGGCTGTTAACTAAGTATGTGTGTGTGTGTGCGTATGTATGGGTGCTTTTATTTTTTTTTTTTTTAGAATCTTCTGGAGATGCAGAGGGCCCGGGCCAACAGCATTCACGATTCACTGCCAACGACAGTGCATATGTACTAAGCTCATCCATACACACACACACCCCCAATCCCCGCGGGATCACCATAAAGTATTACTTCGCGGGGGTGGGTTGCCTAATGAGTCACTCTCCGTCGCTCGCCGCTGATTTTCGCATTTTCTCTACCTCGAACAATAATAGAGCCCGTGTTCCAGATAGGCGATGACGTTTGGGCAGGTCGGTCACTGTGGGGTGTCCTCGTGCCTGAATCTTTGCAGCTAGCTCCTCGAACCTGACCTGTAAGAAATTGTAAAAGGTGATTGTCTACCTCACCTGTATTTCTCACGATCCATTCCTCGAAGTTACGGACTAGCCGATGTGTCCATCTCCCTTTTCTCGCCACATTCTTTCTAGCCTTACAGGTGTCTACCCAACTTGCTCTCGCCGATCTTCAGATAGGGTCTCACGATGCTGCCTGCCTGCGGCGAATCTCCCTCACTTCGTTCGCTAGTACATTCAGACATTCAGCCGATAGGATGCAGAAAGATTCCTCTGCTCTTTTTCTTATTGGACACAAATCGGTGCCGCGTGCAACAGGACAGATGCTACCACTCTCGCAAGGAATAGGCGCCTCCCTGGCTTAAGGCCAGCAATATTGGACAATCTACGCGAAAAGGCACTCAGCATTTTGGTGGCTATCTAGGTGACGTACTCGTCATGGGGCTGGAAGCTTATTATCCGTATTTCGTCGTTCCATCAATACCAGGGTGCTAATCGTCTGCTTGGCTTTCTCCTAGGCATAGATAAATCGCATGCATTAGTCTCATCTGCATTTGCATTCTTACATTGATCACAAAGTGGATCGTTTAGTGATCGCTGAATGTGAAATCAACAGACTGAATCCTCCGGCTCTTTTCTCTTTGATTTTCTTTTCTACTGCCCATGCGTTGACTATGGGAGATCTGCCGCGAGCATCTTCCGAAATTTCCTCCCAACTTTGTAGGGCCTAACAACTGTAAGAAGCTATTTCGTAATCCTTCGTGGCCTATGCTATCCATTGGTGGTGTTTGGAGGCACCAACTGGCCTCTTTACCACACTTGCCGGCCGCCCAGCCACTTCCACTGATTGGTTAGCTCACAGGTAATTGCCACGTCTGTTTTCGTTTCCCTCCAAGACTGTCTTAGCAGGGCCTGAGGTGCCTTGCAATGGTTGAGGCTCTGCTGGATGCACTTCATGTTCTTTGGGCCAGTGCGTTCCTAAACATGGAGCATCTGCCGCTGCCTGAAATGTGAAATATACAACATACACTGTGGCTCCTTAGCCAGGTTGTTTGGTCGTCCGCATTGTCGGCACAGATTTATCCTGTCACGTTCGGTCGTGCACAGCCTTGCATTGTGGCCAAAGTCCAGACATTTAAAGCAGCTAGTAATGCTCACGGAGTCTTTAGTTCACCTGTCCCACTTTTAGGACGCCAACAGACAAAGCTTCCCTGCGCTCTCTGCTGGTAGCCTGATTGTATCCGTGTGGGTCAACCTATACGCCTGATATTATCCAGGGATACCTCCTCCAAGCCAAATCGCAGCGCGGTGCAGACCTCATCCAGATCACTGGATTCGGTGAGCAAGAGACCGAACCTATGATTGCTTACTCAGACTTTCACCAACAAGGCTGCTGAATGCCGAGGTATCCATACCTGGCTTATGTAGATGTAGCAGTAGCTCACCCTCCTCCTGATCCTGGTGACCGCCTGTCCAAGTTCGCTAAACTTATCATCCGTTATTACCTTGCAAAGTATAACTATGGGGTCTGGACGCGTCTTCTGGCCTTCTTCTTGTGGGTGACTTCCTTCCACTGTTCGCCTTTTGGGGGTCTCTTGCACTTCTCCGACGGATGAGAGCTCCTCTGTAACCTGGTTGCATGTGGTAGCGCCCGAGTCACCGATTCTCTTACTCCGCTTGCTGTGGGGTGTGCGTGTACGTGGATCCTGATTCCCTTTTACGCCCACCGCTGTTCAAAAGACGTTTGCGAAAACTGGTGGGTCCTAATGACCGCTTTAGCTCCATCGTAATGGAGCTGTATGGCTACCAGGTCATATGAAACTTTGATGCTCTCGATGGAGTCCCGCATCGGTTGATGTTTGGAGCCTCGTCTGCCATCCTCTAGCACCTTCACCAGTTTTGTAATTTCCCGAGCAAGATCTCCAAGTTTGCTTCTTGCTCAATAGAATTCTCCAACGGCGGTGGTGTTACTGCCACGGGAAATATAACCATATTTTCACTCTTTGCAAACACGTCGCAACTCTCGATTGTCTGTGTTTGAATAGTACCCATTTTGTTAGGTCCCAACTCCAAGTTGTTATTTCGAACGTTGTACAGTTAAGTAATGATGCCATTTTAAGCTTTGCATTCTGGGAGGCCACGCGAGGGTTGACACCCGTCGATCGAAGGCTCAGAGCTGGATTCGCTTTAATCAGGAGTGTTAAATCTAATCCTGTACTGACAACTTAATGAGGATGTACCAGAATGCCTGCTTGGAGATTTGCCCAGCTTTAAAGGGACGGAGGCGGTAAAAGCATTAACCTAACAGCCACTTACTGTGATTACTGAGAAGAGTGCTACTACCAGCCCAGGTTTCAAATAAAATGAAGAGGGGGGTTCCAGTATTCGCATCCCAAGATATAACTGGACTCTGTCTTAGTCGCCTTCTCGTATTGCTCAGCGGCTTAGCCGAGATACCTGGCTTACTGCCGAAGTTAACGAGTTGCCGACATTACTGAGGACAAGGATCGACTTGATCATTGCCATGTTAATGACGATCAAGATCTTTTCGCCTACCAGGGATACTTAACCGAGTAGTGTCATTCCCGTATCATATTAGTCGCCTTATACGACAAGCTATGACTGACTGTGGTGGTATTCTTGGTGTATGTGTGTGTGTGGGTGGGTGTGTGCATGTAATCAATTACGCTTTTCGTGTCAAATAGCATGAGAGATGAATCTGTGATGTGACGCTGTCGCCGTGTTTTGGCAGCAGCAGGAGCTGTCGCGACAAAATAAGCGTCGACAACAACAACAGCGGTGGCAGCAGATGCAAATATTGAACGAAAGCTGATAAAAATTCGTAATACACTTTTCTTAATCTTTAAATGACATATAATAAGGCAAATCACTGACGTTGCACATTTGTTCAATTTTCAATTTCAATTTAATTTTAATTTAATTTTTATTTATTTAATCTTTTAATATTTTTTCTACCCACCAATGTCTTGCTGAAAATGGGTGTACAACCAGAACTGATTACACTTTGATATCGAAGTTATCATAGTATATTGGGTTTGTGCAATGTCCGTCACGCTGTCTGTCCGTTTGTATGAACGCAACTGTCTTCTACACCCTTAGATATAGAGTTTTGAAATTTTGAGCGTATACTGGAGTGGTACGTCCACAAGGGAGCTTGGAAATCGATTAAATCGATATTCGCAAATCGATATAGCCACGTATCTCCCACAATTTCAAGGCTACGGTCTCCAATGGTTGCTAGGTTGTTGGCGATGTCCTTCAAAGATCGGAATATGCCACGTCATTTGAAATGGTATATCTTTCACACTTTTTGAGTTAGAGCCGTTTAATGTGGTAAGTGTATTATCTGTAACCGTCTTTAAGATCCGATAACAAATTCTTATGGTCACACCCACACCTGCGTCTATATTCGCCAATGCCGATATTTCGAAATTGCAAATCAATCGATCCGCATATCTCCCACAATTTTAAAGATAGAGTAACCAATTTTGGAAGGTAAGTTACTGGTACCCACCTTCAAAGATCGGCATATACACTTACACTTTCGCACCGCCCCTATGAACTTTCGCCTAGAAATGTGAAATGCGCATATCTTCCACACTTTGTAAGCTTGATTCACCAAATTTTGAAAGTATATTACTGGTAACGCCTCGGACTCTCTAAGCTCGAACTCCCTAAGCCGATACACCTGTTAGTGTAAATCGATAAGACCGTATATCTCACACAATTTGAAAGCTAGAATCACCAAATTTAAAGAGTATATTGCCAGTAACACCGTTCAAGCCACGCCCACTCCCGGCCCAAAATTTCCAAATGCCCATAATCCCATAATTTAAGAGCTACAGTTATCAATCTTCGAAGGAACGTTACTAGCTCATATCTACTGCAATTTGAAAGGCAAACTTGAACAGTATTTCCTGGGTATACCCAGCCTCTTGCTTACTACCTGTTATCAGCTGGTATAAAAGTATTCGCACCATTACAATTACAATTTTGTGCACTATTGGGCGTGACCATAATGAAGCTTGTCATTGCTCTGGCTGTTGCTTCCTATCCTTTTATTAATTCCTCAACGCGTTTGTCTTCATCTTCATTTTCATGGCTTCTAAGCTTGCACAGCTCTGCGCTAGCGCTTTTGTCTGACTTTTCGTGAGTAGTTCCCCAACCTTACAACCTTTTCCTCTAGCCAACGCCTGTTATTGTGTATGTGAGTGCGTGTTTGAAATCCGAACCTTTCAACCTTTTATAGCTTAAAATTACAGCATATATTTTGAGTCGCCTTCGCTGCTGCTGGCATGAAAATCTCATTTAGCCGGTTAGACAGCCGTTGCTGCTGGTCCGCCTCACCGCCTCTCCGCCTGCCTGCTAGTCCGTCCGATTCAGCCCTGTCATGGCCATCGCCCATCAACTCCTTGCCCTGAACTATTAGCCCCGTTAACAAAATTAGCACACACACTCACTAACACACGCGTGCTTCTTGACAGCGCCAGCAATTTTTTCCTTTCTGGTTTTTATTTTCGTTTTCTTTTTTGTTGTTTTTTTTTATTTGATTTTTTTGTTGGAATCGAAAACGCTTTTTTCAGAATTTACTCCGTTCAGCGCTGGGCCATGCCAGGACTTTAAGCATCTTCCAGCTGACATCGCCTGTCAATTGTCGTTGAGGTACCCATGACTACAGTGGGTCAAGGGCCAGCTACTCTGCCACACTTGAGTGGCAGTCAACTTGCTTCTGCTGTGGGGCATACATACATCCACACACACAAATAACACCGAAGCTAGACGACGACGTAAAGTTCAATTCAGCCAGGCAACACTCAAGTGCATGTGCTCAAAGTGATCCCTTCCCAGACACTTGATATAGTAGACGATATAATGTATGAGGCAGTTCCCAACATCACGTATATGACCGCACTTGAAACTAAAAGCAAACGCGCGCAAATATAAATTAAAAACATTTCGCTTCTTTCCCGTTTTTCGACAGCTCTTTGGTTTTCTTATAATATTCCATTTTCACGTCCACGCTTGGACCGCAATAATGGAAGTATGAAAAACTAGATTTAATTTTTGTTATCATGCACTCGAATCGGGTCCCATTTAAAAACATGATATTTACCATCTAATTTTTACATTATATTTACTTTTATTTACCCTATTGGAATTATGATATTTCTCTGTAGTAGCGTTTGCCGGAATTAGAAATTCTGTAAATTATATTGTCAATCAAGGAAAACTAATTTCAATGTGTATTTTTATAATATATTCGTATTCTATCCACTCTTATTCTCTTAAAAGAATTGGAATCGGCTGCTGAGTAGAGAAAAATACTAACATTTTTAAAATTTGAAATGAAAACAAGCAAACAAAACATAAGCTATAAAACCTCTTAAATTGATTATTATTGTGTATTAAGTTTCAATCAATTTGCACCACTGTGCGCTTGTCAGGCCCACTTGAAAAATGTGCAGGAAAAACGAACTTTAAAGCTATCGTTAGAGCTGGTGGCTGTTTCACTGACAACAACGTCGTAACTTGGCAAAGAAAAAACTTGACGCTCAAATGTTTTTGTCATTTAAATTTTGCCATGCCGCCGCCACAGTCCCCATAGCCCAAATGTGTGCATGGCCCCCATCGCAGCCCATAGCCCACTCCACTGAGCTACGCTCTGTCATTCTGCGCTTTGTGCTAACGGATTTGTCAAAGGCATTAAGACGAAATCTCGCGCAAACTGGGCATCAATCATGGCAACACACGCACACACGAACCAAGATACCAACACAAGGATATGACCAAGAACACTGAGGAGAAAACAGAGAACAAGGAAATGACAACTGAGAACTGAGAACCAGCACACAAGGGCTCGTATGGCAAAAAGGTCTCCTTGTCGAAAGTATCCTTCTTCGAAGCAATGCAATTTGCCCAATACATACACAAACTTACACTGACTTACTCGCTCGTTTGGTATCTGTCTATCTCTATCTATTCCTCTGCCTTTGTGTGTTGTATGTGTGTGCAGTGCTTTTAGTTGTGAGTATTTCTGCCACACGCTTAAGCCAAGGTGAAAAAACTCATCTTTTAACCCATGCATCGGATTTGGCGAAAACAATGAACTTTGGATAAGCTTAATGAAATATGTAACTTTCTTCATGTGGCGGTCACGTGTGTGTGGATACAATGGAGTAAGATGAATAATTCCAAACTTTGGTTGAGGAAAACGGGTTAGACATATGGTTCTGGTTTATGTATACTTATTAAAAGCTATGACTATGAATTGAGTTTTGCTCATTAGTTGCTTTAAGCTTTTTGTTGCTTAAAGCTGTTTCGTAACTGATTGAGTAGGTATTTATTAATATACATTTTTGTCAAAATCTGTATCGACTGTAATTGAATATTACAGGATAACCAGAATTTTTTCAGCCGGTCAAATATTTTTCGAACTAAAAATGTGGTCGGTCTTCTAAGTATCATTTAAAATAGAAGAAAAATGAATAAACCTGTAAAATGAGCAATGTGCTGTTATTTAATAATTGTAACAGATATAGAAAATAGTACTTCTGAAGCGATTACTCAATTGACAAGGTGCCGCAATTCTCAATGTATATTTGCGTGGTTCGGTCAATCAGATTTGCAGCTTTATGCATGACTGAGGCCCAGGTATTATATGGTCCGGCTGCTCTTCATTGTAGTTGTTGATGTCATTGCTGTTGATATTGTTGTCGTTGATGTTACTGCGGTTTTGCTACGCGGTTATTGCGGTCGACTCTATGCGGATTTGGCCGATTTGCAGCTTAAATGAAAATTTTCAATTCTCTTTGACACTTTATGACAAACTTTGGTTTTGCCAGATCAAAATATAGAAAATAATAATAGACACCCATCATGTGGCAGGAAGGCGAAGGGCATGGTCTTACAGCGCCCTTAGGGGTGCATCGATAAGAGCTTTATGGAAGATTTAATGCCAGCATCGCTGTCAGACACACGGTTCACTATTCCTTAACATATGCCACCAACTGACCCCAGCCTTTTTAGCAGTCCACATTCGAAATTGCTGTCAGCAGTTTTAGGCTATCATGAATGAACGCAAATGTTTATGATATACATTTATAAATATACAAAATATATACACATATATATGTGTAGTACATGTAGATACACATATAATTCTCGCAATAGTTAAGACAACAAAATGAAGCGACAGCGTCTAACAAAAGGTGTTAAGCCAGGATCTGACGTAAGTCGCAGCCAGCCCAGCAGACTGCTTTTGCCTCAATTTTTCAGTTCCTCTCCCCTCCCCATCCTCCCGCCACCCAGTCAACTTGATGCCGCATCATTTTGCGAATAAAGTCACGTTTTGCTTATTTAACATTTCGTTGATTTCGCGAGCGAAAACTTTTGATGCTCTGATGCTTTATCTATTTCAGTCAACGAATTTAAGAGAAGTAAAAGCAAAAGAAGCTAGTTTTATGCCAAAATAAATTAGAACAAATAGATAGAACGACTTTGTTAGATACGTCGAAGATTGCATACCCTTGTAGGACGGAGATAACCTGGCGACATCTGAATATTTAGCATTTGTGTAGTTAGTTTCCTCAGAAAAAAAAAATATATATATATATATATATATATATATGGACAAGACAGACGAACATGGCTAAATCGACGCTGTCAGTGATGCTAATCAAGAATATATAAGTATATTATATGATCAGAAGCAGTTTCTTTAATGCACTAAAAATTTAAGAAACAAATTTTAATACCCCTTAGAAGGGTATAAAATAACAATACATTTTAAATAATTGAATTTTAAGCAACTATACTCGATGAAATAATATAATGTACTTGAACATTCTAAGTGAGAAAGCCAACCCAAAAGGATGGCTGAGACTTAAGAGGAGGAAATTGAACCATTTTGCTAGATATGATGAGTCGGTTCTGTATATAAAACCTTCATTAATAAAATTAGCAACTATCAGCATCGCACAAGAGATGCGAGCAAAAACATAAGCAATTTGGAAAAACTTGATGATTACAAATAAAATATAAATTCTTTTATTGTTAAATTGTTTTGTGTTAATTTTGTGGTTAATATTGCTTTTCTACCTATCCTAAATGGTGCATTACAATAAAATCGAATCTAGTGTAAGCTAGCTTTAGACAACCAAAAGTTTTAAAGTATACTCATAGGCTGAATCATACTACAGAAAAAATAAGTAAGCTCTGCTACGATATACCCAGCTCTTAAATCTATTATATTTTTTTTTTGGTAAATTAACCTTCAAGTGTCAGCCCTCAAATGTTAGCAGGACTGAAAGTGCTGTCATTTCTTGAGTCGGACACGGGTGCTGAAGAGTAAATAAAAGAAAACAAAAACTTGATTTGCGCGGGGAATACGAGAACCTATATTCCAAATTTAAATTATTTAGGTCTTATAGACTTTAAAGTTCGCGCATTCTTACAGACAGACGGGCGGACATATATTCGAAACCGCACTCATGAACAGACAATTGCGTATTCTTATTCAAGCAATACTTTGATTGCTTGTGTGTACTCACATATTGCAGATTACTTAAGACATTCACCATTTGAATGCCATTCAATGTGCTCGCTTTTCACAATTGTTGCACTCATACTTTCGTACATTATCCTGGGAGTAAACTGAGAAATACTTGTGCATACACAAGCTAAATACATATGCTCAGCACACTTTACATACATTTATATTAAATTCAATACAATGCTCCAAGTTTTGTTGAGACCTATTTTCGCCCTTTGTTTCATTTTTCCTTCCAACCGTAGCTTACATTTGCTACCCCTTTAGTATCCACCTGGCACCTTTTGTGGAAGCCACATGTCGCGTTTAAATTTTGGTTTAAATACATTTGCCCAATTTTGTTCCAAAGTTTTGGCCAAGTTTTCTTAAGGTGGCCAAACAAGGCCAAAGCGGATTTGCCCGACGAGAGAGAGAGAGAGATAGATAGATAGATAGAGAGAGGGCGGATTTAAGAGAGAAGTAAGCATGTTGTGGCGATATACGCAATCCTAAGGTTTGGGGACTGAGCAATGAACTTTTTAAGCGCCTCCTGTGGCTCGCCGCACGACTGAATAAATGTATTTGTGTGTGTGATTGTGTGTTTGTGTGGGCCGGCAATTGCTGTGCCAAGTGTTATAAAGAGGCAATCGAGCGGCAGTTTTTGGCCAGATCCTGATGTGTACTATGTGCGTGTGCTTGCTTTTGCCTAGTCGCTTGGCACATTTCACTGTTTTAATTTTCGGAACATTTTGGTTACATGTCTTTTTGCTGTTTTTTTTTTATTTTTTTCTGCGTTTTGCGAGAGTTACAGCAAATCGCGTTCGGACATACATATATAGACAAATACATTATAACAATGGACGCACACAACAGCAACAACAAATATTATGGGCAGGACAATCAAAAGTGGCAACCACAAGCCAAAAAAAAAAAAAACAAATCAAAAGCCCGAACCAGACTGCTCCTGTCGAGCAGTAGGAAAAACAGTCAAAGAGGCAGCAGCGGAAGAGAGTTTTATTGAAGGAGGGGGAAGTTGGACAGATGGCCGACTGGCATGGAATAGTAGTCGACTGGGCACTCGTCTGCCCGGTAATTTGGCAATTTTTGCGTTGACCCATACACAAAGCACTAACAGTTATACACACATACACAGAAACACACGAACAATAAATAACGCAATTGTAAGCTATTTGCTTGATACGTTTCACCCAGCTGGATAGCTAGCAGCGACTGACTTTTCCGGCCTATCGTCGACTGCCGCCCTTTGTAACACGTTTTGTTGGCCAAGCAAAATAGTTGAAAAATTTAAATAATGCCAAGAACGTTGTGGGGCAAATAATTCATTAAAGGAATATCAAGTGTTAAAATTCACACAATTTATAAAAAACAAAAGGAAAAGCGCCAATGGCATTTCTCCTCCATCTCCATCTCCCTCTCTTTTATTTTGTTTGTTTTTATTATATGTATGTGTTTGTATGTGTAAGAGGTGTGTGTGTGTGTGTGTGTGCAAGTTGTGAGCTGTAGCCTTCATTTGCACTTCGGGGCATTTGTACACAATGTTTGAGCTTACATTTTTGCGGACCATTGGCCGGAAAACGTTTGCACATTGCGAAACATTTTCCCCAATGGTAATTGAGAATTAAGTGCCTAAAGAGAAGAACGCTGATGCTGTTATCGATAAGCGCTGTGCCGCAGTCTGCTTGCGTAAAGAAATACAGATATACATACCTAACTGTGTGCACCCATTTAGTACATCTATCTATATAATCAATCTATAATATAATATAATCTATAATATATAATATAACATAATTTATATACTTATGTACGTGATTATTAGAAAATTAAGTAATTAAACGTCAGGTATTCAATATTTATCGGAATATTTACCCATAATCGATAGAGAGTCTTAAATTTAAAAAGATTTATAATCGATATTAATTGGGTCACATGTTATAATAAAATCCGATATTTGGCGAGTTACTTAGATATAATCAACACATAAATTGGACTATTATTGCACTTAGAGAGAATAGAGTGACAGGGAGATTGAGAGAGATCAATAATCGATATTAATCGAGTCACAAGTACAAATAGGTGTATGTGCCACAAAGGGGGAAGGAAAGGCAAAGAAAATGGGAGAAAAACAGAGAAAGAGCATGAGACAGGCATCAGTGTTTATTGAGCAATACAATTAGAGTCACAGCAGACTTTTTTATTAACAAGTATTAGTATTACATATTTGAGATGTGAGCGTCGGTTGACAAATCTGTGCACACAAATCTGCAGCCTACTGGACGTGGAGACAAACGGCAAAAGAAAATGCCAAATGGCAAAAGAAAAATGGATAAAATACTGAAAATGTGTGAAAAGTACTCGGTGTTCGATGGTAGTAGCACTATTAGCAACTACTTGTCAGTCGGTACTTGGCTGTCCGTAGTCGCTATTTGCATTCGGCATGTGCAAATGCGATGATATCGCGACGCTGTCTGAATGTGACACGTACATGTGCTAATTCAAACACACATACACGCACACATACAGAGAGAGTTAAAAGGAAAGATAGAAGCTTGGTATATCAGTTACTCACAAGCTGAAATTCAGACACGTAAACAAATCGGGAAAAAAAGCGCACATTGCGCATATGACGCGTTGCACATGCAATTCCTGTCATCATTATTAATATACATTACAGTTGCTTAAGTAACACAACAATCAGCCGTGTTGACTATAGTGTTATTTAGCTATCAAATTGTAAATGTAACCCATTTAAATTGAAAATAGTACAACAATTTAATTATTTAAATTTTGTATTCGATTGTCATGATCTTATTTTAGTGTAACTTACGAACAAAAATATTGTATTTGAGATAGGTACATACACCTTAAGGAATTTGTTCTTTTTATATTTATCAATTAATTATAGGTTGAAAGAACATTAGTGGAAATAAATATTTAAAAAAAAATATTATTTATTTCATTTGAGAATTAAGATGAGAATTACATCGGAAACTTATTATATGCACATACTTGTGTATCAGCTGGGTGATATAATCCTGGGCAGCCAACAAAAGAGAAATGTTCTTTATGTCTTAAGCTTTCAATTGCTTTCCAAAATGTATCCATTGCACCCAACTCAAACTGCTTGCATTATGAGGTCATCAACTGTCTGTTGTCGATTATTTTTCTCATCGCCTCTTCGACAATTAATTTCAAATGGTACATACATAAACACAGGTGTGTAATAATGTATATGAAACGCTATCTCAGCAATTTTATTATTTTTATATTTTTTCCTTTATCTGCTTTAAATGAATTATATTTGTGTGTCGGTGTGAGGCGGCACATGACAAATGTGATGAGCGCCTAAAGAGGAAGACGACTCATCTTTTCAGCTGTCTGCCCCTACACAACCCAAGTGTACCCAGGGTACATGAATGACTTTAGTTGCCTGGCGTAATTTCTTGTCGTTTCGTTTCGCTTCCCTTACGCTTACTGCGTTTCGCCTAATGCTGGTACGTGAGAGCACGTCGGATGCTAGGAGAATTGAGTATACGACATATTGTACAGTATTGTCGCCGCTTGACGTTGCTCCATGCCCTCGATACATACGTACATACAAATAAATATTGCTATGCTCAGGCAGCTGGCAATACGCCAGCAATGCTGCCCTCTTTATCTATTTCAATTTCTCTCTCTATCTCTCTGTATTGCGTCTCTGTCTTTCGTCGGCTCGCATTAATTATAGTAATTAAAACATTTTTCAGGCTCTGGCACAACAAGTCTTGACTTGACATTCAAGTTGCTCTGCAAGCTTTTAAATTTTGACTCTGTGACCATTCAGACAGCAATTGTAGTTTTTTCTTATTATCAATTTAATTTTGCAGTCTGATTTTAACTTGATGTCAAGTTAACCCTTAAAGGCCAACGCAAGACACGTCGCGTTGCTGGTCTATCAAACAATGTTGCAAGCACATTTCGATCAACTAGCAACATAATCCCAGCAGCAGCAACCAAGTTGTCGCTTTTGTTATTTGTTATTGTTGTCGCTTGTCGTTGTTGTAGCAGCTCAAATTTCAAATTGCTTACTTAAGGCAATAAAGACACAGCAACACTCAAACACTTAAGCAAACACACAAATACAGGCATACACGCACAAGGACATACACCCTTGAAGCACTCAGCCAAAAACTGCGCCCAATAATGCATAAAAAAGGAAAAGCTGAATAAGAAAAAAATGAAAGCAAAGTAAAAAGCAAATGACAACAAACATACAAAACGTGAACTGATAACCGCGCTGAGTGGTAGCAGTCAGCGTTTTGCTCTTGTTGTTGTTGACGAAATTTGAAGTTGCTTCCGTCAACGTGTTTTTCGTCGTTACCCTAACCCAGGCAGAGTCCTATGCCATTTCCCAGTTTTAGGCAATCTATATCTATCTCTTTCTCAGTTTCGGTTTCTTTGGCTTTGCTCTGGTGATGGCCTTTATGTCGCTGCCTGTTTTACAGTTTTCTTCTACTTTTGTAGCCACTCTTCGAACAACTCTCTCATGCTCTTTATATATAAATGTTACTACAGTTGTTGGTGCAACGGGTAAGTATTGCTTTAAATTTCGTACAGGCCGCCAGCAAAATGAAAATGTTGCTAAAAATGAAAGCAAAAGTTAAAAGACAACAGTAACGGCAAAAACATTTGAAGCCCTTAGATAAATTAACATACTTAACAGTGCGTGTGTTTTTTGGGCCACCAGGGCGATCGGGTGGTTCATGTTTGGTGGGATGTGGATGGTGGATGGTGGATGGTGGGCAATTGATATGAGATGCGTGGTGTTGGGCGTAGAACTGAATATAAGCTGTATGTGGGGCGTGTGCTAGCAGTTAATAGACTACGAACAAACTCTGGCAGGGGTAAGTAAAAGTTTTTGATTTGTGTGTGTAGAACGCACACACGCACAGACACACATGCACATACTCGCAAATTTGTGGGCCAGTGAAAATAACAACTCTCATATCAATTTTTGGGTATGAGGCAATATACCCATTTTGCGGCACTAAAAGCCACAACTAGAATAATATGCAAATCAAAAAAAAAAGGGAAAACACTATCTAAGCAAAGTTGCTTGGATCATAGAATACTCTTTCACAAGTACAAAATGCGATAAGATGTTGGACTTGCAATTAGAAAATGTACTTGAT
Source organism: Drosophila macrothrix (assembly GCA_035042055.1). NCBI lineage: Eukaryota > Metazoa > Arthropoda > Insecta > Diptera > Drosophilidae > Drosophila > Drosophila macrothrix. Next base: position 25,580,707 of record JAWNLX010000587.1, read on the forward strand.
TTGGGCATCGTTGTATGCCAAAGTACGCATTTGGGCCTATATGCCAAATTTGATATCTCTGGCGGTTAGAATCCACATAGACGGACAGCAGCTTTATCGACGCGGCTGTTGATGCTCTTACATACATTTGCATTACTTTATTATGCCATTTGATACAGTTCGGATGTACAGAGTATAACATTAAATTAGACAGATTAGCCAGACATGAGCAGAGCGACGCTGCAATGCTCTTTAAATCAAATACTTGTCCATAGCCATATACACACAGACATACATACATACATTATGTGAAACATGTGCGGGCACTTAATGTGCAGCTGGGTCTCCTGACAAGTAGACATGCAATGCCCTAAGCTAAGATCTGCCATTAATATCCCTTGTGTGTCTCCTGTGTAAATAAACGCATACATAGATTCCTGGCAGAGTTCACGACGCAGCGCATAACAATTTCACTTGACAAGAGTATAAAAATGTGGCAAGCGCCAAACGAGAGTAGGACAAGTCAAATCATATCCCTCACACACACACACATACACACACGCACAGCGATTTGTGTGTGTGTTGAGGGAGGCCTTTTGTTTTCTAAGGCTTATCTTCATAATGTGAACGTCACCGCTGCCGATGTCTCTGAGCCCTTCTCTCTTGCTCATTGTATAAGTAACTGATATCAGGCTTCAACTTTTGCCAGAGCACACACGCACAGACACAGACACTGCAGCGGCAGCAGCAGAAATACTCACATGTGTTCGCACAAATTTTGTTGTATACTTTTGTGCGGTAGCAAATTTATTGAAACGCCAAAGTGGAAAACTTTCGCTTAACATGCTGATAAAACACACATAATTATGCACGTATATATATGATATGACAACTGTATATATATGTAGGTATTCCAAGCGCAGCGGTGAGCTGCATCCCTAATCCAAAATCTAACAAACCAATTATAATGTCAACATCTCATATCCATCACATCGATTTTTGCATAGTTTTTTCATACACTATATCCGATTAGCGCAGAATATGTTAATTATGGCCAGTGATGTTGCCCTATCTATCCCTCTGTTAGTTTTTGGCTGCTGCTGCCGCTGTGTATTTTTATATTGGTTCTTTTGTGCTTATTGCTGCGCAATATAGCAATATAGCCCGCCTTCTAAATAGCATCGTAAGCCTTCAGAAGACCAAACGAGTACAAGAATACCACACAAAAGTCAAAGGCAAACAATCAATTATTCGAAAGAAGATGTAAAGAAACAGCAATTGAGAATGTGTTTACAAAATCCACAATTATAATATAAAAGAAGAGAGAACGTTGCAGTCGGGCGTAACCGACTTTGAAATACTTTGATATCATAAGTAATACCAGCTGATTACAGATGGCACAGAACAGGGTATGTAACCAAGAAATACTGTCCAAGTCTGCCTTTCAAATTGCGGTAGATAAAGGCTGTTGTGAATTTTAGGGGCTGGAGTGAAACTGACCGAAGAATTTGTTGAAGAGTTTCCTAGTAACCCTTCTTCCAAGTTTGGAAACTGTAGCTCTTAAATTACTGGGGATATGGGCTTTTGAAATTTTAGGGGCGGTAGTCGGCGTGGCTGAACAACATTTTTAGAGAAGGTTCTTAGCAATTTTTCTTCCAAGTTTGCTAACTGTAGCTCTTAAATTGCGGGAGATATGGGCTCTGCAAATTTTGGGGGCGGGCGTAGGCGTGCCCAAATTAAAATTTTTTCTTTGCAATCTATATTCCAAGTTTGGTAACTGTAGCTGTTAAATTACGGGAGATAAATATTGTTATCGTTTTCGAGGGATTTTCGAAGAGTGTTACTAACAATATACCTTTCAAATTTGGTGAGTCCAGCTTTCAAATTGTGTGAGATATATGATCTAATCGATTACATTACGGGACAGGTGTAGCGCGTTTGGGAGGCAGGCCGAAGCTCCTGCGGCAGAGGGTGTGTTCATGGTATAAAACTGTATAGACCGATCCGTGGAAGAGGTTACCAGTAAGTTACCTTGCAAGTTTGATCACTCTATCTTTAAAATTGTAGGAGATATGCATGCTTATCGACTTACACTTTCCGAAATATTGGCATTGGCAATTATGGGCACAGGTGTGGGCGTGGCCATACAAATTTGTTATCGGTTCTTAGATACAGCTACCAGAAATATACCTACCAAACTACTAACTAACTCACAAAACGGCGGAGGATATAGATATTTAAAATTATTGGTGGCGGCGGTCTTGGGGGCGGATATGTGGCTTTATCGATTTGGAAATACCGATTTTAGGCCCAGTTCTGCCTGCCTGGTCAGCAGTTGGCCATTCTCCATTTTTGCACTATCAGAAAATTGCAAGGAGAACCGGTATTCAACGCACCGAAAAACCCGCATAAAGTTGGCAACTTGTTCTCACGCATTCCACATTAGAACACGACAGCGTGTATTAACCCCACTCCCCCTCCCCCGTCCTCCTAGCCCTGCCAGGTTCTCCGCCAGGTGGCCAACGGCTTGAATTGTTGGGAAATTCAGTTTTATGATGATGTGATGATGCACGCGCCGTCGTTGTCGCTGCGGCTGGTGTTGGGCGCCAACCGCTGAATTAATGCATAATCCAACCGTCTGCTGTCTGTTGTCTGTGTTGTGAGTTGTCCACCTGCACTGTGCTTTTGTTAGCTGCCGCTTCTTGCAACTTGTGACGGCTTTTGTTTGCAACACTAAGCTGACTGAATGCCAACACTCCTTTGAATAAAGTTTGCAGCGGAAGCATCCCTAAGGCGACAAGTCCGGCAAACTGAAGCAAATGCTGGCAAAGGTAAAGGTATGGAAATCATCTGTGGGGAATTGGGGGTAAACAGCAGTGGCAGCCACAACTGTGCCGCAGCATGCGTTTGTTCGAGCGTTCGCGCTGCATCGGAATACATGAACCGCAATAGCTACTTTTGTCGCATTGTTTAACGTTTGTGAGAAATTTAAGTTTGTCATTTTGTTAGATTTGGCAAAATTGCAGCCAAATCGCTGGAACCTAAGCTTTCCGCTTACATAATTTTTAATAAAAGTAATTTGTTTTTTGTTTGCTTTAGCTCTTGTAAGATATCTTATTTGTAAACGCTATAAAATTTGATAAATTGACAGTAAGATTAAAATATAACTTGTGCTGCAAAATATACATATTTTATACATGCATACACATCTTGAAACTTTGAAAATATCCTGGTCTGTGCCCGCATCAAACAAAGTGTACAAATTGTAGTGCTACGTCTACCAAGGCGCTTGGAAATCAAATAAAATCAATATTCGCAAAACGATAAAGCCACATATCTCCCACAATTTTAAAGCTACAGTCACCCTATTTGGCTGGTAGGTTGTTGGCGATGTCCTTCAAAGATCGGTATATGCCACGCCCACAATCGCCGCTCCCAAGACCGCCGCCACCAATAATTTGAAATTTCTATATCCTCCGCCGTTTTGTGAGTTAGTTAGTAGTTTGGTAGGTATATTTCTGGTAGCTGTATCTAAGAACCGATAACAAATTTGTATGGCCACGCCCACACCTGTGCCCATAATTGCCAATGCCGATATTTCGGAAAGTGTAAGTCGATAAGCATGCATATCTCCCACAATTTTAATGATAAACTGACCAAACTTGCAAGGTAACTTGCTGGTAACCTCTTCCACGGATCGGTCAATACATTTTAAGACGATAAACACACCTGAAACACCTGCCCCTGTGAACTTCGGCCCTAGAAATTTGAAATGCGCATATCTTCCACTATTTGTAGCTTGAAAGGTTATTGCTAGTAACACCCTTAAAAAATTCGGAAAAAAAAATTTGGACCATGCCTGCTCGCGCCCCCAAAATTTCAAAAATAACAAATCTCACATAATTTAAGATCCACAGTTACCAAACTTCGAAGGAACGACACTAGCTTATATCTACCGCAATTTAAAAGGCAAACTTGGAAAGTTTTTCTTTCCACCCAGTTCATTGCTACCTGTTATCAGTTGGTATTACTTATGGTATCAAAGTATTTCGTAGTCGGTTACGCCCGACTGCAACGTTTTGTCTTATTTCCTATTTAATTGGTGTAGGACTTTTTAGGGGCGGAATTTTATCGGGCGCACTTGCTACGTGCCGATCCTGGGGTGGCTCAGACACCGCGCTTTGGGCATTGGCAAGTTTCGCGTCGCTTAATTCCTTTTTTGGCTTGCCTTATAATTATATTTATTTTCATTATGTTAAGTCCTCGCCTTTGAATTTCAAATTAAAAACCGTGTACAGCATTTCCGCAAAACTTGTCTTGTCGACTAATTTTTAACATTTCTTTAAAGTTTACAAATGGTTGGTGTATTTTTTAACAGTCTGCATTCTCGATACTTTCCATAAAAATTGTAAGTAATATAAAATGTGCATAAATATATATATATATATAATATGTATATATATATTTGTCTTATCTTTTTTGGCTTGCCTTATAATTATATTTATTTTCATTATGTTAAGTCCTCGCCTTTGAATTTCAAATTAAAAACCGTGTACAGCATTTCCGCAAAACTTGTCTTGTCGACTAATTTTTAACATTTCTTTAAAGTTTACAAATGGTTGGTGTATTTTTTAACAGTCTGCATTCTCGATACTTTCCATAAAAATTGTAAGTAATATAAAATGTGCATAAATATATATATATATATAATATGTATATATATATTTGTATATATGTATATGTAAATATATACAGTTTTATTAAAATGGTAAAATTACTATTTTTTCACCAAAGAATATAAAACAAACAAATATTCAGAATTATTAATTAAATAAAATATAAAAATTTGTACATATTTATAGGTGCAAAGAAATAAGTATATATTAGAATGAAATTACTTTTTGGTAAATTAACACGAAATTTATCTTTTGACAATAATTAAGAAATATTGTGTATACCCTTCTCGATGAACGTAAATTGTGTTTACAGGTCATTATACGAATATCAATAAGAGAATATAAATCATTAACAAAAGAATCGACCGAATTTGAAAACGTGAGTCAGGCTCTAATTGATATTTTGCAATTTCATGATTCAATTGGCGCCACAAGAACCACTAAAAATTATACGATAAACTTTAAAAGTGCGCAACTCTGTGGAAAGTATTGTATGAATATATTCCTATGGCTTTTTGCAAGAATAAGGCGTGGAAAGCGTGGCAATGTCACTGTGATTGATTTCCGCTGTTGCAAGGCCAAGCACGCAGCTGCTGTCAGCCTGGCGCTCAAGGACACCAGCCCATTTCATCATTGCATATGCGAGTAGGCATGGGAGAGCGAGAAAGAGAGAGCCATCAAACTCGTTGGCATGGCTAATTGGACGCTTAACAACATGGCAGCAGGCAACACCAGCAGTGGGCGGCAGTGAGTACCAGTGGGCGTGGCAGGTCATAACTTTATTGACAGTCAATAGGCAGGCAAAGCTTCACAAATAAGTATGCGAAGCTCTCGGGCAGCAAAAAGTAATTATTTTTGATTAATGACTGGCGACCCCACAGCGCCTGCATCAAAAGTCACTTTATCCCTTCAACCCTGCTCCTGGGAGGTAAACAGCCCTCCTGCTGATGCCGCTGTTTCACGTCATTTGCGAACGATGTCAACGCATGCATAAAACATGCACCCAATACCCGAAGCCCCGAGCCCCAAGCCCCAGAACCCCAAACCTCAACAAACTTATGACAGACAACAGCACACGACACACAACTTACAACTATGCAAATTGCGCGCTTTTAGCTGGCACAAAGCACAGCCAGCACCGATGATGAAGAGGAGAGCTACACATATTCATAAGTGTCAGGTAGACGGGCAGCAACAACAATAACAACAGCAAGAAGCGGAAGTTTCTGTCGCATTATGAATTACATACACATAAGCATCGCTACGTATGCGTAATGTGACGATAGGCAGCAACTATTTTAATTATTCTCGCATAAAATGCGGCAACAAAGTTGCATACTGCAATAAAGTACATATAAAGTACATGTTGCAGCTGCAAAAATATTCTAAAGTTGCATTTGACGCTGCAAAAAAAAATGTCGACAAAACTATTTTTGGCTGGCCTTTAACAATGCAATGGAAACGAGAGAAGAGAAACAGAAATTCATTTAATTTAAGTCGGATTTTGAATTTGTTTAAAAAAGCAATAACAAAATATGTATATATGTATATACTTTCTTTTATTTAACTCAGGATACAATAAATGTCGCCTGAGTTGCTTAGTACATCACAAATATAAAAGTTACTGTGTGTATGAGCATATATATTAAATTTAAAACATAATCTTTTAATTTAAATTGAAAATAAGTAAAATGGTATAGTGGTTTTCAGAGAGCTGGAGAAATATAAGTCTCGGATACCACGCGCAGATAAAGTTTATTTCATTTTATCGATAGCTGCCTCCGTTTTTGCGAATATCAATACTTATCGTTTTCCGATTGCAATAACTGCCACACTTTTAAAGGCAAAGACTTCTATATATATATATATATATATATATATATATATATATATATTATATATATATATATATATATATATATATATATATATATATACATTGCATTAACACATACATTAACATATTATTGATCAAGAACCCAAACACATAAGTTATAATAAAAAATGTATTCTCATTTTAATATCATTCCTAGCAGCAGGCAAAGGCATTTTCTGTATGCATAAAAATGCCAGCGCATGTGTGAGAAATGGATGGCATGATAATCGTATGTACATATGTATTTATGTTTGTATGTATGTATTTATGTATGCATGTATGTACTTAAAGATGTACTTATGTATGTCGAAAAGTTTTTCGCAATCGGGCAATTGCAGTTCGAACTTGTGAATAAATATATGTGCCTTAGTTTTTTTTTACTTTTCAGTGCCTGCATACATTTGAGTATGTATTAAAAATTAAAAATATATTCAACAGCTAGGTTCAGGGTATATCGTAGCCGAGGTCACTCAACAACAACATTCTTACATGTTAGAATATAATTTATAATGATCACGGTCTCTGCCTTCAATCTGCTTGCCCGCATTTGCGATATCATTTTCAATAAAGATAAATAGTCAGCGAGAATGAGTTTGTCATTCTCCCAAATTATATAAGTGATAAGTACTTACAGCAAACTTAATCTAAGAACAAAGTCGATATCTCTTCAATTGAAGATATCTTTCGCTTTTCCCCAAAAAACAACGGTAACGAATTACACACAACTTATTCAAGTAGTAAATTGCGACTGCAATGTTTGCCATCAATTTCAGATAGACCTTTTTAAGGCTGTAAAAAGTGTTCTGAATTGCAGTCAATATATGTGGTTGCCAGGGAAGGATCATCATAAAAATCAACAGAATGTGGCACAAAAATAATGAAACGAGACTGAACAATGGCATTTGATCGATAAGAATGAATAAATATGGCAAACCCCAGCGCACACACATTTGCTGTGCAGCTGAGTTGGAGTGCTGTGAAATGGAGTAATTGATGCTGACTGGTGTGCCATGAGTGATATACGAGCTTGTGCACCTTTGTTGTGCCAGTTGCCAGCCCAGAGATGGCCCAGACTCCACCAGCTAGCTAGAAAAGTAAATAAAAACACAACTGAAATGAATTTCGCAACAAATTTCGTTCAAAGTTTTTCATGTGCCAACTGCCACACCCACCTGACACACAGATGCTAACGTTGCCACTTTTGGGACGACTGTACATGAGTGTGCATTTATACCCTGTACTATTGTTAAGCAATTATATAAAAGCTGTGGAGAAGTAAACTCAATTGCTACAGTGGCATACGATGTGATGACATTTGCTCAGGTCATGCGAAGCATTCCTTAGCATGCTTTCAGGTAATATTCCCTGCCTGGTATCTCTCTTGTTACTTTAGCTTAAATTTCCGAGAAATCCATTTCATTTTATGTTTTGTGTGTTTTTAAATGGGCCACAATCGTTATCTTAACCGTCTAATTAGTTTAACATTATATATAGTTAGAAAGACTAGTTGACACATGAATTAATTTAGTCATTATTTATAAAAATCAAATATTCTTGTAAATACTTATTATTATTTATCTTAAGAAAGCCCTTTTCAACGTCATGCATTGAAAAATCGCTACAAAGAATAAAAAAAATATTGTTTAGAAACCAAACCTCTATTTAAGAATTTTTAATTCTCTTTTCTTTGAACTTTGTCTTTCAAATGATATCTATAATCTCAAATCATGTATTCTTTAAAAACAATTTTCATTTTCAATTAAATTTTTAAATATATATATATACATGGGGTATCTGATAGTTAAGAAAAGCTATCTTACTTGTTCTATTTGTTGAATTTATCCTCAGTTCTTACATGATGCTACTGCTGTTGATGTTATTGGTGTTGGTGTTGTTGTGGTTGATGTATGCATGCAAATGTTGCTGGTCAGCTCAGTTTTGTGAACCGCTTGGTCAGCACTTATAACCAACAGGGTCGGCACTCCTTGAGCACCGCAAACTTGCCGAGAATGAAAGCAATTTCAAGCTGGCTATGCCATAAGCCATATGCCATCAGCCGTCTGACGTTGACCATCGAGAATAATGTTATTAGGTAGCCGGAAGTCGCAGGCGTAGGGCAGGAGTTGGTGGGCAGTTAGATCACTAGGGAGTTGTCCATTTTGCATGGGTCGCGTTGACAGCTTCCCAAGCAATTGTCGTTTGGCTGTATAAAAATTCAAGCAATGTCGGAAGAAAAATGCATGAACAACAAATGAGTCGCACCTGCCAAAAAGAAGACGGAAGGGGGACAGCAAGTCAGTGAATAAATACATGAAATGAATGAGTAAATAACTGGAATGACTAACTGCGGTGCTTAGTCTTCTCAGACGGCGAACGAATCACCAAAACGAGGCAGCTGAAAATCAGCTCAGACGGAATTGGCCATGCAAAAAGGTGTGAAAATGGCAGCTTGGGAAAACACTTCACTGTGGTTCACATGCTAGCAATAGCAACACGAAGCACAAAGTCATACACACGTTTACACACAGATACTCGCACGCACACATAACCACACACACGCACAGTAACAGGAGCACAAGGGCAAGCGGTGTTTGCTGTGGCAGCGGCGTGAGTCGTGAGGCCTGCCAGCCAAATGGCATTATCAAAATTTACATACAAGCATATCCTGATTATCCTTTAAGCTTGAATTATTGAAAGCGTAAATACCGCCAGAGACAACACTTGGCAATGCCAGGAGCTGCACAAACTGTAGCTGAAGCTGCTTTCACAATGACAACAACTCACGGCAATAACAACAACAACAACAACAACAACAACAACAGCAGCAGCAAATCACAATACAACAAAAATTCCGTAGTAGCTGAAGCAGGGGAGGTAGGGAGGTAACCTGGCAACAACGACGACGCTGGCTTAATTTGCACATGACAAACCAAAAGACAAACTGAGAGACATTTGAATTCAAAAGTGGCAAACAGTCTGAAAATGTAGAGAAATAATGTATAAACAGGCCGAGTGCGTATATGGTAACAATGACTACACAGACTACAGTGGCATGTTAAGAATGCTCTCATTATGAGTAATCGCCCTGGAGATACCCTGTAACCCACTTCTGTAAGAATTTGTTATCATTACCTGGGAGATATAAATATATGATTTGAGGTTATCAAAAACATATCTAAGTTGGTCACCACGACACAAATTATTTGCCAACATTTTACGCTTATTTGAAGAATGCTAACTTTTGAATTAAATATGAATTGAAGAATTTTGCGTATGAAAAACACAACAACAATATTTTTTAAATTTGTTCATCCCAAACTGTTGAGGAATTCTCCCCTCAATTATTGTCACACATTTAAAATTAAAACGAAAGGGTTTTCTCGGCAGAATTAGGTAAATGCGAAAGTTTGGAAAGGACGAGAAAAAACTCACTCCATCAAAATGGGAACAAGACAAATCAAAAAAGAGTCCAAACACATTGAGCCAGTAGGATTCAGTCGAGGTGGTTAATTTTTTTTAAGATCTGCAAACTGAAATCCTATTGAAAGTTTCACTTTCAAATCTCCGACAGAGCTCGTCACCAAGACAAGCTGAGGTTTGCATCCTACTCGGCTTAACGGTGCCACGCACACAGATACACATAAGCACACATATAGAAAGACAATACAAAATCCACTCACTTGGATAAATATGTTTTCAACTGTTTGGATTCTCACATCCTCGTTCTGCCAGCGTGAGTGTGCGTTTGTGTGTATTTGTACTCTGTGCTAAAATCCTGTTAAAAGTTTGCCATAAATCCTATTTACATATTTCGTCTTCGTCACAGCTTTTGTCTGCTTTCTGGCGGTCTCAAAGAGTTCAACGAGGCGTCGCCATGGGCCTACCGCCCATCGTTCGTTACGAGCTTCTGGCTATATCAATTGTTTAGGCAAATAAATCATATGACTTCCTACAGGTCTTCCAACCCATACCTGGCCAGCGTTCTGAGTCAAGCCGAAGGCTTCCTCTCTTTACGACTTGTTATTGTTGTTGTTTCAGTTGCTTTTGTTGTTGACCTCGTTTTCAGTTCATTTCGGCTAAAATTCTAGCTGCCGCTCTGGTCGCTGCTCGGTCTGCAGTGTTTCCTTCCTGCCTTCCGTCCCGTCCACAACTAGAAGCGATTCACCATTCGACTTCGATTAATGTTGCCAAAAGACCAAGCATTGTTCTCCCCTCCCCCTGCCTTTCCCTTTCCCTCTCCTTCGTCACTGCTCCTTCGCTGCTCATCGACCGCTTCCTGCTGTGGCTGCGGCTTTGGCCAGCGATTTGTTTACCAGTCATCATACACTGCCTTGGCGTCGCTGTCTCCCCGCAACCACGCGAGAGTTACTTAGAGGCAGTTTTGTAAAAGTAAAGTCATCGTCCCAAGGACTCAGCCTCCAGCTTGCTTCTAATTATAATCCACCAGTGGGCGCATTTGTTTTACTATAGATTCGCTTTGCATGTGTTTCTTGGTAGCAACTTTAGTCTTGACCATATTCTGAATAATTGCCACGGTCCGCTAACCCAGAATCCCACCCCAACCACCTATAAGGCTTTGGCTAATGCTGGGCGAAATCAGGCGTCTGTGGTTTTGAAATTAAAATGCGTGCCAGTCGCAGATGCCACGTAGTTCTTTGTCTGTATGTGGAGTTAGCTTTACACTTAACACCGGTGTATTAATACAAAATTGAACAATACACTCTACGAAATTCGATTAAAGGCACTCGTGTTTATGGTGCAAAAAACTGTACCAAGTCAAACGGGACTTTGATTACGCATTTTATAATGGTGTTTCTTCTTACACTGTTATGATGATTTTTTGCATATTTGTGTTTTTGAGCTAGTTTAGTTTCAAGATTCGATTAAGGGCAACAATAGATCGATGGCATACAAAAATTTGGAATGGGAAAGGAATACCTCTCAAACCTGAGGAGATAGCTAAGATCCTTGCTAACAAGGATACTGGATTGAACAACTGGCAAATATCAATTAAATCATGTCGATCAGCATCAGCAATTGATGACATGTTAAAGTTTAATGAAAACTACAACAAACGAACAGGCAAAAATCTGCAATCTAAAATTCTATTTAATTTAAAGTTAAAAATATCGAAACATCGTTTGCAACAAATTGTATCAGGTAGTGGTATTTTCTGATATGATAAAAATTAAATAAATTAAAAAGTTTTGCTGAACTTTCCAACAGGAATATACATGCTCCAGTACATTTGTCGCCGGCCAGTCGTGGATGGTTTCGGGATTAGGATTTTAATCTTTTAGAGTCGCTGGCAACAAACCATTTGGAAATCAGAAAATACCACTACCTGATACAATTTGTTGCAAACGGTGTTTCGATATTTTTAACCTTAAATTAAATAGTATTTTAGATGCCGTAGCATTTTTATCCAGCCTAGCCCGTAAGACTGCAGATTTTTGCCTGATCGTTTGTTGTAGTTTCTTTTAATTTTAACATTTTATGAATTCCTGATGCGGATCGACGTAATTTAATTGATTTTTACCAGTTGCTCATTCCAGTATCCTTGTAATCTCCTCAGGTGAGAGTGTTTTTCCCCTTCCAATTCCAAAATTTTGTAAGCAACTAATCTGTTTCTTTGTGTAAAACATTAAATAAATATGTATACTTTGTTATCCCATTCAAAGAAAATCCATATAACGCACTACTTACTTTCCAAAGGTTTGAAATTGCCTTTATTCAAATTTCGCACCCAAACTAGCCATAACAAGTAAGAGTGCTGTAGTCGAGTGAGCTCGACTGCGATATACCCTAAAGCAAGTTGTTAAATATATTCTAGTTGTATTGCGAAATTTCCCTTTGAAAGTTTTGCACCAAAATGTGAGCAGGTCTGCAAGTGCGCTCTGCCGACAAACACGTGAATATTCATACATACATACATACATATATACGTACGCAATCGTAACGGGGTAACGGGGCTCTGCGGCATACGCACAGAAACATATTGACGATCGCGTCAATTATCATGCCATCTCTTTCTTACACATGTGCTGGCATATATATATCTGCGCCGGGTATACTAGAACCTATGATCAAAATTCAAAGTCTCTAGTTCTTATAGTCTCTGAGATCTGCGTGTTCATACAGACGGACGGACGGACGGACAGAGAGACGCACATAGCTATATCGGCTCGGCTGTTGACCCTGATCAAGAATACATATACTTAATGGGGTCGGAGATGCTTCCTTCTGCCTGTTACATACATTTGCACAAAACCATTATATTTGTATACCCATTTTTAATGGATTTAGGGTATAAAAAGGGAAAAACTCAAAAATCTTTGAAAAAACTAACGGACTTTTCATTCCAATGCATCATAAGCCTGTAAGAAGAAGCACCGTTATGAAATGCAAAAACAAGGTCCTGTTAGGCTTGGTACAGGTTTTAGCACCATAAACACAAGTGCCTTTAATCGAATTTCGCGGAGTGTATATACATATATTTATATATACGTCAATGTGTATTTACCTTGTCAGATGTGAGTTGCAGACAACCTGCAGCCTGCGAGTATAATTGTAATATGTATTGTTTGTTATTCAGGGGATTTTTTTTTTGAAATATTTTTTTCTTTCAATTTCAGTTTTGCGCATAAGCGAAAAGGCGGGGGAGTAACTCAAACGCTGCAGCTTCACAATGACGTCTTTTGAAAATTAAAAATGTTGGATTGGAACTCAAAGGCGTGTCTACCCCGACCCTCTCTACCAAACACATCTTTATACTCAGACAGCACTGCTGAGTTTTTTTTTTGTAACACCGGCACTCAAGCTCACTCCGCCACACCCTTTTGGACAATTAGATGATATTCTTATACCCTTGTCGTCAAGTTCTTAACGAATTGAAGTAGTCTCCCAACCCATGATGTATACATATTTTTAATCTGCACTTAGCCGATTATTGTGATATATTTGTTTGTTTGCCAAGATATCTGGCAAGATATCTTTTATGTTCCTAAAATTTGTTAAACAAATTATAAACATCAGAAAAGTATATCTGTCTATTTATGAATTGTTAACAAAATTTATATATGAGGGATACTCTCGTTTGCAAGGGCATGAAGTGTGCGGCGTGCCAAATTTGGCCGTTATTTCTTGTTAAGTGTGCGGTTTGTTTCATTCAGCAGGCATTGAAATAAAATGCTGTATGCGTGTGTGTCTATGACGGTTGCTGACGGTATGTGTGTGAGTGTGTATATTTACTCTGACATTCAGAGGGGCAACAAAGTCAAAAAACGGACATTGCAATTGAGGAAATGCAACTGTGTTGCCAGCTTTTAAAACCTTGTCTGGCTGTGGCAATTGAAGTCGTACTTGAAGAGTCGCACTTTCAATTGTGCCACATTGTGAGTAGTGAACAACTTGGGACACAGCCCACATGTACATGTATGTACACAATGTACATATGTATATGGCATGCGAGCTTGTATGACAGCTCCCCAAAGAAATCGTAGCTGACACAGTCTCCCATGAGTTGAGGTTGCATGATGCAGGGACGAGCCACTTACCAAGCACCAGGCAAAAACAGCCACGACAAAAATAAAAGTAACCACAATAATAACAAGCAATAAAATGCAGGGACCACGGAACCTGAATACTCTACTACTTGAACACTAACTATATAACTATCCTCATTGGGCAAAATTGTGGCAAATTGGAATTACATTTTATGTGGCTGGATGGCTTAGTTATATAAGCTACAATTCGGTTAGGGTGCAGCCAAACGAGGCGCAAAGGATGTGGATATTGTTTTAAATTATTTGCACTCCTTTGAGTTTGTTTGTTGGCCAATGCGGCCGTTTCGCATTTATGCGTTTGCCCCCATTTTTCAGTGGCAAGTGAAATGCACATAACGCTTATTATATATTTAAAATGTTGCCTCGTAAATGGCTGGCACAAATACGCACTATCAGCAACAATGAAAAACAGATTCATGCTTCGTGAGTAGCACAACGAACACGCCAGACTCTACACAAATTGAACATCAACACAATTTAGTTTGACAAATATTTAGACATGAGTTCAATATATTTGTTTACAAGAACATAATATATATTTTATTTTTAGTAGTATTAAGTCATTATATTAAGTAAAACGATTTTTATCTAAATCTAATTATAAGCCCATATATGTATAACAACAATATTATATACAATGAAATTTAAGCTAAAAAATTAATTTAAAAAACTCTTTAAGACCTTAATCATAAATGTATACTCTTATAATAATTAAAATATGCAGTATATTGAATTTGAATTGTATAAAATCATAAATCTACTTTTAATATGTAAAATATAAATAAAAATTAAAACTAAAGCACTTTCGATATGTCCTTTTCACGTTGTATATATGTTTACGTCACGCAACCATCTCTAATACAAGGAGTGCGTCGCAAATCGAAAATACTTTCTAGGCCTTTCCGAGGCATTTTCAATGCTATTAAAAAGTTTCGCGAACAGGAAAACGCCTACAACAACAACAATTACGACACCAACAACAACCAAGTTAAAAGGAAAGAAAATTATGTTTTTTATTATGATGATTTTTCCCCTTGATTTTACGCATTTGGTGCGTTGAGTGCGACTGGCAGCGTAAACACATTGAAAACCGCAGCGGGCAGACAAGGATGAGAAAAAAACTCGATAAAAATGCCCGCGAGGGTTGCTTTGACAGTTGAACAATTGTATAAAATATACATAATATGGAATTAAAAATCCACAAAAATATTGAGGATAAGAAAAACCAAGAGAACAAATATTGTATGAGAGCAAATTAATGGCATCGCATTCAAGACGCACATAAACAAACTCCGAATCTGTCAGTGATATCGCTCGTGATCTCCACCTCCTGCTGGTCGGTGACGTAATTACTGATCCGTGAACAAGGTACATCACTAAATTTAGAATAAGTTGGAACAATTCCGTTCTAAATTTTCCACTCTTCTGAGTCCACTTAAATTTGTGTACTTCCTTACACCTGCAATGTGTTGTAATTGTTTTTACTTTTATGACTCTAAAAGTTGATTTATTTTGTTAGCCTCACTGCTCAGACGACTCTCGGAGTTTGAGCTTTTGCTGGGAATGTTATGCTAATTGGCACTAACTTGTACAGCCTCCTTGCTTTCTACGGTTCTCCTTCTTCGCTCTCCTCTCGCATCACATGACTGCCGCCCAGCCCCGGTTCTTCTTCGCGCATACTACCAACGAAATTATTTGTGGGGCCTCTATGCTTCTGTTGCTGCTTTTGATTTTATTTTTATTGGTCAGCGAGCGATTTTAACACATTTTATATTTCCCCTACTCACCCTGTTATTATTTATTTATTTTTTGCCGATGATTTTGTTTTTGGTTTTCATTGTTTTATGTTGAAGCAATGAAAATATTTATGAGCAAACAAATTTTCGCTTAAAACAAGAACAACAAAGTGTAATGAAATAATAATAAAAAATAAATAAAAAACCAGTCAACACATTGAAAGGGAAATTCTGAAAAATTGCTAATTGGTTAATTGTGAGCGAGCTGGTTAACGAAACACTTGCCATGTGTGTGTGTGTGTGGTGTCTATAGTTTTTGCACTCCTAATTGAGCAACTAGAAATGATAAAATAAAACACCGGCGTTAAGAAATAATTGCCGTATATACCTTTTTAATATTTGCTCTTATTTTAATTTGCAATTAATTTCTAACGTATTGGGAGCTTTACTTATCAAAGTGGTTTTCAATTCTTCTCTTGACGGAAAATCCGATAAAATATTTTAGAGTACAAATCATGATCAGTTGATTGGAATTGAAAATCATGCAGTTTTTATATAAATAAGACCGTTTAAAGTCTTGGCTTAGCATTTTTTTTTTTGTATATCCTATTCAAATATATATAATAAACTAATTTGCCTATGTTGCATATTATTACAATTCACAATATTCACTACTACATGACCTAATTTGTTCAGCTTCCAAGGGAAAACTTTCTACAAAAATCAAATTGCGCAAGTGATCACTTTATTAACAAAATTAGAATATACGCTGAAAGGGTATAATTAAAACAGTGCCACTTCTTCTGTGCGTCTGGCCAACATCATAGCCATCACCTTTGCTGTTGCCTTTGCTTATTTTGGGGCGTTAGCTGCTGCACTGCGGACAAAAGCATTGACACGCCCAAAAACACAGTCACGAACAGATTTCTATATGTACCCCTGAATACCCCAGGCTGAGCTAG